>CM037088.1:89943732-90543732 GCA_020916435.1 Oxytropis ochrocephala
AGCACTTATTTTTCAAATTATGATGGGCTTCATATTATTCACTTTATTCTGGCTTTCGGTTTTTGGTGTGCTTTGCAAATGATTGTTAGTGACTTTGGTGCCAACTCGGTTGGGATGAGAGTTATTATAATGATGCTCTTGCATGCCAATTTTAACTTTCTTTGGACTAGATTCCTTCTAATAGGAGTTTTCTTTTTCCTTTTGGTTGTAATGTTATTTTACTCATGGGTTTTGGACTAGTCCTCCCATGTCTCTTGTATATTTTTAACTTTTTATTAATAAATTTTAGGGGGAGTATTCTTTCCTTCTATTTGGTTTTTCCCTAAGGAGGGCTTTCCATCGGAAGGTTTAACGAGGCTCAATAATCCCTTATTTTGATTAAAAAACATATTATTCACTTTTTTCTTTAGGATTATGTATTCTGCATATTCAACTTATTATAATATGCAGATGAATTTTGTAGGAGAAGGTTCGGTTTGCCTAGCTATAGTTTTTCATTTGCTTCGTGTTTTTGGTGTGTTGCAAATGATTGGTAATAACTTTGGTGCCAACCTAGTTAGGATGAGAGTCATTATAGTGATGCTTTTACATACCTTTATAGGATTGCTTTTATTTCCTTTTAGTTATACTATTGTTTATGTTCATTGGGATTGGTCTAGTTCCCCCATGTTGGTTGTTTATCTTCTCTTTTTTCTCTCAATAAAGTAGACTTTTTCATTGTTGATGTTTTTTCTCTAAGGAGGGTTTTGCATAAGATTTTAACGAGACTTCATACTCTTTTCTTTTGCTTAAATAATTATGCAACGGGTTTCTGTTTGTTTTGTGAATTAGGATATTTCCAAATACTATTTTTATCACTCTTTTTTATTGCATTTCTGCTTCCTATCTTGGTGAAAATTATGTTAACTCGGAAGACACTCATCAATATTTGGTGGTAAGGTTTATGGAAAAGGAATAATAAATTGGGGATATGTCTAATTGAAAAGAAGCAAACTACAGTGAATTTTATTGTGTATTTGAATAGGTATTGGTTAGGAAAGATATATACTTAAGATATAGAATTAGATACTACCAAAATTATAGTACAATTTTTAAAAATTATCTAGATGACTTCCCTAAATAGTTGTGTTAAAAATGGCAAAAACTTTTATATATTAATTTCATCACAATCAAGAAGCCATATAATCAAATGCTGAAGAAAAAAAGTACGCAGTTGAAATTATCAAAGCACTCTTGGTTTAAATGATCACATAAATGATATTTGGTGTTAAAGATAGAGCTAGTCATTGTTGTCAAGAAAAATGACAGAAAAAAATTAGATAATTTTTTTTTATAACGAGTACGTGATGAACATCCAACTAGCCCTATTACCCGTGCGATGCACGGGGTTGGCTAGATTTACGTACGTATCAACTTAGTGGGTTAAGTGCAGCATAGAGATATGATTAGACTACTAAACTTGTATTTGTAAATAGTCACTTACGGAGATTAATAAAAAAAATGATCAAAATAATGTCCTATCACTACTAGAAAAACAACTTTTAGCGTCGGCCAAAAGCCCACGCTAAAAGGCTAAAATCGGACGCTAACAGTGGATTAGCGTCCGCATCGTGGTGAGGCTAAAGTGCTCGAAGCTAAATTGTAGCGTCACCTAAATTCAGACCGACACTAAATTAGAGTTGGCCAAGCCCAAGCTAATTCGACACTAATATCAAGGCCGACGCTAAGGTCAAGATATTGGAAAGTCAACTAAATAGGCTAGTGTCCGCTTGGCCGACGCTAATTTAGACGGGTCAACTCCATCATATAGCTAGCGTCGGAGAGGCCCACGCTAATGTAAGTATTTTAAAAAAAAAAAATTCACCTGATTAAATCAATGAAACTACAATGCTCACAGTTTTTCTACAAAATACTCTTTCTACATTATATCTGTGAAACCTAATACTTCTTCTTACCAACTGATTAGGAAACTTTAAAAGCATGAATAACATATCAAAATGCATCATAGATTAAACATGCATCACACTCAAATGAATTGATATGAGAAAATTAAAGCAAAGATAAATATATGTAATCCTAAATTGAAGAATCAAAGCAACCGACAATGATAAAGCAACCGACATCAGTAAAAGAAAGATTAAATGCAGTCCAGAATTGTGAGAAAAATTGAGGAACAGATATTTCCAAGGAACAATGAGAGCCCAATGATGACAAGGTTTCTCCTAGAGTTCGTGTTTGTGAGTTAAAGAAATGGTATTCCAACTGCAACTGATGAAGAAGGAAACACATTATTGATCAAAGGAACATGATCAATCAACTATTCACGGCAATGGAATCTCACTTAAGATGATGACATACGAACATGACCAAAAAATACACAGTACAATACAGAAAATATTGGAAACGGTATAGATGCAAACACAACTCCAAAATTTCCTGCAGATAATAGAAGAAAAACAAAGCAAAAGTTCTGAGATATGATCTCATACCATGATTTCCAAGGAACTCGCGAATTGATTGATGTATGTAGGTAACAATATCAACAAGTTTTTCAACTATCTGCAATAAGCAAATAAAGTTCCAAAAGAATAATGCTATTGATAGAATTTGTAAAGACTGTAGCCACAAAAAACATTCACTACTACCTTAACATTGAAAACTCCATTCAAGTGAGGGAAAACATGAAAGTGCTGAATTCCACAAAGGAAAAATCGGGAACTAAAATAATATACTTCCTCTAAACTTCTGTACCACATTCTTTTTCAAGTTCCTCACAAGCTTTTTTTGATGCTTTAGCTCACTTTGAAATGTTGTATAGCTGCCAATCATTGGATAATTTCTGCAGATTGATGTCCTGCTGATAGAATGTAAGACAGACTGAAAAAACCAAAGAAGTGTGAAGCTAATTCTCAGGCCAATAATAATTGAAGTTTTTTATTACCTTTTTTTATGACAAAATTATAACACAATGCAAGGAACTATTACAGGAACTCACATCAAGAGGTGTGCAACATGTGAATTTCAAATTGGTTATATGCTTAACAAGATTTATTCTGAAGCATTACTTCTTGGTATTTTTCCTTCATTTATTTTTTGTGCCAAGCATTATTGTGTACAACCATTATTTATTCAAAGGGCATAAAGATGATGACAAAGTCTAGGATCATAAACAACTTCCTACGGAAACTTCTAAATCATGTAAAGCGTTAAATACGCCTATGTAACAAAAACCTAAATACACAAAATCAGAAATCCACAAGATATGTAACAAAAACCCTAAATACACAAACCCTATAAACTGAGAGGCCTTATTAGAACTCTTTTGCTACTAAATTCGGAAAAACAAATAGAAGAGAAGAGTGAGATCAATGCTTACTTCTTCAAATCTGGTGAGAATCGCACTAAAGCTTTCTTTTCCCCTAAACCCTAACTTCAGATTTGCATAAATCAGAAGAATGGAAGATGAAGATTATACTTATGGAGATTTTAGAAAATATAAGAGAAAACAGGGAAAAAGTAGACAAAATACATACTGAAACTGGTCCTCGCGAAAAGAATGCGACGATGTTCAAGGATGTAGCATTACCATTGAGGATGCCGACTTTGTCTTCTCTGGGCATCGCCTCTGTAGATGTAGCGGAAGAGAAAGAGAGTGGAAGAGACTTAGGGTTTTTAGAGAGTGGAAGAGAAAGAGGGGCGACTGAGGGAAATTAGAGTGGCAATGACGAGAGTCAGGGAAAAAGAGTGGGAGAGTTAGGGATTTTTAGTAAATTCAATTAGGGGGTACTGTCGGCCCATCCGATGCTAACTATTTCATTTTTATTTTTTAAATTTGCGTAACATTTGTTGTCGCAGCTAAATAAATAGCGTGGGCCGGACCGACGCTAATGTGCGCCAAACAACATTCTGGTTTAGTGTTGGCTTTGCGGACGCTAATCCGACGCTACTAGCGTTCGTGTCGGGGGCCGACGCTACCAAATGGACGCTAATTTAGTGTTTTCTAGTAGTGTATGACCTGCAATTGGGCCCATTGGAATGTCACTGACACCAACCAAGGCCGCAAGTGTTTGAAATAAATGTTGGGGAGTTCTATTGTAATACTCGTTGGTGCGAAATTATCAAAATAAAGAAGAAAATACCAATTTGGACATATAAAATTTTGTCTACATCCTAAAATACCCCAATGCCTAACATCACATTTTATGTATTTTGTCCAAGAAAATTTGTTTTTCATCAAACAGGTTCTTGAGGAGCAAAGTTCGCGCATTTGAACAACTAAATTTTTTTCAAAACGCTAAAGTACACCAAAATACATTGTCAGGTTATTAATATTTTTTACCAAACAGGTTATTTATGAAGAAAAACTTCTGATTTTTGGAGAGTTAATTTTTTTTCTGAATCCTAAAGTACCCAAAAACATACCCGGTGGTAGAGCGGTTGACAGTTCACGTCGTGATCCGTTGATGAGCGTTGGTTCAAATCATTACATATTTTGCAACAACATAAATTTTTTCACCATCAAGTACACTAAAGCACACTGTTTAGCATATCACTTTACGTATTTTATCCTGAAATTATTTTTTTCACTAAAACGATTATTTTCTCTTCTTTCTTTTTGAAAGTCACGATCAGAATGAAAGGTAGTTCATTGGGCTGTATTTTAATCCCGTGAGGTGCTGGTTCGACTCCAGCTACAATTTTAATTTGTTGTCGAAAGATTTTCCCTGCCACCATTATCTCTTTTTAGACCATTCTATAGTACGGCCTTAACTTCCTGCTAGAGTTTACACTATTGAGTGATGTCTTGCTGTAATTGGCCTTAGCCTTTTGAATTTCGGTGGAATTTGATGACGTGTTTTGATACGCTTACGTGTCGTATGTAGTCGTTCTCATCTAATGCAGAAAGATTTTTATCATTTCTATCTATTTGTTTACTACTAATTTACTATTACTTATTGGTTTTAAGCCTCAGTTTCATGAGTTTATAAACATTAGTTTAGACTTTTAGCTATTTTGGTCATTTACAATAATTTTTTGTGGCATCCTTTTGGCTTGAGTTGTTTGTTTCTTTTAATTGTTCACTTGAACAGGGTATACAGATTTTCGCCATCAATTCATCTGTGGACTGAGAAGTGAGAACTACCTGCTTTTTGATATGGAGAAGACAATTATGGGCGGAGTACTAGGTTCATAATTTTGGAATATTCCCCTTCCTTACTTGAGCTTCAAGAATCACTTGCTAACTTTTTGAACAGGATGGGTTTCATTGCGGGGGTTTGAAGGCAAATGCCAAGATTCATGTGGTAAGGTCAATTGATTTTCCTTCCTCATGTTCCTCACTACGCCATAATTGTAAAAAGAGAACGCCACCTTTAGTAGCATTTATAAAAAAATGCTACCCATTTTAATAACACGCTACACCTTTAGTAGTGTAAATGTGTACTCATTCGTGATTCATTTACTTGCAGAAACATTGGGTATTGTTTGCAATAAACCCTAAGAGAAATACATGTACTATTTGTAGCGCGCGAAAAAAATCCGGGAAATGATTCTTCGAAAGGTTCATAGGAAGCCGCCACCAAATTTTAGTTTAAGGGCAAATTCGGAAAATCCCTTTAGGTTTAGGACAAGGCAAGTTTAGGGTTCGGGAGTCGTTATGCGTGGGGAAGGTATTAGCACCCCACGACATCCTTTGTCTAATTAATTATACTTTAATATTTACCCTTTTATTTGTAGAGAAAAAGACTTGATTAAATTTATAATTTTTAGTGCTTCACAAGAGTGGACTCTTGCTCCTACGTACCTCCAGATGCAATGGAGGAATCAAAGCTACGTAGTTCTTCTTGAAAAATGTTTGTTGGTTGGTTTTTTTAGTGTAGGGGTCCTAGGATTCCTTGAACTGCATACCATCGATTCTAGGGCCGACTAACCCGATTGTACAACCGACATAGTCCCCTACTTTTTGAAAATGATTTTTTTTTTTTGTGTTTTTGAGAGAGATTGGTTTGATGTGAGGTGGGTTGGTTTTAGAATAGGTATTCTAGGACTCTTGAGTTTTGTCTGACCCACTTGTCCTAGAACGCACTAACTAACTTGGTTGTACAACCGACTTAGTCCCCTATTTTTGGGAAAAATGATTTATTTATATTTTTATAAGTTTTTAGGATTACTGAAGTGTACTGCTCATTGGTCCTAGAATGATGACTAACCCAGTTACAACCGACTTAGTCTTTTATTTGATTTTTAAAGAATTAAGCTAATTTGTGCATAAAAAAAAGACAAAAACTGATAATTAATAAAGACTAGGCTAAAAAAAACAAATAAATAACTATATACATAAATAAATATGAATAGATATATACATAAACAAAAATAAATAAATAAATAAATAGATTATATTATAAATAAATGATAAATAAATATATACATAAAAATAAACAAAATAAATACAAAACTAACCTGGACTCGACGAGTGCCGAACCGAACCGAGTAGTCTGACCAAGTCAATCACGAACCAAACTCCTATCTTGTCCATTTTGACCCCAAGACCGCAAGAACCGCCTTGAGAATCGGAAAGCCGACTCAAAACGTCCAAATGATCAAAGACGGGCTTTTAGTGAAATGGGTCGCGAACGCTTCGACCCAAAAGATCACTTAACCTGCCAATGATCTCCTCCTTTGACTTCACTTCTCAACCCCTTTTATATCCAATTGCTAGGGAGCTCTTGTTTCTTGCGAGTGATGTGTGACTAAAACAAGGTAGAGAAAGTAATTCCCTTTTAAAACACAATTCTCGTTTTTCTCAAACCTGTCACCGTAAAATTGCGATTCTGGATTCGTTAACCGTCGGATCGTCTTCATTTTTTCACAGCGGGTTCGTGGGAAATATGTCTTCACTTTCACCGTTCAGATCGTAAAAACGAGGTCCAAGGAGAGAGAAATTTCCTTCGAATGTAGCTAAAAACTAACACCCGAAAATACGCAAAAAAAATACTATTTTTGGTAATTTTCAGAAAAAGTCCAAAATAAAATGGTTGAAAAAGTCCAAATTAAAAACTATTAAAAAGAACTCAGACAAAATTGGGGTATAACAGTTGTCTCTCTTTATTTATATTTTACTAGAAAAGGTGAAGTGTATTCAAATTTTTGTAGTGAAAATAGAAATAAAGATAGAATAGACGTCAATTTTGTCCGTTTAAGAGGAAGCGAAGGGTTTGAGAATGGAGGAGGAACGATTAACACTTGGCGCGTGCCGAGAACAAAATGAAGGATCGCTCGGGATCTGAAGGAGCACTAAGGCTCTAAAGGGCCACTTGGGGCCTTAAAGGAGCACTAAGGCTCTAAAGGACCACTAAGGGTCTGGAAGGCTGCCTAGGCCTTATTTGAAGGACCATCGTGGTCTGAAGGAGCGCAACTAGCTACGGTACTAGTTAAACGGTCTATAGGGGCCTTTATACTCGAGCGACCATGATGGGTCAAGATCAGGTCTAGAACTGATATGTTGATCATGAAGGACGTCCACTGTGTCTTAGGCTGACACAACTAGTCTGAAGGAGCACGCGGGGTCTACGAAGGTCCGTCGGGCTCGACTCCGACGTTGCGACCTGGGCCACTTAGGGCACTGCTCTGAAGGACCACTTGGGGTCTATAGGGATCAACCTGGTGATCTGTGATATGATATGAGATCAACGCTTAAAGCGCTGATTTTAGAGGAACAAAATATAGGTATCGACACTTGAAGTCGATTCAGAAGCAATACATGTAATGCATGCACATGTAACAATTGATTTTTGGTGGGGTAATGAATGAAATAGGTGATTCTCTTTTTCTCTTTTTGTTTTTTAGTTTTTTGCTTTTTTTTGGTATATAATAAATGCATGAAATGCGAATGTGAATGAAATGCTTGAATGCAAATGCTATGGTGCATGGTGCGATGATATGAAATGAATGATTTGGGTGTAGAAACATTTTTTTGTGATGATGAGATGTGAGACTTTGGATGTGAGAGGCTAGATTTGATTCAAACTTCTAATCTCAAAGTTGTTATCTACAGACATTGATGTGAAAAAGTACTGTATTTGCAAGCTCGCTTCTTTTTCTTTTCCACTATGATGCCCAATGATGACTGAAGCTTTAGGTCCACAAAGTTAGCTAAGCGGATCCTTAGCATTACATGATAAACCTGTGTTCTCTCTCTCTGAAGCATTGTTTAGTAAAAATGTATAGTAGTGCAAATATAGATGAATGAGTCAGTTAACTTGGGGTTCTAAAGGCCTAGGTTGAGGACATTTGTGGCACATGAAGGGGTGAATGACTGACTGGTCTTTGTCAATGTCATGAAAGGTAGGTTTTCCCAAGCCAATGAATGCAGGACTGCCCCAATTTAGATTTGATGGGGGTTAGTGAATAACTTGCCTCTGTCTAGAAGATGATGAATTGGGAATGCATTGGCTTTGGAATGAACGGCGGAAAGCAAAGAACTTATCTCAACGTATGGAGTTTGGTGTTTCCCCAATCGTAGTAAGGACAAGGTTGCCCCGACTAGAGTAGCAGCATATAGGGTAATGAGTTGAGAAATTGCCCCGGCATGGTTTTGTTGATGTGGATATAACAAGGGGATGAGATGGGTGTATGGTGAATGTCCTCATTTGTAGGTGGAGTGAAGAGTGACAGGGTTGCCCCACTTGGAATGGTATTTCGAATGGTTGCCTTTAGTGAGATTGGAAAAGGTGACAGAGTTAAGGTTATGGGTTTGGTCAAATATGGCTGTAAAGATTGGGTGTGGTGTGGGATGGACGCTGGACACATTTCCCCAAGCTTAAGTGGAACAAATGGTGAAAGGGATGCCCCAATTTAGGATCTAGGTGACGATCCTAGCGTAAGCCTTTTGGTTGTCTTTAGAACGACTCTCAGGCTATGATAGTCCTAAGTTTACCATGATGAAATCTGCTTTTGGTGATCACTAAACCTTGCCTTTATATCAATGGAACTTGAATGAACCTTTGGAGTGCAAGCCCTTTTTGATTTCTTTATTTTGAGTTTTTTTTTTTGAGATACATTTTTTTAGCAAACATATTGTAAATAAATAAACTTATTTGTCCTAAGATTAAAACTTTGAGAAAACAAAAGCAATCGGTCATTGATCGGAATGGATTTTTGGAGTTGTAATGTGGTTGATGGTTAATGGTTTATGAAGGAAGGGATAATTGGGCTCAAAGAAGTGATAGCACATAGGATTTTTATTTGGTGATGTAACTTGGCTAACGGGTAATGATTTTTGAAGGAAATGGTTATTAGGCTCAAATGAGTGTTTGAGGTTTTATTGAGACAGTAATTGATGTGTCTCATGGTAGAATGGATCTGTTTAGGGTTGTAACGTGGTCAAGGGTTTATGGAGGATAGGATATTGAGGCCAAATGAAGTGTTTGAGGGTTTATTTCAGATAAGGATCTCTTATGTGTTTAACGGTAAGAAGTATCAGCTCATAATTGTACCACTTTTGCTTTTTCATGGTTTTTCGATTTTCTTTTTGATTTCGCTTTCTTTTTTTTTTTTTGATTTTTTTCTTTTTCTTTTTCTTTCTTTCGAGCTGAGTGACTTGATAAAAATGATACATCATTTTTGATGTGGAATTGATCCTTGTCTAGGATGATTGAAAGTTTCTTTGGATTTTGGCTTAAGGTGGGTAGCAAAGGTTTTTTTGAGGACATGGGAAGATGGTCAAACTGCATTTCAAATCATGATTGCTCGATTTCTCAAAAATTAACTCAAGAACAATAATTTACTTATTTTATATACTTGCTCTTTTTCTTTATTTCTTTTCATGCTTTAATTTTTGCTTAGGCTGCTCTTACGAGTTTTCAACCTAACAAGCTTCTTTTGATTTTATTTTTTTGGTAAAGGACTTGCACAAGGGAATACAATGTTGACAAGGTATTTTAGAGATCACAAAGTTGCCCCAGTATGGAGGACCTAAAGTGTTATTTCATCAGTGAGAACAAACCAAAAAGTTGACTAGGTAGGGAGTATGTACTTTAGGGTGGTCGGGGTGGGATTAGACTGGACGGGGGGGTGATTAACTGACTCAAACAAGAATGAAGACACATGTCACACACAAGTTACTACATGAATGCTTCGTAGAGAGTTAACACCAGTTAAAACATGAAAAAAATTTTGGCGGACCATTTCGGTCATTCATCATGGGGTGGATAAGATGCAACGCTTTGATGTGAACGTGCTGCTAATTTGAAAAATTGAGTGCCTTGAAACGCCTTGAGCTTGCAGCGAAGTATGACTAAACTTTTTCCAAAAAGAATGATTTATATATTTCACAAGAATGTCTCACCTCTCACCACTTTTTTTTTCTTCTAAATTTATGCTAATTTTTTTATAATGCATGATGTAACTATGCAAATGAATGTGCATGAAATGTGAATGAAATGATAATGTATGTGCATGAAATGATAACATATGATTTTATTTATCACGTTGGGGAATTATAAACTTTTCATTGGAGAGTAAAGTACAAAATTTAATTTTGACTTCAGCGTGCACGGCTTCTCTCCAAGGTAAAGATTTTAATTCTCTGACGGTCATAAAAGTGCATGCAACAGTAGATGTTTATTTGCTGTATTTTTTGTAGTGCAAAGAAAAAGAAAAATGCATGTGGTATATTTTCTAAAAAAGAAGTAAAAAATGATTTTTGGTTTTTTTGATTTTTTTTGTTGATAAAAGACGTTATGCATAAATATTTGTTTGAATGAAAGGGTATGAAGCTCCTTTGTGTCCCTAGAAAGGTATCTTACGGAGTGGGTCTAAGGTTTCTTTTATAGTGAGCCTTCCAAGTGTAGTTCTAAAGAATCCTACACAAGGTTCCTAGAGCCAAGGACCCCAGTCAATAATAGGCAAGCTATTAGAAGGGATAGCATCTTTAAAAGGAATCAAACTCTAGGTGAGATTTTCATGACCACCCAACGAGACGTACGTCCCGTAGGCCATCACTACACAATCTCGTTCTAACATAGGTTTACACAATCTCGTCTTCTATCCTAGGGTTTATATATCAAATAAATAATATAACATGCAAAAATAAATAAACAAGGGAAGGGTAAAAATTAAATTAATCCTACAACTAATTAGACTAGGTTTTGACTCTCTAAAAAGTTAAGTTCCCAGTGAAGTCGCCAGCTGTAGCGACCGAAAAATCCGGGAAAGGATTCTTCGAAAGGTTCATAGGAAGCCGCCACCAAATTTTAGTTTAAGGGCAAATTCGGAAAATCCCTTTAGGTTTAGGACAAGGCAAGTTAGGGTTCGGGAGTCGTTATGCGTGGGGAAGGTATTAGCACCCCACGACATCCTTTGTCTAATTAATTATACTTTAATATTTACCCTTTTATAATTTGTAGAGAAAAAGACTTGATTAAATTTATAATTTTTAGTGCTTGACAAGAGTGGACTCTTGCTCCTACGTACCTCCAGATGCAATGGAGGAAACAAAGCTACGTAGTTCTTCCTGAAAAAGGTTTGTTGGTTGTTTTTTTTTAGTGTAGGGGTCCTAGGATTCCTTGAACTGTACAGTTCACTGATTCCTAGGACGCTGACTAACCCGATTTTACAACCGACATAGTCCCCTATTTTTTGAAAATGATTTTTTTTTTTTTGTGTTTTTGAGAGAGATTGGTTTGATGTGAGGTGGGTTGGTTTTAGAATAGGTATTCTAGGACTCTTGAGCTGTACAACCCACTCGTCCTAGAACGCTGACTAACCCGGTTGTACGAACGACTTAGTCCCCTATTTTTGGGAAAAATGATTTATTTATATTTTTATAAGTTTTTAGGATTACTGAACTGTATAGATCATTGGTCCTAAAATGATGACTAACCCGGTTGTACAACCGACTTAGTCTTTTATTTGATTTTTAAAGAATTAAGCTAATTTGTGCATAAAAAAAAAGACAAAAACTGATAATTAATAAAGACTAAGCTAAAAAAAATAAAAAAATAAATAACTATATACATAAATAAATATGAATAAATATATACATAAACAAACAAATAAATAAATAAATAAATAAATAGATTATATTATAAATAAATGATAAATAAATATATACATAAAAATAAACAAAATAAATACAAAACCAACCTGGACTCGACGAGTGCCGAACCGAACCGAGTAGTCTGACCAGGTCAATCGCGAACCAAACTCCTATCTGGTCCATTTTGACCCCAAGACCGCAAGAACCGCCTTGAGAATCGGAAAGCCGACTCAAAACGTCCAAATGATCAAAGACGGGCTTTTAGTGAAATGGGCCGCGAACGCTTTGACCCAAAAGATCACTTAACCTGCCAATGATCTCCTCCTTTGACTTCACCTCTCAACCCCTTTTATATCCAATTGCTAGGGAGCTCTTGTTTCTTGCGAGCGATGTGGGACTAAAACAAGGTAGAGAAAGTAATTCCCCTTTAAAACACAATTCCCGTTTTTCTCAAACCTGTCACCGTAAAATTGCGATTCTGGATTCGTTAACTGTCGGATCGTCTTCATTTTTTCACAGCGGGTTCGTGGGAAATATGTTTTCACTCTCACCGTTCAGTTCGTAAAAACGATGTCCAAGGAGAGAGAAATTTCCTTCGAATAGTAGCTAAAAACTAACACCCGAAAATACGCAAAACTACTATTTTTTGTAATTTTCAGAAAAAGTCCAAAATAAAATGGTTGAAAAAGTCCAAATTAAAAACTATTAAAAAGAACTCGGACAAAATTGGGGTATAATACTATCTGGATTCACTTCAAGGTCATTACAAAGTCTATGTACGTAGACTTCGTAGAGATAGTTGAAAGGTGTGTATGTGTAACCCTCTCATTTTTTATAATTTAATATATGTATTTTGTTTAACTTAGTTATATATATGTATGACGTTTTAGTGTTTTGAGACAATATTGGGGATACTCTGTGAGTAAAACAAAATGGATACCGATAACTGTAAGTTTTTTATCAATATTCTTATAAATTTAATTGAATTTTTGGGTCATAAAAATGTGACAATTAATTAACTAATCTTTTGCTTTGTAGTGTCCTAAACAGCCAAATAACAATATTGTGGGTACTATACTATGAGATATATAAGAGAGATTATCACTCACGACAAAGTAGTAATTCCAATCAAGGTAACTACTTAGATTTCTTTTTTATATTGATATTATAATACTTACTCACATTTAATAACCATTTTAATTCTAATTTTATTTCATTTTATTTTTCAGTATTTTCCTCACTGTAATCACATTCAGCATTACTCTGATGAACAACTTATAATAGTAAGGGGGAGTGGTGCCGTTATGTTTATAGCTTTTTGTAGCAACTTTTGAGTTTCATAATGTTAGTTAGTTATAATATATGTTGTATATATGATTTGGATATATATTATGTTGTAAGTACTTGTTAGTTTAATATGGTCTTTTGGTGATATATATGTACATATGTGTGTATCTATATTGGATTGGAATGATATTGGCTGAATTTTGTTGGAATGATATTGGATGAATTTTGTTGGCAGAGAATGCATTTATAACTTGTAATTAAAAGGGAGAATAAACAAAAATAAAAAAAAATATTTAAAAAAAATCAGTCAATAGGTAGCGTTTTAAAGAAAAACGCTACAAATGAAATTAAAAAAAATCAGTCAATACGTAGCGCTTTATAGAGAAAACGCTAGAAATGAAATTAAAAAAATCATTCAATACCTAGCGTTTTATAGAAAAAACGCTAGGTATGGACAAAATGCGCTAAAGGATCCCTAGCGTTTTACAGAAAACGCTAGGTATGGACAAAATGCGCTAGAGGATTCCTAGTGTTTTAAAGAAAATGCTAGCTATGGGAAAAATGCGCTACAGGATCCCTAGCATTTTAGGGAAAACGTTAGTTATGGCCAAAACGCGCTAGAGGATCTCTAGCGTTTTAGGGAAAACGCTACTCATTTCAAAAGGCGCTAGAGGATCCCTAGCATTTTTGCGAGAAAGCGTTACGTATGTCCAAAACACGCTAAGGAAGATCCGCAGCGTTTTATTTCAAAACGCTACGCATTTCTGACAATCCATATCGTTTGTAAAACGCTACTAATGGGGGGTACACATCCGTAGCGCCAGCTTTTCTAGCGTTTTAAAACGCTACCAATGCCCAAAAAAAAACGCTGCAAATCCTTAAATCTGTTGTAGTGTCTACAATTGTAAATTAGACAAGCTAAACAAACTTTCAGAGGCATGGAACGGTTGTGATGGAGGAGATTTAAGATGCTGGAGCCTGAAGGTGGCAAACTGGGTGTGGAGTAATGCAATAGGAAGCAAGAGCATTGGTCTTCAAAAATAATTGGGTATGGTTGAGATTGTCTAAAATGCCACCTGCTGAGATTGCTTTAGTTATTTCAATTTGGGTGTGCACATCCGATCTCATTTACAATAGAACTCCCAAACATTTTCTTTCAATTTTGTGTACTATCTATTACTTAAGGGTATATTAGCAATTCCCTTACTAAGCATAATATGTTGATTTATTGACAAGATTTTTAGGGACTTAAGAAAAGTGTACTGGGGTATGTATATGAGACTTGAAATTCTGGTACATCAGTTGAAAGGGAAAATAGAAGGAATAACGAAGCCAAGTAGCAATTGGATGGAGCTAAATAGAAGCACCTGAATTCTGCTCAAAGGCCTATTTTTTTACAACCATGAAATATAATAAGGTGGGATGGGGTATGTCAATGATAGCATGTTGCCTAAAGTGTAAAAATGAATCATGGAAGGTGTATTATAAGGAAATGTTGCCTTATCTAAAAATCTAATGCGTGAATAATTGCATCCTTCAATTTTTTTTTGTTTTTTTTTTCTTCTTCTTCTTCTTCCATTTTTTTGTTTTTTCCTTCACTTTTTTTGTTTTTTTTTGTTATTTTGTTATTTTATTTTTTTTTACCATTGTCATTGGTACACAGTTTTTATCGGATTTGTCAATGACTAATCTACGTTTGGGAGTCTGGTCGACCACGAGTATCTGGCTTTGTTGGTCCGCATGGTTCTCCCCCCAACAAAGTTTTTACCACATCCAAAGTTCTTCTTTTATATTTGAAGGTTTTCTATTTTTTCCCTTTTATATATTTTGAGGGGTACTTTACAGTCTTAAAAATTTTTAGATGTTTAAATATGCAAATTTTTGGTGAAAAACTATTTAATTTCATGACAAAACACATAAAGTGTGATCCTAAACGAGTGTGCTTTGGTGTAGTTGATGGAGAAAAATCATTTTGCAACAAAATGCGTAGAGTGAAATGTTAAGCGTGTGTTTAGGGGTAATTTAGGGTTTAAAAAACATTTAATTCTTCAAATACTAGAAGTTTCAGTAAGTAAATAATCGGTGTGGTAAAAATGATAATAAGTTTGTGACAAAATATGTAAAGTGCGATCTTGTGACTGTGTTTTTAGGGTACTTTAGGATCCCGAAAGATTTTAGATGTTCAAATACCCGAAGTTCATTCCTCACTAACCTGTTTGTTGAAAAATAAAAAAATTGTGACAAAATACGTAAAGTGTGATGCTAGGCAGTGTTTTTTGGGGTACTTTAGGGCCCATAATTTTTTTACATGTCCAGTTTGGTATTCTCTTCTTTATTTTGATAATGTCACACCAATTAGTTTTAAAAGCATACATAAATTGGTGCTTATTTTTAAATCAAACTCTGCATGATACCTACATAGGCATTTCATTTTCTAATTGTGTCGTCTTCTTTCGTATTCCCCCATTTCTGCTTCTCTGATAAAGTATTCTAACTTCTTCATCTTCATGTCTTTTAATTTGCTTACAGTGTTATTTTAGTTTCATTGATAAATGCATTGCCGTTGATTGGATTTATTTGTGTTCCTTCGATTAACCTTCAGGTTTTATTCATTTTTCTTCGATTGTTGCTTCTAATTTTATGTATGTGTTCCTTCCAATTTTAATAATCATGATCCTTCGATTGTTCTTTAGTTTTATTTGGGTATCTTTTTGTTGGAATAAAATTGTGAGTGTCAACCTTTAAGCTTTTTTCCTAACCTATTAACTGATGCTTGCATTAAACTTCTTTTATTGATACTGATCTTATAATTTTTATCTCTAATCTCATCATATCCGGGAGTTCAATTTTTTTCCATCTTCCAATTTTTTGTTCACTCAGCTTTTGTTTTGTTTTGTTTTTTTTTTCCAATTTTTTTTTCAGTTTTTCTTTGTTTTTTTTCTTCTTTTACTTTTTTTTACCATGTCATTGGTGTGCAATTTTCTTCGGCTTTACCGATGACTATCTACACCAGAGAAACTGGCTGGCCACGAGTACTCGGCTTTGTCGGCTTGTGTGGTTATCTCCTCCGAACAGAGTTTTTGTCACACCCAACGTTCTTCTTTTATATTTTAAGGTTTTGCATTTTTTTCCATTTTTTATATTTCAAGAGGTATTTTACAAACTCGAAAAGTTGTACATGTTTAAATATGAAAATTTTCAGTAAAAAAAATATTTAATTTAAAAGAAAATAAGTAAAGTGAAATTCTAAACAGTATGCTTTGGTGTACTTGATGGGGACAAAATTATTTTGTAGCAAAATGCATAATGTTAAATATTACGCAGCGTGTGTTTTGAGATACTTTAGGATTCAAGATTTTTTTAAGTCTTCAAATACTATAAGTTTCTTCTTGAAATAAGCTGGTTTGGTAAAAATTATAAGTTTGTGACAAAATACGTAAAATACGATGTTGTGATGTATTTTTTGGGAACTTAAGGTCAATGAAAAATTTAGATTTTCAAATACGCGAAGTATTAGAAGCTAAATTGGTACTTTTTTCTTTATTTAGAAAATTTCACATCAACAAGTATTAGAAGCCTAGCTAAATTGGTGTTTAATTTTAAATCAAATTGTGCATAATACCTACGTACGTGTTTCACTTTCTAATTATGTTGTCTTCTTTTCTCTTTAATTATGGGTTAAGTTTCTATATTTACATTTTTTGGTATAAACTCGGTATCCTCTGCGCGCAACTCTAGAGACTAATCCCTCGAACCGGGTAGGACCGTATTATGTGTTAAGTTTTTATAGTTCACTACAAGAAAATCGCTGATTTGCCACGGACATTTCCGTGGAAAATGTACAAATTTCCGTGGCAAAACAACATTTGCCACGGACAAAAATTGGTGGCAAAAACGCTCGTCGCAAATCGTTTGCCACGAATTTTCCGTGGCAAATGTTTCCGTCGCTAATCCGTCGCAAATATCCGTGGCAAAGTCGTCGCAAATTTCATCGTAAATCTGTGGCAAATCCGTCGCAAAAATAAAAAAGAAAATTAAAAAAAAATTAAATCTTTAATACTGAACTACTGATTGCTTGCCACATTAAAACGAATGCTTTACAATATTTTTTCTTCAACTAAGTGATTTTAAGCCCAGCGTTTCAACTCTATATTTACAATAGTACTATGTTAGTACTGAACTACTGATTGCTTGCCACATTCAAAAGCTATGCCACCATCAAATCTTAATGAAAATAAGGCAACTAAAACTAGTACAATATAGAAGGAAAAGATAAAGGGAATAGTTTGCATACTAACAATATACAAAGCAAAACAAATATTTACAAACACAATATCATCTATATAACCTACAAAGACAGTCAAAATAGAAATTTTAGTGCAAGAAGCAGAAGGTTTTATGGAAAAACAAAAAAAAAAAGGAAAAGAAACTAGAAGTGTTTTTTCCTTTGAATCCCTAGAGTCACACCATGAACCAGATACAAGATCAGATTTCAAAATAGTGAATGATATGTTGTCCTACCCTACTAAGTTCATCTGATTTAGATACACGATGGAAGGCGTGCAAAGAATGTGGTAGCTCAAGCGGTGGATTGGATCACAGGAACCTTCTTTTGGAGCTCTCATCCTCATCAGAATATGCCAACTGAGAAGTTAAACAAGAACCAACAACATTCATCAGTAAACAACATTTTGTAGAAATAAACACAATTTCTGAGTACACAAAATAAACATGAAGCAACTCTTAAACATTCATATAAGTGTATCGAATTTATATATTTATTTTGGATTGGGGGCCATAAAAATGACTCGGGATGTACACAAGAGGTAAAAATATTCACAAAGTTTAAAAGATAAACAATGTAATCGGGCATCCCGTGAACCATAGCTCAAGTGGTCACTTTAATATTTATGTCACTTTTAGATTTAGCAAGGATTGGCATCATAACTAAATGAGATCATCTCGTTACAAGAATGAGAAAATCATCCTAGCTATAAGATTAAAGAATAGGCCCGTAATTCATTACTTGTCTATTTTCATTTCCTTAGCTCTCATGACTTGATCTAAAAATGCCTCAACCGAGCTTTTATCATCCCCTGGGTTCCTCTTCCACTATAAAGCAAAGAAAATCATGTGATTCATAATTATTTTCTTTATAACTTTTACGATAAATCATAGCATAGCTATTGCAGAAAACTTTTTTTTTTCAAGAAGAAATTGAAAAGAAGTATAGGAGTTCGGAACCACAAATCTTTATAAAAACAGGGGAAAATCATGTGGCAATTTGAAATCCAATGAAATGGTAAACATGCAAAAATTCAGAATAAACCAAAGATATTAATGGGCTTCCTCTTAGGGTGAATCCAGGTTAAACAAGGATCGGGTACCCGGATAATGTTCGATCTTAGATCTTATTATATCCACAGAGTGTGACAGAAAGCATAATGTTTTACATGTAAAATGTACTTCAAAGTTCAAAGTTTCACTAGAAACAACCAAACAACCAAATAGAATCTGCAGCTTTCCTACCCACCCAAATGCAAAAGGTAGATTATTCCTGTGCCCCAAAGGAACAGTAGCTATTGGCGGCGGATGAGACAATTTGAGATCACACACAACTCCAAGTAGCCACCCAATGGTTCCATCGCCTCCTGCAACCTAAAGGCAACAAACACCACAAAGTACAAATATCGAAACTCAAAACAAAGACCATACCAATATAAAATTGCTTTGTAGCTATACAAACATCTTAAGTCTTTCCGGATAAAAATTTATAACACAACTCACAATTAACTTCAACTTCTTCATGGTCTTCATAGCAAACCGATCACCCCGTTTCTTGAGTCTTTCCAGTTAGCATAGATTGTTCTCGGGACCTTATCCTAGCATGTTCCCCAAATCAAACACCAGAAATTTACATTGCTTCACTAAGCTCAATTACAAAATTTGCAAATGTCACAACTCACAACTACAAACAATTCTCAAATCGAAGATTGTGAAAATGAAAAACATTCCACATAAGACTATATACCTGTTTTTCATTAAGAAGTGAACGATAGGTTTGTAAAGGTCACCTCCGAGCTGGCCACCACTCTTGGAGTTAACAAAACCAAAGACCGGACAATTATGCACGTGAGGACAGGTCATCAACTTTCGTAACCTTGGACTCCAGTACAAGAATGTAATCGGGAATCTTAAAGTTGTCCAAGAAATCAGATTCGAAGCCATTCTGCATGCAAGTACAACCCCAGAGAGAGAGAGTTAGCAAGAAACTCAAATTAAAGCCCCAAAGCACGGTAACGTGATATCCATCGCTATCATCATCAAATTCGGTGATAAGATATTATTATTATTATTATTATCATTAATTAAATGGGGTTTCATTCTAAAATTAGCACTACTATAATCTTTAGTATTTTTTCATTTCACAAATAACAACCAACGAGAAAAATAAGAAGCCACAAAGAATCACCAAGGAAAAACCGGACAATAAAGAAACGAAATTTTATATGAAACCGGACAAATAACATGGTCCTTTGTATGAAATTTTAGAGCTAATGTGAGGAAAAGAAACGATCTACTATATAAAAATTTTATACAAGACTAACAACCAACGAAAAAAATAAGAAGCCACAAGAATCACCAAGGAAAAAGCGCATAACCTAAGATGGCCTCTCTATCTCTCTCTACATGTATTGTCCTTCTCGGATATTAGACAATGGCCACTTTGTTGATGACAATGGATAATTAAGAAATTAAGAAATAATCAATCAACATCCTTTGGTCAAAAAAGAAATAATTGACATCCATAAATAACTAGATAAGCTTTTGGGGATGAGTAATAATGCAATTACAATCAGGTATTGAGGAACAATAAAGAAAAGGAAAAACAATGAAAACCAAATACTAAATAAAAACACACATTGTCGAAATAGTATATACAAATACAGAGGCACCTAGGTCATAAATTATTAAATTATAGAAACATGAAAGAGCTTACCACACAAATAAGTCGTCGTTTCCCAAGATTATCAATGGCTGATTGTTAACTTTTGCTTCTAGAACCACTATTAGTGCAATATTATCCTAAGAATACAATGAAATAATGGTAAGCAGCGATCACACGAGACTATCACCGTCCCCACCCCAAAAAGCATAATCGAAA
Organism: Oxytropis ochrocephala; assembly: GCA_020916435.1. Classification (NCBI taxonomy): domain Eukaryota; kingdom Viridiplantae; phylum Streptophyta; class Magnoliopsida; order Fabales; family Fabaceae; genus Oxytropis; species Oxytropis ochrocephala. The sequence goes on from CM037088.1 coordinate 89,964,222, forward strand.
TGTAATCTTTGGCAAAAGAAGCCACCTTGACGAGTCGATTCAAAGCGCTTTTCTTAGTGGTTGAAATCATAGCATCGCTTAAAGATCTGCAGCCTTTATTAAACTCAACTCGCATGCAAGCACACATGATTATAGTTTGTGTATAAATGGCACTTTGAATGAACTGTGAATAAAAATCAATTCCCACCTCATATTTCTTCACATGTGAAAACTCGTCTCTACGGAAAAATGTTGCACACCCATCAACCGTGTTATTCTTTGGATGCCTGTAAAGCCGAAATAAGCGAGTTAATCTCAAAAACAATTTCACAATTTACGACCACAAGGACTGAATATTGCAACAACCTCTGTTGTTTTTCTCTTGTAAAGACCATGATAGCCATGTTTGTCCAAATTTCGGAGCAAAAAATCATCATAATGGTTGTTTTGAACTGGAGGGAAACAGTGGTCTGTTATCCGATACATAAGCAATTAGAATAAAGAATTAAATCATGTTTCAACGGACTTATAGGTCATAGGAGATTAAAATATTCTAACTCAAACTGCCTGCATCATACTTGAGTTTCACCTTACCCCCGCCCACCAAAAAAGGAAATACAAAACAGATTCATATGCATGGAAATTATAGGAATTTTTATTGTTATTTAAGCAATTCAAGTTTTGAAATAATAGAAAAAGCAGCCAATGACAGATATCTTGGTGCGGCCAATTCCATAATCATGTGTTCATAAAAGACCAACATCAATTGAACCTTAAAGGTAACTTAAAGAATGTGAAATAAATAGAAATAGAAACTAATAAAACCATCTCTTAAAAGAAAAGTTGAAGAGACTAGTTAACAAATCAGATTTTTCAACCACCAAAACCATAACAAAGATGTTAATGTACCTCTTGAAGGCAAATGATGTCTGGCTGGTAACCAATTATTTCTCGTAACAAATTTTCCCTGCGATATGGCCAAGAAAGAGCCCATGGAGGGCAGTAATTATACAGCTCATTTGAGGCACACACTTCAGATAAAACATTGTATGACAGAACAGTAAATCATAAGAAAAGCAAAAATCTTACCTCAAGGAATCTGCATAAATCTTACCTCAAGTTAGAGGAAACCACAAAACCTAAGAAGACCAAAACAAAATCAAAATCAAAATCAATATCAATATCAAAATCTAAATCTAAATCTAAACCCTAACCTTATATAAAGCATAAGAAAAGCAAAAAATGGGGTTAGGGTTTTGAGAGAGAAGGGGGATTCGAAGTTTCTGGGCTGAAGAGAGAGTACATGAAGACGTCGGTGGAGGAAAACGGTGGCGAATCGGAGAACGGCGGCCAACGGAACAAAATCAACGTCGCAAATCAACGGCGCTTCCATGGACTCCTCCTTCCTTCTCCGGCTTATTTCTCAAATCTCTCTCTTTCATTTTTGCGGTTGTAAAAGCAATGTGAGAAGAAGGGGGTCGGATCGGATGAGAAGAAGAAGAGAACAGGAGCAGATGAGAAAGAGGAGAAAGAGGTTAGGGTTTCTTCGAAGTTGAGGAGAATGATGGAGCAGGGAGCACGACGGTGGGGAGTGTGGGTGGCGGTGAGGTGGTGGTGATTGAGAGTGAGGGAGGGAGGCGGATTGTGGTGAGGAGGAGAGAGCGAGAGGGAGGAGGAGAGAGCGTGACCTTCTGTTTTTAGGAGAGAAGGGATCGGGCTCATTTTATTTTGATTAATGGGTTGCCACGGACTTGCCACGGAATCTCCGTGGCAAATTTCTGTCCTTTCACATGTCCGTGGAAAACCCGTGGCAAACACCAGCGGGAAATTTTGCGCCTCTGTTTTTTACTCATGCCGTCGCAAATCCGTGGCAAATTACTGACGGGATAAGCTCCGTGGCAACTGCTGGTGGCTAAAACAAGCTTTTCTTGTAGTGGTTACATTTGATGAATACAGATAACGTTATTATAGGTTGTTGTTTATGTTACAACTTTAAGCTGTTTGTGTTATGATTTCATCTAATATATGTGTGATTAGGCTGTTGTTTCTGTTTCAACTCTAAGTTGTTTCTGTTATGACTTGGGGGCCGTTTGGATTGGCTTATTTGAGCTTATCTACTGGTAAAAGAACTTGTGAAACCATTTGGGAAAGCTTATAGAAACAGCTTATGACATGTTCATAAGCTGTTTTCATGTAATTTCCATAAGCTCCAAATAATAGCTTATATTATGGAAACAACTTATGTCTTATAGAAAAATAGTTTAAACATTATTTCATCCTTTATTATATAAACAACTTATGCATAAGCACTTATATGATAAGCGCTTATGTCATAAGTACTTAATTAAGCTGTTTATCCAAACGGACATCTATATGTGACTTTTGTCTTTAAATGTGAAGTTTTTCTAATATTTAGAATTTGTTTGATTTTGTTATTTACTCCTATTTTTGTTTAAAAGTAATTCATTTAATCAATAGTGAGACAATCTGTCCATCGGACGGGAGGTGAGACTAGTACATTCTAAAATCTAATTTCCTTTTTGCTTCATATTCTAAATTGATATATTAGAGATTTAGAATACAAAGCGAGCTCAATTTTGGATCAAATTGACCATGAAATATAATATTGTGCTTTCCTTAGGGGTAGAACTTTTAAACTGCTTCTAATATCTATAACTCTTAAGTTTGTAATGCACTTTTTTTATGTTCTATTCAATTCCTAATTATTTTTATACTTCGTTAGTTAATAATTTTTAGCTCCATATATTTTTATAATCTTTAAAAAGTTAAATTAACTTATTTTTATGTTTCTTTAATTAATGAGTACTTGCACCGACTCCCCTTTTGTATGACCCTTATTATGGTTATTTTGCACCAACAGGTATTGGAATCAAACTTAAATTATAATCCAAATTGTTGATATATTATTACAAACTTTTGGGTACTATGGATATCATATTTAAGACTTTGTATGTGTAAGAGTTTTTATTGTGTTGCTCTAACTCTTAACTTTGATATGCATCTTTTATATGTTCTATTTGATTCCAAACTTATACTTTACTTACTATTATTAAATTCTACCTTAGAATATTTACATCTTGTGATGAAAGTAACCAAAACTATAGCAAACAAAGAATGAGAGAAGGAGAGAATTTGGGAGTGTTTGTATTTCTCTTTTCAAGTGTACCTTTACATATGAGAGTGAGCCCTATTTATAGGGTAGGAATTGGAGAATGATTAGTCATCCATAAAAGCCACTACACTATGATATAAAGGAGATGATGGGAGAAACTCAATGGACATCCAATCTAATATTCATAACACTCCCCCTTGGATGTCCATTGAGGATATGCCTCATTAAAACCTTACTAGAAAAAAACCCAGTGGGAAAAATCTAGTGAAGGAAAAAGAGTACATATCCTTTTACAATATTTATTTATTTCTCCCCCTCATCCAGGAAATTACTTTTGAGACGATTTAAGACCAATCTTTTGTACGATCGTTCAAAAATCCTACTTGGGAGCGATTTTGTGAAAAGGTCCGCAAGATTATCGCATGAACGAATTTGTTGAATGTTTATATCACCATTCTTCTGAAGATCATGAGTGAAGAAGAATTTTGGAGAAATATGCTTTGTTCGATCTCCTTTAATGTAGCCCTCTTTCAATTGAGCAATGCATGCAGTATTATCTTCATAGATTGTAGTAGCATCTATTCTTCCGGAAGACAAACCACAACTCTCTTGTATGTGATGAATCAGAGACCTTAACCAAACGCATTCCCGACTTGCTTCGTGTAGTGCAAGAAGTTCTGCATGATTTGATGATGTTGCTGTTATGGTCTGTTTCACTGATCTCCATGAAATTGCTGTACCTCCACAAGTAAACAAGTAACCTGTTTGTGATCTACCATTATGAGGATCTGACAAATAACCTGCATCTGCATAACCTGTTAGCTCTAATTTGGGTTTTTTGGAATAAAACAAACCCATATTCGTTGTGCCTCTAAGGTAACGAAGTATATGCTTGACTCCGTTCCAATGCCTTCGTGTGGGTGAAGAACTATACCTTGCTAATAGATTGACAGAAAATGATATATCGGGACGTGTATAATTAGCAAGGTACATCAATGCTCCAATGCACTTTGAGATATGGTACTTCAGACCAAGTGGCTCTTCACCCTCCTCTCGAGGTCTAAAAGGATCTTTCTCCACATCTAGTGATCTAACTACCATTGGAGTAGACAATGGATGAGATTTGTCCATGTAGAAACGTTTTAATATTTTTTCTACATAAGCCTCTTGATGCACAAAAACTCCATTTTTCAAATGCTCAATCTGTAATCCTAGACAAAACTTTGTCTTTCCCAAATCCTTCATCTCAAATTCTTTCTTTAAGCAATCTATTGCTTTTGGAAGCTCTTCAGGAGTTCCAATAATATTTATGTCATCAACATAGACAACAATTATGGCAAATTCTTTTCTGATCTTTTATAAAAATACATGGACAAATGGGGTCATTTGTGTATCCCTCCTTTAGCAAATATTCACCGAGGCGATTATACCACATGCGCCTGCATCGCTTTAGCCCGTAGAGAGACTTATTCAATTTGATGGAGTAGTTCTCTCGAGATCCGAGCTATGTGCCTCGGGAAGGTTAAATCCTTCAGGAGCTTCATGTAAATGTCACTATCAAGTGAGCCATATAAATAGGTCAGTGACAACATCCATCATGTGCAAATTAAGCCCTTCATGTGCCACAAGGCTAATTAAGTACCGAAATGTACTTGCATCCACTACAGGGAATATGTTTCATCAAAATCAATTCCAGTCTTTGCGAAAACCCTCAGGCAACAAGTCGGGCTTTGTATCTTGCAATTTCACCATTCTCATTCCGTTTTCGAACAAAGACCCATTTGTATCCAACTGGTTTGACACCTTCAGGTGTTCGGACTACAGGTCCAAAAACTTTTCGCTTGTAAAGAGAATTTAGTTCTGCTTCAATTGCTTCTTTCCATTTTGGCCAATTCTCACTTTGTCTACAATCTTTAATGGATTTTGGTTCATGATCATCATCATCATTTATCTCATTTAGCGCTATATGACATGAAAAACTATCATCAACATTGACTTCATGTCGGTTCCATTGTATTCCATTAGTGACATAATTTATTGAGATCTCTTTATTTTCATGATTTTCAGGTACCTGATCTGTCCCTTCTGGGATTGAAATGTCAATCATGTCTGTAGATTCTTTGAGAGTTTCTATATCCTCCTCTGGACCATCTTTCTTTTTAGCTCCTTTTCTTGTTCGAGGATTTTTATCTTTGGAACCGACTGGTCTACCACGCTTCAGGCGCGGTTGAGACTCATTTGCAATATTAGATTGTCCAACAGGGACATCTATTTTTATTGGAGCATTAGCAGCTGGTATATATGATTTGGTTACACCTTTTGGATCAGTAAATGCATTTGGTAACTGATTTGCTAAGCTTTGCAAATGAATTATCCTTTGAACTTCAAGTTCACATTGTTTAGTTCGAGGATCAAGATGATACAAGGATAATTCATTCCAACTTATCTCTTTTTTCAGCTGCTTATTCTCTCCCCCTAGTGCTGGGAAATTTGATTCATCAAAATGACAATCAGAAAATCGAGCTGTAAATGAATCTCCTGTTGTTGGTTCAAGATATTTTATAATAGACGGAGATTCATACCCAACATAAACTCCCAACCTTCTTTGCGGACCCATTTTAGTGCGTTGTGGTGTAGAAATTGGAACATACACCGCACAACCAAAAATTCGAAGATGGGAAATGTTTGGTTCTTGACCAAAAACTAATTGTAAAGGGGAAGAATCATGATAACTTGTTGGCCTGATGCGAATCAAATTTGCAGCATGCAAAATTGCATGTCCCCAAGTGGAAATTGGAAGTTTGCATCTCATGAGAAGTGGTCTTGCAATTAACTTTATTCGCTTAATAAACGATTCTGCAAGACCATTTTGTGTATGAACATGTGGTACAGGATGTTCAATGTCAATTCCAATGGATGCACAATATTCATTAAATGCTTGAGATGTAAACTCAGCAGCATTATCAAGACGTATTTTCTTGACGGGATAATCGTGGAAGTGAGCTCTTATTCGAATTAGTTGAGCTAGCAATCGCGCAAATGCTTGATTGCGACTTGACAACAAACAAACATGTGACCATTTAGTTGATGCATCAATTAAAACCATAAAATATCTAAATGGTCCACATGGTGGGTGTATTGGCCCACAAATATCACCATGTATACGTTCTAAAAAGTTAAGTGATTCACTTCTAACTTTTGTTGGTGATGGTCTAATTATCAACTTCCCTTGTGAACAAGAAGTACATGAGAATTTATTAGATTGAAGAATCTCCTGGTTCTTCAATTGATGACCACATGAATTTTCAATTATTCTTCGCATCATTATAGACCCGGGATGGCCCAACCGGTCATGCCAAACAACAAATTTTTTGTGATTTGTGAACTTCTGGTTTACAACAACGTGTGCTTCAATTGCACTGATATAAGTGTAGTACAAACCAGACGAAAAGGCGAGTAGCTTTTCCACTACACTTATTTTTCCCAAAGTAAGTCTTGTTATATATAGATATTCAATATCTCCTTCATCTTTTGTTTCAATATGATATCCATTTAGACGGATATCTTTGAAACTTAATAAATTTCTACTGGACTTAGGGGAATATAGTGCATTTTCAATGTGTAAATTTGTTCCCCTAGATAATAGTATATTAGCTCTTCCGGAGCCTTCAACTATCTTTGAGGATCCAGATATAGTAGTAACATTGGTTTCTCGCTTCACTAAATAAGAGAAATATTTTGCATCCTTTAAAATTGTATGGGTAGTTCCGCTATCAACGAGACACATATCTCCATTATTGATGCTATTGTCACTCATTCTATCCAAAGAGAAAAAGAAATGATAAGAGGGAATCATGAGAATAAATAACAACTTTACGATTAAATTATTTGAACATAATCTATGGAAGTTGAAAACACACTTAAATATAAAGCTTTATTATTATTAGCATAGGAAATTCAAAACATTTTATTATCATAGGAAATTCAAAGACATTTTCATTATTTAGAAAAAAAAAAAACTACTTCTTGACTATACTTCCATCCACAATAAGGTGATCTATATTTCCATCGTGGTCAAGAAAGAAATCAAAGAACATCCAAATGAGTAGCATCTGTATTACCATCATCTTTATAAGCAAAATGGCTCTCAATCCCTTTATCTTTATTTTTAATTGATTGTTGATAGAGATCAACAAGATGTTTTGGCGTCATTTACAGTGCGACTCCAATGACCTTTGCTCTCCACAACGGTAGCAAATATTTTCATTATTTTTGCTACTCTGCCCATCTTTGTCATTCTTTCCAACATTTTTCCACTTCTGGTGAAAAGATGTGTTCTTGTAATTTCCACTTCGACTATGATTAATACCGTGATCACTACCACGGCCACGACCACGACCACGGCCACGACCACGGCCACGACCACGACCACCAGAAGTTTGGCCATAGTGGTTGTGTGTTGCTACATTCGCTTCTGGGAATGGAGCAGTGCCAGTGGGACGAGCTTCATGATTTTTCATTAAAAGTTCATTATTTTGCTCAGCCACAAGTAGGCAAGAAATCAAGTCAGAATATTTCTTAAAACCTTTTTCACGATATTGTCACAGAGCACATTGGATGCATGAAATGTCGAGAATGTTTTTTCTAACATGTCTTCATCCGTCACTTTTTCTCCACACAATTGTAATTGAGAAGTGATTCTAAAAACAATGAGAATTATATGCGCTTACACTTTTAAAGTCCTGTAAACGCAAGTGCATCCAATCATAACGGGCTTTTGGGAGGATAATAGATTTTTGGTGCTCATATCTTTCTTTTAAATTGTTCCAAAGAACTTGTGGGTCTTTTACCGTAAGGTATTCATTTTTAAGATCCTCATGAAGATGGTGGCGTAGGAATATCATGGCTTTTGCCTTTTGTTGATTAGTTGCTTTATTTCCTTCTTTAATTGTATCTCCATGGCCTTCAGCATTCAAATGAATTTCTGCGTCTAAAGCCCATGGCAAATAATTCTTTCCCGAAATATCAAGGGCCTCAAAATCAAGTTTTGTAAGGTTGGACATACTTAGAACTATCATAAGAATTCAAATTTAAGCAAGTTAGATAAAGATTGGTTAATGATACATATAGATAGGAAAACATGAATTATTAAATAAACAAACATAAAATTGAATTAAAAAAATGATGGCAAAAAAAAAAAAAAAATATACAAAGATGAAAGATGAAACAACAGAATGATAAAAAAAATCCTAAGACAAACTCTCATGAGAAATTAAAGGTCAAGGATAACTCTACCTTCAACATTTTATTATCATCATCAAATTAAAAGGAGTACAAATCTATTAAAACTTAAAAAATAAAACAAATGATTGTTCAGATTAGAAAACATACATGTGTATCCGATCTAAAACAAGTGACTGTTGATCTATAAAATAAGCAGTTGTTGATTTTTGCATCAGTTAACATGTTGATAATATCATAGATTTGAGAAAAAAAACAACATTATAGAATCAGAGTAAAACAAAAAAATGGTAACTATATAACACAACAAATAACATGACTACTAGCATAGATCATATGTAACAATAGATCTCAATTGACCATCAAGATAAACTATGCCTAGCTAAGAACTCAACCTTTGGTAGATAAAGCAAAACAGATACCTTAGATTGATAGAGCTTCGTGCTGATAACGTGTGATGAAAGTAACCAAAACTATAGCAAACAAAGAATGAGAGAAGGAGAGAATTTGGGAGTGTTTGTATTTCTCTTTTCAAGTGTACCTTTACATATGAGAGTGAGCCCTATTTATAGGGTGGGAATTGGAGAATGATTAGTCATCCATAAAAGCCACTACACTATGATATAAAGGAGATGATGGGAGAAACTCAATGGAGATCCAATCTAATATTCATAACACATCTGTCAATATTACATTAATATGATTCGTCGATACTAGCACACCCGTGCATCGCACGGGTAATGAGGCTAGTTAGTTATTAGTAGCCCATAACGCAAAATCCACCTACATACAAGGCAAATTTAACAAATGTTCTAGAAATCTTTTGAAATTATTTCGGTACATTGGATATATCAAGCTTCCTGTGAGGCTTTTTTTTTTAAGATGAGGCCCTTTGTTTTGGGCGGGGCCTAATGCGAGGGCTTTACCAACCACTACCATTGGGCCGACCATGCCTTCAAAACCCTTTCTTAAATCTCTCTTTAGTTTTGTTTCTCTTCTTCAACTCATTTCACATACAAGTTAGGTTTTCCATCAAAATTTTAGAGTCAACCAGATATGACAAAGCTTGACATGTTTCTCGATCTCTCAACCTAACTTCCCGATCTCTCTCATGTCCCTCTTATCTCGGTATTTTTCAATCTATCAACCTTTTATTCTCTTATCTCGATTTCTTGTGATATCAAAGCAGAAACCAATTTAATCATCTCTGTAAAAAATTCTCATCTTGATTATTGTGATTTTTATTCTTCATGATTCACCCTCTTCATATTTAGGGTTTCCATGGAAACAAGTTTCAGAGTTAGCTAGGGTATCTCAAACCTCGAGATATTTCCTAATCTTTCACCCTCGCATTTTGATCTCTCTCTCTCTTTTTCGCCTCTATCTCAACCAAATCTCTTTCTATTAAACTCTTATTCGTTTGTGTAATTTCTTTTGATCTTGAGACACTCAAGCATATTCTTTTGTCATTTTGATATTGTTATAAAAACATGAGTAATATTTGGAATTATATACCAAGCTTCTGAGAGGTAAATATGAATTTTATCCTTTAAATTTGACATTCACAACGATAATGTTTATTTTACTTTTAATTGACATTAAATCTGACTATTTGATGTTTGGGGGATCATCCAGGTGTGATTTATGAGGAGAGACTGAAATCCAAGTGGAGACAAAAGATAATTTTACAAGAAAGGTATGATATATCATTTTAAATTTTGTACATAGGAATTTATAAAGAAATCGACTTTTGCACTAACAGCTTAAGCGCAGATTTATAAAATACTTTGGAACTCATTATGTTTGTGGTAAACAAAATCTAGAAATACCTTTAACTTAAAACAAGGTGTGGAGTGTAACAGAACCAGTTGTGTGTGCTCTAGATTGAGACTATTGCACGAACAGTTAGCGTGTGTGATTTCATCTAGCATAAGATGTCAATCATTCCAGTTTCCTAATATCCTCACTTTAATTTGGTTAGCCTCATATTTACTTGTTGGTAATGAGGAATATTTTTATCTCGTCACATTATGGAGGAGCTATTTCTTGAACTCTTATCTAATTTGTTATGACAAAGGTCTTTTCATGTTCTATGAAGTGTTGAGAATTTAAGTGTGAGTGGTTAATCTCACATCTATTAGGAATGAGCTAAATAAAATATATACAAGAGAGTTGTCTCATATAGATAATACCTTGAGGTTTTGGGTGGAGATATGGTGCCAAGCCTCTTGGTGATCCTGATCATTAGCTTGTTGTTGTTGTCGATCAATTGCTCTCCTGACTCCCACCATGAAGGTAGTGAACATTGCCTTTACCTTTCCATTCTAAGGATAAGGCTACTTGTTGCTTTAGGGGATTCAACCTTGGGCCAATATTGTAGAATGAGCCATCCTTTACATGTCCTTCAAGGGTGGGTTGGCAACGCAATGGTCATCATATAATGTGAGTGCTTTCCATAGTGGCAATGGGGAGTCGTTTTACTAGATTTTCCATAGATGGTGCAAAAATGTTCAAGTTTGAGGTGTCTTCTCCATGGATTGGTCTGACGTTGACCATTGTTTTAGCAGGCCCAGTTGGTTATCTTCATGCACTTTCTATTGAAACATGTGGTTGCCATGTTCATTTTACCCTCAAGATCAAGTTGAGATCTGAAGGTGATTAAGAATTGGATTCTCCATGTCCTTTATACTCTCAAGGGGACACTTTGAAAACAAGACCAGGCTCCTCTCTAACCATTGCACATTCTTGTTCTTTTGCTTTGTCGGAAGGTTGCACAGTGATTTCCACTTGAGATCGATCTGAAGGTTGTCAGAAAAAATTTGGAGGTAGTAAGGCTACCCATGTCTTGCTTGAGTGATAGGCAAGTAGAGATGAGAGAGAGAGAGAGAGGCAAGGAGAGAGACTTGCAATTAATAGAGATTACATAGTTTTTACCAAGGAAAAGGTATTTTTATCTCTTAAATAGTTTTTATCATAAAAACAAAGTTGTCTCTTAATTTGTCAGTTGACGCCTCTCTTGGCTAATAACTTAACAATTTTTAGGTGTTAACACATGCAAATGATTCAAACAATGTATTTTATATTTTTTAGTTTTCTATGTTGATTACACTCCAACTTTTTCCTTTGCTAGGAGGAAGCTCAAAATTATATCAAACTCTTGGTTTTTTCAAGTTTTCGATGTCACAAGAGAAGAACTCCATATCAAAATTGAAAGAGCAAAAAGATTGCAAGAGTACTTCTCTCTTAAATTTGCCTGATGTAGTCTTGGATTGCATTCTAGAGCGGCTTTCTGCATTGGACTTGTGTAGGGTAGCACGAGTTTGTACTTATTTGAGAAGTAGAGGCAGAAGTGATTATTTGTGGGAGAAACATGTCCAACAAAAATGGAGTAGGCTACTTGGTGAAGATGCTCAGCATGAGTGGGAGTGGCATAGAATAAACATTACAAAACCAAAAAATTTCTTGGTACAGCATGCTTTTGGTGCATCTTGTGGAACTATTAGCGATGTTTTGCCATTTCGAGGTCATCGTTCTTATTTGAAAAATTATGAAGCTTTGACTAATCTGATCAAAGGTTGTTCAAAAATGGCTTTGTTTATCTGTCTTCAAACTGGCCGCTTCTGGTTTCCTGCTCAAGCTTTTGTGGTAAGGCGAATTAATTGTTAACTGCTATTGAACAAAGTTTTGATGTTAAATATTGAAATCTTAATATTTCATTATTATATTTTTTTCCTTCAAAGCTAACTTTAATTTAGACCTCTAGACTAAGTAAATTTACAAAAATATCCTCATGGCTTAGGCTCTTTGGGATTGCTATGGGGCTGATCCCCCTTTTAACTGCACAAGGATTCAAATTTAGGTTATTTTTGCTTTAAATATCATGTCTCTTACTTTGGTTGCAGAGTGTGTCGGATGTACTAGTAATGTTTCAATATTATGATGCTCTTGCCACCTATGACTCTAGGACAGACACCTTTGGAGCAAGGTACAATCCACTACTTTGAAATAATAATAATAATTAATAATAATAATAATAATAATAAAAGGAAATCCATTTATTTTGAGTCTTTTATGCAGTTGATTATTTTAAAGCATAAAGTTAATAAAATCACAGCTCATTAATGCACACTTATTTAGTAAGATTATTTTGGAGCAAAGTTATAAAAATCATAGGGGAAGTGTAACGGCACTGTAGTGTTTCTATAACTGTAAATCAATTTTTTTTTCAATTTTATGGATCTCCATTTGGTCAATAGATAACATAGTGATATTGTAGTTTTGTTTATTTGTAAATCATATATTTTCAATTTTGCAGTTTTGGATTTAGTCACTTTCAAATTGTTAAAAGAGGTATTCGGTGGAATAGGTTGAGAGTACCACCATCAAATACCTTTTTACGGGGTTATAATTATAACCCTAATTGTCTCAATGATTTGAAACCCGAGATCGATCGAGATTCGAATGTAACACTTTAATGATTTCCCTTATGGTAACTATTAAACTTATAATATATCTTTTATTTTGAATAGTAAACTGCTTTTAGTTTTTACTCAATTTTCTATTGAAACCTTATATAAATGTTTATTTACTTGATCTTGCAAAACAGAAAACAAAGGGGGGTGAAAGAATGTTTGGCAACTAAAATTAATAACAGAAATGACAACAAAATCTTTTTAAAGTATCATTCCCATTTATATCATGATGTGTCAACTCAGTAGTAAGAGTCTGGCTTTGTAGTCTCAAGGGACAAAGTTCAAATCCCTTGGAGGCCGTGTGTTAAAATTTTCATTAGTAACACATTACTTTTATTAATAATAATTTTTCACTTCCCCAATTTTTAGTATCAAAGTATCATTCTCCTTTACTTATTTATGTCTCTACTATTTCACTTATTAAGAAAAAGTAGGTTTTGTCATAAAAAGAAATATTAGTTATACTTTTTTCTTACTAGTTTATTTACTTATATTTTCAATGATCTATATAAAGGTTGGACGTTTGCTACAATTACTCATTTCGAATCGTGTGACAATGATGCGAATCATTGTAGTTGCCAAAATAGTGGTGAGAAATGCAAAATAAATTCTTATTTTTTTTGTAGCTTTTATTTTTTGATTTTTGGAGAAGAGACTACTATATTTTATATGTATCTTTATATTTATTGACAGATACCTTGGTAGTGGAAATCAAGAAATTCCTTCATGGGCCTCAACCAAAAAAGTTGATGCTAAATAAAAACATGCGCAAGGAATTTTGGGATGGATGTTCCTTGTTTGGTCGAATCAGAAAACTTGGTAATGAGGAGATTCAAAAGTGGAACAACATCTTGCCAAATGTGTAAATTTTGTTATTTATTTCTAATTGGATTAAATTGTAGTTCTGAATTTCCCACATTGGGGAATTTTGTGGTGGTTGGTTTTTGATGCATAAATTTTACGGGAATTATGCTTGACTTTTTTTTTTTGACAAAATAATTATGCATGACTTGAGACAATGAAAATGGTAAGTTGTATTTTTATTTTTGTTTTTGATGAATAAGTTGTATTCCTTGTTTTTTTTATAAGCAAAATAATTTTATATAAGGGACAACATAAGGAATAAGTTATGGTCGTACCTTAGACCAATGAATAGTCGTTGTTGTTCGTCGAGTTGGCGGTCGTCACGAGTGAGGAAAAGGATCGGTCTTGGCTGCACGCAGAGCACCTCGGTAATACCGCAAAGACACTCGACGCTAGTCGGTGATCGCCGCAAAGTATCACAAGGTAAAGAACGTGCACGAAGCCACATGCGAGTGGCGATTTATCTTCGGCCGAGGAAGGGTGCCCGCCGAATGATGCGCAATAGCCGAGAGCGAGACTTGCGCCGCAAGGTCGTGTTCGCTCGGGCCTTATTGGGCCGGTCATGGTAAGATGGGTCGCTGGCCCATGTAGTGCTCGGGTCCGCTTGCTCCAGCATCGCTTTTTCGGGCCTTTTGGCCCACTCCGGAACAGTTGCCCCCCAAGCCTAGGTCGCTTAAGGGCGGACTAAGGCTTAGATCGTTGGCTTCGAGTACTGTTGTAAGCGGCCGGGTTGCATTGCGCAATCGGTCTCCATCTCTTGAAGTGTGTGGTCGCTACCACGCTAAGTCGGGAGGTGGTCGCTGCCACTCATGTGGTGTGGACGCTGCCACCCCCGAGCATGTGGTCAACTCGGCGACCTTCGATTGGCACTCGATTTTAGACCGTGGCACTCGTTTAGGTTAACTCGGTGACCTTCGATTGGGCCAACTCGGCGGCGCTCGATTGGGCCAACTCGGTGGCACTCGATTTTAGACCGTTCGTCGGTCTACTTTCTTCGTTTGTAGGCTGGGCGCCCTACTTGGATGACCAGAAAGGGGTGTAGAACGTCTGAATCTAACTTGGAGTTTAACATGAAAGTTGTAGCTCTGCTTCTCATCTTTTCAACGCAAGCTCACACGCCCCATCGGATGAACGTGGGCGGTTATGGTCTCCCCGAGCTAGGAAGATTCGGGGTCGCTCACGGGCATGAAAGTTGTAGGTCTACTCAGCTTTCCAACGCATATTCGTATGTTTCAATCGTGTCAACGCGGCCAACGTTACGGCCTGGAGACTAAGGGCGAGATTCTTCCCGCTTCGTTTGTGCTTTGAATCGCTTGGGCGCCTTTGGATTGTCCATGCTCTTCGTGTCGACTAATCATCTTAGGTCGCAATGTGCTCAAGAACGACTTCATTATGCAAATTGAAGACCGAACTATGTTTCAGCGAGATCCACAAATTCTCTACCCCTTAGCATAACGCAAACACCTCAACGTGTGATAGTGTCTGACCACTAGCTCGGCAACATATATCAGAGTTCGTGAGTCGTCCTCACTTTCGAGATAGGGTGCTTTGAACTTGCATCGGAAATTCGCACGAAAGTGGCGAACCGAACTTGCTGATAGTTGGCTGGCTCGGGTGGAAGCTGAAGGGAAGAACCGACCTGTAAATCTCGATTCGGAACAGTGACTTCGCACAGATCAGTTTAGAATCGTCGCTCAGGCCCCCAATCGACTGAAATGGTGATGCACATGAGGCCCTTCACCAACGACTATCTCTCAAATCTTTGCTGATTTCGACGTCGGTGATCGAATCTAAGATGCACCATGTGTGGAATCTTCGATCTGAGACTTTGAAAAAAGAAGTGCGATCGAAGAAGTAAGCGGAGATTATCGCCACCGTTGGGCCGATTGAGCGTACAATGGATCTCGCGGGATCAAGCACAATAGAGGGATTTAGTTGTTGCAAAAATGAACCAGATTTTGATCACATGTCCTTTGATTTCTTGCGGTCGGAGATCGGTTGTCCGGGGCGAACCTTCAAGCCGAGGTTGAGGCGTCCGAGTTAGTTTTTCATCCGAGGCGGATGCCGACGGGGGTGGTACCTTGTTCAAGAATAATATCTTTGGATTCTCGCTTCCTCGAGCTCGCCGCCGGTTCTCGTAATCGGGAGATGTCCTTGGTCGTCTGAGTGTGCTCGCGGCCCACGCCGGTTGGGGGTGTACCGAAGGGAGGAGACCGAGGCCGAGGCTGATCTGAAGCCCGATTGAAGAAGATAAGATGAGGCCGAGGCCGGCCTAGAACCCGTCTCAAGATAATAATCCGAGGCCGGGCCGACTGGCCCTGGCCAAGAAGATAAGATGAGGCCGAGGTCGGTCTGAGTCCGACCTCTTCATTAAGTATGTGTGAATTGACTCGACCTCGAAGATCGGCACCATATGGCCCAAGGAATGAAAAAGAGACGGATTAGAGATTCAACAAGTTGGACTTGTATGAGATGCCAAGCCACGCCACATTCGCTTGGTGTCAAAGCATTGTCGGAGAAGAGTGGGATGGCTCTGGAGTTGGCATCAAGTATCAAGGTCGGCATCGAGGTCGACGTAGCCAAGTTTGCAACAAGGTCCTTGACATCTGTGAAGGCGCAGAGTTTTTAATCATTCTTGAAACAACTCTTCACCGCATTTGAAATAACCAAGCTTGAACCGTCAATGCAATCGCAAATTCAGTTAGTAGGTGTGACGTCGCGTTGAGGTTTGGGCTGACTTTGAAGGAAGCTCTCGAGTCGGGATTGATTTGTTGTAGTTAAGCAAAGTGAAATTCACACTTGCGTCTCGAACTCGAGTGTAGGTAAACCATCTCTAAACCCAAGTCGAACTCATCTTACGCCGAGCTTGCCATGGAGAGAAACTCGACCACCGAGTTTGGTTTGTACCTTTTCGATTCGCAATTGTGGGGACGATGAATTAAAATTGGAGAGTTTCCGGGTCCCTTGTTGGTGCGCAGAATCTTGATGAAGAATTGAATTCTCGCGAAAGGATTCAATTTCGCCGAATTGAATGTAAATCGTGCTCACCATCTTGACCTTCGATGTGTAGACGACGCCGGCAATGGTGCCTTCATTCGCAGTCAAGTCGGGCCGAAATTAGGAACATATCTTTCACGGCGATCGAGATCGGTGGCGAGTGACCTCGGACAGAAATCACGCAGGCGACATCGCCGACATCAAGGTCGGCGTGTCGTCCGACGTTGCATCTGAAGTGGAGTTACTGCCACAGAGTTGCTGAGATTGCATTCGATATTGCTTTTGGAAGGGAATTGCAGTAATTGCACAGTTGGAATGGATAATCGACGTTTCCTGATGCACTTGCAGCGACTTTGAATTGAATTCTTGAATTGATTAATGTAATGCAAGGAACTAATGCGAATGCAAGATCTGGATCTATCCTCATCTCCAAGCTTTAAACAGAATTTCTCGAATCTCGGAGCCACCAAAAATGAATCGATCTCACGGTGAGTGAGAAGAGAGCAAAAACGGTCCCACCATGGTTGTAATGATGTCTGGGGTGGTCTTCCGCGTGTAGCCATAGTTGAAGTAGGATAGCGCTCGGGCCTCTCACTGTGGTCGCCAATTGATCGTACCTTAGACCAATGAAGAGTCGTTGTTGTTCGCCGAGTTGGCCGGTCGTTGAGTGAGGGAAAGGACCGGTCTTGGCTGCACGCAGAGCACCTTGGGTGATACCGCAAAGACACTCCGACGCTCTAGTCGCGATCGCCGCGGTATCACAAGGTAAAGAACGTGCCAAAGCCACATGCGAGTGGCGATTTATCATCGCCGAGGAAGGGTGCCCCGCCGAATGATGCGCAATGGCCGGGAGCGAGACTTGCGCCGCAAGGTCGTCACCTGGTCTTATTGGGCGGTCATGGTGAGATGGGTCGCCGCCCATGTAGTGCTCCGAATGTCCGCTTGCTCTAGATCGCTTTTTTCGCCTTTTGGCCCACCTGCAACAAGTTGTATTCCTTGTTAGATTCAAATACTTTCTTCTTCATTGAGAGATAATGATAAACTATTTTAAACTTGCATGTCTTAATGGAATAACTACTTTTTTATTTTTTTATATTAGTTAGCGTTATTTTCTGCAATATTCACAATCCTTGTTAAGGTATACACTAATACATATAGACCTTTTTGTACAATGTTATGGTATTTTTTGGTATAAATAGGGTAGGATCACAATAGGCGTGCAAATATCTACCGCAAAAAGATTTAACATTGCTTGCATGTCTAAGGTTGGATTCGAATACAGTACATTGGTTAATCTGGAAGAGACCCCTACAATCTCATCCAAATGCTCTTGTGTAATGTTATGGTATTTTGTTCAAAACAGTGTTTAATTTTTCTCATAAAACTTTTTATTCTATTAAGTTCACCTTAACCTAAGACTGCATACGGTCCTCATCACAAACGCAATTTTTCATTGTTTTCACCAACTGATTGGGTCTAACACCTTTCAGTACTCTTTCTAAAGCCTTTGCAAGTATACATAATACCTTCACCACAACATTTTAAGGTAACACAAATGCCTAAAAAGTGTTTCCTAAAATAAAAAAATAGTTCTCATATCTTTCGGTAATGGTTTTTTAACTGTGTTTTTCGCAGACATTGCCTATTCTTTTTGCAAGAATTTGTTGTGCTCTATGACAAAGGTGTAAAACCATTGTAGTTAACGGTAATGGTTTTTCACCGATGTCTATTATAAAAGCATTGTATATAATCATCATATACTACAAGTTAAAATTGTTGTCACTGATAATAAAAAGTTAAAAAGTTACAAATCTAGAAGAGTCAATTTCATTGGTATGGACAGAAAAAAGTAGGCATGATACAACTTAAATTTAATGACAAAGTTAATTAATTACCCACACAAACAACTGCATGTGCAATTTACTAAAAAAAAGTATATGTGCAATATATAAATACCTACACTAAATTCCTTCTTTCTTTTTGGTTCTAACCTCGAAGATTACAATTCACACTAAATTTACCGAAAAATTCCCAACAAATTTAACTCTAAAAGCCCTAAATTTTACTTAAATGTATCATATCATTGTTAAGAATATACAGGCTAAGAAAAGTCCATCATTATACAACAACCAAAATATTGATAACAATTTTCTTTATCTCTATGCAAGTCTTTGCTTGTCAACCACTCTCGTCGAGACCGCACTGCAAGTAGAAATGGATCGGTTTCTATATATTGCAAAGATGTATGCTCGAGTGTATTATTTGGATCATTCTCATTACAGATCCGTGAGGTTTCTCATACTTGTTGCTTTGAGGTTAGACCACATTAATAAATATTTACTAATTATCAAAAAAGGTAAAATGTTGAATTATGAAAACACAAGTAAGCCACATTATGAAGGAATACAATAATTGCTATTGAAGAATGTGACAAGATAGGTTATGCTAAGAATGTGGGAGATTTCAAAATATTAATTGGAATGTTTTTGGCCAATGGTTAATAATGTGTGAATTTGTGTGTTTGACACAAAGTTGAGGCGTGTCTTGTGGTTGTACCCTTGTTGCGTGATGGAAGGTTCTTGGGTTCAATTCTATGGATTGATATTTTTGATGTTTGGTTCACATTTTTAATGCATGAAAATTCAAAAAGAAAGTTGTCGAAAAGGCGCCTCTGAGAATCAAACCCATCCCATGTTTGTGAACAGCGCAACCCTTTGCCCAAAACCATCATGTTAATATGTGAAGAATTGTGAACAAAAACAGCTTTATAATGGTTTTGAGTTGCGTAAACTCGTTTCATAGGGTTGCTTTTTTCACTAAGACATGAATTCTCTATAAATAGAGATATTCTCAAGACACGAAAGCACACAAAAATAATTATCCTCAAGCACAATTTCCACCATCTTCTTATTCTAAATCATCTCTTCGCTTCTCTAGTACACAACTGTGAGTACGGAGACTTTATTCCGTAAACTACCATTGATCGATACGCTTTGTGTGATTGTGTAAAACACATCAAGGATTCCAAGCTATCCTGAAGGGGATTCGTCAATTTACCCATTTGCATCCGAAATACATAAATTGGTGGGGGCGAAAACGAATCTAAAGTTTAGTGTTTACACACGCTTTGAAATTTATTTGTGCAACCATCATCTACATTGTCTTCTTCTTCATGATCAAGCATTTGCAGCAGTCCCTCCCGCCCCCAACAAGATTCAACAATCTTTAAGTTTGATTTATGATTTATTTGTGGATTAATAATGGTTACAATTTGGATGGAAAGATGAACGCTCATTCTCATTTATCCATGACTATGGTGAAAGATAGACAATTGTTTTATGTTGATATATCATAAGTTTGATGTTCAAAATTCATGGAAAATATCTCAAAAGTGATCTTTATATATGATATATAAAGTTATGTGTAGTATTAGATACGTATATGCATAATTTAAACTATTCAAGCATGGGAATTTTGAAAAGATTAAATTAATATGGTTGATTTATGATACACATATATTTGAGTGCAAATTACATATTAAGTGTTATTTCATGCTTGATAAATAAGTGTTTGTTATACTTATTTATGTGTTAACCATTTAAAAATAAAAATGTTGAACATAGATAAATAAATCTTGAAAAATAAAGACAAATATTGTTGTTCGTACCTAGATCGGAAGGAGACTCAACTCGGGTAATTTGAAGAAGTGTCTCGGATGGATTAAATGATGGCTCGGCGCGTCAGTGGTAGCTCGGTCCGCGCCGAGGTAGCCGTGGTTGAGCTTGCCGATGGGTGGTACCTACAAGCACTCTGATTCCTAAGTCAGCAAGATAAGTGGTGAGATATGCAAGAAATGAAAGTGTACCTAATTTTGGAGGGGTGTAAGCTTATTTATAGGTGCGGGTGCCGCCTCCGGGCCGTTAGATTGGAGCGCCTTGATCTGGACCGTTCAGGGTTTGTAGCAGCTTGAGTCTTGGGCCGGGCGGCGCGAGATTGGGCTCCGACCCAGATTTTAACAAAGGGCCCCCAAGTCGAGGTCGGCCTAAGAATGGTTGCCAGGTGTTCTGATGGAAGAGTCTGTAATGATGACGTGCCACGTGTCAATCTTTGAATGGTGGAGCACTGATGTAACATTTGGGGAAATCGAGGTGATGCTTGAGGAACCGAGGTTATTTGTTGTCATAATGTTAGAGCAGCCCCCAAGGGTTGCGCATTGATGGGACGCGTCAGGTTCGCGTCTCGTGCTCTGTGGCATATATAGGCGGCATCGAAAATCATTCTTCACTTCGCTAGATTTTTAAGTTAGGTTCCCTTGTGAGCTCCGAGTGATCTTAGAGCGTATTTTCCTCCGACCACCGTGCCGACTTCGATCCCGCCGCGCAACGCATCGCTTCTGGAATTTCCAAGAGACCGAGTTCATCATTCATTGTCCTTAGTTCATTTTTCGAGGTGAGCGCCGTACTCTTGAGCCGAGTTAGATTTTCCCTTTATCTCAATATTTAAGGTAATGTTTTTTTATCATTTCTTCATGATTTGGACACAGTCGGCGTTGCTTTAGGCAATAGTTGTCGCTGTTGTGCCTTTTGGGGAGGAGATGGATCCACCTCGACCTACTCCAGGTCGGAGTCAAACTCGTTTCAGTTTCGTCTAGTGACTGCGGCGCCCTCCCCTTGTAGGTGAATGGTTAACATCCGGACCGAGGAGAGACAATATTACGTTCCCCTCCGACAAGCCAATCTTAAAGATGTCGGCTGAAGGCCACCCAGAGCCGGCCCCAAAGGGATCCCCGTCCCTGTTCTCTTCCACGTATGCTAGTTCTTCAGCAAAGTCGGCTCCTCAACCGAGCATCTCTACCTCGGTGAGGGAGATTGCAAATAAGATGTCTGAAAGTGTTGAAGTGACAATTCCGAGGTTGTTTCTTGGACCCAAGATGTCGAGGTTGTAATAAAGGAGTATGAGGAGCCAGTTGAAGAGGTGTTCAACTGGGTCTCAACTAAGAGCTGCAAGATCTATCTGAGGTTCAAGACTGATAAGCGTCTTTCTTACTTTGAGAAGTTCATAGTCGCACCCCCAGAACAGAGATGGAGGCTGGTGTCTGTCGATGGATGCCTGGTGTGCACGAGGCACAATGTACTCGGCTTTTTCTTTTATGGGGCCGCCTTGGAGACCATGGGGATTCAGCTCCCTCTCAATGACTTTCAAAAGGACGTGCTAAACTTTCTGAGGGATGCACCTTCGCAATTGATGTCGAACAGTTGGGGATTTGTCAGAGGTTTTGAGCTCGCAATGGAGCATATTGGGAGAGTCCCCACAACCAAAGTCTTGTTCTGCTTTTCCGATGTGTTTCGCATGTCGGAATCGGGCACTGACAAGACAAGGCATAATCATGTCGGCCTGCGTTGCAACAAGGACCGATCCTATTTTTGGCCGGCCAATGATTCCAACAAGGGGTATAAGCGGTCTTTTTCTTTCCGCGCTATGAATCCCGCAGCGAAGCAGTCAATAGTTGATTTTAAGGACGGGAAGTTGTCAAGGGAGCACTTCCCTTTGTCTTGGACTTGGGAACATTTTGTCCGAAATGGGGAGGTCCGGGAGACCAAATTCTATGCTGTGAAGACGTGGTCCGTGAGAGGGGAGGATGCGACCTCTTATAAGATACATATCTTAGTGAATTCTATCGTAACCCCTTACCATGACTCTCAGTTCATGTATTACTTTCAATCAATCGTATCCCAAAAGAATACTACGTGCATAAAGCTTTTCCTGACATAGTACATCACCGGCAATAACCACACCATTACTGGTGAACCTCTCCACTAACTTATGCTAGCTTCAAACAGTCGTGAGGTCTAGGTTCTGGGGCTCGTGACTTCCCCTCCCCTAGTATACTAATTCTTATCGAGTCGTCATTGAATCCATGTATGTGAATTTATATTGTATAAACAGTCAATTCAGTCGCTTTAAGATTTAGTTCCTTAAATTTTACATGATACATGTTCACTCACGTGTACTACTTTGAGGTTTTTCAAAACATTTATAATTTTTCAAAAAGAAAACCATTCACTTGATTCAAACATATCCAAACATCATCATATATCATACATTATAGTTAATTAATCATTGTATAGAATCGGGAAGGGATTAAATTGGGTCTTATATAGGCCAAGCGGGGAACAAATGAGTTAAATCACATTACAAGCCTTAAGTGTACAAAGTGTAACTATTTTGGCTTCTGATGCATAAACATTGGTGGTGTTTTTCCAACACCGGCCGTGTTTTTCTTTCGTGTCTCTTGAACTGCTCCTGACTTGAGTTCAAACACTGGTCGTGTTGTATAAACACGGGTGGTCGTGTTTTCTTCTGTTTGGATGCTCCTTTCATGCTTTTTCTTAGTTCTTATGGTTCTTCTTAGCATTCTTTGGCCTTGGGACTTTATCCTTCTGCTTTTGAGGCT
The DNA here is from genome assembly GCA_020916435.1 of Oxytropis ochrocephala. NCBI lineage: Eukaryota > Viridiplantae > Streptophyta > Magnoliopsida > Fabales > Fabaceae > Oxytropis > Oxytropis ochrocephala. The sequence goes on from CM037088.1 coordinate 89,987,362, forward strand.
CAAATTCCTTCTCTTTACTCAATGCTTGACCTAAAACGAAAAACAAACATTTGGTAGTAAAATAGCTCACGACTAGAACTAAATTGCTACACAAACTACTAAAAAGACACTTAAACTAGACTTATCAAACAGACACAAATTTGAAAAATAAAAGGAGTAAGGATGCACAAAGTTCATCATCAAGTATGAAAATTTTGCAAAACTTGCTTATCTATCTATACTATTAACATTTGAGAATAATCTCATTTATTATTTTAACATGTGTCAGCTCCACAATCATTTAATTAGCAATAAATCAAATTTTTTTTTGAAAACTTCTAATCTACTCTTTGGCTTATATTTTGAAAACTTCTATTGTACTCTTCGCCCAATATTTCTCAAATAAATTGCTCATTTTCAATTTGTACTACAAATATTACTCCATTGAATTGTGAAGCCACAGATGAGCAGCTTAAGGAGGATTTCATGTATAAGTTTTTGTGTTCCTTAAAAATAGAATTTTATTTGAAATACAATACTATTTTGCTGTTAAACAAACGGATGAGAAGCGTAAGAAGACATGTAATTAACTCTAAGAGGTTGGCCAATACACTTTAAAGAAATAATAATAGTTTCAGGGAAAGACCACTACACCCAGCAGTACCCCCTAAACTCGCATTGCTTCAGCAAGAAAAACGATTACGTTGTGTTTTTTAGATTTGTTTTGGTTATAGGTAAAGAAACAGGATAGAGAAAATTGGTTCATTTCAAGATAAATTTTGAAGCCAATTCTAGAATATTTTGGACCGTAAATGGTACATACTACTACTTGCATTACCTTCATGTACGTTTGGATGATCAAGTTTGGTTTTAAGTTGTTTGCATTTGAATTGTTTTCTTTTATAGCCTTTTTTTTTTGACAATGGAAAACTCATATCATTTCATTCAAAATCAAAGAAGTAATACAATTCGGACTACAATCAAAGGTATTGAAGCTAGCGAAATTCCTTGATGCTCTAGCAAGTGTATGAGCAACAAGGTTGGCTTGCCTCCGAATAAAACTAACTGCATAGTTTTGTGTAAGTGTCAAAAGGTTCTTACAAGAGGATATAATAGTGCCGAACTCAGTGACGGAGCTACACATTCCGTTGATACCATCAACCACTTGCTTACAGTCCAGTTCAATGTTGACTCTAGGGATATGCAGCTCACGGAGCCAAGTAACAGCAGCAAAATAGCCTAATGCCTCTGCGCTTCTCTGTGGATCGAGGCAGCCGAAATACCAAGCTGTTTTTGCCATAACAAAGGAACCACTACTATCTCGGATGCACATACCAAAACCGAAGCGATCCACGTTGCATTTCAACACATTCTCGGCTGGTTTTTCCCAATGCGGCACCAAGGCTATTGCATCTTGCTAGAGAAGAATTGCCGAGTTTCTTTGAGTTGCCGACTTGCCCGTGTTTCTGGTTGCCAAATTTTGAGTTGCCGTTTGTCGAGTTCTTAGAAGGCTGGGCCAGATTGCTAGAAAGCGGCGGGCCGAGTCTCATCAGTAATTGTTGCGGCATGTCCGTTGCACGCACCTGCTGCCACTGGTGCAGAAATTCGAACACACTGCTAATCGACTGCCGAGCTGGTTTTGCATTATTCTCCCAGACCTTCTCATTCCTCCGCTTCCAAATACACCAAATTAACATTGCTATACTGTTGCGAGCCACCACAGACTCCGCTTGCTAAACAAAAATAAAATCTCCTTGAAGCTATTGTCATTGTTGTTCGTGTGACGTGCATCGCTTTGCCATAACCGCTGTCTCGGATCGATTCCGCTTGGGAACGCCCAAAAAATATGTGCCAATCACTCTCTTCCTCATGTTCACACCAAGGACACTCCCCGGGACAATTCACATGACGACGGCGTAAATTAAATCTGCTTGGGAGTACCCCCCGAGCACATCTCCACAAATGAATTTTCACCTTGTGAGGAATTTTAAGACGCCAAATTAAATGCCAATCTCCTTGAATGCGCAAAGCCGAGGTGTCCTTAAACTTATTCATGTACACATAGTAAGCGGATTTAACCGAGTAGGCTCCATCTCGGCTCTTGTTCCATACCAGCTTGTCATCTTGTCCTCGGCCAAGAAGGACCATTGTCTGGATGCGCTTCTTGTCATCTTCATTGAATAATTGATTCATCAACGCAACATTCCATTGTCCTCCCGTGGCATCAAACAAATTAGCCACTTTTAGATCCTCCCACCCCGAAACCACACTTTATGAAACATACGAACTCGACCCTCCTTTCACCCAAGGGTCCTTCCAAATATTGATAGAAGTGTCATCCCCAATTTTCCAACGTGCTCCAAGTTTAACTAATACCTGTGAAGCGTGGATGTAGCGACCGAAAAATCCGGGAAAGGATTCTTCGAAGTTCGAAAGGAAGCCGCCACCAAATTTTAGTTTAAGGGCAAATTCGGAAAATCCCTTTTAGGTTTGAGATAAGGCTGAGTTTGGGGTTCGGGAGTCGTTATGCGTGGGGAAGGTATTAGCACCCCACGACATCCTTTTTCTAATTAATTACGCTTTATTAATAATTACCCTTTTATTTACAAAAAAAATACTTAATTAAATTTTTAGTTTTTAGTGCTTGACAAGAGTGGACTCTTGATCCTACGTACCTCCAGATGCAATGGAGGAATCAAAGCTACGTAGTTCTTCCTGAAAAAGGTTTGTTGGTTAGTGTTTTTAGTGTAGGGGTCCTAGGATTCCTTGAACTGTACAGCTCAATGATTCCTAAGACGCTGACTAACCCGATTGTACAATCGACTTAGTCCCCTACTTTTGAAAGTATTTTTGAGGTTTTTTGAAAGACGTTTGTTTGATGTGAGGTGAGTTGGTTTTAGAATAGGTATTCAAGAACTCCTGAACTGTACAGCTCATTAGTTCTAGAACGTTGACTAACCTGGGTTTGTACACCCGACTTAGTCCCTATTTTTAGGAAAAATGATTTATTTACAATTTTTATAAGTTTTTAGGATTCTTGAATCAGCATGCAATCATTGGTCCTAGGATGATGACTAACCTTGGTTGTACAACCGACTTAGTCTTTTATTTGATTTTTGAAGAAATAAACTAATTTGTGCATAAAAAAAGACAAAAACTGATAATTAATAAAGACTAGGCTAAAAAAATAAATAAATAACTATATACATAAATAAATATGAATAGATATATACATAAACAATAAATAAATAAATAAATAAATAGATTGTATTACAAATAAATGATAAATAAATATGTACATAAAAATAAACAAAATAAATACAAAACTAACTTGGACTCGACGAGTGCCGAACCGGACAAAGCAGCAAACCGGACTCCAATTCGGTCTATTTTGACCCCAAGACCGCACGAACCGCTTTGAGAATCGGAAAGCCGACTCAAAACGTCCAAATGATCAAAGACAGGTTTTTAGTGAAATGGGCCGCGAACGCTTTGACCCAAAAGATCACTTAACCCGCCAATGATCTCCCCCTCTAATCTTCACCTCTCAACCCCTTTTATATCCAATTGCTAGGGAGCTCTTGTTTCTTGTGAGGAATGTGGGACTAAAATAAGGTAGAGAAAGCAATTCCCCGTTTAAAACACAATTCCCGTTTTTCTCAAACCTCTCACCGTAAAATTGCGAATCTGGATTCGTTAACCGTTGGATCGTCTTTCTTTTTTGACAGTAGATTCGTGAGACATATATCTACGCTTTCACCGTTTGGATCGTTAAAACAAGCTCTGATGAGAGAGAAATTGCCTTCGCAATAGCTGTAGTTTTTAGTCCGTTTTTCTCAAACCTCTCATCGTAAAAGTGTGATTCCGGATTCGTTAACCGTCGGATCGTCTTCATTTTTTGACAGTAGGTTCGTGAGACATATATCTCCACTTTCACCGTTCGGATCGTCGAAAAGAGGTCCGAGGAGAGATAAATTGCCTTCGCAATAGAGCTGCAGATTTGGGTATTTCATCTTTTTGTTCTTATTTTGTAAGCTCTTGTGCTTTTCTTCACTTGCTTTTTCAATTACTCAAAGAGGGTCAAAAGGAAATAACATGTGGGATGATTGACCAAGAATTAAATCATGCATCTTTATTTCAACTTTATATTAATTGTGGTTGATATGCACAAGCTACTTATCTTTTACTTGAGTACATAGAAACGTTTGTTGCACATACACTACTTAATAAAATAAAAAATATTACAATGATATAAGAAACTCTGACAAAATTGGGGTATAATAATGACTGCCCCTCTTTATTTATATTTTACAAAAAAAAATTTAGTAGAAATAGAAATAAAGATAGAATAGACGTCAATTTTGTCCGTTTAGAGGGGAAATAGAGGGTTTGAGAATAAACAGGGAGCGGTTAACACTTGGCGTATTAACCGCGAACAAAATGAAGGATCGCTCGGGATCTGAAGGAGCACTAAGGCTCTGAAAGCCCACTCGGGGTCTAAAGGAGCACTAAGGCTCAAAAGGACCACTAAGGGTCTGAAGGAGCACTAAGGCTCTGAAGGACCACTCTGGGTCTGGAAGGCTGCCTAGGCCTTATTTGAAGGACCATCGTGGTCTGAAGGAGCGCAACTAGCTACGGTACTAGTTAAACGGTCTATAGGGGCCTTTATACTCGAGCGGCCATGATGGGTCAAGATCGGTCTAGAATCGATATGTTGACCATGAAGGGCGTCCCATCGTGTCTTAGGTGACACAACTAGTCCGAAGAAGGACCACGCGGTCTGCGCGAAGGTCCGTCGGGCTCGACTCGACGCTACACAGGCCACTTTGGGCACTTCTCTGAAGGACCACTTGGGGTCTATAGGGGTCTGAGGGATCAACCTGGTGATCTATGATACGATATGAGATCAACGCTTAAAGCGCTGATATTAGAGGAACAAAATATAGGGACCGACACTTTATGTGTTTATCTGAGCACACCTAACGAATGCATCTACTGAGAAGGGGAAAACCAATCTACGTTTGATGAAGCAATTAATGGTGCAAGCAATTATTGGTATCTTGTAGGATGTGGAATGACTTTTTCCCTTTTCTCTTTTTGCTTATTGCTTTTCGTTTTTTTTTTTTTTTGAAAATTGATGAATGCCAAATGTGAATATGATGCAAATGAAATGCTCGGGTGCAAATGTTATGGTGCATGAGGTGATGATATGATATGATATGATATGATATGATATGATATGATATGATATGATATGATATGATATGAGTGATTGGGGCATAGAAACATTTTTGGTAATGATGAGATGTGAGACTTTAGATGCGAGAAGCAGAGGTGAATATTGATCATTCTTTGAAAAAAATAGTTTTGATTCAATACTTCAGCAATCTCAATGTTGTTATTTACAGACACTGATGTGAAAAAGTATTTGCAAGCTCGCTCATTTTTCTCTTCCATTTTGATGCCCCATGATGATCGAAGTTTTGGCCCACACAGCTAAATAGGTGGATTTCCAACATCATATGATCAACTTGTGTTTTCTCTCTCTGAAGCATTGTTTTGTGAAGATGTATAGTAGTACGAATATAGATGAATGAGTCAGTTAACTTGGGGTTCTAAAGACCTAGGGTGTGGACATTTGTGGCACATGAAGGGGTGAATGACTGACTGGTCTTTGTCAAGGTCATGAAAGGTAGGTTTTCCCAAGCCAAGAAATGCAGGACTGCCCCAATTTAGATTTGATGACAGTGAGTGAATAACTTGCCCCTGTCTAGTGGTGACAAGCTAGGGGTGTAGAAGATGATGAACTGGGAATGCATTGGCTTTGGAATGAAAGGCGGAAAGCAAGAGACTTTGTCTCAACCCATAGAGCTTGGTGTTGCCCCATTTATGGTAAGGACAAGATTTCCCCGGCTAGAGTAGCAGCGTTTTAGGGTAATGAGTTGAGAAATTGCCCCAGTATTGTTTTGTGGATATGAATATGACAAGGGATGAGGTGAGTGTAGGGCGGATTTCTCCAAGTAAAGAGTGAAGGGATTGCCCCACTTGGTAATGGGATTTCAAATGGTTGTTTTAGTGAGGTTGTGAAAGGTGACAAAGTTAGGGCTATGGGCTTTTTGAGTTGGTCTGGTATGTATGTTTAGACTGGGTGTGGTGTGGGATGGACGTTGGACACATTTCCCCAAGCTTAAGTGGAACAAATGGTGAAAGGATTTCCCCACTTTGGGATCTAGGTGACGATCCTAGCATAAACCTTTTGGTTATCTTTAGAATGACTCTCAGACTATGATAGTCTTGAGTTTGCTATGATGAAAACTGTACTTGGTGATCACTAAACCTTGCCTTTATATCAATGGAACTTGAATGAACCTTTGGAGTGCAAGCCCTTTTTGATTTCTTTATTTTGAGTTTTTTTTTTTGAGATACATTTTTTTGAGCAAACATATTATAAATAAATAAACTTATTTGTCCTAATATTAAAACTTTGAGAAAACAAAAGCAATCGGTCATTGATCGGAATGAACTCTAGAGGTTGTAACGTGGCGATGGTTTAGTGATTTATGAGGGAAATGATAATTGGGCTCAAAGTAGTGTTTGGGGATTGATGGGACGGATGATTTTTTATTGAGCAGTATGATTTGGCTAATGGTTAATGGTTTGTGAAAGAAGCGGTTATTAGGCTCAATGAAGTGTTTGATGATTGATGGGACAAATGATTTGGTGATGTAACTTGGGTAATGGGTGACGATTTATGAAGGAAATGGTTGTTAGGCTCAAAGGAGTGTTTGAGGTTTTATTGAGACAGTAATTGATGTGTCTCATGGTAGGATGGACTTGTAATGTGGCTAAGGGTTTATGGAGGATAGGATATTGAGGCCAAAAGAAGTGTTTGAGGTTTATTTTAGACAATGATCTCTTTATGCTTTAATAGTGTGAAGCAACAGCTCACGACTTGTACTACTTTTGTCTTTGTTTTTTCTAATTTGTTTTTTTTGAGGATTTTTTAATCCACTTTTTTGACTTCACTCTTTTGTGATTTTTGTTTCTTTTTTGGCTGAGTGAGCTGATAAAAGTGATGCACCATTTTTTGATGCGGAATCGATCCTTGTCTAGGGTGATTGAGAGATTTTTAGGATATTTGGCTTAAGGTGGGTGGTAAAGGATTTTTGAGGATATGGAAAGATGGTTCAACTTTATTTCAAATCATGATTGCTCGTTTTCTCAAAAAATAACTTAAAGACAATAATTTACTTATTTTATATACTTGCTCTTTTTTCTTTATTTCTCTTTTTTTGTGTACCCTAATTTTTGCTTAGGCCGCTCTTACGAGTTTTCAACCTAACGGGCCTTTTTTGATTTTTTTTGTAAAGGACTTGCATCAAGGGAATACAATGTTGACAAGGTATTTTGGAGATCACAAATTTTCCCCCAGTGTGAGGGTCTCAAGTGTTATTTCAATAGTGAGAACAAGAATGAATGTACATGGTGGGACAATGTAGGGAAACTAACTGACAGGGGATAAGACTTAGACAGGGGATGATGACAATGTAGGGAAACTAACTGACTCAAACAAGAATGAAGACACATGTGACACACAAATCACTACACGAATGCTTCATAGAGAGTTAACATCAGTTTTAACATGAAAGAAATTTTTGGTGGACCATTTCGTTCATTCATCATGGGGTGGATGAAATGCAACGCTTTGTTGAAAAAAAGTGTGCACGAGCTGTTAATTTGAAAAAAAATTGGGTGCCTTGAAACATCTTGAGCTCGCAACTAATTATGGCTAAACTTTTTCCAAAAAAGAATGATTTATTTCTCACAAACGCCTCATCTCTCATCAAAGTTTTTTTTTAGAATAAGAATTATGCCCATTTTTTATGCATGATGTAAGTAAGTGAATGAATGAATGTACATGAAATGAAAATGCGAATGAATTAAATGTGCATGAAATGGGAATGAGAGTGAATGAATATGAAAGTGTGGTTTATCTATCGCGTCGGGGAATTATAAGCTTTTTATTTGGAGAGTAAAGTACAAAGTTTCATTTTGACTTTAGCATGCATGGCTTCTCTCCAAAATAAAGTTTTTTAATTCCCTGGCGGTCATAAAAATGCATGTAACATAAGATGTTTATTTTATTATTTTTGTAATGCAAAGAAAAAGAAAAAAATGTATGTAATATATTTTCTAAAACTTGTGGAAATAACAATTTTTGATTTTTTTGGATTTTTTTGGATTTTTGAATAAAGGACGGTATGCATTAACATTTGTTTGAATGCAATAGTACAAAGCTCCTTCGTGACCCTAGAAAGGTATATTACAGAGTGGGTCTAAGATTTCTTTTATAGTGAGCCTCACAAGGGTAGTTCTAAAGAATCCTACACAAGGTTCCTAGAGCCAAGAACCCCAGTCAAGAACACTGACCCCAACAATAGGCAAGCTATTAGAAGGGATAGCATCCTTAAAAGGAATCAAACTCTAGGTGAGATTTTCATGACCACCCAATGAGACGTACGTCCCGCAGGCCATCACTACACAATCTCGTTCTAACTTAGGTTTACGCTCGAGTCCGGGTAGAGGACTTTTCTCACGTGTGTGAAGTGTAGAAGTGAAGTGTGCGTAGGAGCAATTCAAAATAACCCAAAACTCCAAACAAAACAAACATTCATACAAAATATCGTCTTCTATCCTAAGGTTCACATATCATATCACATAAAAATATAATATGCAAAAATAAATAAGAGAAGGGTAAAAATTAAATTAAATTAATCCTACAACTAATTAGACTAGGTTTTGACTCTCTAAAAAGTTAATTCCCCAGTGAAGTCGCCAGCTGTAGCGACTGAAAAATCCGGGAAATGATTCTTCGAAGTTCGAAAGGAAGCCGCCACCAAATTTTAGTTTAAGGGTAAATTCGGAAAATCCCTTTTAGGTTTGAGATAAGGCTGAGTTTGGGGTTCGGGAGTCGTTATGCGTGGGGAAGGTATTAGCACCACACGACATCCTTTGTCTAATTAATTACACTTTATTAATAATTAGCCTTTTATTTACAAAAAAAAGACTTAATTAAATTTTTAGTTTTTAGTGCTTGACAAGAGTGGACTCTTGCTCCTACGTACCTCCAGATGCAATGGAGGAATCAAAGCTACGTAGTTCTTCCTGAAAAAGGTTTGTTGGTTGGTGTTTTTTAGTGTAGGGGTCCTAGGATTCCTTGAACTGACTCTTCCTCACTAACTCCTAGGCCGACTAACCCGATTGTACAACCGACTTAGTCCCCTACTTTTGAAAGTATTTTTGAGGTTTTTTTGAAAGACGCGTTTGTTTGATGTGAGGTGAGTTGGTTTTAGAATAGGTATTCTAGAACTCCGAATCTGATGTCTGACTCATTAGTTCTAGAACGTTGACTAACCCAGGTTACAACCGACTTAGTCCCTATTTTTAGAAAAATGATTTATTTACAATTTTTATAAGTTTTTAGGATTACTGAACTGTACAGCTCATTGGTCCTAGGATGATGACTAACCCGGTTGTACAACCGACTTGGTCTTTTATTTGATTTTTGAAGAAATAAACTAATTTTTGCATAAAAAAAGACAAAAACTGATAATTAATAAAGACTAGGCTAAAAAAATAAATAAATAACTATATACATAAATAAATATGAATAGATATATACATAAACAATAAATAAATAGATTGTATTACAAATAAATGATAAATAAATATGTACATAAAAATAAACAAAATAAATACAAAACTAACCTGGACTCGACGAGTGCCGAACCGGACAGAGCAGCAAATCGGACTCCAATTCGGTCTATTTTGACCCCAAGACCGCAAGAACCGCTTTGAGAATCAGAAAGCCGACTCAAAACGTCCAAATGATCAAAGACAGGTTTTTAGTGAAATGGGCCGCGAACGCTTTGACCCAAAAAAGATCACTTAACCCGCCAATGATCTCCCCTCTAATCTTCACCTCTCAACCCCTTTTATATCCAATTGCTAGGGAGCTCTTGTTTCTTGTGAGGAATGTGGGACTAAAATAAGGTAGAGAAAGCAATTCCCCGTTTAAAACACATTTCCCGTTTTTCTCAAACCTGTCACCGTAAAATTGCGATTCCGGATTCGTTAACCGTTGGATCGTCTTTCTTTTTTGACAGTAGGTTCGTGAGACATATATCTACGCTTTCACCGTTTGGATCGTTGAAATAAGCTCTGATGAGAGAGAAATTGCCTTCGCAATAGCTGCAGTTTTTAGTCCGTTTTTCTCAAACCTCTCATCGTAAAAGTGTGATTCCGGATTCGTTAACCGTCGGATCGTCTTCATTTTTTGACAGTAGGTTCATGAGACATATATCTCCACTTTCACCGTTCGGATTGTCGAAAAGAGGTCCGACGAGAGAGAAATTGCCTTCGCAATAGAGCTGCAGATTTGGGTATTTCATCTTTTTGTTCTTATTTTGTAAGCTCTTGTGCTTTGCTTCACTTGCTTTTTCAATTACTCAAAGAGGGTCAAAAGGAAATAACATGTGGGATGATTGACCAAGAATCAAATCATGCATCTTTATTTCAACTTTATATTAATTGTGGTTGATATGCACAAGCTACTTATCTTTTACTTGAATACATAGAAACGTTTGTTGCACATACACTACTTAATAAAATAAAAAAATATTACAATTATATAAGAACTCGGACAAAATTGGGGTATAACAGTGGATGCTACGCCATACATAACTGGGATTATGGCCCAAGCGAGCCCCCAAGAAATCCCCATTTGGAAAATATTTAGATTTGAAGACGCGGGTTACTATAGCATCTTTGTTGGTAGACAACCTCCAACCTTGCTTCCCTAGCATAGCCAAATTAAAGCCATGGAAATGACGAAAGCCCATCCCCCCAAATTCCTTGCGCATAGCTAATCTCTCCCAACTCAACCAATTTATTCCTCTGTGAGCTCCACGATTAGAGCCCCACCAAAAAGAATTTATCATCCTCTCCATCTCCTCCCCTAGAGATGTCGGAATCAAGAAAGTCTTGATGCATGGCGGGAATGGCACGAGAGACCGACTTCACCAAAGACTCTCCCTACCGCCTTGGACAAATGTCGTCCCACCATTGTCGAACCTTACCCCACACCCGATCCCGTAAGTAGCTGAATAACTGCTTTTTACTCTGGCCAACCATCGACGGCAAGCCGAGGTACTTCCCGATGCCAAGATACTCTGTGACTCCCAAAATACCAACAATCTCATCTCTGACCTGTCGCTGAGTGTTTCTGCTAAAGTAGATTTACGATTTACGAAATTGTGATTGCCCGCCCGAAGCTTTCTCATAAGTCTCCAAGACACCCTTGAGTCTAGTGCTCTCCTGGACGTTGGCCCTGCAAAACAAGAAACAGTCATCCGTGAAAAGTAAGTGTGTGAGGATAGGGGCCCCTCTACACACTTTCACTCCATGAATCTCACCTCTCGCCTCACACTTTTTAAGAAGAGCTGTAAGACCCTCTTCACACAATATAAATAGGTAAGGTGACAGTGGGTCACCTTGCCTGAGTCCTCTCCCAGGTGAGACCGAGCCAGCTTTATCTCCATTCATGAGAACTGAGTAATGTACCGTTTCTACACACCTTGACATCCACCGTATCCACCTAGCCTCAAAGCCCATCTTCTCAAGCACCCTTCTCAAGTACCTCCCAATCAACCCAGTCATATGCCTTGCTCATGTCAATCTTTAACGCCACATCTCCTACTTTCCCCCTCACCTTACACTTTAGATGATGGATAGTTTCAATGGCTACCATAACGTTTTTTTTAAAAATAATTTTACATGTCTAATAAGGTTTTTCGGTATTTTCTCATAGTATATGACCGCGATAAACTTTTTGTGTTACCAATCCAAATGTACTCTCACCATTCATATTTCTTAATTTGGTTGCTAGGTTGAAGAAACATTACTGGTGTAGGAAGTTCCTCAAGATGAGAAACACATGGGTCAAGGTTGATTCAAGCTTTTTGGGCTGAAATCAACATTAATTATTTTTTCCTCAAAAATCGACCATTAAATTCAATCATAATTACTATGTGCAATTTAAAAACTTAAACGATACAAATGGGGTAACGGAAAATGAACTTACACTTTTGATTTGGCAACATCTTTCCCGTATCCTGCTTTCCGAGTCTCCCTAGAAAAACAAATGGATGTTTTACTCTTACAGGTCATTTGTGTTTTACAAAGATGATGTTGTAACTCTACATCAACTAACTTTCACTCTCTCTTTCACTTTACTGGGCGAGGATAAAAGATCTCTTTCTGATATTGTAATACTCGAGATTATCTAATCGTATCCTATGTATAGTTGCAGATGACTAGCAAAAAAATTGTTATTTGTTCAATTTATAACAAAGATTATGCAAGAATGAAGGTTAAAACATAAATTGAGAGAAGTAAAATCTTTGACGCTCTCATGTCTAAATTATATTCTCAATTAAATGTGCATGGGACTGAAAATGGGAGTTTATTACTTTTTTTTATACTCAAGACCTTTGAAGAATTAGAGAAAAGTCCCCCATGTCACAGTAAAATAAATATTTTTTTGACAAAAAAAAATATTTAAAAAGTAAAATGGTTTGCATCCCCTTTAATATAATTTTTGCTTATCAAAATTTTTTTTTGACAAAAAGTAAAAGAAATATTCAAAAATGGTTTCTTTCTGACCGTAAACTTACTATTTTATTTATCTATGTATTAAAACGTAAAATGGCATCTATGATTGCTAATATCACCATTTTTTCCTAGGAGTTAATAACTGGAAAAGGAAAAGAGGTAGGGAGCACTCAAAATGAGAGCTTGAAGATGATGAAGGTTGTTAGGACTTAAGTACATGAGGAGAGTCCGACCCAAAAGACTAGTCCCAAGAGGAAAAGTTCGCACTCTAGAAGTGCTAACACTAGTGCAGAAAAGACATTTAGTATCGGTTATTTTGCACATTTAGTATCGGTTATCTGTCGATACTAATTCGACCGATACTAAATGTATGACATTTAGTATCGGTTAAATAACCGATACTAAATGTCACTTTTAGCATCAGTTATTCAAAATAACCGATACTGAATGCCTTTTCAACATTGTGTTTGCTGTCTAAAAAATGACATTTAGTATCGGTTATTTAAATAACCGATACTAAATGTCACTTTTAGTATCGGTTATTCAAAATAACCGATACTAAATGTCTTTTCAACATTGTGTTTGCTGTCTAAAAAATAACATTTAGTATCGGTTATTTAAATAACCGATACTAAATGTCACTTTTAGTATCGGTTATTCAAAATAACCGATACTAAATGTCTTTTCAACATTGTGTTTGCTGTCTAAAAAATGACATTTAGTATCGGTTATTTAAATAACCGATACTAAATGTCACTTTTAGTATCGGTTATTCATAATAACCGATGCTCAATGTCTATTGCTTCACTTGAGAACTAAAGGAGACAGAACAAAATTTTAATCTAAAAATCTGATCTGATCTTTATTGCTTCACTTGAGAACTAATATATACAATTGTAAGTGAGCTAAGATGGCTCTGTAACTAACAATAAGAGGTTAACAAACTACTTATCTTTCTAACTGAATGTAAACTAACTAATGACAGCTATTAAGTTAAGCTAAAGCTAGTTTTTACAAGTAACACAAAGACCAAGATCAGTATCTTCTAAAGTTTTAATCAAACAGATAACTAAGAAATCAAATATAACAAAGTAGTAATAGTGACACATTCTATGCTATAACTTAAGGAGAAATTAAATGAATTAAAGTGAAGTTCTGCTATCACTAACTCTTGTTGGAATCCAAGATAGCCTTTGCCATTTATGTGAGTAGGCCTTATGCTCTGATAAAATCCACACCATGACTCCAATCCCTCTCCAAGTCGTTGTGGTGTTCTAATATCAGGTGAAAGGAAAGACCTCCCAATGGGGCAATACCTTTAGAAAACGCAATCTTTGTAAGATAAACAATATTTTGACTTGATATATAAAAGGGATTTAAAGGAGAACATATCCACCATAACAATAGATCATTGATTACAGGACAAGAATAGAAGAACAACAGCAGCTAATGCAAATTTGATATCCAACCAAAGGGAATCAATCAAAGAATAGCAAAACATCAAAATCACAAATATGAATACAATACAATGTGCTATAAGACTACCGACATTTCTATGCATTTAAGATCACAAAAAATCAAATCAGATATAACAATGTTAAATCAAAAATCGTGACTCAAACTTCAAACTAAATGATATAATTACCAACAAAAAACTGAAACAAGTTTAGGAATAAAAAGCAAAATGCATGCAAGCTGATAAAATTGGATCTAAGCTACCCACTCCAAGGTCTTTCAAGCATTTAAGGGTCTCAAGTGATCATTGTACTAGAAGCACCTTTATATCAAGAGATACACATTCAATGTCAACAATATATATATCATGCAGGTTACACTCCCAATGAAATTTTGAATCCCCAAGGTAATGTTCATGGCTTTTGAAAGTGGAACAAATATCTATCATAAGAACTATCCTAAAGTTCTAGTAACCCAACACTTTTAGAAAGCATTTCACTAATACTCTACACCCTTGAACACACTACCTGATGACCCAACATTTAAAAGCCAAGTGCGGAGTCATCGTAATTAGTTCAATATTACACCCAAAATAAAGGAACAGACAAACAGCTGCTAACCAATCATACAAAATTTGTGTTGAGGAGACGTTGTTGACAGCACAAGCTACAAGCTCTGAATTGAAAAATTGGTCACTTCTCCTCTGAAAAAAGAAATGATCTCCACGATGCTTGCAACAAGTCGTGTCAATACCATCCACACGTGATGTCAGAACTTTAAGACCCTCTTCAGGTTTGGAAACATCCAGATAAAAATTGAAAGTTATTTTACTTCCCGATACAACAAACAAATATTTCTTGCTCTCGGAAGTGTAAAGGCCAATACCAAATGTATCATCATTTTCCACATAAAGACATGTATCCTTTGATTGTTCTGTTCTCAAAGACATGAAGCCATGCTCAGTATAACTTAAGGGATTAGCATAATGAGATGACAATTATGATATTCCATATGCCACAAAATAACGGCCAATCATAAACTAATATAGATGAAAGGTAAGTGATAATGATTGAGGTGTGGCAGAGAAAAAAGGAAATTGGTTATCACAAACAAAATTTTGTGTAAACTAAACTGGTAGAACTTATAATAAGGGAGAGGGCTTCAATTGCCCATTAAATAACTCATCCATATCCCAACAAACTAATTCCCCATTAACTAACTCATCCATATCCCAACAAACTAATTGCCCAATAACTAACTCATCCATATACTAACAAACTAACAACCTGTATCATATCTTATCATTAACAACCCCTTATTATAAGTCCCAACATAAACCTTGTAAAACCATGTTGAAGCAAGACTTGGGGTGCATTTGTTTCACTTTGGATAAAAGCAATTTTATATCACTTTTCCTATAAAACCAAAGAGTTAGATGTCAAGGCGAGAAGGAGAATCTCCCACCTTGTAAGGCCCGAGAGTATCATCCATTGTTACATAAGCTAGAGCACCATCACCGACCCAATCAATGTTTTGCGTTGTACCAACAAGAGAGGCTCTCCAACGGGAGCTTGAGTCTCAAAGATCAATGACATAAACAAAGTGTATATTTCATCTCCTTTAGTATCTTCTCGCATATGCTACCAACTTGTTATTTGGGCTAACTCGAAAAGAAATAAAATTAAAGCGTGTCGAAAGTTTGGAAGCAAAACATAAAAAGCAAAATAAAAATGCCATGATATGGAGTGTAACCTTAATAGAATCGATACTTTTATTGGCCCTTATATGATAATGGAATCAACACACTTTTCTCAAGTTATGATAATGGAATCAATCTCACTTGGGCATTTCATCAAACACTACATCTACAATAAGAAATCGATTCTAGAAGTTGATACTTAGGGTTTATTCATAACTCAAAATCAGAAATCGATTCCAGAAGTTGATACTTAGGGTTTATTCACAAATTGAAGAAGAAGTGATGAAGAGAAATACTTAGGGTTTATTCATACCTAATGATATGATGAAATCGGAAGAAATCGATTCCGTTTGAGAAGAAATCGATTCCGTTTGAGAAGAAATCGATTCAACGGGTTTCCATTGAATTTGTTGAGAAGTTCGCACTTTATTGAGCGTAAGCGAACGAGACGGCGTCGTCGCCGAGGAGGAAGACGAACAAGACGCGGCGAGACGAACGAGAAGAACTTCAGAGAGAAGGAAGACGAGTGAGAGACTTTAGAGAGAAGACTTCAGAGAGAATGGCGGTGAGAGAGAGTGAGGAAGACGAGAGTTTAGAGAGTGAGGGAGCGTACGTGTTCGTGAATGAGAGAGAGTGAGAGACTTCAGAGAGAAGGAGAGAACGCATTTAGAAAAACTTAACGGGCCCTTTAGTATCGGTTGTTTAAAAGACCGACACTAAATGTGTTTGAGATACACACTTAGCATCGGTTGTTTAAACAACCGATACTAAATGTAAGCGTTAAAATTGAAAACTTCCATTTAATTTCAAAATTGCCACCGCGTCTACATTTAGTATCGGCTGTTTAAACAACCGATACTAAATGCTGTTGTCTAAAGTCATTTTTGCACTAGTGTCAAAAATCCAAGCCTGTAATAAACATATCATTGGTTGATTATTAATCTGAAAGTAACCCTAAAGCAAACTTAAAAGTAAAGAATATGTTTTATACCTGAAGTAAAGGAAGATGACCAGCAATCTTCTTGGTCCTCTTTCTTGTAGCATCCTTCAGCTGATCGTATAGATGGGCAAGGGCCATCGCCCCCAGCAAAAGTCTCCAACAGCCTCCAAATCAGTCAGCATACCAAGGTAGCCAAGCTTAACCTTGTTGCCTGACTTGTCAGCGAACAAGGTGCAACCCAAAAGATAGAGAATGTAGGCCCTAGCAGCATGAGCTCACCGCCCCTCAGCTATGGATGGGTGGTAGACCCTATCCCTCAACCATATGAGCCCAACAGACAAACCCCGGCCCGAAGTCTGGGCAGCTGCATCTTCGGGGGTGGCCCCCAATAAATCAATCAGCAGCTGCTCTCCCTGCCACGAAGTCCAGTCTGGCATGTCATAGAACCGACCAGTGATGGGGATGTGTAGCAGTTGGGATACATCATCAAGGGTGATGCTCATCTCACCCACAGGAAGGTGGAATGATGATGTATCCGGCTGCCAACGCTCTATGAATGCATTCAGCAGCCCCTTGTGGAGAATGGGGAAACCAAGCCCAACCAGAGGAACCGACCCTGAAGCTGTCAGAGTGTCCCTAATCCTAGCATGAAACATTGTGGTAATAGGTCCATGTGGAATTGTTTGTAAATCCGGTCGAACATGCATTCAGAAATGACACAATAAGCCAAAACATTCAACAGCATAAGAAACAAATTTACAACAGTCAACTATAAAATAATAACTTACCCGGCCAGAATAGAAATCAGTCAGAATATGTGCCCCGTATGTGGGCAAGACAGAACCATCTTCTGGTCCACCAGGAAATGGGAATGTCGCCCTAGGAGCGGCAGCCTCCTGAGGCTCAGCAGCCTCCTCCTCATGAGGCTCAGCAGCCTGCTCCTCCTGATGTCTAGATGACGAAGCAACATTAGTAGAAGGGCCGGCCAACTCATATGCCGGAAATTGAGCATCACGCTCAATATCCTCGGGAAGCGAGGGAGGAGGGACGTCAACCCTGCCCCTACCCCTAACCCGACCCCTACCTCGGGAAGGTTCACCAGCTTCTTCCCTCCTTTGCGGTTTGAAACCGTAGGAGGTGGCCTCTGCCCGCTCGCTTCGGATGGTTGTCTTTGAATTACCACCTCTGCTCCTCACCATATCTGAAACAACAATCAAGAGAACCAATTAAACCAAATTAAGAGAACCAATCACAAATTAAGAGAAACTGTACTGTCAAACAACTGTTTGAACGGCCACATGCGAACATGTTCGCACAACCCCGTTCGAACAAGTCAGTTTCACATTCCAACTTACAACGGTTTGAATGAGGTCGTTCGTACGGTGTTCGCATGACCTCATTCGAACACCTTCGTTCTCAGTTATTCGAAGGACGTATACAATGCAGTTGCCCAGAAAAAAAAAACCCAAATGTGAGGAACAGGGAGAGGCTTACCTAGATGAAAATGGAACGATTAGAGAGAGTGAGAGGTCGCGAACAAAACCCAAAAACTCTTGAGGGTGTTAGTGGAGAAGATTGAGTGAGAGATTGGGGGAGATTGAGTGAGTTGGGAGAAGTTGAGTGAGAGGGAGAGTGAGAGATAGGGTTCGGTTGGTGTGGGGAAAGTGAGAGGAGTGAGGGAGTGAAGGGGTGTGAGGGTTAGTGGGAGGATGTGCTATTTTTTTTGAATTTTTTAAATTGGGGGTAATTTGGGGTTTTTAAGATTGAAGGGGTGTGTTTGAGTAGGAGGGGGTGTGGGAAAAGTAAAGGTCGTCCGTTAGGTGGGAGAGCCTCAAGGCTTAAGTACCACATTGAGTCTCCTTAGCTACTCATTGTATTACTCCTAATATTGCCGCCCCCTTTGAGGGTCGACGTCCACGGCGGCTTTCACTCTATCGACACTGACCCGGTGGCAGCCCTTTCCTTTTTTGGCGGCTTCACTCTATCAGTATTCGGTGGAGTACCTTAATCCAGCCTATAGGTAGCCCTTTCCGCAGACAACTCTCAATGAAAGCACCAATTGTTAGGACTTAAGCACATGAGGAGAGCCCAACCCAAAAGACTAGTCCATTAGGTGGGAGAGCCTCAAGGCTTAAGTACTACATTGAGTCTCCTTAGCTACTCAATGTGGGACTCTTAACAAAGTTATAGTCATTCCTCATCCTATGTGTATAATGAATCATTGTTATCGGAAAAAAAAAATTATTTTCACTCTGTTTTCTACTTTTATTATCGTTTGTGTGTATTAAATTTGTAAAAAAAATTACTGCTGCATTTGAAACTTGCATTTGAAAATTACTGCTGCATTTGAAACCTGCATTTTACTTAAAGGTCCAGTCCTTATAATTTTATATAATTTTACTGCTGCATGTTGATACAAATTAGAAGACTTTTTGAAGTTAAGAAGGTTTCTTTTTTATAAAGTTTTTTCTATGGAAATTTTTTTAAAATCTTCAAAAGAAGTAAGCAATAGTTGGCCTTTGCTTCTAATCTAACTTTAGAAGAATCATTGTCAGTATGTTGTGACACAATGGCATTTCAATGTTTGTTAATATTTTTTTCATAATTTTTGTACTCACTCATCACATACATCTTTGTATTTTTTTCCTTTAGTTTTATTTGGGCAATATGATTCTCCAACTCCACCAGTTGTATTAATCTAATTATGCAAGACCAAAAGTTTCAAAGGTATCGAAGTTTAACATATTTTTTGACCGAAATCATTCATGATTAATTGTATATTATTCAATGGATGATTCGACTAATTATATTCGCAGGTGTAGTTGGTATATCCGATCCAATGCTTTTCAAGGAACTAAAGTTTTCTTCAACACTGATATGCCTGAAATAAATGAGTAGAAAGTGAGGTAATGAGATGATAAGATTTTAATGATGAATTGCAAGTATATTAGTTATTATAATGAAAATAATCAAATGTTTTGTTTCATTGTTAACAGGATGAATGATCCAGCTGGGCGCCTAACACAGAAAACATAAGCCAAATTCCTACAGCCCCCCAGCCTTCATTGATTGAAGAATTAGTTGAGTGCCCCCGTTTTTCTATAGCTGACCTCATTGATGCATGTGATGTATGTGGTGTTAACTATCTTGGAAGTCATTTTTTTTCCTAGGTTTAAAGTTGAGGCCAAGGTTATGGATTCAACAGGATGCACAACTTTTGTCATGATCAACAGAGTTGTGGCTAACTTCCTAGGCCGATCTGCAGTTGAGCAACAGTGTTCAAAGGTAGCAAGAGTTAATGACACTAATACCGGCAGCAACAGTGTGAGTGATGCCTCTAATCTTGCATCCAAAGTTCCAATTGGGACATCATCCAAAAGGGGATCTAAGAAATTCGTCCCAATTTTATTCCTAGATGGAAAGTGGAATTGAATCCTGTTCTTGAGTAGAATTTCATTGATGAACTCGGATTGGTACAATGGAGGTCGGATTGCTCTTTGGCCATTCCGACGTGCCTAGTTTACATGTGTTTTCGTGGATCAGAATGTCTCTCCATTTAGCTGTACTCTAAGTATTCTATATATAGAGTCTGAGTCCCCCCTCAGCGGTTATTGAGGGTAGTTTCTTTATGTTCTCTCCTGATGGGCTTAATTGGGTCTCTTCTTGTATTGGGTCGAGGTCTTCATGTAAAGTTGGAAGATGTCCGCCTTGCGGTGTGCCGGCCCAAAAGTTCATGACGGTCCACAGCCTCCCAAGCGCGAGATCCGTAAGGGTGAAGCGCTTAAAGTTCTTGATTGTTGTCGAGTTCTTTTGGAGTCTCCGCTGAACTTTATTTGTTTCTGCATCTTGAAGTGCACCTGTAATCATATGAGAAGAAGAGCAGTAGTTCGTTCGACTTATCCAGTGCACATGCATATACATTGATATTCAATTTGACTTTGTCATATCGTTAAAATCATGAACTCAGGTAGCAGTCGAATCATTGAAGTCAAATTTTAAATAAAAATTGATGAGTAAATTATCCTCTAACCGAATGTCATTGTTATCATTGCGGTTACGGAATGTCTTTGGCCAAGTTGATGACGAACTCAGCGGAGTTGATGAATCCATAAGAATCTAGATGCTCATATTTAATTAATTAAATACTGGTAAGGAGAGATAAAACCCGGTGTTAGTTTGCTCGGTTGTTTGATTCCTCCCGGTGTGGCGAGTTAGACTTAGCTAGCTCACCAGTAACTTGCTTTAACCTGTGTGGACAAGTGATTCAACCTTAATGTTGTGTTCTCTGAGTTGACTTCCATATTTGAATTAATCTTTGACTTGATGACGAGCTTTTGAACTGACTGGTGCACTTTTTGTTGATTTGCAACCTTGAATTGTGTGAGTGTCGACTAGGCATTGCCTGTTGTGCATCCCTCTAGGTGTGAGGTCGACATGCCCGAAGTGTCTAAAGAACTTCACCTTATGTGTTCAGTCGATGTTGTGGTTGAGCTCCCTAGCTCGGCTTTATTGGCTATAGGTCGACTCTAGGCTTCTTAATCTTTTGTAGTCGTTGCCGACCTGGTGGTCTTTCTTTTTGCATTTAAAAAATGGTTGCATGAGTGGCTCTTGAGGCGTGAGGTCAATAAGGTATTCTTTATGCTCGTTCGACGAGTTGTGGTACGAGCCCCCCAAGGCACGATTTTATTATCATCAATGGCCCTTAAATGGATGCACTATGTTTGTGTTTAACTCGGTTTCATTTATTTCATGAAAGATGGTCTTGTGTGGATCTATTCGGTCATTGACTTCATTATATGTCTCTTCCTTTCCTTAAATAGAGTTGGTTCATCCCAGGGGGATTTGACCTCGGTTGTGGTTTGTCTTATGGAAGGTTTTGGTGCATGGCTTACCTCATGGGGGTTCGGCGCATGGATCACCTCATGTCGGATTAACTCTTGGATCACCTTGTGGAGGTTTGGCTCTTGGCTCCTCTTGTGGAGGTTTGGCTCTTGAGAAGTCCTTGTTGTCTCTTGCCTTTTTGTGGGAAGCTCGTTCTGGTTCGATGTACCTAGAGCGATTATCTCTTTGTCTCTTGCAGACTTATTTAATCCTTGAAGTAGAATCAAAGTCAGCTTGTTTCGTAGAAACTTGGCCCTATTTGCTGTTTGAGACTTGTTTTCTAATTGAGTAGTACTAAGTTAGCACTCTCATGGAGATTTGGACTTTAATAGTCTTTTGCTCGACATGGGCCGAGAAGGAGCATCTCCTTGAGATCTTGCGTTGTAAGCTCGAGTTCTCTTGCCGCCCTTGCGTTAGAGTTAGGCCGACTTGTTTACTTTAATCTTCAACTTTTATGGGCTTGGAGTTCGTGTACTTACCACCTTGTCTCAACAGAGGGCATTAGGTTGTGAGTTTACCTCTAGTTTACCAAGACTTAGAGCAAAAAGAGTTTTGAATTTGCCTCTAGTTTACAAAGACTTATAGGGGGTAGCTACGGAGCAGCACGTGATTTCATATATGAGTTAAGTTTATAAAGACTTTAGACTTGGTAATTAGGCCTTTCGTTTATTAAGACGCAAGGATTAGTAATTTTAGAGTGAACGCCTCGAGTTTATAAGGACTTCGGCGGGAAAACCTCGAGTTTACAAGGACTTCGAGGGGGTGACTATGGAGTAGAACCTGATCAGTTTGTTCATTCCAAGGGTCCCCTTTTTCTTACTTTAAACCAGCAAGAGGGAGTATCTCTTTTTCTTAAGAGTTTTAACCCAAGTGTTCTCCCAAATCGGTTTGACCTTTATTTTTGCTAGGCCGAGGATCTCCGATCATTGTCGCATGGGATTTTGATCAAATCGCTTGTCTTAAGCCTTGCCGAGGTGTTTTGAATTGACCTTGACTAAGGTTTTGGCAGAGACGAGTTGCTAATTATCTTATTTTGTCTTGACCGAGGTGTTTTGAACTGACCTTGGCCAAGGCTTTGTAAAGAAATTGCATCGTAAAAGGAAATCGTAAATTGTGATGACATAGTTTTTTGCAACTGGCAAGTCTTATCTTCAAGGGTTTTCAAATAGATTTGACGGTCTTAAGAAAGGGTTAAACATTTGATAACTTTGAAGTACTGAGATATCACTATTATTAACTTTAAAATAAAATCACATTGAAGCTGACCAAATAGCTCAAGAAAATATGTTTAATTCATGCAAGAATAAAGTTCAGGAGCTCAAACAAAACCTGAGCGCTATCACCATCTAAAAACAAGCCATTTATAATTTATATATATCTATAATTTGTAAGATAAACAATAGGTATAATTTGTAAAACTTTCCAATAAGGAAGAAAATAAAGCATCATGATGTTGATTTGATAGACCACTTTAATGTCATGATCTTAAGCATATCAGGGACAAAAATAATCAAACAATTGTCGCTTATAATCACTAGAAAATGAACCAGTGATTTATTTGAAAACTTAACCATTTTCTGAGAAACGATTAGGGTCATAAGCTGGAGTAGCAAGATTCTATCAAATAATTTGTCATCTTCAAAATATTAATGTTGAACATAAATATTCCATGGAATCATTGTGAAAGGAAGATGCTGAAGTACGGTTTTGATGAAGTTGTTTTCTAGGAGTAAAAAGGTAAAGCAGTTGAAAGATACACAATAGTTTGAATCAAATAGTTTATAAGCAAAAGAATGACATCATGGACTTTCATGAATATTGGGGACCCAATGTCATGCTGCTTGTTTTCAAAGAGTTTTATACTGTATGAACGATATATAAAGTGAGAGTAGTATTGTATTCAAAAAGGGGAGGTAAGGAAGCACACATAGTGGATCATTCATATCAGAAAATTGAAAAATTGTAAGCATATTGAGAATAAATACCTAATGCATCACTGTTATACCTCAATTTTGTCCGTCTTCTTTTATTGCTTTAGTCATCTATTTTTATTAGGGGCGTGTTTCGGAGTCGCATGATTACGAGAATTATTAGTGTAGAGTCTCGGTTACCAACCCCAAACCAATTCCAGCCACTCCGTTCAACTAAATCGAAATGTCGTTGTTCAAATTAGGCACGCGCGCGAATGATCGATCTTTTCGTGCGTTCTTCGGTTTAATGTCTGTATTCGGGTTTAGTTGTACGTGAACAGGTCTACCAAAATTCATTTTTGTCAGAAGTTGGCTTAAATTCAGACTTAAGAATGCGATTCCGAGCTAATTTTTTAACACGCCCATTTCTTCTATTTTCGGCCTAGTCTTAGCGCAGTTGTCAAGTCCGGTCCGGTCTCGTCTTTGTATTTGGCCTGGCTCCCTTTTATTATTATTATTTTTATCCTTATTTTGTTTATTTAATTTATTTAAGCATACATACAATTTAAAAATGTCAAAAATTCAATTTAGTTTAATTCACAATGTTTAAGAGTCCAATATGTCTAAAAATGTCAAAAAAATTTAATTTAATTTAATTTACAATTTAAAAGCATTTAATAGTCCCAAAAGTCCAAAATACAAAAAATAGTGATACAAAAAATATAAAAAAGGCATAAATCCGAAAATAAAATAAAAAAAAGGGGAACAATATAGCTCTCAGCCTTCTAAACCCTAATCCTAGCTTCCTTCCTTGCTCACCAAGTATCCAGCTCATACAAGCCCAAACCCAAACCTGAAAATCAAAACATAATCTAAATCATTAATGTGTTGACCTAATTTTTAACTATAAATAAACAGTCCAATAGCAGTCAAAAACACACGTAAATCAAAGACAAAAAAAGTCACAAAAAATCACTAGAAAAAAATAAGGATTAGAGTTTCACATTGAAACCCTAATCCACAAAACACTGTTTTTGAGTTTCTGAGTTTTGAGAGAGGAACAACAGTAGCCAAAAGAGCAGATATAGCAGCAGTTGCAGTGGGTTACAATCACAAACAGCATTCATAAGGATCCAAAACAGAGGCTGGAGTTGTAGGTTGGTATTCAAAACTTAAATTCCTTTTTATGCACATATGGCTCGTTAAAAATGTAATAATCATAATAATAGTTTTCAGACTATGTTTTTCTGTTTAATATTCTGTTACCTTGAAATAATGCTCAAAAGAAAAAAAACAAATTTGATTCAATACCAGTAAGGGTAGGATTCTGAAACTAGTTTTTTTTAAATAAAATTAGCCCAGGGTCAAAATAGAAGTTAGATTTAGATTTTCAGAATTCAAAAATAAGTTAACTGAGTTATTAGTAAAAAAAACGTGGTCTAAGGCATTTCAAATTAGGTTCTGTTTTCAGAAAAATAAATATACTCAGAGTAGAAAACACAAAAATCAGGCCAAAGACAGAATAAAGGGAGGAATAAATGGGTAGGAGAGAATCAGACCAGAGAAAACAGTAAAATCGGACCCAAAAAAAAAGAAACAGAAGCTGACCTCAAGCTCGCCGGAGCTCCGGTCGTCTTCTCCGGCGAGAGCTCCGGCGAAAACCTTCGAAACCGAACGACCACCATAGCAGACCGAACCTCTTCGTCATCCTCCCACCCTCTCTCTCCCAAAACGAACCCAGAACAAAAAATAAATGTTAGATCTGTGAATAAAAAGGAAAGAACCGAAAAAACTAAAAAAGGAACAAAGAAGAACAGAAAAAACAAACCTGTTTCGCCGGCGAAGAGTGGCGTCACCGGCGCCACCTCCATAGCCACCCAACACCCAAACCGAGACCGGTCATCTTCCTGCTCTCCCTACCTCGCTCTCTCCCAGTAAACCGGCGAGCTTCTCGCCCTTAACCGCGCCTCCACCGTGAAAGGAGGCGAAAATTTCGCCCAGGATTTAATGCCTCTCTCTGCGGCGCCGCTAGATGAGGGGAAAGGGGGATCAGTTTTAGGGTTTTTATTTTTAGGTTTTAGATTTATATGCTGTCTCCGTTTTTATTTTTTATTTTAATTTGTTTTATTATTCAGAATACTAAGCGCACGCCCCCAATTCACGCACGCACCCCTCCCCCACTTAAGCCCAGTTTCGCATCCTGGCCCCCAGATGCGAATTGGGCTTTCTGTTTTACACCCCTTATTATTTATACAGACCCCTGCGATTAATAAAACCCCAATTTACAATCTGCACCCCCCGTTTCTCTTTTTAATTCTTTTCCAACTTAAACATAAATAATTTTTCTCTCGAAATCAAATAAACGGCTAAGTCGGTTGTACAACCGGGTTAGTCAGCGTTCTAGAACTAATGAGTCAGATGATTCAGAGTTCTAGAATACCTATTCTAAAATCAACCCATCTCACAACTCCTTTCAAAAATTCAAAAATCATTTTCAAAAAGTAGGGGACTAAGTCGGTTGTACAATCCAAGTTAGTCAGTCATCCCTAGAATCGATGAGTTGTGCAGTTCAAGGAATCCTATGACCCCTACACTAAAAAACACCAACCCATAAACCTTTTTCAGGAAGAACTACGTGGCTTTGATTCCTCCATTGCATCTGGAGGTACGTAGGAGCAAGACTCAACCCTTGTCAAGCACTAAAAACCAAAAACCTAAATAAGTCTTTTTTTCTACAAATAAAAGGGTAATTATTAAATAAATCTTAAATTAATTAGACGATAGGATGTCGTGGGGTGCTAATACCTTCCCCACACATAACGACTCCCGAACCCTAACAATGCCTCATCCTAAAACTTAAAGGGATTTTCCGAATTTGCCCTTAAACTAGAATTTCGGTGGCGACTTCCTTTCGAACTTCGAAGAATCCTTTCCCGGATTTTTCGATCGCTACAATCACAATATAACCAGATTAAATTATGAACCGAAACTTATTTACTATAAAACAATGATTGTAGTAAATAATGAATTAATCCCTGAAAGGCATCAAGTGTTTTCTTTGTAAGAATAGTATAGGCTGAACTAAACTTTAGTTAGAATAAAAGGCTATGAATTTAAACAAGTCATGAATACTCGGTAACCAACTGTTATGTAAAATTTTGAAAGGTAACCACAAAATAGTGTTCATGATCTTAAATTTTTATTTTGGAATGCACTTCATTATAAACAAAATTCATGGAGAGGTCGAAGCATTTGTCAAAATTGAACTAACAACTTGAACGCAACAACAAATACTTAAATAGTAGAAAAATAAATGATAACGAGACAATACTTATCTCGGTGGGTTGAATGTGGAGCGAGTTGATCCCAGCAAACCAATTCTTTTGGGATGTCATCTGTGTGTATTGGAATTCCATCACGATCCTAGTCGCCTTCCGAAGTTCCGTGGTGATTTAACCGCTGTGACCATGTCTACAACGACTGTGTCGCGATTGTGTTGTAACTTAACTACAGTGAACAAGATTCTAAGGCACTCTCCTGACAGTCGTTTCACCGGGCTGAATCGCGAATTTCACGGAGTATTATCTGTTAAACATTAGAGATGGGATGTAGCACTTTGCTTTAATGGTTAGCAGTTACCGACAACATATAAATCAACTCAATTTGAATGGTATCGAGAAATTTAAATATGCAAAAGACTTGTTTGATTGCAGCACTTATAGAATCGGTATTTAATCTCCATGCAAATTCTCCAGACACACATAAGAATTCTCAGAATGGAGGAGTCACAATTTTGATTCATCAAAGAATAAGTTAGGATGTCCAGAGATCATGTTTTAGAAAAATATTAGAATTAAATAGGCTTTAATCTTAGGAAAATAAGTGCAGGATAGAAATAACTGCACATCAGTATGATTTGAGTTTTACCCAACAAATGAGCATAAATAATTGGTTGAATTGTGAAGTAGATGAAACCAAATTAAATAAGACTGATGGCAAAAGGTAGGATGAACACATGCAGAAAATTAAAGACGTAGTGTCATAAACCAGTTTAAAAAGATGACTTGACAGATATATATTAAATAAAAGACATGACTTGGTAGATTAGTGGCCCATAAATCACAGAGAAGGACTTTCTGTATTGTTATGTGTCGAATTGAACTTTGTTGCCTGGGAAATTTCTAAGGTGTTGATGAAGATGTGGTCCAAGATATTCTATGGTCTGATCATCATGATGTTATTGTGTCATCTTCGAATTCATGGCAGCAAAAACAACAACAACCCTCATCCATGATGCAAATGAATAATGAATTGGATCAGTTGGATTCGTGCTCGTTGCCATTGAATGAGGATTGCGATGAATTATTACATGTCAATTCAAGTTCAATAGTGAGTTTAATTAGTGACAGTTGGAGTTCTTGGAATTCCTTTGATATTTCAACCAACCGCTATGTGAAGTTGAGATTTCATAACCGCTAAGAGTCAAGTAAATTTCTGGTTTTCCAGATTTCCTTCTATATCTTTGATGATCTGACTTCAAGGATGCTATAATGCAGCCCTCCACGCTCTCGCTCGCACCACTGCCATCTACACGGGAACAGTTGCGGAGCATGAGTTTTCAAATTATTCAATGGTGTGGCCCAGAAAAAGTTTTAACGAGCCACGGTGGCATGCGCGTTAACGTTTTAGAGAATTTCATTGATGAACTCGGATCGGTACAATGGAGGTCGGATTGCTCTTTGGCCATTTCGACGTGCCTAGTTTACATGTGTTTTCGTGGATCAGAATGTCTCTCCCTCTGTACTCTAAGTATTCTATATATGAGTCAATCCCTCCGCCAAGGTATCGAGGGTAGTTTCTTTATGTTTCTCTCCGATGGGGCAATTGGATCTCTTCAGACGGGTGAAGCGTCTTCATGTAAAGTTGGAAGACGTCACGCTCATGCGGCGCCAATGTAAAGTTCATGACGGTCCAAATCCCTTACTCACCATCGAGGATTTGGTCCTGGTATATATATACTTAGGCCAAGATGTGTCCCACCAAGTGTTTCCGTTGATCCTACCCATAGTATGCAGGAAACAAATGTTGGTATGTATGTAAATTTAAAGTTAGAGAACCTATTATTCTTTTGATCTCCACATAATATATATATATATATATATATATATATATCATATACGCTACTACTTGAAATTTGTTTTTTGCTTTAATGTTATTGTAAAATTTGTTGAATTTTTAAATTCGTGCTAGGTTTAAATGTGAGCATTCGTGAAGACGATGAT
Organism: Oxytropis ochrocephala; assembly: GCA_020916435.1. Classification (NCBI taxonomy): domain Eukaryota; kingdom Viridiplantae; phylum Streptophyta; class Magnoliopsida; order Fabales; family Fabaceae; genus Oxytropis; species Oxytropis ochrocephala. The sequence goes on from CM037088.1 coordinate 90,016,180, forward strand.
CGACATGTTGATCGAAGTAGATCCAGTAAGTTTGATATAGTCTCACTCTATAGTAGGAAATACCTGAGGAGCAATAGAATTTTTAAGTTAAACCTATACTTGAATAAATAGATGGTTGAAATTGTTTTAATTTTATAATAATGTATTAAATCATGAAAAAAAAATTGTAAATATAAATTAATAGAAACAGTTTCAGTGGTCGTAATACCATATAGGGTGCGGTCAGAGTAAATTAATTTTTTATATTAAGTTATACAGTTATCTCTCTTTATTAAGACAGTAACGTCGTTTTGGGGGGAAAAAAAATTTCCCCACTATTTACCAATATACCCTTATTTTGACTTACATGTTTTACCAATATAAATTTCACTCTATATTTTTGGACCGACATACCCCCACTCTATATTTTGTACCCCACTATTTACCAATATACCCCTCATTTTGTACTTCACTGTTTACTAATATACTCCCACTATATATTTTTGGACCGACATACCCCTGACAAATTTTTTATTTGTCCAACACTATTTTTTTTATCCACTTTTGGTGGGAAAATTTTATTTCCACCATTTAACAATATACCCCTCAATTTGTATCCCACTCCAATATACTTCCACTCTATATTTTTGGACCGACATACCCCTGACAAATTTTTATTTTGTCCAACACTCTTTTTTTTTATCCACTTTTGGTGGGAAAATTTTATTCCCACCATTTACCAATATACCCCCATTTGTACCCCATTGTTTACCAATATACCTCACTCTATATTTTTGGACCGACATACCCCACTCTATATTTTGTACCCCACCATTTACCAATATACCCTCATTTTGTACTCTTCTTGTTTAACAATATACCCACTCTATTTTTGGACCGACATACCCCGACGATTTTTTTTTTTTTGTCCAACACTCTTTTTTTTTATCCACTTTTGGTGGGAAAATTTTATTCGCACCATTTACCAATATACCCCTCATTTTGTACCCCACTCCAATATACCCCCATTCTATATTTTTGGACCGACATACCAATGACAAATTTTTTTTTTCCAACACTTTTTTTATTATCAAAATGTACCCCTCATTTTGTACCCCACTGTTTACCAATATACCCCCACTTTATATTTTTGGACCGACATTGTTGCCTCATCCCACCAAGGGCTATTGTTGCCTCTTCGTCTTATATATACGTGTTGCGTATTTTTATACCCCCTTATAAAATGTTGATGTTTTTTCGAAACTACATCTGTAGGCCTGTTAATCACCTTTTGTACCCCACTTTGCTTACCAATATACCTCACTCTCTATATTTTTGACCTGACATACCTCCACTCTATATTTTGTACCCCACCATTTACCAATATACCCCTCATTTTGTACCTCACTGTTTACCAATATACCCCCACTCTATATTTTTGGACCGACGTACCCCTGACAAATTTTTTTTTTTGTCCAAAACTTTTTTTTATTATTAAAATGTAGCCCTCATTTTGTACCCCACTGTTTACCAATATACCCCCACTCTATATTTTTAGACCGACATTGTTGCCTCATCCCATCAAGGGCTATTGTTGCCTCTTCGTCTTATATATACGTGTTGCGTATTTTTATACCCCTTATAAAATGTTAATGTTTTTTCAAAACTACATCCAGAGGCACATTAAATCACCTTTTGTACTCCACTGTTTACCAATATACCCCCACTCTATATTTTTGGACTGACATACCCCCACTCTATATTTTGTACCCCACCATTTACCAATATACCCCCTCATTTTGTACCTCACTGTTTACCAATATACCCCCACTCTATATTTTTGGACCGACGTACCCCTGACAATTTTTTTTTGTCCAAGACTTCTTTTTTTATTATTAAAATGTACCCCTCATTTTGTACCCCACTGTTTACCAATATACCTCCACTCTATATTTTTGGACCGACATTATTGCCTCATCCCACCAAGGGCTATTGTTGCCTCTTCGTCTTATATATATATATATATGTGTGTGTGTGTGTGTGTGTGTGTGTGTGTTGCGTATTTTTATACCCCCTTATAAAATGTTGATGTTTTTTCGAAACTACATCTGTAGGCCTGTTAATCACCTCCCCGTGCATAGCACGGGCGTGTGTCCTAGTATTTCATAATGACTAACATGTGAAATACAAAGCTAAGTTTATTCCACTATGTAATTAATTATTATATATAATGGAACGTAATAATTTTTTATTTTCCCTAATTAATCATTTATTTGTCTCAAAAGAAGGGGGTCATCAATTTCTTCGTGTCTATAAAAGATTGGACTAATTGTCTTGTCAAGTACTATTAGTATTTTTTCTTTTTTTTTTTTTGAAATACAAGCATAAGTTTATGCCACACTGGAAACTAAATGTTTTTTCCCAATTAGTTTATCATTTATTCGTCTCAAAATAAATAGGATCATGAATTTTCTTTCTGTCTACACATGATTGTACTAATTATCAAGTATTATTGCTATTTTTTTACTAATATCTGAAAATAAATGGGGTCATGAGTTTTCTTGGTGTCTCCAAAAGATTGGACTCATTGTCAAGTATTATTGCTATTTTTTTTTACTAATATGATGTTTATGTTTTGATTCAATTCCATCAGGTTCACCACTCAAGTATTGGAATATTGGCATCCCTTCTTTCATTTGTCAACATTGTGGTGCTTTATTATGGTTTGAAGAAAGAATTCAGAAAAATCGCAAACAACATGAGAACCCTAAATTTTCACTTTGTTGTATGCAAGGGCGGATTGTTCTCCCTCCTTATGAAGCTCCTCCTAAGTTACTTTACGAATTATTTCATGGTATTGATCATCGTAGTAGTTATTTCCTTGATAACATTAGATCTTTTAACAGCATGTTTTCGTTCACATCAATGGGTGGTAAGATTGATCGTTCGATGAATAAAGGTGGGTCTCCTCCAATATTTGTTCTGGATGGAGAAAACTATCATCATATTGGTAGCTTACTCCCTATGCCTGGACGAAAACCAAAATTTGCACAACTTTATATATATGATACAGAAGATGAAATTAAGAATAGAATGTCTGCTGTCAGGTATGTCGATGTTTTTTTAAAATTTTCATTACATATTTAAAAAACTAAACACTCTTCCATGACTCCTACATGTGGATTTTAAGTTATTTTTTTATGTTTTTTAAAATAGGATGGATACTTGATCCATATGAGAGAAAAAAAACTTTGGTTGTTGATATAAAGGAGATGCTCGATAGTTGCAATCCATATGCACAAAATTTCAGGATGCTCCAGCAGTTTTTAAAAGGATCAAATGTTCCAAGTATTAGGATGCGGATATTTGGGAAACGAGGTAGAGATAGTCGATGTTATAATTTACCAACAGCATCAGAAGTAGCTGCATTATATTGTTGGAGATTTTGATGTCAATAGTCCTGATAGAGATATAATTGTTCAAACTCAGTGTGGCCAACTTCAACGTGTGCCTCTTCTGAGTGCATCATATTTTCCTCTCCAATATCCTCCTTTATTCCCCCCGTGGTGAAGCTGGTTATGTTGAAGATATTAAACTTGATGATAATTATACTCCTCAAAGCAACCAGCGTGATCACCTTACTCTAAGAGAATGGTTTGCTTACAAAATTCAACATCGAGTGAGTGACAATAGTCTACATATATATGGACGCCGTTTGTTCCAACAATTTATAGTAGATGGTTATAGTATGATTGAGTCCACAAGACTTCAATTGATTCGTTTGTGGTCTAGAAGATGCCGTATTAAGAGGGGAAAATAATCCAACGGCTACTGGGAGAAGGATCATATTGCCATCAAGTTTTGTTGGTGGTGCAAAATATATGATTCAAAATTATCAAGATGCAATGGCAATATGTTCATGGGCTGGATATCCGGATTTTTTCATCACGTTTACATGTAATCATAAGTGGCCAGAAGTTGAAGAATATTGCAAATCATTTAATTTTGTCTCTCAGGATCGTCCTGACATTATTTGTCGGTTATTCAAAATTAAGTTGGATGAACTCATCAAAGATATATATAAAGAGAGGACAAATATTTGGTGCTATCAAGTCAGGTATTTATCAATTTCGTTTACACTAAAAAAAATTTATTCACAAATTTTTATCATCAATATTGCATCGTTAATTTCCTAAATATTTGACAAATCTATTAATTTTTGATGCAGTGATATATACCATAGAGTTTCAAAAAAGAGGACCTCATGCACACATCTTGGTTTTCTTATATAAACACTGTAGAATTGCAGCCCCAGAAGACATTGATAAATTTATTTCAGCTGAACTACCAGATAGAAATGTTGAGCCTGAACTTTTTGAAGTGGTAACATCTTTTTTGGTTCATGGTCTGTGTGGTCCTGAGTATCCAATGTCACCTTGTATGTCAAATGGGAAATGCACAAAATACTTTCCAAAAAATTTTGCTACTAAGTGTTGACTCTGATGGATATCCAAGATATAGGAGAAGGAACAACAGTAGATTTTTTCAAAGAGGTGATTTTATTGTTGATAACTCATTGGTTGTACCTTACAACAAGTCCCTACTTCTTAAATATAATGCACATATTAATGTTGAATGGTGCAATCAATCCAGATCAGTTAAGTATTTGTTTAAATATGTTCACAAGGGTCGTGATCGTGTGACAACTACTTTTTATAATCCTGATGACCATCCTTCAGATACGGAATGTGTGGATGAAATAAAGCTATACTACGATTGTAGATACTTATCTCCCTGTGAGGCAGCTTGGCGAATAATAAGTTTTGATATTTTCACTATAGAGAACCTGTTTTTGAACGTCTAAGCTTCCACCTCCCAAATGAACAATTTGTTATTTATGATACAACAAAAAATATTGAAGATGTTGTAAGAAAGAGGATATCAACAAAAACAAAATTCCTTGCATGGATGGATGCATATGCAGTATATAGTGAAGGTAAACATTTGACTTATGGTGAATTCCCTCAAAAATTTGTGTGGAATGATTTTGAGCATGAGTGGTCTCCTCGTAAGAGAAGATTTAAAATAGGTAGGTTACATTTTGTTGCTCCTGGATCCGGTGAGCGATATTATCTAAGAATGTTACTTGGTTATGTAGTTGGGCCTACCTGTTATGAAGATATCAGAACTGTAAATGATATTGTTTATCCAACGTTCAAGGATGCATGCTATGCAAGAGGCTTATTGGATGATGATGGGGAATATATAGACAGGATTAAAGAGGCAAGCGCATGGGGTTCTGGTGTATTTCTTCGTCGATTATTTGCGTCGTTACTTATGTCAAATCAATTATCCAAACCAGAACATGTTTGGAAAGAGTGTTGGGTTCATCTTTCTGAGGATTTATTATATAGACAGCGCTATCTTCTAAATTATCCAGGTACGTTTTTTGCTTTTATAAAGAAAAATAAAAACTATTAGCCGTTGTTTATTTACGAGATTTTATTTCTTATATCTTCTCTCTAAAAATATATTAGATTGTTAAATAATTTTTTCTTTTTGCGACGGTCCAAACAAATTGATTTAAGTTTTTCACATTTATTACAAACAGAGTTACAGTTATCTCCAGAAGAATTGCAGACATTTGCATTGGCTGATATCAGTAGTATTCTTCAAAGTAATAATAGAAGTTTGTCTGAGTTCCCTTCAATGCCTCAACCAAATATATCCACTAGTGCAGAAAAGGCTTTTTGTATCGGTTGTTTTGCACTTTTAGTATCGGTTATCTGTCGATACTAATTCGACCGATACTAAATGTCTGACATTTAGTATCGGTTAAATAACCGATACTAAATGTCACTTTTAGTATCGGATTTTCAAAAAACCGATACTAAATGACGTTTTTTTGGTGATTTTTATGTCTTGAAAACGTACATTTAGTATCGGTTATTTAAATAAACGATACTAAATGTCACTTTTAGTATCGGTTATTTAAATAACCGATACTAAATGTCATTTTTAGACAGCAAACACAATGTTGAAATGACATTTAGTATCGGTTATTTAAATAACCGATACTAAATGTCACTTTTAGTATCGGTTATTTAAAAAACCGATACTAAATGTCATTTTTAGACAGCAAACACAATGTTGAAATGACATTTAGTATCGGTTATTTAAATTAACCGATACTAAATGTCACTTTTAGCATCGGTTATTTAAATAACCGATACTAAATGTCACAAAAAAGGGACCTTTAGCATCGGTTATTTAAATAACCGATACTAAAAGTCTATTTTCTTAAAAAAAAAAAGGTTCACATTTTACCACACTAGTAGTGTGTGGTAAAATGTGAACTGAGAACCATTTTTTTTAACACAGTGATGATCCTTATATAATAGTTATGCATAGTCAATGCCATACGTACCATCTAAGCAATCAAAAGAAATAAAGCAGTCATTCTAAACTTCATTTGAATTGAATTTTTATACATCAATCAATTGTACATTATTTTTGGTAATGTGAATAACTAGCACACCTCTCCACAAAGGTGCCAAATCTAATGATGAGTCTGCACTTTGCATGCAGGTTTTGATATATGCTACAACAATCATGTATGCAGGACCTTTTTCTTATTTGAAAAAATTATTGTTTGTGTTACAATACAATCATGATTTCATCATTTTCACTCCGTATATGCTACAAGGAATCAAATCTCTTCAAGCCTCAAGGACATACTTCGATCTTTCTTTTCTCCAAACAATGCAAAAGATGATGCTCTAAGTATTCTCTCACTGAATATTTCATCAACCCGCATTAAACTTATCTCACCAAATCAAGAATTGCAACAAATACATGCATTCATTTAGAACTTGTGGCGTTGCACTAGTATTTTATAATATTAGAGCTTAGAGCTTCTGAGGTACCAAATATAATTATGTAACACTTTCATAGAGATATATCATACCTACTAACGGTGCGGTCTTTTGTAAACCCTAGTTCATTGTCAACGCAAAGGTCGGCTTCATCATTTTTCCTCGATCTCGATGAGGTCCTCGGTGCCCTTTGTTTAGCCTCCGATACTGTTACTATTTTTTGAAAGAGATCTAGAGGGCTCCCTTCAGCTGTACACAATAATCTTGCCTTGTTCTCATATATCACCTGTAATCGCAAAGACATCAATCCAATTCTATCCAATGACACACCAGAGTGGCTTAAGCTTCACAGTCTAAGAAAATTATTAAAGCTACATTTTAACTTAAGCAGAATAAACTATTAAAATATAAATAAAATTTAATCAAACTCAATAGAGAAAGTTTAAACATGAGCAAACCATTTTAGACATGGAAAAGGACTTACATCAATCAAAGTGACCTCAATGGTATTCTTTACTGCCCTCAAACCATCACGGACTACATCTTTAATTTGAGCTATCGTGTGGTCATTAGGACCTGGATCATTTTGACAACATTGCCGATTATCTCATCTAAAATCCAACACTGACAATAATATGAAACCGAATTTTGCTGCAAAGATGCACAGCAAGCATCTTGCAAGAAAAATAACAATGAAGGATCTGCTTGAAATTAACTATTGGTGCAAGGAAATGTACCTTTAATCAAGATTGTGCAAGAAAAGGGATTCTTAACGTTTTCCACAAATGTATATTTCTCTTCACCAAGGACGTGCTCATATACCAACCCTCCACAGGCCAACACCAACCTCCGAAGGGCAATTATCTAAAATACAAGACCAAAAAAATCAACAAATGAGATACAGGGCAAGAATAAATGTAAACCATACAAGTCCATAACACATTAGCAAGTAGCAACATGTAGCTGGTGTGTCGGGTTATCAAACAGTTGCATTATTTTCTGGTTTACATCATGTCAGCTTTTTAACAAGAAAGAGAACTAAATACATGCATTCAAAAGCCCTTCATAACAATCTGGATAAATAATCGTTCTAAAGCAGTATAGCCTCCACTTTCTTCTTGACAAAAATGTAGTTACATTACATGTAGGGGTAGTAGCAGAATAGATGCAAGGGATAGGAATCAGAAACAGGGGTGAAGGGACCCTGGCTCATCCAGAGTGAACATCATAAAATTAGGCTTATATGCATTAAAAACATCATTAGCTTCCATATGTACACAAATAGCCTTATATGCTTCATGCTCATTCTATTTGTGAATGGTCATGATTATTCACAAGATCGGCTCATCAATCGACTATAACTCTAAAAGGCTTCTTGAAAAATTAACAGAAAAATAGTCTTCAATAAAAAGTGCCTTCATATAGATAAATAACATAAACTGACCGAGCCCATGTTGCATATGCTAAATATTTGTTGCTCAAGACTAACTCAGGTATTGTGATTGTAACCCTCTCATGTGTAGCTATTATATTCATCTCAATGTGAGTCTCCAAAAGAAACAAATTTCAATGAACAGCCTTAACTTGCGATGACAATGAACTCAGAATTGCTTCATAGAAGAATGTAAGTTATACCTCTGCAAGATCCTCGGCGAGGCTCTGAAGCTGGCCAGTGAGAGAAGAAACTTGCAGTTGCAGAGTTGGAATGACTTGTTTTGCTTCCTTCAGCTCAGAGCCTTGCTTCTCTACAAGTTTCTGAAGCTGAGAATTCATAACATCTGGGAACAGTACAGCACTCTTCAGTGATTTGATTTCTTCTCTTTGTTTCAAGCACAAATCCTTCAACTTCTCCACCTGCAAATTCAACAGAGCAAAAGTTACTCAGAGTTGATTTTGACATCTTCATGAAATAAAAGCTTGCAATAACTCTCAGAGTCTCAGACCTTTAATAAACAACAACCTTTTGAGAGCTAAATTAAAATCAATTCTGCATATCAATCTCTTCAAAAATTCACTAAATCAACTTATCTACAAATACTTATAAGCTTATGAGGATTAATTTTCAAGGAAAAAACCATATACGTATTCTAAATTCTAATTGAAAGGTTCCAAAAAGCCAAGAGTTGATCCAAACTCGTAAAATAATAACAATTAACACAGTACCATCTTATTATGTAAGTTGAAATTAGCTTTGATAGACACATATACACACATGAGTATATACTATTTTGGATATATGTAAATGTATATAGAATGTAAACATGTGAGGAATGATCAAATGTCAACTACAAAAATTGGAATTCACTTCAAAATTCAAAGGCACAAGGTTGCAGACACAGAATAAAAAGGCAATCTACCTTGATCATCACGGGGAAACCAATTTCGCGGGCCAGCCTGATAGCCTCTTCTGTGGTCTGTTACATTAAGTCTTATAATCAAATTGATGTCACAGAAGTCTTATAATCAAATTGATGTCGCAGAATATGAAATCAACTCCCAACTTTTACATTGAAGTTATCTGATGCCATTCATACTCATATAGCAGTGTTTAAGATAATACCTGTAAAAGTCCATCACTTCCAAGAACAGTAGGAACATTTGCTTTCTTCATTGTGTCTATATACATTTACATATATCCAAAATAGTATATACACACATGAGTATATACTATTTTGGATATATGTAAATGTATATAGAATGTAAACATGTGAGGAATGATCAAATGTCAACTACAAAAATTGGAATTCACTTCAAAATTCAAAGGCACAAGGTTGCAGACACAGAATAAAAAGGCAATCTATCTTGATCATCACGGGGAAACCAATTTCGCGGGCCAGCCTGATAGCCTCTTCTGTGGTCTGTTACATTAAGTCTTATAATCAAATTGATGTCACAGAAGTCTTATAATCAAATTGATGTCGCAGAATATGAAATCAACTCCCAACTTTTACATTGAAGTTATCTGATGCCATTCATACTCATATAGCAGTGTTTAAGATAATACCTGTAAAAGTCCATCACTTCCAGGAACAGTAGGAACATTTGCTTTCTTCATTGTGTCTCTAGCGGTTGCTTTGTCACCCATAACTCGAATACTGTCCGGCTGAAAGGTTTGACTAAATATTCAGCTTTACCAAATAATTTGAAGGGCGGATATTAGAAGCTTTATGAATTAAAGACACGGCATATATTTAACAGCGATAACAGAAAATTGACCTTCATTTGCATACCTGCAATTTTCAATATTAAAAAGACAAACAACAGAATAATATAAAACATAACTTCGCAGGCATATTTTCTGCATACAGGTTAACAGTACTGTCATTTTAGACATGCCACACTTCAAAAACACGTGCTCACTAGCCAGAGTACAATTTTCTTATGTGGTCATTTTGAATAAATGGTAACCCTCATCATATAATATCAGCATGTCTATAAATAAATATCAGTCTGCAGTCATATTGACTGCCAATCAAATTCCCAGAGTTCAAGATAGTCTGAATACGATTACGTGGGTTCCAGCTGCTGATGTAGGGGGATTCACATTCGATTTTTTTAATTTCTTGCTGAACACCATCTAGTTTCACATTTTTTATTAGTTTTTCTTTCAATTCTGCGAATGTGATGTTGTTCTTAAGCCTGAAATGTTTAGTTTTTGATTCACGACTATGAATCAACAGACTGTAATGGTCGCCCCAGACTGTTAGTCATCCGATACTCAACTTTACGGTGCGTAAGTATGGGTTGTTGTGGTGCGGGTGGTGGTGGTTGAAGAAGATGCATGATCTCTTCGAGTTCGTCTTGTGTTCACATACACTCTAAGATTTGTCGCCCCATCGGACGTTAGCTAGATGTTCCATCATTGCGCGGACGTCCTCGCCGCCGGATCTCCATGATCGAATATTTGGGCGGTCCATCATCTCTACAATTGAACTTTCAAAACGTATACGATCGACGTCTTTACGCCACGCTCCTGCGGGCGAATCTTCCTCTCGCCTTCTCCTTGAGTTGGGCGAATGTGATGTCCTTATTCATCCCGCATAACACATGGTTAGGACAACGAAACACGCGCCATGTTCGCGGTGGTGACAGTTCCATTGTGATAAAGGGCGGTTAGGAATTTGTCGTTTAGTACTGGGTTTGCACAACCGCCATTCCATTGTAGCGGGTGGGGCGATGGTTTTTGGGAAGAAGCGAGAAGAGAGAAGATGAGTCGGAAGGCAAGGGTAGGTTGAGGTAAACCGGTGGTGTTAATGTTAGTGTAATTTGAGAATGTATTTATAATAGACGTGATCGTGTGTGAGCCGTTGATCTAGGGTGATCATAACCGCTGATTGTAGGGTTTAGTGTCGGCAAAATCTAGGCCGTTAAATTGTATCGGCAAAATCTTGGCCGTTTAATAATGTCGGCAAAATCTAGGGCGTTAAATAATGTCGGCAAAATCTAGGTTGTTCAATAAAAAAAGGCCCCAACACTATGCACACTCTCACACTATGCACACTCGCACAATGCAAAGACTCGCACATGCACACACTCGCACAATGTACACTCGCACAATGCAATGCAAAGACTGCATAAAGCAAAGACTCAACACAATGCACACTCGCACAATGTACACTCGCACAACGCATTATTAAAGATTGAAGATAAAATATTTAATAAGTGATCCAACTTAATTAAATGTGACTTAACATTAAAACCTTAAATTTAATAATTGACAAAAATACCACTTGTTAATTTTGAAATACAACTTCAAACTAATAATACATTAAACAACATTGACTAGTTTACATTGCGGTTAGAGGCGCTTATTTTGTTGTGACCTCATTTCTACAAATTCCGCATCTTTTGGTGCGGGTTCCCGCTTCTCTTTGATCCATCTCTGCATGCGAATCACGAGTAGATCGTGGACGGCCCTTTTTATCTCTTCTTTTAGTTGGATCATCTTTGTAGTTCAATCGTATTGAAATCGGGCCATGAGGTCTCGATGAGGCAAGGGTGGGAACTCCACAATGTAAGTATTGAAAACATGATGCATTGTGTAGGGTGGATCAACAAACCGCAAGTGGTCGTGAATCGCATTTAGAGCATGTTGCGATGGCATGTGAACATGGGTAATGAAGGGCACGGAATTCCCCACACTCACGTGTTTTTGATCGAAGTCGACCACAAATGTGGTCGCAGTCTACCACTTTGTGGTCGTTGTTCTTCCCGAACTCGGAACAATTGCCCGCACGATCGTGAATTGCGACGGTGTGCGTTTGTGACACTTTGATGTTTTCAAAGAATGTTTTTCATCAATGTTTCGAGAACATTGTTCCGGATGCCATCATCGCTCGTGCTTGTGTTCCCCGTTTCACAAAGATCTCGTTCATCCTAAAATATGTTGCATCTATTAATGAACGGATCGGAGATTCCGCACTTCTTAAGGACATTGTTGATGCACCGTGCAAGGTTTGTTGTCAAGTGCCCCCAACGGCAACCTCCATCTCGCGATATCAACAATCGCTTGCGGGTTAATGTCTTCAACCCAATTCACGCCATCGGGACCTACTTCGTCGGCAATTTTATTTTTGTAGTGATTAGCCGATCTCTCCGCATTGAGTATCTTTGAAGCAAGTAAAGTAAGATGTTGGTAATTATGGAATGCAAAATACATAATAAAAATTAATAAAGTTTCAAAGATACCGACCCATATTGACGAGAGATGTTTCTGGCGGGAGTGTTCTTAAAGTGTCTCATGAAGTTACGTGCTATGTGGCGGATACGAGATACGTGTTTCCAGTTGGTGTTTACACGCCTAATAAAGACTTTTGATAGACTCGTGTCTATCCGATATCAAACAGAGTCCCTCCCGTGGTGTCACAAATTGTCTTAAACGAGATAGGAAGAAATACCAAGCCTTCATTGTCTCACCCTCGACAACCGCATACGCAATTGGGAAGGTTCTGCTTTCTTCCGCCTTTGTGCGATCGATTGCCAAAGAAGGACCCCTTTGTACCTACCATACAACCATGTTTCATCAACGACACCACCGGTTTGCGAGAATTTAAAGCCCTGTATGCACGGGCCAAAACTCCAAAAGATGCGGTGGAAAACACCTTTGTTGGTGACTTGTTGTTCGTTCTCATAGAATGGTTTGTCTTGCCATCGATAATCGTGTGCTCGTATATAGTGAGAGAAACCCACTAGGCATCCGTTACCTCTCTTGTAAGAGTCTTCCCAATTACCGTATACTTTTTCGATTGCTTTTTGTTTAGCAATCCAAGCCTTCCTGTAGGAACTCGTGTACGTGAATCGCTCCTTGATGTGTGCGATCAACACAGCCAATGATATTGTTGGGTCCTGCCTTACAAGTGGAAGGATATGAGAACATATGAAGGAAGACGTCATCTGGAGGTGATCTTGGGAAATATTGGATGTTGTACATGTGTGTGGGTGAGTCAATCGTGTAATCCCCACAAACCAGATTTTGCTCCGAGCCTCACAACACACCTCCACAAACATGTATCGTGAACACAAGAAATCTCCCAAACTTTAGTAGTAGATCTGTTGACTTGGTATGAAACAAAATTGTTTAGGTGATATGTTTGGATGAATTCCATGGCTATTTCTTTTGTGGGAAATTTCATTTTGAGTTTCAGTTTGTTTGGGTCTTCATTTGATAAAAGTTGGTTCCGGTCCATGGGATGGGCAAACTCTAAATCATAAGGTTCTGGGCTATAAGCTGTGACATTTTGAAAGTGTGGGACAGGCTCGCGGAATGCAACACCTATGTTGGGGGTAGTTTGAATTGGTTCCTGAGTGTCTTCACGCTCAAGAATTTCATCTTCATCATCGCTATAATCCCCAACGTCCTCATTATGGACACCAACAAACATAGTAAACGGTGGGGTATTAGTTTCAGTTGCTGGAGGGTTAGTTGTATTAAGGTTAATGGGGTTTTCTGAGGATGATGGCGCAGAGTGATGGTGATGTGTAGAAGGACTATAATGCATGTTCGTTTGGGATGATGAAGGATTGAAGTGAGGGTAAACAGGTGGGATGAAATCAGTGTATGGTTGAAATGTTTGTTGAGAAAAAGGGATGGTGTGTGGTGGTGGAGATGGAATAGAGTGGGGTTCACTTACACGAGTATAGTTTGAAGGAGCATCAACCAAATCACAGATATTTCGGTGTCATGAGATACCTTGACCTCTACATTGTTGGTAATGCTCCATCATCATTTCAAGTTGTTCATCGGATGTAATTTGAAACCCGCATAAAAGTCACAACCACCGTGAGTGTTGTGGGAATACCGATATGTAATACTAGAAACCATTTGGGAACGGTCAGGAGATATTATTTTTTCAATGGCTTTTTTAACTTGAGGTAGTTTGAATTTAGAGCTTGAGTTTGACAAGGGTGTAGTTTTGACATCTAAACAACAAACCCCGAGTATCTGATTTTTCTACATAACCATTGTAAAACACGGTGATAAAATCAATGGAGTTGGAGCCATTGATGAAGTTGGGAGCGGGAGAGGTGTGTTTGAGTTTTAGTTGGTAGTAGGAGGATTTGTAAAGGTGTGGTTAGTGGTGAGAGATGTAGTGGGTATTTATTGAAATTCTGACGGTGTAGATTGCCTTGAGGGGTTTTGGTTTTGAAGGCCAGGATTGCACCGTGACTTTTGACGGCTACGATTGCACCGACAATTTTAATGGCCAGGATTCCACCGACAGTTTTGAATATTTCAATGTGCATTGTTCATAGAGGACCAGCTTGCATTGTGCGAGTGAACCGTGCATTGTTCGAGTCCACTGTGCAGCGTGCATTGTTCAGAGTGAACTGTGCACCGTGCATGTGTATGGACCTGACCATTATCAGAACAATCATGAAAACCACTAAGGCATCTTGACAAAGCCTAGTGGACAAACCCCATTGGCCCCCTTGTCTCCCACTATCAGAAGGTGAAATGCATGTGAATAATTATTGAAAGTCCGACGGTTTAGATTGCACCGACAATTTGAACGGTTAGGATTCCACCGACCGTTTTGTTTCTTGCAATCCTACACCCATTATGGTCGTGGCAATGTAGGGTATATTTTGTGAAAATAATGCACATAATTTTAACACACTTTCTAGTAAATAATTTACTCATTAAAACATTTTTAATTTTTTTTTCCAACACAACACTTTAGTATTACACTTTCTCTACAAGGTATAATATTTACAAAATTAAAATACAAATTACATTCGTGGGAAAAATGTTCCTAAACTTAGGTAAAAAACCGTTTTTTATACTTAGTGAAAAAAAATTTCAATCTTCAATTACTTTCTTCTACACCTACAAAGTAATACAATAAATATTAAATCAATGAGATTTCATTGACCTCAGTACCTCTCCTATCATGTCATATAAAATTTTGAATTTTATTAAATTTTTTAACCTAACTTAAATTCATTTAACTTAGACAATACTATTACACTTCCTTATGGACAAATGCATGTGAATACTTGTCATAAACAATGTGAAAGACATATGAACAACCTAGAGACAAGCAACTTGACAGAGACATGTGAATTAGTGTCATAAAGGGTTATTAGGGTCATGTGAATAACTTAGACACAAGTATATGGACAAAGACATGTGAACCACTTTAATAATGGTTGAACACAAAAATCAAAATCATCATTTACACCACTATACCCATTTTGGTCGTGGCAATATAGGGTATTTTTTATTAAATAATAAAAAAAAATTAGGGGAAAAAAATTAGGGGAAAAAATTAGGGCAAAAAACCATGCAGGGACAGCATGACACTGATTGGACTCGATATCACACTCGCTGGATCGACTGTTGGAATGATAGAGAAAATCGGTGTGTTGTCGGTCAGCCCCGCTATGGAACACCAAAGCAGTCTGATAGATACATGCGCTGGTTTTTCAAAAATTATCGGCCATACATTTATGTCGACCAACAGCTAAGGGATCCTCGTGCTGCTGGTGTTGTGGCTGATGTGGAAGAATCAGATGAAGAACAACCACCACCTCCCCCAAGAACTCAAACTGAACGTCGAGAGCGTAACTCAGAATCGTTATCGACGTCCGCACAAAATCAAGACTGAACGAAACAAAGATGTGAGACGTAAGAATATGTGCCCCACCGCCACTCTATCTCACACACACCAACATCTCAAAGACACCGATATGTTCGACTCTCTGTTTGGTTTCGCCACGCACACCGGAAAGTCTGCGATTTATGCTCGTGAACTTCAAGAGAGGGCGCGGTGCTAGTTCTTCATTAGTGCCACAATATTATCAATACCCACCTCCCCGAGCCCTACCGCAAGCTAGTTCTTCATCACCGCCCAATATTATCAATACCCACCTCCCCGAGCCCGGCTGCAAGTTTTTCATCGGTGCCCGAATATTATCAATACCAACATGCCCCTGAGCCCCAACCCCAATTATTTCCAGGCCCACCTCCCCCTGTCACGACTGAGGAAGAACCCGAACAACCACAACGGCGTCAACGTCCACAACGTAATCCCCGTCCTAGACGGTGTGGAACTGGGTCTCATCTTCTTCGTTAATACTTTAATGTATTATTAGTTTGACAATTTGTATTTCATAGCAAAGAAGTTGTATTTTTATGACTTATTAAATTCAAGGTTTTAATTAATGGTCTACATCTTACCGACACTGTTTAACGGCCTAGATTTTGCCGCAATTTTTAATATCTTCATTTTTTACCCCAATTATTTTATAAATAATAATTATTTAAATTAATTATTGTAATTAAATTAAATTAATTTAGATTTTAATTAAATTAAATACAAGAAAATCAAAAAATTAAAAAACCCTTTGATGAACTAGGGGTGGGGGGGGGGCGAGTTCACCAAAGAAAAAAAAAAGTGGCTTAGTTTGGTATTTAATCTAAAATGTGGGTTGTTTAGGAAAATAATTATTTTTTTTGGTTTTGTTTGGTTTTTTTGCCTGAAGATGATATCTAAGTGTTAATTATTTTCCCTTGATTATTATCTTTTCCATCATCATTCTCTACTTTACCACCTTCATTCTCTCTTTGGTGGAGATAGTGAAAGTTGAAGGTCCAAGTTGGGGTGGAGAAGTTTAGGATTTGTATGGACTTGGTCTAGATAAGCATACATCTTCTGGTTGTAGAGCTTGTGAATGGAGCGCCTTCCCATGTTACAAGCATCTTGATGCTGAATAAAGCTTTCTTTTTACAAGCTGCATGCTTATTTAGACCAAGTCCATGCAACTCCAATTTACTGAATCAGAAATCAATAACAAGATGTTGTACAATTTAGGTTCTTTTTGTGTTTCCCCCTTGTTGCGCCCCGAAAAATCCGGTTTGGGACTTTTCAGTTTGACAACGTTTGAAAATCAGTAGAGCCGCCACCAATATTTATTTAGGAAAACATTGAAAAAACCTTTTTAGGAAAGCGGGTGGTCTTTCAAAACTTAGAGATGTAGGTTCGGGGCTCGGTTGCGCATGGGAAGGTATTAGCACCCACACGCCTCTTTCTCACCGAAAGGGAACCATTAATTTGATGTGGTTTTGAAATGTTTGATTTGAAATACGTTGTTCTATTTATTTTTCTTTTCTTTTTGAGAAATCACTTTATTGAAAACGGAAAAAGGGATGTTTTGGTATCTTTGAAAAGCGGAACAAGACAAAGATTTTTGAAAAGCGTGCTTGACGGACAGAACCCGGGTCCTACGTACCTTCTCACCGGGTGAGGATCAAAGCAACGTAGTTCTTGTTTTTTTATGGGTTTTTAAAGATGTGCTTGGCGGGACATGAACCCGGTCCTACGTACCTCACCGCCGAGAGGATCAAAGCAACGTAGTTCTCGCTTTTAAGGGTGTTTTTTTAAAGGTATGCTTGACGGGACAGAACCCGGTCCCTCGCACCCTCACCGGTGAGGATCAAAGCAACGTAGTTCTCGTGGTTTTTAAAGGTATGCTTGACGGGACATGAACCCGGTCCTCACGTCCCTCACCGGTGAGGATCAAAGCAACGTAGTTCTCGCTTTTTGCGTGAAAACGGCTTTTGAGATTGAGTTTTGGAGTTTTTGAAATAAGACTCGAGTGTTCGCGGACACCAAACAAGCAAAGGCTTCGAGTGGCATTCTGTATTAACTCGAAAAAGAGTTGGAGCCAGTAATCAAACAAGCAACGGCTTCGAGTGATTACAAGCGACACAACGTCGTATTATTCTTTTGAAAATAGTTTTGAAAAGGTGGTGAGCTAATAGCTCGTGTTATTTTGGAAGTTTGAATTAGTTGTTTTGTTGTTTAATTAATGTGTGGGAGCTTTCATGATAGTCAAACAAGCAAAGGCTTGAGTGACTACCACTAATAACTCCTCATTAACGATCAAACAAGCAACGGCTTCGAGTGATGGTTAATGATTTTTATTTAGAAAAATGCCTTAGTTTTCTTATTTGAAAAAAACATAGGATTTCAAGCTTGAAAAGAAATATAACATTTCAAATCCTTCTTACAAGACAAAACCCAAAACAACCCTTGGGGCACAAGCAAAGCAATCAAGAGAGTATTTACAATTTGCTATGAACAATTGGGTGCACAATGATACAAGTATATGAGTGCAAGAGTATGCAATTATGGAATGCAAAATACATCATTATTGGATGCATGAACATATAATCTATGAAATGCAAAACATGATATTAATGCATGGACATTTAATTTATGAGATGCAACACATGATATTAATATATGCATGAGTAAACTTGAAAAGATATAAACAAATGCATGAACATGTAGGCATAAACCTAAACTAACATAGGAAATTGCTAAATGGGCATCTAACATGGCATTTTTATTCAACCTAAAAGTCTAAGGAAACCAAAATAGTAACCTAAAACCCTAACCCCAAGAACACATATGAGGGGACCAAAACAAAAAAAATCAAAACCCTAGTACTATTGAGTATAACAATGGAGAATTTTATTCAATGAGATGGGCTCATGGCCTAAGCCAAGTATGTAAAGAAAACTTTGAACATTAAACAAAACTATGATTGATTCACAAGAAATATTTAGAAGATTAAACTATGAAATAAATTGAATCCTTTCTTGCAATCTTCACCACTTGAAGGAAATGCACTAGGCATGTAGTGAGAATCATTTTGCAAGATCATCAACAAGTGGACAACAAGATAACTAGACTACAAGAACACATAAACTATTTAACTAGGAAATAGATTGAATCCTTTCTTGCAATCTTCACCACTTTAATGAAATGCACTAGGCATGTAGTGAGAATCACTTTGCAAGATCATCATTAACTAACAACAATATAGCTAAACCATAAGAATATGTAAACACATAAAATAGAAATGGATTGAATCCTTTCTTGCAATCTTCACCACTTTTAATGAAATGCACTAGGCATGTAGTGAGAATCACTTTGCAAGATCATCATTAACTAACAATAATATAGCTAAACCATAAGAATATGTAAACACATAAAATAGAAATGGATTGAATCCTTTCTTGCAATCTTCACCACTTTTAATGAAATGCACTAGGCATGTAGTGAGAATCATTTTGCAAGATCATCAATAAACAAAAGGTAAACTAAAACACAAGAAATAATGAGCACATAAACTAATATATTAAACAAAAGTCATTTCTAGCTCTCTTCACTACTAAGATCAAAGTGCACTTGGCACTAGTAGGAATCATAGAGCCAAATCCTCAACCACTTACTAAAGAAAAATTCCAACAACAAGATTTAAACAAAGAAACAACAAAATCAATTTTGAAGACATTTTAAATCATGTATATGCGCAACTTTGCTTCATTTTATTTAACAAGAAAACTCAAAAATTAACATGAAAACAACACTAATCAACTTATTTTAGGGTGAGACACCAAATCTCACCCCTCAACCACAACAAACTACATTGAAAAGATGATGCTATGCAAAAGGAATGAGGAGAAGAAAATGAGATTCAATGCAAAATATTTGGAGATGATGCAAAGAGGGTTATGGATTTTACCTTTTCTCTAAAATGGAAGAGAAAATTGAAGAAATGGAGGAGGAAAATGCAAGAAAGCTTCGGCCTTGCAAGGAAAGGAAGGAGATAAAGGTGGTGTGATGAACTTCTTGAGTGAGAAAGGAAGGTTAAGGGTGTGAGAGGTGGATTCAAGGTGTTTTGGTGGATGAAGGTGAAGTAATGGGGGAGGGGGAAGGAGGAGAAGGCTTCGGCCTAGAGGAGGAGAGGGAGAGAGAGAGAGTGCTAGGTTTTCTTGAAGGTGAGAATGATAGCCAAAGATTGGTGAAGAGAGAATGTGTGAGCTATTTATAGGGGTTTGAGGCTCTTAGGGTATTTAGGACTTTTTGCTTTGATGGGGCTCTAGGATTGGATCTTAATTTTGAATGGATGGTTAGGATTAGTGGTCACATGGATCAAGGGTATTTAGAAAACACAAGTGTGTGAGAGAGATAGGTGAGGGTGGCGCGCAAAAGAAAGAAAAAAAGGGAAATTTGTGAACAAAAAAATCTAATTTGGGAATGGTGATTTTTGTAGAATAGGGTTAAGGGTATTTTGGTGAGGGAATGTTCTCAAAAAGGTAAGATGGGGTTTTTTTGGTGGGAAGGTTAGTGTAAGTGCATGGGTTAATTTACCAAAAAGGGCAACATTGAGGATATGATCAAATTAAAACTTGGTGAGTAAGTAATGGAGTGTGTAGAAACTTCTAGAAGGAGGGAGAGGGAGTATGGGACGCAAGATCAGCTGAAATGTGAGGGGAAAAATAAAAAAACTTGCTTCTTTTTTTGTTTTGTCTTATTGAGGACACTTCCTCTTTTTATTTTTGAATTTTGAATCTTTTTGGGCATGTAATTGAGAGTGCACCCATTAAAACATGTCACATATTTTTGGACACCATGAAATAACCTTCCTAATTATTCTAGACAATTAAAATTGTCACTTAATTAATTGGGGAATTTTTAATGGTCTTTTGGCATTTTTATGCACTAAAAATAGGAAAAGTGCATTTTAATTATTTTAGGCTAGAATATTCTCTCTAAAATTGTACAAAAATTCTCTTGGATAAGAGAAAATGTACTTTTGGTGTGTGCATATTTTTGGCGAGAAAATCATCCTTTTATGAAAAATGACCAAAATGCCCCTTACCCTAAAAAGTCCTAATTTGCTCAAAAATGCATTTTTATTCTAAACATGGTTCTAAAACCCTTGGATGACTTTTAAAACTCTAAAATGCATGCCATGCCTTAATTTATTTATTTTTGGTTGAAAATTAGGGTGTTGACCTAAAAGGGACAAAATTGGGGTATGACAATTTGCCCCTCTTTATCTAGATTTTAACAAGGAATATGAATTGGCCAAACATATTCCGAGGCAAAATAGAGATAAAGAATTCGTAAATTATACCGATTTTGCCAACTTAGGAAAAACCCGAATTTCCTTTTTCTTTTTGGGTGAATGGATACTAGCCGAAAAAACTACATAATGAATGTGGTGCTAACCCTCGGTGAAGCTAACAAAACAGAAAACACATGGTCGCCGACCCTCGGGTGGCGTAAACAAAGAAAGTAAAACAATAAATAGAATAGTAGAGAAGGTACTGCCTTTGATAAGCCGGCGCCGGTGGAAGAAAGTAACAAAAGTGCGGTGATGAAGGAAGCGAGCTCGTCACTCTGAAGGAACACACTGGTTCTCGGGAGCGTCTCGCGCTCAAGGAGTACTTGGACTCGAAGGAACACTTAGGCTCAAGAACGCTTGAGCTCAAAGGAGCGCTCGGGTTCTCAAGGAGCGTCTGAGCTCTGAAGGAGCGTCTCGGGCTCGAAGAACGCTGGGTTCGAAGGAGCGTCTGGGCTCGGAGGTGGCCTACTCGAGCGGCTTTGAGGTTACGTATCAAGTTGTGGAGGCCGATACATTTTACCTTGATGGACTTGCACTATGCTTTACACCGCGCAATTTGAGTCCGAAGGACGCGAAGTTCGGGGGCCGATCCGTCATGCTCGTGTGATGACTTGGCGGGATGAAGGTTGAGTTCAAAGTCACCGTTTGACCGTTGATTTGAACTAAACCGGCGACCTCGGGTCCGATAATTCGCGTCGGTGCTCGATAACAACGAGATCCGAAGGACGCCTTGGTCCCGGCGGATGCACGGTCTGAAGGGATTTGCAAATCCTGATTGATTGACCGATAAGACGATCGCGCGTGGGCGTATTGAATCGAGGTACCGCATATGTCGGGCTGATGCAAGGAATGATGCATGAAGCATGGGTGCATGTTATGCAAAGGCATGTTATGCAGGAGTATGTTATGTGAGTGCATGCAATGCTATGGTTTTGATGTGATGATGCATGTGGTGGACTGTTTTCCTTTGTTTCTGATTCTTTTCTGATTGTTTTCTGACCAGCTTTCTGTTTTCTGGTTATTTGTTTTTCATGTTTTTTCTTTTCGATCAGCTTTCTTTTTCCTGACCGTTCATTTTTGCTTTTTGGCAAGGCTTATTTTTTACTGGTTCAACCGACTTCCGATACTCCTGGTATGAGACTGAAAAGCCGTGGGAAACTGCAAGGCTTGTGAACCGAACGCGCGTTTGCTCTATGGTTCGCCGTCTGGAACGGTTTGTGAACGCAACCCTTTTTGTAAGGTTAATTATCTCTAGGAATTTGCTTATTTCCCATGACTTTTAAAGATTTCGCAATGATTTATAATGCTCTATGATGTATGCACATGTTTTACAGTTCAGTATCACCATCATCATAAAAACGCTTATTTTGAGCAAAAACGGAAATATCAACAATCACGATATGAGAAAAGTTGAGCTTTATTGATATGGAAGCCGATCGTACAGAATGTTACGACGACTGTTCAGTACATTTGAGAATTTAAACTGCAAAAAGACACGAAAAAGGAAAGAAGCTGATTTCTGACTGTCTCGTCTCTGTGGGGCAGTGTTGACATTTGTGTCCTTGACCTTGATCACTCCTCATTCAAGCCTTTAGGGAAGTTGTCGCGCTTTTCATTACTTTTCATGCTCAAGTTTTCGACCTAATTTTTGCCTGGATCGCCTTTGCGGGTTTTCAATCCACCGGTCGCTCTGATTTTGCCTAAGTCGCCTTTTCGGGTTTTCAACCTAGCGAGCTAATTCTTACTTGGCTTGTCTTTCTCTTTTCGCTTATTTCTTTCGTGCATAATACTTCTTTACCGAGTCCAATTGACTGGGTTTTTGAGTCTTCGCCATCCATGTTGGTGAGTATCGCCGCTCCTCCGAAAAAGGCTTTTTGACTACATATGGGCCATCATAAGTGGGTGCCCACTTCCCTCGAGTCACTCGAATAGGCGATATCTTTTTGAGTACTAAATCTCCTCATTGAACTCACGTGGCCGGACTTTCCCGTCCGAAAGCGGTTCTCATTCTCTGTTGGTACACACCGCCATGGCACGTAGCCGCAATCCTTTTTCTTCAATGAGGTTTAGTTGATCCAGCGAGCCTGTACCCACTCGCTTCCTCCAAATTAGTTTCCATCGAACCCGCAGGAGGGTATCTCAACCTCAATGGGAAGTAATCGCTTCGATCCATACACCAAGGAAAAAGGGGTTGCCCAGGTCGATGTGCGCGCTTTGGCACACGGTAGCCATGCAAAGCAAAGGGAAGCATCTCATGCCAATCCTTGTAGGTTACCACCATTTTCTCGCACTATTCTCTTGATATTCTTGTTGGTCGCTTCAACCGCCCCATTCATCTTTAGGCGATAAGGAGAGGAATTATGGTGCTGAATTTTGAATTCCTTGCACAAGTCCTTCATCATTTTGCTATTCAAATTGCTACCGTTATCGGTGATGATCTTGTCAGGCAAACCATATCGGCAAATCAGATCTTTCTTCACAAACTTGGCAACCACTGAACTGGTTATACTGGAGTATGAAGCAGCTTCAACCCACTTGGTAAAGTAGTCAATTGCAACCAGAATAAAGCGATGCCCGTTTGACGCTTTGGGCTCAATTGGACCTATGACGTCCATGCCCCACATGGAAAACGGCCAAGATGCGATCAAAACATTTAATTTGGCAAAGGCACATGGATATGATCGGCATAGATCCGCATTTGTGACATTTCCTTACGAAGCTATAACAGTCTGATTCCATCTGGAGCCAGTAATAACCCGCCCTTAAGATTTTTCTAGCCATGGTGTGCCCACTTGAATGGGTTCCGAACGAGCCTTCATGCACATCTCTCATGATTCTCTCAGCTTCTTCTTTGGCAACACACCTTAGGAGAACCATATCATAGTTTCTCTTGTAAAGAACTTCACCATTCAAGAAGAAATTCCTCGACAACCTTCTGAGAGTTCTCTTGTCATTTTCTGATGCCCCAGGTGGATATTCTTGACTAGCGATGTACTGCTTGATGTCATGATACCAAGGCTTCTCGTCAGACTCTTCATCTATTGCCATGCAGTAGTGATGCGCAGGCAGGCTCCGGTGCTGAATTCTGATCTTAGTCAAGTTCTTGTCACAGCTAACATTGAACATAGAAGACAAAGTTGCTAATGCATCGGCCAGCTGATTTTCACCTCGAGGAATATGCTGGAAGGTGATCTCCTCAAAGGACCTCATCAACTCCTGAACATAATTGCAGTAGGGGATTAATTTGGGATCTCTGGTCTCCCAATCGCCTTTCACCTGATGAACAACCAAAGCTGAATCGCCATACACATCAAGCCTTTTAACCTTCCATTCGAGGGCTGCTTAATACCTAGGATACATGCCTCATATTCGGCTATGTTATTTGTGACATAGAAGCTTAGCCTTGCAGTGACAGGAATGAAGCGATTATCAGGGGAGATTAACACTGCCCCAGCTCCGTGTCCCCACACATTTGAAGCACCATCGAATATCATTCTCCATCTTTCACTTTCGTGGGACTTCCTCGCGAATAGTGCCATGATGTCTTCATCGGAAAATCATGCCGCATTGGTCGTGTAACTGAATCGGTGACATGCCAAATATTCAATGAGTGTACTACCTTTAACTGCCTTTTGTGTGACATACAAGATATCGTATTCTGATAATTGCATCTGCCATCGGGCAATTCGTCCTGTGAGAGCTGGCTTCTCGAATATGTACTTGATTGGATCCATTTTTGAAACCAACCAAGTTGTATGACTCAAAGATGTACTTGCCTTTAAACGATGAGCGGCCCAAACTAAAGCACAACAGTCTTTTCCAAAGATAGAATACCTTGTCTCACGATCGGTGAACTTTTTGCTTAGGTAGTATATTGCATGCTCCTTTTTCCAGATTCATCATGTCGACCCAACACACACCCATTGAATTGTCTAGCAATCGTAAGGTACAAGATGAAGCGGCTCGCACGCCACAGTGGCATTAAGACTGGTGGATTTTGCAAGTACACCCTGATTTTCTCGAAGGCTGCTTGACACTGATCATTCCACTTCGGCTCTTGACTTTTGCACAAAGAATTTGAAGATTGGCTCACAAGTAGCGATCGGTGAAAAATGAATCGGAGATATAATTCAACCTTCCGAGGAAACCCCGATTTCTTTCTCTGCTTTGAACAATCGCATTTCAAGGATGGCTTTTACTTTGTCCGGATCCACCTCAATTCCTTCTCGTGTCGACAATGAAGCCTAACAACTTCCCCGATCTTACCCCAAACGTGCACTTGGTCGGGTTTAACTTGAGCTTATATTTCCTTAACTGCTCAAAGAGCTTCGCAGATTGACAATGTGCTCCTTATCGGTTTTAGATTTTGCGATCATGTCATCAACATAAACCTCAATCTCTTTATGCATCATATCATGGAATAAGGTAACCATGGCCCTCTCGATAGGTTGCACCAAAGATTCTTCAATCCGAATGGCATGACCTTATAAATGAATGTTCCCAAAGTGTTATGAAAGTTGTCTTTTCCATGTCCTCGTGGTCCATTTTGATCCGATTATATCCCGAGTATCCATCCATGAAGGAGAATAACGAGTCTTTGGTGCATCTTGTCTACTAAAACATCAATGTGAGGCAAAGGGAAGTCGTCTTTAGGGCTAGCACGATTCGTGATCCCTGTCGACACACATTCGACCTTTCCATCTTTTTTTGGGAACTGGGACAATGTTGGCAACCCATTGCGGTATTTGGCCACCGCCAGAATCCTCGCATCGAATTGCTTCTTCACTTCATCTCTCGATTTTGAGGACATCTCTGGTTTCATCCTCCTCAACTTCTGCTGACAGTGGGCATTCGGGCTTGATCGGTAGCTTGTGTACCACAATGTCGGTGTCCAACCTGCATATCCTCGATACGACCATGCAAACACATCCACGTAATCGCGCAACAACCGAACTAACTTTATGCGGTCTTCTTCGTTCATGGTGGTGCCTACTTTGACCTCTTTCTTATCCTCCGCTGTACCCAAGTTGATCACTTCAGTGGACTCTTCGTGTGGCTGGATTACCCTTTCTTCTTGTTTCATTAACCTCAAAAGTTCTGGAGGAGTTTCCCAGTCTTCTTCAACATCCCCTCACCGATTGATTGGCGGGGTGATCAAAGTCAAAAGGTGGATCATCGACATCGTCATTTTCGTGAGACCATTGTTTGTGGATCTCGCATTTTGCCGAAGCGAAAAAGCAGAATGAAAGGCGAAACAAGAAAACAAACAGACAAATAAAGCAGAAAAAGACTCATGCAATGAAGAGAAATTGATTTTTATTGATTGAGGAATTCAAAACAAGCGTTTTTTATTGATGATGATAATTTTGAAAATAAAAACACGTGTGCCCCTAACAACTGGTCCTATGGCCTTGGGCAGAGCCACAGGGTTGCATTACAAATGATTACTTTAAATTAAGAGTCACAGGAGAATCGCGATCTTCCAATTCTTTAACTCTTCACCGATACCGCAACGACGAACCAGACTCGCCTCGCCTTCTTTGGATTCAGAAACATCTCTGATAACAGCAACTTGATTGGGGTCCCACAAGCCAGCACTCACAAAACTCTGACTAAGGTCGCAAATTGGGATCCTCTGGGGCCATGGATCTTCGCCTCTGGATTTGGCCAACCACTGGCGCTTTCGCTCATCCGCCCTTATCCGCCTTTCCTCCTTACTTGGGGTGTATCCTAGCCCGAAACGGTCTTTGTTTTCCTTCAGTTGGATAGGAGCTAGAATCCCTTGACCAGTCTTTCCCAAGCGTAACCACCTTGTACCGCTTGGGCTATCATAATTTTGGCGACCATCTCCTCCTCTTTGGTCTTTCCAAACACCGCATTGGCAATCTCCAAAGACTGAAAAGTTGTTTCCAACGACTCTTCAGCGGCTTCTACATATTTGAACTCGGATGGCTTATTAACCAGAGTCTCTTCCTCACCGAATACTACGACCACTTTGTCATCCACCATGAATTTGACCCGCTGGTGTAGAGAAGAAGGAATTGCCCCAGCCATGTGGATCCAGGGTCTCCCTAACAGACAGCTATATGAGGAGGTAATGTCCATGATTTGGAAATTGATACAGAAAACTTCGGGACCGATCTGGATAGGAAATTCCATTTCTCCTAGCACTTCCTTTTGGAACCATCAAATGCTCGCACTGTCGAACTTGGTTTCATATAGGAACAATCAACATCTAACTTGTCCATGGTTGACTTTGGCATTACGCTTAGTGAAGACCGTTGTCAATCGAAGACTTCGCCAAAGACATAGTCCCCACACTTCACCGAGATATGAAGAGCTTGATTGTGTTCTTTTCCGCTCAAGGCAACTCATCATCGCAAAGTTAGGTGATTTGCAGCCACCACACTCTCCGACAATTCCATCAAAATGATTCACCGAAATGTCCTCTCGCAACGTGAGCCTCACCGAGCACTTTCATCAAGGTCGTTCGTGTGTGCTTCCGAACCGAGCAACAATGATAGCATGGATATCTTTGAGGGCGCCTGTTTAAACCCGATCAACTACTCAGAATCGCTTTGCGGACAAACTTCAAGAATTCATTGGCTTCTTTTTCTCATTACTTTTTCCGAGCGACCTGCGCTCTTTTTCTTTATCTTTGCGGCCTCTCTGTTCACCTCTCTCTAGATGTTTCCGCCGAGGGTTTCTCGAGCATACACCCTTCCGCTTCGGTGATCCCACTCGATCCTCGCTATGTTGGTCACGGTGGTAGCATTTGGAGAGCATTCTCGCGTGTATTTCGTGGAACCGCTTTATTTGACTCATAACGAAAGCGGAGTGGTACCTCAATCACTATTGGTGAGAGCATTTGCTCGCATCGACCTAGGATTGAAATCATAAGGGATCTCAATGGGCCTTCGATTCCTCTATCATTGTCGAGTACAGTGTCCACACTTCTCCGGTTCGAACCATTCATGATGACACCACTTGGTTGTACCGCTCATCTACCTCACCCCATCCATTAAAATGGATATCTTCTATTCTGATTAGAGCACTTTCGGGAGCATCATATCGACCAAGTAATCAAACTTTCCACTGGGCTCTCCTAGAGTGTCCCAACGTCCCTCTTTGTAGGCAAGATCATTACCTCTTCACCGATCTCTTCCTTGCATGAGAAGGAACCGTGTCTTCATTAGCTACTTGGTCCCCTGGCTTGAACCAATTTCGTAGCGGCATTGTGCGAAATTTCAATCGGCTTTTGGCCTCTCTATCACCGTCATGCGAATGTAGGGTCCACACTTCATCTTCCACACCGTAAGTCCCCATCCCGGACCACATACCGATCCATCAGTCTTGCAAGATCATTTTGAAAGTTTCACAACCCCTCCACACAGAGTCAAGTCACAGACACCCTTCTTCATGGCAACACCCTTTTTAACAACCTTGGCGGCGCAACTCAAAGATAAATGACACTTAGAGGAGTCTTGATCTCTTGCACCTTTTTCAAAGAACTTGCCAACAAAGACTTTCTATAACATTGGTAGCCGTTCCTGGTGACTGGTAATGGATTGATTGTTGTATTTGGACGGTTCTGTTTAAACGATATCCAACCAGCATCTATCAAATCTTGCACTACATGCTTGAAAGCTTTACAATCTTCCACAGCATGACCGACCCCATTTTCGTGGAAACTGCAGGTGGCATTAGCATTGTATCCTCTGGGAAATGGTGGCTGCACTACTTTCATGGGTCGAGTATTGATCAGATTATTGGAGGTCAAGTGATTAAACAGCTCAGTATATGTCATCGGAATTGGATCAAAACTAGTCCGCTTCTTGAACTGGTAATCTTGAGTCTTGGGACGGTCATCGCCTTGCTGAGATGGCACTGGAGCAGAGAATGGAATAGTTTGGGGTGGAGGAGTACCAAAAGATGAGTTTCCCCCTGAGATGACATTAGTTTCTCCTCTTTCTTTTTAGGGAAGTGGGGTGGTACTTCTTCCGTTCTTGGACCCACCGTAACTCCCCAGCATTACCAAGGTGATTCAAAATTTTCCGCTTGAAGGCCATGCTCAAGTCTTTCCCGAAGACTATCATGTCGAGAAACTGGTTGAGACACTTGTGATCGACTGTCGTAATAGATTCTTTGCGAGTTTCCAGAACATATACACCATCTCTTTCTCGATCAAAGGGGTTGAACTCAGGCGGTGTGCTTCGCCATTTTTGAGCATACTCCTTGAAGGTCTCTTTCTCACCCTTACTCATGTGTTTGCAATCACGACCTATCCGAGAGCCATGTCCATGTTGTACTTATATCGCTTCATGAAAGCTTCAGACACAAATCTTTCCAACAACGGATTTGAAGATTGCAACTTCATGTACCAATCCGCAGGAGCTCCCACCAAACTGTGCAGGCGATGATTAGTAATTTGTCATCGTTGGCATAGGACCCATTTTTCTGGACGAACATTGTAATATGGCTCTCTGGGCAGCCGATCCTCTGCACTTGTCCACCTCTGGAGCTTTAAATTTTGGCGGTAGAACCAAATGCGGGACTAGGCAAAGCTCACGGGCTTCTTTGGCTCTAACTCCGGTACCTCCATAGCTCTCACTCTTTCTTCAAGTGCTCGGATCGGATCATTTGGTGAGAGCCCTCAAACGCATGCCCTTGGGGGTGACTCCCCATGTTTGTAGAGTAATACCCTCCTCCCGGGCCGAGGAACATTTTGAGGTCGTCTTTGTGAACCACAGCGTGGAATTGTGTATGGCATGAGGATAGGAGCCCGATTCGAGATCCTCCCAGCGATTCCCAGTATGGTGACGAAATTTGATTAGGTGCGGCTACACCAACGGAGTAGATCCAACGAGTTCGCGGTAAGTACCAGCAGCATACCCCAGGATATCTCTGCATGCGATGTCTTCGGTTTGACACATTCATTTCGGGAGCGAACACGGATGACCAGACCCCAGATCCGGAGGAACTGTGGTTGCGGCGATTCATCGACACTCGGAGGAACGAAAGAAGTGACCCCATCTGGACCCACTACAGCCGACGGCCAGCAGCTTGTCCCACTCTTCAAACCTTGCAAAGATACCATCATTTCATGGACTCGGGCCTCCATGGTACCCATCTTATCTTTCGTAGTCTCGATTTTCCCCGAGCGGTGCTCCGGATTCGAATTTGTACACCCATGTCTTCTTGTTCGGGTTACTCTCAATTTCAACTTCCGGATGTTCTCGTAGCCGAGCCATTAGCTTGGCTTGCGATGCAGTGAAGTATCGGTGACGGAAAACCAGCGTGCCTTTTTCTCGCTTATTCGGACATTTATTACATAAGAAACAAAATAAATTTATGAATGAATGTATGAATGCATGCACAATGTTTGCTTGATGCCGGAACCGCGGGGTACCTTGCCTTGTCATACGCGCGTAAACTTTTGATTTACTTAATTGAAGTAAACAAGGAATCGAAATAGCACACTTCGCTTCATCACGATTTCAAAGCTTCACCATTTTCATTAAAGGAAAAGACGTTACAATGTTCATAAAGAGAGCAAGACAATATTCTTGAATACAAAGCTTGAAACAAACTCCTAAATCAAAAATACAAATAGGCAATTCAGATACAAATAGCTCTAAGCTCCCAACTCTCTTCCTCTTCTTGCTTGCACTTGCACTTTGAGATTGCTCTTTGAATTCGTGATCAACGCTCTGCAATATTCCACAAACCGATACACTTCAAAGGGTATTGAAGAAGTGCATCTCACCCTCACTAACCTCGATTCTTAGGGATTCCAGCAAGATAGCTTGACGGGCCACTCGGCGACTTTGAGAACTGTCCTTCCACAACAGTATCTCATCCTTGAGTTCTTTAATGACCTCTTGATCTTCGATCTTTCCAATCAACTCTAGGAAGCGTTTTCCCAATCATCGGCTCTACTCTCGACTGCTGTAGGCATCTTCTAGACAATGAAGGTCTCTCTTTAATTCACCAAATATTTCTCTTTCAAAGCTCAAAGCCTCTTTGGTATTCCTTGAGAGTTTCATTAATGGCCACCTTTTCTTGCTTGAGATTTCTCAACCGACTCCTCAACTCTCTGCACTAAATGTGATTCTCGCCCTGATTTCATGGCTAATGTCTTCCACTCCTGAGCCTCTTCAAGTGCTTTCCTCATCTTTTGTTTATACCTTTGGAGCTCCTCTCTGGCCCCCTTCAGATGCCTCTGGGCTTCTATCTTGCTTTGTTCTTCCTTCTTGAATCGTCCTAACGCTTTCTTCCACAAATGATCATCTTGACATTGTTTTCCTCCTCTAGCTTTTCTTTCTCTAGAGCTATCTCTTCTATCTTAGCTGCGATGCCTCTTTTTCCTCTTACGCTTTCGCTAATGCGGATTTGACTTCGTTTAGCTCTTCATGGGTAGGGACATAAGGCTCAGTATCTCTTCTTCAAGGGAAAGCATCCTTTGAATTGGCGATTTTGCATTTTGAAGCTTCTCCTTGAGCCATTGATTGAAAGTGATGTCACTGATTCTCTTTGACAACTCTTCACTCCCTTTCCGCACTACGGATTCCCATGACTGTTGAACTCTTCGAAGCAAGTCGCCACAATTAGGCATCCCCTTATAGAGGTAAATGCGGACAAACATGCTTTCGGAGGGTGAGTTCCTCATCTGGTAACCGAAATACCTCAAGGTCAATGAAGGGTTGTAGTTGATACACCCTTGAGTCCCCATGAGAGGCACATTTTGAAAGCTTCCACAATCGAACACTACCACCGGTCCATCATCCCAACAAGTAGTGTGTACCACCGGTTTGGAGTTCATTGAGATTCTTCAAATACTCAACCCATTCAATAGCAGCTTTGACCTCCACCTCACGAGCTAGTATGTAAGAGATTAGCTCCTTAACATTGGTTCTTGGTTGTGGATCACATGGGTAATAAGCCAGCGTAGAGAATGTGGGAGGAAAGACATAATTTCTTTTATGGAACTGGTCAGAAGCGCGAGTAAGAGCGTGGTGCGTGTTAGCAAGGATAGCAGTCTGGGATTGATAGGGTTCTCGAGTGTCTTTGAAGGCCAAGAATGCACCGATTGCATCTTCATCAACATATCTCTAGTTGAGGAAAGAGACCACCCCAAATATGGTAAGAGCGAGCACTAATTTGAACGGTCCCCACTTCTTAGCCGCGGCATACGATTGTAATAGGCCCTCGAAGTACTCTTGTGGATACCCGGCTACACCATTTCTCTTTAACTTCGCAACCTCAATTCATCCACACTAATCCCGAAAGCGTTGCGAGCTTTTCATCGATATAAGATCGCCTCGATATTGGTAAGGCCTAGCATGTGATCTCGCGAACCCCAAAAAGCTGCTCATACTCCTCTAATGTGGGTGACAACCGAAAATTCTTGAAGAAGAAACACCTCACATCGTAGTCGTAGAATTGACTCAAAGCTATAAGGCGTCCTCTTGAACGTTTAATTGCGGCAATCTACGAACATTCCCGTATGCTTGATCAAAGGACTCTCTCTCAATGGGGCCCATAAAGGGCGCACACCGCCCTCGGACTACCAATCTCAACCCTCTTCATAATCGGGAGGCGAGAAATGAGCGAAGTCTTGCTACTCAACTCCATTTTGATGCACCTATGACAAGACGGTATGTTACTCAAAGGCTCCCTGCAAGCAAATGCAAATGAGATGCAGTGTGAATGCGGATGCTTACAACATTTAGTTTTAATGAATGCGGCATGATGCGATTATGATATGAATGATGTATGTAGGGATGATGAAAGCGATGCATAAGGATGGAGGTTCAAAAATTCAGATCGGTTTATTTGAAAGAATGAAAATATTTTTGTATTTTCTTGGAAAGTTTTTTCTAAAAGCTCCTTTTTGAGGAAGACATGCCCTAAATTACCATGCAGCACACAATTCGTATGCCCTCGTGTCCTACAAAGGTGGGAATCCTAAGTTCTAGGTCAACTTCAAAGGTTCCTCCCATGTAGTTCTAATTCACACCCTCACAATGGCTACCAGAGCTATAGAATCCCCATGCCGACATCCACAAATGTAGAGAACTACCAAGTGTGAAGCGTCATGAGAAAGCGTACTCTGGTTGAGACTTTCATGAGTATCAGACAGACAAAGGTCTCGAATGACGATCCACTAATCGCCTCCACTCTCCTAAATGTTTGTTGGATCCGGGTATAGGAGCCCACTCAAAGAACATAAATCATAAGGTGTGAAAGTGTGTGATTGAGGACATACTTTCTAAAAATCTACCCACCCCACCTGCAAGGAAACCAGAACAGTCCAGATAAACAGTTGTCTACCCTAGGGTTCAACATGCATACACTAGTTTAATATACAAACATCCTAATAAGTCCACAGAGATTACACGCATTGCTTACCTCAAGAAAGGAGCTAAGAAGAAGGGGACATAATAGAATGGGGAATGCATGTTTTACCTTAAGAAAGGAGCGCGAAGAAGAGGGATCATGGGAATTGAGGAATGCATGTATAAACACAACCATAAACATACAAAAGAAAAGAAAAGAAAAGAAAAGGAAAAGGAAGAGACAGAACATAGTTTTTCAAATCAAACAAATTAAACCACATCAAATTAATTAGGCTTGACCTCATCTCTCTTTAAATAAATAAAGAAAGAAAAATCCCGATGGAGTCGCCACCGCTGCGCCCGAAAAATCCGGTTTGGGACTTTTCGGTTTGACAACGTTTGAAAATCGATGAGAGCCGCCACCAATATTTATTTAGGAAAACATTGAAAAAACCTTTTTAGGAAAGCGGGTGGTCTTTCAAAAACTTAGAGATGTAGGTTCGGGGGCGGTCATGTTGCGCATGGGAAGGTATTAGCACCCACACGCCCCTTCTACCGAAAGGGAACCATTAATTTGATGTGGTTTTGAAATGTTTGATTTGAAATACGTTGTTCTATTTATTTTTCTTTTCTTTTTGAGAAATCACTTTATTGAAAACGGGAAAAAGGGATGTTTTTGGTATCTTTGAAAAGCGGAACAAGACAAAGATTTTTGAAAAGCGTGCTTGACGGACAGAACCCGGTCTACGTACCTCACCGGTGGGAGGATCAAAGCAACGTAGTTCTTGTTTTTTTATGGGTTTTTTAAAGATGTGCTTGGCGGGACATGAACCCGGTCCTACGTACCCTCACTGGCTGAGGGATCAAAGCAACGTAGTTCTCAGTTTTTAAGGGTGTTTTTTAAAGGTATGCTTGACGGGACAGGAACCCGGTCCTACGTACCCTCACTGGCTGAGGGATCAAAGCAACGTAGTTCTCAGGGTTTTTTAAAGGTATGCTTGACGGGACATGAACCCGGTCCTACGTACCCTCACTGGCTGAGGGATCAAAGCAACGTAGTTCTCAGTTTTTGCGTGTGAAAACGGCTTTTGAGATTGAGTTTTGGAGTTTTTGAAATAAGACTCGAGTGTTCGCGGACACCAAACAAGCAAAGGCTTCGAGTGGCATTCGGTATTAACTCGAAAAAAGAGTTGGAGCCGGTAATCAAACAAGCAACGGCTTCGAGTGATTACAAGCGACAACGTCGTATTATTCTTTTGAAAATAGTTTTGAAAAAGGTGGTGAGCTAATAGCTCGTGTTATTTTGGAAGTTTGAATTAGTTGTTTTTGTTGTTTAATTAATGTGTGGGAGCTTTCATGATAGTCAAACAAGCAAAGGCTTCGAGTGACTACCACTAATAACTCCTCATTAACGATCAAACAAGCAACGGCTTCGAGTGATGGTTAATGATTTTTATTTAGAAAAATGCCTTAGTTTTCTTATTTGAAAAAAACATAGGATTTCAAGCTTGAAAAGAAATATAACATTTCAAATCCTTCTTACAAGACAAAACCCAAAACAACCCTTGGGGCACAAGCAAAGCAATCAAGAGAGTATTTACAATTTGCTATGAACAATTGGGTGCACAATGATACAAGTATATGAGTGCAAGAGTATGCAATTATGGAATGCAAAATACATCATTATTGGATGCATGAACATATAATCTATGAAATGCAAAACATGATATTAATGCATGGACATTTAATTTATGAGATGCAACACATGATATTAATATATGCATGAGTAAACTTGAAAAGATATAAACAAATGCATGAACATGTAGGCATAAACCTAAACTAACATAGGAAATTGCTAAATGGGCATCTAACATGGCATTTTTATTCAACCTAAAAGTCTAAGGAAACCAAAATAGTAACCTAAAACCCTAACCCCAAGAACACATATGAGGGGACCAAAACAAAAAAAATCAAAACCCTAGTACTATTGAGTATAACAATGGAGAATTTTATTCAATGAGATGGGCTCATGGCCTAAGCCAAGTATGTAAAGAAAACTTTGAACATTAAACAAAACTATGATTGATTCACAAGAAATATTTAGAAGATTAAACTATGAAATAAATTGAATCCTTTCTTGCAATCTTCACCACTTGAAGGAAATGCACTAGGCATGTAGTGAGAATCATTTTGCAAGATCATCAACAAGTGGACAACAAGATAACTAGACTACAAGAACACATAAACTATTTAACTAGGAAATAGATTGAATCCTTTCTTGCAATCTTCACCACTTTAATGAAATGCACTAGGCATGTAGTGAGAATCACTTTGCAAGATCATCATTAACTAACAACAATATAGCTAAACCATAAGAATATGTAAACACATAAAATAGAAATGGATTGAATCCTTTCTTGCAATCTTCACCACTTTTAATGAAATGCACTAGGCATGTAGTGAGAATCACTTTGCAAGATCATCATTAACTAACAATAATATAGCTAAACCATAAGAATATGTAAACACATAAAATAGAAATGGATTGAATCCTTTCTTGCAATCTTCACCACTTTTAATGAAATGCACTAGGCATGTAGTGAGAATCATTTTGCAAGATCATCAATAAACAAAAAGGTAAACTAAAACACAAGAAATAATGAGCACATAAACTAATATATTAAACAAAAGTCATTTCTAGCTCTCTTCACTACTAAGATCAAAGTGCACTTGGCACTAGTAGGAATCATAGAGCCAAATCCTCAACCACTTACTAAAGAAAAATTCCAACAACAAGATTTAAACAAAGAAACAACAAAATCAATTTTGAAGACATTTTAAATCATGTATATGCGCAACTTTGCTTCATTTTATTTAACAAGAAAACTCAAAAATTAACATGAAAACAACACTAATCAACTTATTTTAGGGTGAGACACCAAATCTCACCCCTCAACCACAACAAACTACATTGAAAAGATGATGCTATGCAAAAGGAATGAGGAGAAGAAAATGAGATTCAATGCAAAATATTTGGAGATGATGCAAAGAGGGTTATGGATTTTACCTTTTCTCTAAAATGGAAGAGAAAATTGAAGAAATGGAGGAGGAAAAATGCAAGAAAGCTTCGGCCTTGCAAGGAAAGGAAGGAGATAAAGGTGGTGTGATGAACTTCTTGAGTGAGAAAGGAAGGTTAAGGGTGTGAGAGGTGGATTCAAGGTGTTTTGGTGGATGAAGGTGAAGTAATGGAGGAGGGGGAAGGAGGAGAAGGCTTCGGCCTAGAGGGAGGAGAGGGAGAGGAGAAGAGTGCTAGGTTTTCTTGAAGGTGAGAATGATAGCCAAAGATTGGTGAAGAGAGAATGTGTGAGCTATTTATAGGGTTTTTGAGGCTCTTAGGGTATTTAGGACTTTTTGCTTTGATGGGGCTCTAGGATTGGATCTTAATTTTGAATGGATGGTTAGGATTAGTGGTCACATGGATCAAGGGTATTTAGAAAACACAAGTGTGTGAGAGAGATAGTGAGGGTGGCGCATAAAAGAAAGAAAAAGGGAAATTTGTGAACAAAAAAATCTAATTTGGGAATGGTGATTTTTGTAGAATAGGGTTAAGGGTATTTTGGTGAGGGAATGTTCTCAAAAAGGTAAGATGGGGTTTTTGGTGGGAAGGTTAGTGTAAGTGCATGGGTTAATTTACCAAAAGAGCGCAACATTGAGGATATGATCAAATTAAAACTTGGTGAGTAAGTAATGGAGTGTGTAGAAACTTCTAGAAGGAGGGAGAGGGAGTATGGGACGCAAGATCAGCTGAAATGTGAGGGGAAAAATAAAAAAACTTGCTTCTTTTTGTTTTGTGTTTATTGAGAGACACTTCCTCTTTTTATTTTTGAATTTTGAATCTTTTTGGGCATGTAATTGAGAGTGCACCCATTAAAACATGTCACATATTTTTGGACACCATGAAATAACCTTCCTAATTATTCTAGACAATTAAAATTGTCACTTAATTAATTGGGGAATTTTTAATGGTCTTTTGGCATTTTTATGCACTAAAAATAGGAAAAGTGCATTTTAATTATTTTAGGCTAGAATATTCTCTCTAAAAATTGTACAAAAATTCTCTTGGATAAGAGAAAAATGTACTTTTGGTGTGTGCATATTTTTGGCGAGAAAATCATCCTTTTGCGAAAAATGACCAAAATGCCCCTTACCCTAAAAAGTCCTAATTTGCTCAAAAATGCATTTTTAT
Organism: Oxytropis ochrocephala; assembly: GCA_020916435.1. NCBI lineage: Eukaryota > Viridiplantae > Streptophyta > Magnoliopsida > Fabales > Fabaceae > Oxytropis > Oxytropis ochrocephala. Next base: position 90,054,042 of record CM037088.1, read on the forward strand.
TCTAAACATGGTTCTAAAAACCCTTGGATGACTTTTAAAACTCTAAAATGCATGCCATGCCTTAATTTATTTATTTTTGGTTGAAAATTAGGGTGTTGACCTAAGCCGGACAAAATTGGGGTATGACACCCCTCACCACCAAGCCCCAAATTTCCTAAGTGTTTCTCTCAAATCACACACCCAAGAATGAAGAAGAGAATTAAAAACTGTTACAGAGAAGCCGTTTTCTACACTTATATAGAGTATAGATCTTCACTAGAGCCACAAGATGAAACTGAAAACTAACAACCCCAGAGAGAGAGCGCTTCTTCTCAAGAACAAATTATGTGAGGACCAATTACCAAAATACCTAATTGCCCAAATGTTGACCTTTTGACTTGCCACGTCACCATGAACATACACATGTGTATAAGTGGATATGCCACATCAACATATTATAATCGTAACAAAAGGTATAGAAAAAATTCAATGTCATTTTATTGAAGAAAAGGACAAAGGAAGTCAATAAGAACTCTCATGACATTTCATTGAAGAAAAATGCAATGTCAATGGAAGGAATAATAATAAAAATAATCATAAGAATACTAAGAAGAAGAATGTTCATATATACACACACAAAAACACAATAATTAGGGCTGGACATTCGGTCGGTTAGGCCGGATTCGGTTTCAAAACCTCTGATCCAGCACAATCCGCAGTTCTACATCTTGGGCCCATTTTCGACCATTTAGGTGTTCAGTTTGAACTGGTCCGGTTTGCTCGGTTAACGGGTCATTTGGTTGGTTTGAAACGGGTTGTCAAACAGAAGAAAGAACAAAAAAATTAAGACTTTACATTCAACAGATTCACGAGAACATAATGGATAAGAAGTACTTCTTGTCAAGCTCCAACCTTTCATTAACATCAAGAAATTTACACCAAAGAAATCTAATATTTCAATTAAAAGCATCATTGTTACAGAAGCAAAACAACAACAAACTTACAACAAAAAACCCAATCTTTCAATAACAAACAATATTCTTTTCCTAGCCAAGCAAAATAAAAGCGATTGGCATAGATCTTCGTTCGCATGTAAAGTTGGTGGACAATAATGTACGAGAAATGAAAAGATTGGCGCAAATCTTCATTTCGCAAATCTTTAGGCACAGATCTTCAAAGCTTGGTGCGGTAATGAAGACAAAGGAAGATAAATTCCTCTGAAATAAATGTGGGATGAGGTAATGAAGAGAGATGCACAATATCGTGAAAGAGAGAGATGATGAAAGATCAGAATACGGTATCCGTTGGAGAAGAAATGGCTTGAGAGAGAGAGAGAGATTTGCTTTGAAGGTGTCTTTGAGAGAGAGATGATGCAGATGATAAAGTGAAGAGAGATATGATGAACCATGAATGTGGTGGGTCTTGAAAGTTTAAAAGCAATAAATTAAAAGAAATACATGACATTGAATAATAGAATTTGAAGAAACACAAAAGGTGAAATCTGAACCTTACATTAGTTGTCATGTCAGTGATCCTTGACAAATAAATTAATCCAACGATGGTCATTCTTTACTCCCTCCCCAGGCCAGCTGTTTTACAAACTACTTAAGTTAGCAACACGGGTCGGTTTCGGTTTTAGATGGGTTGGCAGTCTCCCATCCAATCCCGACCAACAACAACCCCCAAAGCCCATATTTTACACCCGCAAAACCGAAAAACCATCCAAACCCGTTCACCGGTTTCAGCTACGTCGGGTACAACGAATTTCGGGTCGGGCTCACATATTTGTCCACCCCTAACAATAATATAAGAAGAATGCAAGAATGTTTTTGAAGCCAACACAAAATAGTTATTCTTCCAACAGAAAAGTGCTTTGGAAACTGTGTTCTCCAACTGTCAATGAACATAATTATATCTTGTTAAAAAATGATTAAGGTTCCATCAATCAAAATATATTTGAAACATTATTTTTATTAACTATTATCTTTTTTTTTTTGTTTTTCCATACTTCCATTTTTCTTTACTTTATATTCCATTCCAAAAAACATATTTCCCTTTTCTAAAGTCAAATCCCATGTAAAACAAGTGGCCTCCCAAGTTTTTCTAAATTTATAATCGTTACAAAAGGTGTAGAAAAAAAAATTCTTTTTAAAAAAAAAATAAAGACTTGGTTTTGTCCCATGAAATATAGAGATCAAAAAGTTCTCAAAATCCCATCTTCAAAACAACCCAAGTTTTGATTTAATTAGATCTATCTATGTATAAAATTCTCAAAACCATTTCATTAATTAAATTTTATATAATTAATTAATGTTGATAAATGTAGAAGACATAGAGAAGAAAACAAATACCTTGAAAAAATAACTCTGCCACAATCAGAAGAGTGACCTCTAGTGCCACAAGTTTTAAGATGAGCTTTATAATCAGATTACACTGCATAACCTTTAGCTCATCTTTCACAAATCCATGGTTTGACATTAGTATGTTTTCTTTTAAAATGTCTCTTAATCCTAGAAATATAATCTAAAGCATGACAAGGATCATGGTACAAACAAGTAGGTTCGGGACAAAAAAAACTCTTTTTTTTGGTGTCTCTCTTTTTGAGAATTTGAATGGCAACTTATGTGATCTCCAATGCATCTGTAAATTAATTTCCCTATGGAATCCTCGGTTGCAGATCTCACATACGTCTGAATCTAACAAATTGGATCTATATAAATAAATAAATTAATAAACAATAATTAACATAGATACAATAATATATACATGTTAGTATAAGCTATAATAATAATAATAATAATAATAATAATAATAATAATAATAATAATAATAATAATAATAATAAAAACATCCTTAAAAGAATGAAAAGAATGGATTTGATTGTAAACATGGTGTTCCTACTAGTCTTCCTTTTCCTTTATTGGTGGAAGGATTGTCATTTTCAAAAGGGTCAGAAAATGGAACTGAAGATGAAGATAAACTATTGGCTAACATGGTAACTAAATTATATAGAAAACCAAAGTATGATAATAATTAATATATATATATATATATATATATATATATATATATATATATATATATATATATATATATAATAGCTTAACAAATAGCTATGTTTATGTGTTTCTGTGGCTATATATGTTTGTGATAGAATTAAGTGAAAGAAGAGATTATTGGAGGAAGAGAATACGAGGGTATGTAGAAGAGAAACTGGAGAAAAAGATTATGATGAAGAAAAATAGCTACTAGCTAAGAAGAGAAAGAGAGAGAGAAGAAAAATAAAAGGTCTTTCTAGAATCTTTCGGTTTTCTTTGCTTTCTTTTAACTTGCTTTTAAACTTTCATCTTTTTGTTTCCCTCACTTGGTTCAACCCTCATCTTCAATGAGGAAATGTGGAAGAGGACAAAGGTGAAACTGATCATTTTGGTCAAAGAAAATATTCGATTCAACTGTTCCCTTCCCTCTGTTACATTAATCATGTGCACATGTGGACAAAACAAACGAAGCCTAGCTATGTGTGTATATATGGTACCAAAATAGGTTAGAGACTACACAGAATAAAAAACCAAAATGGGTCAGGTACCAAAATAAGCATTTAGAGTAGTTTTGCGCTGTTTATCCTTTATGTGCTGCCTTCTTCAACTTTGTTTTTTTTTGACAATTTAATTTTATATTAAAAACTATTCACATGTTAACCTCCTGACTCCTACTATAAAAATAAATTAAAATAAAATTTTATAAAAATTTTATTTAATTTTTATGTTTTTAATTGTAATTTAATTTCGTCTTTTTCTATTTGTGCTATTTTAGCTTTCCTTTTTTGATATAGTGGACAACTCAAATTAATAGTTTAAAATATAATTTTTTTTTAACTTTTTTTGTATTTTCTGTTTCATTATTATAATTATTTAGAAGATGAAAAAACCAACTCGAATAAATCTACTAATAATAATTAAAATAATGTTAAACAACCAATTAGCACAAGATGACACACTTAAATAATTAGAATCTCAAAACGCACATCAAACAATGTTTTTGAAATTTATGAAAAAAAATGGAAAAATACCAATTAAAATTGGGTGTTCACAACCACCCTCTTCAATTAGAAAACAGATTTTTTCTACTTTGTTTCTGTTCATAAGTTTTTCTTGATTGTGTTATTCTATTGCTTGTATAATTATACAACTTAGCGGATGGGATGAGTTGGAAATGCAAATTCATTGTCATTCTCTCTTTGTTTTTTTTTTTAATATCAATAGTTTTTGGCAGCTAAAATCCTATTTTCTGGGACAAATATTTATTATTGGGTTTCCTTAGTTAAGTTAGCAATTATGATTATGTTTTGATGTGCTCTTTTGTTTAAATTATTTGTGTTTTAAAAATATTAAAAATGGTTACCCTCTACTTGAATGGTGTTTGTTGTCTGACTCATTAAAAAATTTGTTTGATGGTGTTTTTTAAATTATTGTTTTATATTGTTATTTTAGGAAATTTAAGACTTCTAATTCGTACAATTCAATCGTCTCAAAACCGCTAACTTAATCCCCCTATCATTATTTTGTTATGTTTATATTTGTTTGTTTTTTGAGTAAGAATTCTTCAGACATTTGAGTTGTACAACTCATACATTTCAAAAATATAATCAATTATGTTGTACAGTCGACTTAATTTTCAATTTTTTTTTCAAAGAGTCTATCTTATTTATGTATGCTAACCACTTCTAGAAATATTGGATTGATTTTGAAAATTAAAAATGTGAGGTAGACTTTTAATATGCATGTAGAAGTAGACAACAAAATAGAAATGGAGGAGTGCATCTAGCATCTACAAAAACTATTAATAACATAGCGTGAAATCAATAAAAGGGTGTATTGAGTAAATGATAACATAAACAGATAATAATAATAATAATAATAATAATAATAATAATAATAATGTAAATAATAATGTAAATAATAATGTAATAATAACAAACATAAACTAACATATATGGACAAACATGAAGATTAAAATGGGCAAGGTATTAAATACTGCAATCACTAAAATAATTAACAAGACAGAAAAAAAAAAAGTAAAAGGAGAGTTGGGAGTTCAAGAGATGAGTTTGTGAGTAGAGTTGGAGTTGTTGTAAGGGCAGAGGAAGGAAGGCAAGTTTTCAAGTCTTACACATGTACGTTAATTTCATAATTACTATTCCTATTACATTCTTTCATGTACTCCTTCCGTCTCATATTAATTGTCATTTAAGGTTATGCGCGGATATTAAGAAAATAATTGGTTATGTTAACTTTTATGGTAAAAAGATGTGGTAAGACTAAAATACCCTTACACTTTTATTGATTGAATCAATGACACGGTTATCGATATTATAAAGTAAGAGTATTGTTGGAAAGTAATAATAAATGTTGTATTGGGATTCTAAAGTGACAATTAATTGAGACAAAGAAACTTCCAAACATGATAGTTAATATGAGACGGAGGGAGTATATCATCTTACCAATATTTAATCAAGGAAATCACAGCCGGTAGAAACTTATGTTAGGCACTTTTTCAGACTGAACAGTAGAGCAAAGCACAACTGAGAAGGCGTGGTAATAGAAGATAACATTGACGGTTTCTTTTGATCAAGTCTGTAATGATAGTCAACAAATTTGGTGTTATTGCCTTTCTCATGGATTTAGTGGAGACAAAAACAACATATCACTAAATAAGAGAATATGAATCAATGAAAAATAGATGATACTAGGACACAAACCCGTGCCTACGCACGGGCGGCTATGAAACTATAAACAATTATTTTCTCCCAAGATATATACACGGGGCGACAAGAATAATTTGTTAGTCATACAGATTAGCAATTTATTACTCTGATCTACGTAGTATATTTTGCCCTCTTATCTAAGTTTTCCAAAATATGTAGGCCTAGAATGTTATTTGATACAAGCTATGGCCTAAAAATAATATGATAAAGATAATTCACTAAAAAATAACTGTGTATTATTGTTGTTAAAAGCGTTTACAATATATCAATTTAGTCATTGACTTTTTCAAAAGTATTTTAATTTAGTCATTGATCCTAAACCCTAAACCCTTTACGAAATATTGACCATTTCTCACTTACATATGATTTGACCAGAAATATTTTAAAGCTCATCGTATTTACTTTCCAGGAGATAGATACGATTTTCAGCACATTTCCCATCGTATTTATCTAGATACGATTTCCTCCCATAAACTTCAAAAAATAGTAAGTCGTATTTATCTTCATAAAACATAAATTCGATTTTCCATAAAAAATCGCATCGTATTTACCATATTTTGAGATAAATAGGATTCTTTTTTTTTTTTAATTTATTTGGTTTTAAATCGGTGAAAACGTATATGAAGTAAATACGATTTGAAAAAATATAAATTGTATTTACCTATTACAAACATAAATCGATTGGTTCAATTTTTGTCAAGGGTATGTCCGTCCAAAAATATAGAGTGGGGTATATTGGTAAAAAAAAAAAAAAAGAGTTTTGGACAAAAAAAATTGTCAGGGGTATGTCGGTCCAAAAATATAGAGTGGGGATATATTGGTAAATAGTGGGGTACAAAATGAGGGGTATATTGATAAAAATAGATGATATAAATGAAAAAAAAATGATGAATAACCTGAGATCTTACAATATAGTCAAATCAAGTGCTAGCAAAATGTCCAAACTAGACATCTTCCTAACTTGTCATGTGTACAAAAAACTAGGGCAATTTGGTAAAATTGCCAACCAAATTGCCGCAAAATACCAAAAAGTTTGCACCTTTTTCACCTTTTGTCTTTTTTAGTTTTTTACTCTTTTCCTTTTTCAATATTTTTTGTTTTGTTTTTTTGTCCTATGTGCTATAATCTATCTATCTATTAAAAGTTATTAAAACCAATCAACTTAACTAATAACATTTGTACAAAAAAAGCAATTACTAACAAAAATCTCAAAATAACTTTTTTAATAGTTTAATGATTTCATTAAAATGATTAAATTAATAAATTAAATTAAAATAATAAAATTATTATTAAATTAGCTAAATTTATCTACTTAATATAATCTACTGAAATTACTAAAACCAATCAATTTGACCACTAACGATTGTAAAAAAATTAATCACTACCAAAAATTCCAAACCACTAACAGCAACGCCAACGAAAGCGACAACGGGAGCGGCAATGGGGATGCATATATTATATTAAATCTCATTTTTTTCCTGCGGATTTTTACTCTATTATTAATATTAGAAGATACTGACTTTTTTTAGCATTTTGCAACACGCATATTTTAAGCAAGTTAAAATATAGCATTTTGCAATTTTCAAATATATTCTAATGTTCATAATAAATTATAACAAATATAGTGTCACACGTACAGATGAACGAGTAAAGTACTAGTGTTGCATTGAATAACTATCTTTAGAGCACTATAGCAAATACCCACACTTATCGTGTCTCTGTGTATGGTAATACAAATCTACGGATTTGTAGACCCTAAAAGCCACCTTAAGTTAGATCCTTTTTTAAAGATATTAAAAAATAAAATGACTCTAAAGCCTAAAAATTAAAACTTTAACAACTAATTTTTTTTAAAGTTGAAATACCAACACAACATGTGATTGGACACCCTCCCAAACCCTTCATAGAAGGTGGAGGGAGTGTGTGTCAATGATGCTGAGTTATTTGGGCTAAATAATTTTATTTTAATTATCAAAAAAAAAGTTGAAATACAAACACTTTAGCAAAGCGAAACAAGTTTCTTTCTCATGTTTTCAACCTTAAGTCCTATAATATAAGTTCTACTTATCTTTTAGCACAAAATTTGCATTCTCTTACTTTAGTAATGTGAGTTTACCAAATAGATGAAAACATTACGAAATTCATAAGTGAATCTAAGTGAAAACAATTTCAAAACTCTATCAAATAAGAGATCTCTCATGGATCTACCGTGTTCTTAGTCCAAGATCAAACTTTATAGCAAAACATTTTCTTTACAAAAAGCTTAGAAAATCAACTATTTTTTTTTAACTTCAATTAAGTTAAAATAACTTTGGTTAGGAATAAAATCAAGTTTTTTTCTTAAAAACCTTTACCAAGCTTACGGATTTAGGGTTGGAAATGAGTTTTTTTTAAAAACAACTCGTAGTTGGTTAAGTCTTTAAGGAAGAACTACTACAAACAACATCCATGATTTTTATCTTAAGTAAAAATGATAACTTTCTTAACTCTTATTCATCAAAGATTTTCCTAACTTGAGAACATATAACTAACAAACAACATAAAAGAAAGCAAATGGATGAAAAGACTAACCCTTGAAACAGTAGGATGAGTTGCCACTTTAAGAAAGAAGAAAGGAGATGACTTTGTTTTGATCCTTAATTTTAGTACACTTTTTTAAGCACCACACCAAAACTAACACTTTTGGAAGAGCATGAGGGGGAGTGGAGGGTACGTCCAAGAGGAAGAAACAAAAGGGGAGATGAGATTTTCTTTTCTTAGAGAGATAGATTTAGAGAAGGGGAGGGTTTAAAGAGGTGAATTTAAAGGGGAGTATATAGATGGTTTTTCAAGTTTCAAAGACGTGGTAGTAGTGGAAGAAAGAAGAGGAGGCGTAGCCATTTAAAGAGACTATTTTGACTGTTTTTTTTTTTGTTAGTATATACTCTCTCCGTTACAGAATATAAGTAAGTTGATGTATTTGGTCCAACATTTGAACCACATACATCAACTTTTGTTGACCAGTTTTTGCTTATATAAAATGTAGTATCATGATTTTTGCGGGTCAAAACAAATAGTACAAGTAGAAATTACGATAAATAAAATAGATTTTCCACAATTGATAATTGAAAGTTTAGAATTTTTTTTGGCGAACAATTGAAAGTTTAGAAATTACATTCATAAAAATTAAAATAAATATTACAAATTGTGTGTCTGAAAAGTTTCAAGAATAATACAAATGTTTGCAAAATTGAGCGTCTACTAAATATCTCCAAATTAATAAGTAAACCCTTGTAGCGTTAGCGAACTCTTCACATCCTCAATAATCTCAATATTAGTCCCTAAACACAACACTCTAATGAGGACGTGAATAATACACACAGTGGGAGTAGCTAGTTAATATTGAAGTAGCTATAGCCCAACAAGTATGCCATTGTCTTGTTAGTGGAAATTGAGATGAGTAAAGACACTTAATTGGTGTAGATGGGTGGTTGAAGTTGAATAAATTGAATAATGTTTTTTTATTTAGATAAGCATAAATTGAATAATGTATTATGAAATTATTTAAAACGTAATAAAGTTGAATATAATTAAAATAAAAATATATGACACTATAAAACCACTATCACAAATAAGTGAGCCTGTATACCCCTTATCCCAGCTGGTGCTATATATCTGCTTGTTTAGATCTGTCTATGCTATTATGATGAGATACCATGCTTGTTTTATTTTTAGAAATAAGCCCAAATTACTTTCTACATCTTTATGCCTTTTACCATTTTTTGCCAACAAGAAAAACAGCTATTTTCAGCCGAGACAGTAACTTTTTGGATAAAAGGCTGTTTTTTATTTTTTATTTTATTTTAGATAAGCAAAAGTTGTATCGAAGAGAGTACAAGGGGTACTCAAATCCATAGTACAAGTTAGCACAAGACGCGAGATAATCCCACCCTTCAATACAAAGCACTCCTACCGAAAGATAGAAAGAAAAAAACTCCTACCCCACAACTAAAATACCCAAGATATTACCATGCTAGCTACTCCTACACATGAGGAACACCCGAAATCCCGACATCTCCCATCCACCATGAATCAAAGTTACCACTTTGATTGGGCTCCTTCATCAAATCACCTTCAAATTGGGCTACACCTATATAGCAGAGTCACACCACAGAGTTGCAATACGCCAACACACCTGCAATTCACCTTCAAATTGTGTTGCACTTAGAGTCACACCACAAAGTTGCAAGACGCCGCCACACCTTCAAATACCTTCAATTCACCTTCAAATTGTGTTGCACCTAAAGCAGAGCCACTCCATAGAGTTGCAAAACACCAACATGCCTTCAATTCGCCCTCATTTTAGATGCACCAATAGCAGAGTTCACACCACGAAGTTGCAACGCCAACACACCTTCGTTCACCTTCAAATTGGGCTATACCTACCGCGGAATCGCACCGCGAAATTGCATGACACCAAACACACCTTCAATTCACCTTCAATTTGGCCTACATCTGAAGTTAATCAACCAGCTCTTCTTGGAGAGAAACACCAACACAAAAGCAATCAAAGAAGAATAAGACACAGGTCCAACCTTGACACCCAGCGATTACATCTGAAAACTAGCCCGCACCAACCACCACCAAAAACTGCCCACACCAAGGTCACAAAGCGACCCAGTAAGAGAAATATCGCTGCAAACACTCCCACGCAACACCAGCAGCCAAGCATAAATCTAGGAGTAGCGAAACAATATCAAAACACCAACCCGCAGCAAACCCACACGAAGAACACAAGGATACCACACACTCACTACAACATTTGGACCCTATGGCAACGCCCAACAATGGCAACGGTTTTGTTGAAGCCGTTGCCGTTTCATTTTTTAATTTTTTTTTTCAATGACAACGGTTCAAAACCGCTCCCATAAAGTCTCCATGGCGGCGGTTTTTGTTTATCTTTTAAAAGCAACGCCTAAAAATCGTTTCCATAAAAGTCTATTCGCAAATCTGTTTTTGTTTATTCTTGCGCAAACGACCGGCAAAACATTGTCGTAGAAGAAGTATTAAAAAATAAAAAAAATTGAGCGCAAAATAATAGCGCGTTTTACCAAAAAATTTTGAAACAAAAAAAAACTTAAAACAAAAACAAAAAAACCACAAAACGCAAACCAAACCCTCAGAAGCGCAAACACTTCGTCTCCCTCCCTGAGACGCAAACCAGAAACGCAAACCCTCTCAATCGCGCCTCAACCCTCTCCTGGTTCAACGATTTGAAGCTCTTGTTCATCCCTCTCTGGTTCAACGATTTCAAGCTCGTCCGTATCAACGATTTCAAGCTTCAGGTTCGTTTCCCTCTCGTTTCTCTCTCTTTCTTTCATCTTAGATCGAAGCACATCTTCAACAATCTTCGAAGGATTCCATGAGAGCAGATCTACATACTGATTCCATGCCAATGCTTATGAGATCGCCGCGAACGGAGGAAATCGAAGGCACCTCTTTGTTTTGATGCTAGGGTTTGGTGGGCAGAACAAAACCAGATTCTTTTCTCTCGTTCTACTTCTATCTCTCGTTCGGTATGCTCTAAGCTCAAAGGTGAAACCCTAATCCTAAATCCCCATCTTCCTTTTCTTCGATTCATCTTTGATTTCATATTGCAATGTCTCTCTATTCGGGGTTGGAGTCTTCTTAAATGGGTAGGTGAGTTTGGAAAGGTTTGGACTAGATGAGTGGAAAGAGCACCATGTGTTTGTGAAATTGTTTATGAGAAACGGAGGAAATAATTGAAGAGTGGAGAGGTTTTGTTTTGTTGTGTGGCAGAGCAGAGGTTTTGTTTTGTTATGAGAAAGGAGAATGAAATTGAAAATGGCGGGAAAGGCTTTTCGTAAGAAAGGGGAATGAAATTGAAGCTAATAGAACTAACCTGCATACTTAAGTTTCTACACATAGCCTTACACAAAGAGCATAGAATAGTTGAATTAATGTGATTGTGTTATGTGAAGTCCATATAAACTAAACTTTTATAATATTTGATGCGTTATTGTTATTTCTTAGGCCTATGTACATTTATTCTTCTTCCACTACAAAGATATAATATTTGATGCCTTATTTTCAGCATTAATAAGTTGGGAACACAAATGAGTGTTGTTGGATGAACTAATGCATTTATTCTTCTGCAGAATGCAAGAAACAAGTTGTATAGTCATCTTAGAATTCTATGCAGAACTCAAAGCCTTAGGAAAGATCCATCATATAACATTGTAAGTAATATCTCTAACAAATGTACTACCAGTTGATCATTTTAAGTTTTAATTAACCTTTTAAGTAAATCTTCCATGTCACAGTGGTTCCCTTTCTTTCATTTATTTTGCTATCATATCATGTTAGAGTTGTTTTCCAAACCTGCTTACAAGGTTTGTGTTCTTTTTGAGCTGAAGAAACTTTTGTATCTTTCTAGCAGGAAACATGCCTAAGCAGTAAGCAAAGCTTCCCAACAGATTTGAATAGTAAGTTTTAAAATGCATTTATGGGGGTAACATCTGCAAGAAACCTTGGGATATATTAGCTATGTTATCTCTTTTTTGTAAAATAGCCATTTATTATTTGTTTGATAATGCTACTAACCATTTGTCTTGTTTTTCCCTTATGTTACTAACCAGTTGTTCCTTGATTACAAAGTAGAAACAAAAAGCAACACCAAAGACATTTAAGATAATCTCAAGTGTTTACCTTTTTCTCAAATGTATTTGATTTTTAACTTTTAATCTATGAATTAATGCGTTCTCACAGTTGGGTTATCTTTGTTATATTTATCTGGATCAGTTTTTCTCTATTATATACTGTAGTTGTTATTTGCTTCTATTACTGTGATTTTGATGTTGTTGTTGTTGTTGTTGTTATTATTATTATTATTATTATTATTATTATTATTATTTAAGAGCAATAGATTATTTTGGTATGGTGGTTTGTTAGTTGTCGAGGAAATGATACTTGGTGACTGGCTAGAAACTGAATTTAATCGTCTGCTAGCTAGTCAATGTGATTTGTGCATCTAAATGTGTATCTTCTGATATTGTAGTTCGTATTCGAAGTTTTGGTCAGCTTGAGGTTTTAATTGAAGTAGATTTTCTCATTTGATTTAGGTTGTCTTGTTTTTTTGACACCATTTAGGTTGTCTTGTTATGTGTAACATTCAGTTTTTTCAAAGAAATACACACTATAAAAGGTATTAGGTTTCTTCTTTCACTATTCTTTTAGATTAAACATCTATGTCTTTCCTAAGTTAGTCTGTATCTCCTTTGTGGTTTGATCTTTGATGTTTGGAATCATTTGAAAGGTGAGTTGTTGTTCTCCATTTCTGTTCAGACATTTCTAAGAAAAAACATTTGAAGTGTTCAGCTATTTACACTTTTACTCTGCATTTATGTCTACTCCTTATTCATTAGTATCTCTCTCACTGTTATCTCCTTGTTCATTGCTTTCACTACTCCTTATCTTCTGCTTTCATTATAAGCATGAAATGATGCCCGCATATACATGATTAAAATGGGTCCTTGGTAAAAGTATCAGCTATTAGTGGTATTTATTTAGAAGCTCTGCTCTATTATGTGATTTAAGTCTCCATATAAGATGTATGAACCATTGATGCTTGGACTTGTTGCTCAAAATTTGTGGTGAATGAATGGACAAGATTTGGTTTTAAATGAAAGTCTTGGCTAATTGTTTGAATTCCTTTTCTCTATTTCTTTTTGGAGTATACTTTGCTTAGAGCTCTTATCTTTTGTGCAGAAACTTCAAAAGGAATGAACGATGATTGACGAGCAACAACTTCAATAGAAACTAAGATTATTAGTTTTGTTAATATGTTTCTACATGAGTAGGTTTCTATGAGACATGTATTTATTGGTTTGTGTAATTAAACAATTTTTTCTTTTTTAAATTTGAATGATATTATTCTTAGATTTTGTTGCATATGGATGAAATGGACATCTACAAATTCATAATTCTTTTTTTTTCTTCATTTTTATTACCTATGGCAACGGTTTAAAAGCGTGGTGTATGAGTTGGAAAGACAACGGTTTTGTTTTCGGCATCGGTCCAAAACCGTTGCCCTTGTTTGCAACGGTTTCTCACTGTTCTCATAGTTTTTTTTCAAAACCGTTGTCTTTGTGCCCTCAAAGGCAACAGTTTTCTGATTGCGTTGTCTTTGCTGGTGAAAAACCGTTGCCTGAAGTATAGGCAACGCCAGCGAATACAACGGTTTCAAAACCGTTACCAAAGCAAAAGGCAACGGTTTTTTGGGATTACGCAACAGTTTTCGACCGTTGCCATAGGGTCAAAATGTTGTAGTGACTGCTTCTACCTCATTGTACACTTGCGAATCACACCAAAACATGGCAAAAAATAGAAGCGGCCACCAGCGGAAGACTATAGACGGAGTGACAGATTCCAATGTCGCTGGCCTTTTGAAATATTGCTTCTTCACGCCACCCCCAGGAATTCCATCAAACAAAACCTTCTAACTTCATATTCCAAACATCTTTGAGCCAGCCCAACTCCCAATTTCGAGCTCAATCTCCCTCTTATACGAAAAAACTCTAGCCTTTCAAGCCAACTCCGAACCTTCTAAGATCTAAGCGTTCCTCAAGCTGCAAAAGTTTGCGACTTTAAAACTTGTTCACGCCAGAGAGATGATATCCGTACGAGCCAGAAGCAGATCCAAGATGCAAACCCACATGATTTGCAGAAACACCAACACCAGGCTGTGTGGGAACGAAGAGGATGGTGGAGGTCGAAATAGATATAGGGTAGAAACAGGGTAAATATGGTGGGGATAAGGAAAAGAGAAGAGAGGAGAAGGAGGGCGGAGGGGGAGGGGCCGACGGCGGCGAGATGGAACCCCCCCCCCACCAGCGGCGGCGGCACACAAGAACCCTAGCAGAGAAAAAACTTTCGTTGTCGTTTCACTTCTTCCCGTGAAAAAACTTTTCTAAAATTTTAGTTAAAGGCTGTGTTTCTATTTTGTTCACAAGAAGAAGGTTTAGTATATTTTTTGGAGAGGCTGTGTTGCCAAAACATGTGCCGTTAGCAAGGCCCATCCATTCCGAAAATTTTAAAAATGACATTTCATAATGTCTTTACAAATAACTATGGCAAAATTTAAGCTTAATTAATGTGATTTTATGCCATATATCTTTGAGATATGACTTTTTAGTAATCTCCTACGTTTGAAGTACTTTTTGAGTTTGGATATTTACTAGTTTTTTTACCGTATTTATTATAATTAGCTATGAAATTATAAATAGAGAAATGCTAATGACAAACGCGAGTGTGAGAGTAGCTAATTACAAAAATTGTTTGTGTTTTTATTTTGACAGTAGCAATCACTAGAGACAAAAGTAGGTGAATAGAGTAGAAAGGGAGGAACATTGGGAGAAAAAGACTTAAAAAACGGTCTGGCAAAGACTCCACCAATCACCGTCGTGACATCTCCTGTTCGCGGCGGCACCGCCGCAACCCTTAGGTGGTATCGGATGCAGCTCACCCTCTCCCTTTCTTCTTTCTCCTCCCTATGTTATTTCCTCATTGCATTTGCATCCACATCATAGATCTTGCTCTCCGAATTCTCCCTTTCGTTCCCCGTTTTGTACAGGTTATTGGTTTCGATTTGTGTTTGGCATGATATAGAAATTAAAAAAATTAAAAAAATAAAAAAGACAAAAAGCAAGTAAAGTTGAATAGCCGGTATCCGAGAATCAATTTAAAACATGGAACGACGTGGCACAGTGTACGAGCGAGTGTTTATTGGCGTGTGTTAAAGCGATTGTGCGTAGCACTTCTCTTATAAATATATTGAAAGCTAAAAAATGTAATAAAAGAAAAAGAGAAAATTCAATAAAAGGTTATATTTTAAAATTTATTAAAATAGTTGTGTTGGAATTTTTTTTAAAAGTCAACATTTTCTTATAATATTAATATTGGAGTAAAAATGAAGAAAAAGGAAAATGAGATTTAAGGTAAAATATGTATCATTTGAGTTTACATTTTAGAATCATCAAACTTTACAAAGACTGGTACCATTTGAGTTTTGTTACCACTTGGTCCTGAGTTCGATCCCTAAATGGTATGTATAGAAAACTATTTGTTAGGAGAGGTCAACCCCTTTGATGGATTTCTGATACCTCAAAAAATTAATCTCCACAGTAGCCATAGCCCATAGAGAATACTTTGGTTTACCGAAAAAACAACTAGTGTTAAGATAAAACTAAATTAATAATCACATAAGGTGAACGGTGAGCCTAACTGAGTAAATTAACAACTACTTTCATGGTTTCGAATTGTCTCAAAACTTTTTCACCGTTAAAAAACAGGTGCGTCTAATATGGACCCGTTGAAAAGAGTCTAAAGGTGGACCTATTGGTTTTTTACCGGATACTACCGGTTTCCTTTTTTTTTGGAACTCGTTTTTGTAACTTTTGATATTTGCATAAAAAGGCCAATTAGATTTTCCTCTCTTCACGTTCTTTCATCTTCGCATGAGAACTTCTTCCTCTTTGCATTCTTTTACCTGCACTTATATCGTTAATCGATTTTGTTCTTCATCTCTTCTCAGATTGAAATCGTTGCTGGTGTTGTTGGATTTGAAGCAACTCTGAGTTAAAGATGAATAACGATTAAAAACAGATCTGAATTGAAAAACAATCGCTCAAATCTGAAACTGGAAAAAACAAAATCTGAAATTTGATTTGCTAGTTAATAATGAAGATTGGCACTTTAAAACCTTGTATTCGTTTTAACATACGTTTTAAACCCTTTGTTTTTTGTAGATTGAAGATTAAGGTTGGAGTTTTTAATAATGGTTTTGTTGCCAAATATGTACCCTTTTTGTCTTCGTCTTTCCTAGATTTGATTTATCAATGGTCAAAAGGTTTTTTTTATCTCTCTGTTGAAAGACTATTGCTGGGAATTTTTAAAGATGAGAATTTGTAAAAGTTAGAAGAGAGGAAAGATGATGATTTACCACTTAAAAGCTTAGAAGAGAGGAATGCTGATTTCCATAAATTTTGAGTTTTCCCTAGGCACTTGTAAAGATGAGAATATTGAGTCCTTTATGTTTTATCAAAGGACTATGAAATATTTTTACATTTTTTAAGGGTCAAAACATAAATTACATAATACAAACTTGAGAAGCGCGTTGACCTGTTTGCGAAGTGCAATGACCGACTATAGCAGGTCATTTCTCTGAGTCCACAGTTGGACCCGGACCATATTAGATGCTCCCTTAAAAAACTGAGATAATCTATACTATTAACAATTACAAATAAACTCATTCAATTTTTGGCCACATGTCATCTCATTAGCCATTTCACAATTAATATTCTCTTGACTCAGCTTCTATGACACACTACTCCTTCAACTTCTATGACACACCACTCCCTCCCTCTATAAAAAATACATCTTGGATTGATTCTGAACACTAAGCATTTGTTGTTCACTCATTCACAAAATACCAATCCCAAAAAATACATCTTGGGTTGATCTCCAAGTTTTGGTTTGGTTCAACAATGAGAGATAATTACTCATGTTGCAGATTTATAATGTTATTTTCTTTTGATAATCACAAGGTGTGTTTCAGTTTGGTTCAATAAGGAGATGTAACTTCTATTTGAACATTCTAATAAAGAAATCAATTTTCATTTGAATTTTGATTCAGGGTATTTTCCCCATGATTTTTAGGGTAGCTACTCACTATAGTCTTCATTTTGTTTGTTTTTGATTTTTGGTGTTATTTAGCTTTGGCTATCTTAGTTGTTTTTCTCTCAGTTGGGGTTTTTCTTAGCTACTTGGTGATGGGTTCATGGATGTGTTTTTGGAGGTATTATTCAATCAATACTATTTTCACCTATCTTCTATGACTCACTATCCATTGTTTGGCAATCATAAAAATTATAATGCACTATTCAATGTTCAAAGCTCTTCCCTTAAACTTCTATATTTTTGCCTCTTCGCACCAAATTTGCTCTACTTCAAATCCTTCTCAATGCATGTAGCTGGTTCACCTCCCACCGAGGAAAATATAGATTTCAAGCCATATTCAAGAAACCAAAAAACTTGAATACTATGATGTCAATAAAAGATCGAAGACACTGCAATGCACAACAAATAAACCAAAAAGGACGAGAGGGCAACCCGCGAGCAAAATCTTGAGTTTGCAATCAAATCGAAGAATATTACGGTAGATACAGAGGAAGTGGATTGGAAGGAACCTCGACGAAAATTGAAAAACGGAACTAACGAGGAAGAAATGAAATAGATATATATTTATTTTTGTGTTGTCAGACTGTCTCTTCCTTCTTCGTGCAAGCAATGGCTATATATTTGGTTTCTTTTTGTGGTAATACTAGTAGGATACCCGTGCATACGCACGGGGTGGTGTCGTGTTCTTTTTATGAATGAACTTAGACAGTATTTAAATAGTCTAAACATTATCTCGTGAAAATAAAGACAAAATTAAAGTAGATAAAAAATAAATTTCAAATAAAAAATAGATAAATATTAAAATCTAAAAATGTAAAAGTTGTTATCCCGTGTTTTTTTATATATCAGTGCAGCTATCATGTGTTTATATATATGTGTGTATATATATAATTGCAGTTATCCTCGTATTTTTTTTATATATATCAGTAAAGTTATCCTGGGTTTTTTATGTATTAGTGCAATTATCTCATAGCCTCAATTGATTATTTGAGTTTATTAGTAGCTTATAGTAGATAGTAAAAGATAGATATTAAATTATCAATAAGAAATATTTATCCCGTGTTTTTTATATATCAGTGACAATTATTTGTCATTTTTTAGGTATTAGTGACAAATATTTGTCACGTGTGTCCCGTGTTTAAATTATCAGTGCAATCATTTCTTAGGTATTAGTGACAATTATTTGTCATTTTTAATTATCAATGACAAATATTAATCTCGTATTTTTTTATATATCAGTGCAGTTTCCCGTAGTTTCAATTGTTATTTTAGTTAATTAGTAGATTATAGTAGATAGTAAAAGAGAGATAGTAGATTATCAATAAGAAATATTTGTTTTAAATATTAATCAGTAGTTTGGATAGTCACTAAATCTTCTTGTTTTTTAGATAGTAGCTAGGTTTATAGTAGTCTTCACAAATTTTAATTATTAATGACAAATATTAATCTTGTGTTTTTATATATTAGTGCAGTTATCCCGTGTTTTTTTATATATATCATTGTATTTATCTCGTAGTTTCAATTAATTATTTTAGTGGATTAGTAGATTATAGTAGATAGTAAACAATGAATAGTAGATTATCAATAAGAAATATTTATCCCGTATTTTTTTATATATCAGTGACAATTGTCCTTTTTTAGCTATTAGTGAAAAATATTTTTCACGCGTGTTTTAAATATTAATCCGTTTAAATAGTCATTAAGTCTTATTGTTTTCTTAGATAGTGAGTTTATAGTAGTCTTCAAAAATTATAATTATCAATGGCAAATATTAATCCCGTGTTTTTTATATATCACTGCGAGTTATCCTGTTATATATATATATATATATATATATATATATATATATATATATATATATATATATATATATATATATATCGATGCAATTATCTCGTAGTTTTATTTGATTATTTTAGTTGATTAGTAGTTTATAGTAGATAGTAAAAGTTAGATAGCAGATTATTAATAAGAAATATTTATTTTAAATATTAATTAGTAGTTTAAATAGTCATTAAATCTTCTTAATTTTTAGATAGTAGGTTTGTAATAGTAGTCTTCAAAAAATTTAACTATCAATGACAAATATTAATCTCGTGTGTTTTTATATATTAGTGCAGTTATCCCATGTTTTTATATATATTATTGTATCTATCTCGTAGTTTCAATTGATTATTTTTGTTGATTAGTAGATTATAACAGATAGTAAATTATCAATTAGAGGTGATAGTAGATTTTCAATAAGAGTGTAAACCGATTTTGGAGAGAAAAATTAAAATTTTAAGGTGATAATTTTTTTTAGTGTAAAGTGATAAGAGAAAAAAATAATTGTTTATGAGAAAAGTAAAATGAAAAAAAGAAGAAAAAGAGTGTAGGAGAAAAGTGAAAAGGAGGAAAGAGGGTGTAAAAAGAAAGAGAAAAAAAAGGAAGAAAGAGAGTGTAAGAGAAAAGTGAAAATGAGGAAAGAGAGTGTAAGAAGAAAGAAAAAAAAGTAAGAAAAAGAGTATAAGAAGAAAAAGAAAAAAGTAAGAAAGAGAGTGGAAAAAAAAAAGAGAAAGAGTGAGTAATGACACTTTTACTTTTAAATTATATATGTGTCATGTTAATAAGATATTCAAATTAATAATTTCATAGGAGGTTTGTTTGTATAAATAGATATTAGATTTCAAAAATTAATATATTTTATATTTAATTATTTATATTAACTAATTTATTTTAGGCTTAAATATATGTTACCCCCTGCAAATATATCAATTATCCATTTACCCCCTGTAAAAATAAAACTTTTAAAAAAAACCTTGCAAATATAAATTATTTCTAGTTACCCCCTTTTGTTAGATTTTGTTAACAGCGTTAAGTGTAAATATATGGTACCCCTTGCAAATATGTTCATTATCCATTTACCCCCCTGCGTAAATATATGTTACCCCCTGCAAAAATCCTCATTATCCATTTACCCCCCTGCAAATACATACACTTAACATTGTTAACAAAATCTAACAGCAAGGGGGTAACTAGAAATAATTTATATTTGCAATGTCTTTTTTAAAAGTTTTATTTTTACTGGGGGGTAAATAGATAATGAGTATATTTGCAGGGGGTAACAAATATTAACACTCCTACATCAAGCTTAATGTAGGTACTCTATACAATTAATTTCATTTTTATTTTACAAGTATATCTATTAAGGGTGTTTTTTTTATTTATTTTGTTTATTTGTGGTCAAGTTGATTTTGATTTTTGGGGAGCCAGAGGAAACAATTATTCTGCAAGGAGTGAATAGCAGAAAATGATGAAGGAAAATCATGTATGTGCAGTAGAGGGTGGGGGTATTAGTGTTACGATTTGCAATACCAAATGCGGGGAGTGAATAATTCAGGAGGAGAAAACATTGATTCATCGCTTATTCAAACAAAGTGAGAATCTTTTCAGTACATATCAATATTTCCTATTAAAGTGAAAACTTAAAATCAATAATCTGAACCCTTTTTATTTTGGTGATCCTCTCAGTTTTTACTTTTATGATTCTTGCATCTTTTTTTCACATGGAATCCTACTGCTACACTTGAAATGTCCCCCCCTTCATTGACAATGAGATTTCAACAAACCATAGGAGTATTTATTTACAGTATTATTAGTCTCTCTTGCCTCTTCGTCTTTGACCCATTTATTTAATTTTTGCATATTCTTATCTTACAAGTTCAAGTAAATGTTACCAATGCTCGAATGTTTAAATAACAAGTACCATGACTTATTTTCTTAATTTTTTTCACTTTAATCTTGGTGTCTTTCTAAATGCGGGGAGTGAATAATTCAGGAGGAGAAAACATTGATTCATCGCTTCTACTATAAATTGATGCTATTTAACTACTACCAAATTTACCTAACTACCCTTTTGACACATCATCCACTTCATGGACACTTTAGTCAATTTGCATTTGAATTTCAATTTTCCCTCTCTTCCTAATTTTCCCTCACTTTTGTTTTTACTCTCTCTCTTCCGGTTCCCATTTGTTTCCTTTCCCATTCTCTCTTTTTCTCCTTTTCCTCTCTTTTTCCCTATACTGCACCTCTCTCTTTCTCCCCCACTCTCTCTCTTCTCTTCTTCCCTTTCATTTGAATCCATAGCTTCTTCTCTCTCCCTCTCCCATGCTTAGTGCATCTTCTCTTCCTCAAATTTCTTCACCTCTTTCTATCCAATAGAAACATTGAAGATTGACGGGCTCCGACATTGCAAAGTCACGGAGGAGATAACGGGTTCTTCAAAAAAAATTCTAACCACTCCATCTTCTTCGAGAAAGGTAACTGAGACCATCCCCATCCCTTCTTCTTCCTTTTGCATGAACTTCTACTTTTTTTTAATACATCTACTAATCAAGCTTTTTCCCCCTTTCTTGAGCAAAAAATTGAAACTGCAAGAACCCATTCATCTCACAACCACACTCAATACTTTGGTTTTAAGCTTCATTTTTCAATCTCACACTAGATCTGTAACAAACTAAACATTTTTGGGTTATTTAGGTTTTATCAAATCTATTTATCTTCTGCTGAGAGAAAGAATGAAGTTGTTCATCCATTTCTTTCCTTTTGTTACCATCTATAACATAGTTGCTTCGATTTTTACTATTTGTAACATAGAAATGTGTTTAATTAACACTTTCTTTATAGTGACATTTCTTGGACTGGATGAAGTAGTAAAAAAAAAGAACCAATTATCAGCTAAAAGAATTTTAAGGTGTTTTGGCTGCATTTGCTTTACTCTTTATTGTTTTGGAATTAGATTAGTTCATGCAAAATTAAAATCTCTGGAGCTACTTACAGAATTGCGATTTTTTAATTATCTATTCCTGTTGTGTTACACTAATTCAAATAGTTGAAATTCATTTTTGATATAGGCTATCTAGCTCTCAAGCATAGTCAAGAATTGTGATTTTTAATATGTTGTGGATATTGCTCCTAATCAAGTATTGAGAGAGGGGTATTTTAGTTGGTCAACTTTTCAGAGGACAATGTATTCAATGAACCAACCCATTTGCTGATGAAGTTGATGATGTGGCATGGTGGCCTACTACATATCATAAATCTTGGTATATACTATTATTTGATTATAATTATAATATTATTTGTTTTGAACCAAAGATATCATATTTGTAGAAAGGGTTTGTTATTGATTAGAAACTAGGAGTGTACGATTTGGATTTGAAGCTATAATGATACAATAATGCTTTGAGTGCCCCCCCTTTTTTTTTTTTTTTTTTTTTTTTTTTTTTTTACCCATTAAAATGGTATTAGCCTATTACTATGCATACAGTTATGTTCTTCATTGTCTGATAATACATGCTTCAATTTAGAATTCACATGGTCAATTAGCTTTGACTTAATTTGATTACTTACAGATCAACAAGTTTGTATGTTTTGATGTTTAGCAGCTCTGTTATCAATCTCATAGCCATCTGTACCTACGGGTTTGGTAGGTATGAACTCTGCATACCTTACACATATGGTGATAAGTTACTTATGTTAAGCTTAAAGGCTTTTATTTGACAAGGAAAAGTAGAGTATGTCAACTGAAAATTCATGTACATACTCTGCTTATAACTAATTATATTGATTTTTGAACTTTGCAAATTGAAATTCATGTACATACTCCACTTATAACTAACTACATGATCAAAAAAGACATCAAGCTAGAAATATCATTTTCCTTAATGTTGCAAAGTGCTATTGAAGTCTTTTATAGCATACTTCAGATTACTAAATGAGATTGATGGATTCAAAGCTTTGACAACATACATAATCCTAATCATTGTTTGTAATTCATCTTTGCTTATGTTTTTAAAGGCTAATAGCATTTGAGTGTTTTTATTGCATAGTTTGTGGCTTTGCAGCTGTCAATTTGAAGATTGTGTTGCCATCTTAATTTACTAACATTTCAAATCATTATTCTCATTGACAATTTCAAGTAATGGCTCCTATAAATCTGAGTTCATTTGGGTTATTAGTTTATTTTCGGCAAATCAATGGTCAGATACTCACATGAGTAATTTTCTGAATTCATTATACCTGTTAAATTCGATACCCTGGAAAATTTCTTCATTGTCTTTTGTTCTTCCTCTACTTGGATCTTTTTAGATCTTCATGATCGATGCACCTCATTGGATTTATTATGATATGCTTTATTTTTTGAGATGTTTCATTGGAGTGGCCTCTTATGCTGTAATTACTTCTTAGTTATTTGTAATTGACTCTGTTTCTTATATGTGCAGAACATGTAAGGATCTATTATTGGGGGAATGAAGAAAACATGGGTGATGAACCAATATGGGAAATCTTCCTATACATGTTTGATTTAATTATCATTTTAATTTTAATTTTGAACTATTTTTTAATGTAATGATAATGAAATTTTTTTCAGGTTAATTGTTTGATTTTTTTTAATTACTCAGTTTGTCTTTACAACAAAAAACTATTACAATTTTTATATTGTACAACTGATTTTAGAATAATGACATTTCAAAATAATATTTTTGTTCGAGTATAATCATGCCAGGTAGCACAATTAGCCTGTGTGGGAAGAGACACAAAAAACGTCTAAATAGTAGAATCCCATTCTGCAAAAACAACTCTTGAAGCAAAAGCAGTGCAAGCTGTCAAATTTCAATATCCTATTGCGTTTTATATGACCGCATTATAGGCAGCTCTACCTATGGAGGGGTCATTACAAGGCTATGAGAAAGAAAGAAAAGTAACTTAACTTGCTAATGGACATGCAAAGAAGAACTGCTAATTGGGACTAACAAATTTGATATTTATTGCTAATGGGTTCTTGCATTAGTAAAAAAATCTAAATTCTAGCAGCATGGTGCTAACTGCTAAGTATGTTGTGCTGCTAATTGATTGGTTAAACATAATTACTAATTATTAATATTATATTGTCATCTTTTGAAGGGGATGCAATATTGTCACAGGGTAAGGTTCAAACTAATTAGATTGTCAGTTATGTTCAGGATGTAAGGTAATGCGATAAACCCGTGCGGATGCACGGGTAATTTACTAGTATTCAAACAAAGTTAGAATCTTTTCGGTACATATCAATATTTCCTATTAAAGTGACCAACCCATTTACACATCATCATTTACATGACATTTTGTAAATGATGATGTGTAAAGCTTAGGTGGACAACTCTCAATTCAATATAATTATGATGATATATATTTGTGTGTTGTGTGTGTGTGAGGGGGAGGGGGGTAATTTTTGCAGGTGCTCTATTCTTCTTATTGTGACTTATTCTTCTTCATTTGTGTAAAGAATGTGGTCAAATAAAAGTATTATACACGTGGCAGATATGATATATATGATCCTGAGTTAGAAACATGCTTTTGTTGTGATTTACAAAGAGAGTTCACTCTCATAAATTCAGTTCTCACACACAAACAATATTGTACTCTCACACACACATGCTTTTGTTGTGCTCTTACTCCCCTTATTAAATAACTAGCTCATTTCTTTGCCCAAAATTGAAATCTCATTGGCTTCTTCTATATATACATACACTTCTCACTCACTCATCACCAAATCAAAACCTCTCTCTCACCCGTAACTACACACCAAATCAAACCTTTCTCTTCTTCTCACACTCACCCTCTTCATTTCCAATATTCAATTTCATGGTGAGTGACCTTTCCTTCTCTCTTCTCCCTCTTATCTCTACTTATTACTTCCTTCTTCCTTCCATCTCTTTCTCATAAATATCTAGTTCTCTCTTTGACAAAATTGCTTAGTCATATATAATAATGTCTTTATGTTTTTGCTTTTTAAAAATGTATTTCTCTTCCTTACATTTCATAAATAGGATCTATTGTTATTATTTCTCTTCTTTATGTCTCTATGTTATCTTAGCCCACTATTATACGTAGTAGTAGAACAACAATCTATATTAGCCTCATATTTTCTTACCTCTCTTTCTCTTTCTTTTGTGACTCTTCTGTGTCTCTATTTTTGGTTCTTATGTTACTATTTTGCAGCAATTCCCATTTATTCTTCTTTTGTCGCTTATTTACTTGCTACTAACACTAGTTTTCATGTTAACTTAAATTATTTTTCTCATTTTTTGTTTATAGATACATGTTCATAGAGAACTCTTTGCCACTAGGAATGGACGAAATTGGAAAATAGTAATAATCGACAGTTATGGGCGCTTGTAGTATGACTAACTCTATCTCTTATAGTTTAATTTTCATATTAGTTTTTTTTTGATACTAGTGATATACCTTCGCAAATGCACGAGTCGTGTCGCCAAAGCAGTAAAGTATTATTTTATAGTTTTTGTTTTAAAGGTTATTTTTATACTATAGGGAGTGTTGATACAGTGATGATATAATATTATAAAAATAACTTGATATTCCACCGTTTGAAAATATCTAAAAATAACATGTTATCTTTATACTATAATTTTTTTGTTTTATAAAAATAACCTTTGTTAGTGCATTTTATTTTCTTACTTCTATCAACTTTCATATATAGGTGACAATATCTATCGTTGATTGCTACTTAAAGCAGCCGATAACCTGAAGGAGAGACCGGTCCCATTGTCAAACCCCTAATGTCATTTGAGCCTGAAATTTGTGCCCTAGAGATCGTAAAGGAATATATATAAATTTCTAATGGTCGCTTCTAGCGGATTTTGGAATTTACTCTCAAATGAAGAGGCAGGCAGAGGATATTGGTCAAAATAATTCTAGAAAGATATTTTTCAATTCTTTTTTTTGTTTTGTTCTCTGCTCATCAATATTACATTTTTTGTAAAAGAAAATTGTAAGCAAAAATCCTTCTCACCACTGTTCTAGCAGAGGCCGCTAGAAGAAATGGAAGCACATATAAAGAACTTATAAAGATTCCCAAGGGAATGTCACACAAGGGGGAGTGGCACAACGACATATATGTCGTCGTTGTGTTCTTTGACTGAATGGGAAGCAAGTGGGGAAGAAAAAAGGCAAAATTTAAAACTGTTATTATAGAGCCTTCTCCAAATTAACAAAAACATCTGACTTCGAAAAAATTAAGAATTGTGCTGCCGGATCATCTCAAGCTTAAGTCTAATTTGCATTATCTACGGTTAGTTTTCAGTTTCTTAGTTTTAAGTCTAATTTGTAATAACTTCTTCATTTGTAATTATTCTCTCTTAATAGAGCCAAGTTAATGCAATTCACGCCGTTTCCATTCATTATGTTTTGATAACAACCAACAATTGGCATTACAGTTCCAATTTAGCGTCTGGTAGATTTTCTTTTTAACATTCTTTGAATTTACAAAAATATTTCAAACATGTGGCATATGGAAACGATTCCCTCAATCTGTACTCTTCATTTCTTTTAATGAAATTTAATGGTTAGGACTCATTTCTTTTAATGAAATACAATGGTTAGGATTAAATGTTTGAAGATGCATACAAGCACTGTTAAGTAACTAAAACATTTAATTTCCAATGCTCCAACAAGAGTTGGTGTAGAAGAAGGAAGACGTTCTCTCGATGCTCCTCCTTGAAATTCACTTCAATTAAACCTCCAAATTAAGCAAATAAAGTTGTCCTCTCAAATATTTATATTATCTTGCGAGGGCTCATTACAAACCTCCAAAATTATTGAGCATTTGATGATAGTATTGTACAATATAATTGATTAGATTTTCTTTTTTGACCGGAATTGATTATATTTTTGAGATGTGTGAATTGTACAACTCAACTGCTTCAACGTATCCCTACTAAATAAACAAACAACTACCAAATGTAACAAAATAATAATAGAGGATTAAGCTAGTGATACTGTCGGATTAAGACGAATGAGTTGTATGACTTCAAACAAATTTTTAATTAGCCGGAAAAATTTAGGGTAAAACAAGCACCATTCAATTGGAGGGTTACTAATTTTTAATATTTTAAAACACTGATAAAATAATAGAAAAGCCGAAATCAACTAAGAAAAACCAATAATCACTGTTTGTCACCGAAAATAGGTTTGTAGCTGCCAAAAATTATTGTTATTAAAAAAAAAATGGATGACAATGGGTGTTCGCGGTGCGGTTTGGTTCGGTTTTGAGGCAAAAAGTGAACCGAACCGCAAGGTAAAATTACATGCGGTTTGGTTTGGTTCGGTTATTGGCTTCCTAAAATAAAACCGAACCAAACCAAACCAAACCAATGCGGTTTGGATTGGTTCGGTTGGTTCGGTTTTTTTCAAGACAAAAATAATTTAAAACGGAGTTAAAATTAACTAACATAAAAAAGGCTAACATAAATCTTTAAGAAAAAATCTACTCAAATATATATAGTATATAAATCACTCTCTTTTAATTCTTTAAGATAATGTTTAAAAGAATTTAAATTAAATATTTTGTTGTAATTTTTAAATATAGCATAACAATATGGATTGTTTGTATGTGAGTCAAAGAATTAATTGGATTTAGGCTAGTAAGTGAGTGAGAGTTGGGTTGTATTTGCATTTGGGTTAGTAAGGAAGGTTGTAATTCAATGGCGCTTGAGTATTCTTTATGGTTTGGTTTGGTTTGGTTCGGTTTGGAAATCAAAACCGCGAACCAAACCGAATCCATGTGATCTGATGAAAAAAGAAATAAACTAAAACATCATGACATTGTGAATTTCCAACCCATGCCTTCAGTTTAAGTTATATAATTCTATAAGTAATAGAAAAGCACAAATAAAGAGAAACATATAAACACAGACAAACTAGAAAAAATCTGTTTTCTAATTGAAGAGAGAGGTTGTGAACACCCAATTATAATTGGTATTTGAAATTCTAATTATTTACGCATGTCATTTTGTGCTATTATTATTAGTGGAACTATTCGAACTTGTTTTTCATTTTATAAAAAATAATCTCTATCTATTAATGCAATAGCGCATCTTAACGGCATCTTTGGACATTTTGGTGGGAAAAAAAAATTTCCCCACCATTTAATAATATCTTTCATTTTGCAGACCCCATTTGTTACTGCAATATACCCTCTACTCTATATTTTTGGACCGACATACCCCCACTCTATATTTTGTGCCCCACCATTTACCAATATATCTCTCATTTTGTACTTGTTTTTGTTTACTGCAATATCATATCACATATATATTTTTGACCGACATACCCTTGACAAATTTTTTATTTGTACAACACTATTTTTTTTATCCACTTTTGGTGGGAAAATTTTACTCCCACCATTTACCAATATACCCCTCATTTTGTACCACACTCCAATATACCCCTACTCTATATTTTTGGACCGACATACCCTTGACAAATTTTTTTTTTTGTCCAACACTCTTTTTTTTTATCCACTTTTGGTGGGAAAATTTTATTCCCACCATTTACCAATATACCCCTCATTTGTACCCCACTGTTTACCAATATACTCCCACTCTATATTTTTGGACCGACATACCCCCACTCTATATTTTGTACCCCACCATTTACCAATATACCCCTCATTTTGTACCTCACTATTTACCAATATACCCACACTCTATATTTTTGGACCGACATACCCCTGACAAATTTTTTTTTGTCCGACACTTTTTTTATTATCAAAATGTACCCCTCATTTTTTACCCCACTGTTTACCAATATACCCACACTCTATATTTTTGGACCGACATTGTTGCCTCATCCCACCAAGGGCTATTGTTGCCTCTTCGTCTTATATATATGTGTTGCGTATCTTTATACCCCCTTATAAAATGTTGATGTTTTTTCGAAACTACATTTGTAGGCCTGTTAATCACCTCCCCGTGCATCGCACGGGTAATCCCTATATATTAATACACTAACGTGATTTCTCACGTTTTGAGCGGCAAAATTTCTTTTTTTCTTTTTTTTTTAGTCCCTTTATGTAATTTTTTTAAGTCCTTTTATGTGTGTTATTTAGTCATGTATGTGTTATAGTATGATACACTTTACACTGGCTACTTTATTAATCAATTTGGGGAGGCATTTTTTGATAACATTAGTTGTAAATAAAGCAAACTTTTTTTTATAAGTCCATTTATGTGTATTACTTAGTCATGTATGTGTTATAGTATTGTACACTTTACACTGGCTACTTTAATTTTTATTTTTTTATAAGTCTCTTTATGTGTGTTACTTAGTCATGTATGTGTTATAGTATGGTACAACTTTACACCGACTACTTTATTAATCAATTTTGGGAGACATTTTTGATAACATTAATTGTAAATAATGCAAACTTTATGTCCATTATTATTAATCTAAAGAAAATTAAGGTCCCACACAATTTTTTTTTCTAGCACTCATTGTTTTTATTATCAAAATCATTTTGGTTTTTTTTATACTGCCACTATTTCACAAGGTCAATCACTTGAGTTTGTGGGATTGTATCTTCCACGACCAGATATTTTCCCACGGTCAACTATATGTTGCTTTGTCAAGGGTAACATCAAAAGAAGGCTTACGAGTGTTACTCCAAGATGAGGAAGGGTGTGCTTCAACGGAAACAGCTAACGTGGTTTACCATGAGGTCTTTACTAATTTATATTAAAAGTTTAACTGATAATACTTTAGCTTGATGGGCCAATTTCTTTTGTTAGTTGCATTACAATGCCCAATTTGTACCTATGTTAGTACTCTGTATTGCAACCAAACAATATCATCAACATGTTTTTTTCGTTATATTAAGACCAACCCATTTTGTCTCTGCTCAATTTTTTGATACATTATCAGTGAGGTGAAACAATGCTGCTTGCGCCGTTGTTTAGCCCCGCATGCGTATGCACGGTAGGTGTCCTAGTGATAATAATAATAATGAAATAGAAAAATACAAAAAAGAGATGAAAAAAAGCATAATATATTAAACTATTAATTTTTGTTGTCCACTTTATCAAAAAATCTTTACAGAAACAAAAACTAAAAAAAATACAATAAAACAAGTTTTCAAAAAGAAAAGGTAAAATAGCACAAATAGAAAATGACATAATTAAAAATATAAAAAATAAAATACTACAGATGCTTTAGCATATTTTATTGTGAGTTAGGATCCATAGTTTTTTTTTGAAGGATGGCTTATAAGTGTGTTTAAAAGTAGCGAAACTGCTTCACGGAGTCAAGCAAGCCTCTATTGCTATTATTAGGACACAAAGAGATTACAATTATTCTCCATCTCAAGTTTTTTTATATCTTCTAAATAAATAAATTGTATATGATTTAGACATATAATTTGTATGATGCAGTTTATTTCGATTGATGGTTTTGGGAAAAAGACTAGAAGTTGGTTGAGAAAGCAGATACTTTAAATTTTCACTCAATTTATAAAGCTTTATGAAATTATTTACCAACATCGTCATCAGATACTTTACGGACTACTTATTTTCATATACTTTAGGACGTAAATAGGAAAGAGTGTGTAAACTTAGAGACAAATTTGGTGTTTTACTCTTATAAATTTGGAGTTATAAACTTGATTCATTAATTTGAGTAAATTAAGTGATGATATTTGAAAGAAAATTAAACAATCCTATGAACCAACATTTTGGTTGATACATTTTTTTTGGCACCTCTTGACTCAGGGTCCTGGATCCATCACTTAAAGGAGATACACACAATGTGCACAACAACGGATCAGATGACTCAAGGCACTCATCAAACAGGTTATGTGCATATGATAGTGGCATTACATCAAATAGTTGATGTCCTCTAGCTTAGTTAGTCAAACACTATAGCTTAGTTGACTACATGCTGATGTGGCATTTAGTTAGTATTTAGTTGAGATTCAGTTTGATAGTTATATTCTAGTAGAGATTAGTTAGAGATTTGTTTGTAATCTAGCTAGTCATATAAATAGCGATTGTATCAACACTCTCACTAATCAAATCATTCAGTTCACTTTCACTCCAAACTAATCTTATTATGGTATCATTCACCACCGATCCCACCTCACCTACCAACATCTTCTGCAACCACTTCTAAACCCCAATCGTTTATCGCCACCGTAACTGCTCACCATGATGACATCGGAAACCTCACCAAAGAGCCTAGGCACACCCTCAGCCACTGTTTCTGTCTTTCAAGGCGTTATGCAAACGTCTTCCACTCATCATTTCGTGACTAGACCCAAATTGTCCATCAAATTGGATGATCGGAATTTCCTTCTATGGAATCAACAGGTCGAGAGCGTTGTTAAGATGCATAAACTACAACGTTTCCTTGTGAACCCAAAGATTCCACAGAAATACTCAACTTAAGCAGATCACCTCGCCGACGTCGTCTCCGATGAGTTCGACAAGTGGCTCATCCGGACCAAACTCTGTTCACATGGCTCCTCTCCACACTCTCTGAGAGTGTTCTTCCTCGTGTTCTCAGTTGTCGCCACTCATGGCAAATTTAAGAAAAAAATACAACAACACTATGTCACTCACCTCAAAGCGAAAACTCGCCAGTTATGCAACGAATTGAAGAACACTAAGAATGGATCAAGATCGATCTTTGAGTTCATCACGCAAGTGCACTCACTTGTTGATACTCTCCCAACAACCAGCGAAACAATCACCGATTCGTATGTCACTGATGTCATCCTAGATGGCCTCACAGAAGATTATAATGTGTTTGTTATAATGATCTCCAGCAAATCGGACACTCAATCACTCTCAGAAATGGAATCGCTTCAAACCGGTTCAAGAATCACAAATCGACAAGTTTCGCCAAGAATTGGCTCTCACCACCGCTTCAGCGAATGTAACTCACACCACTGTTGGTAGTGATCGCAATACTTCCTCCGGTACATCAAAATATCAAGGAAATCGCGCCAAAAATAGTGATAACTCCTACGGCCGAGGACGTGGACGTCAAGGTTGTAATCGTGGTCGTGGACAGGCTCGCACCTTCGGACCTCGCCCTACTTGTCAACTTTGTGGCCGTTAGTTCGATCAGTCAGTTCTGGAATGTTGCTTTTGCTTTGACAAAACGTATGTTCCACCACCAAATGTCACTCAAGCAACAGCTTCACCCACGACACCTCAGGCCACTTCTGCTGCTGACTCTGGTGACAATAACTCTGATGCTACGCCTCATGTTAATCTACTATAAGCTATGTCTCTTGACGCCATAGGTATACCCTATGCATTACTCTCTCATAGTAGTCCTGATAATTATGATCTGTGGTGGGGTGACATCAGTGCCTCACACCATGTCACTGCAAATGAAGATAACTTACCACATAGCAAACCCTATCATGGTTCGACACAAGTCACAGTAGGAATGGTCAAGGAGTAAACATAACCGATGGAGCAGAAGTAGACCCTTCCCCAGCCATAATCGCACCACCTAGCTTCGCTGCATCGGGATAGTAGTAGCACATATCTTTTTCTAGTGATCGTTATAGGGATAATGAAACCAATGATAGAGTTGACCTAGCCTAGCGACATCCATCCCTTGTCTCCGACCGGGAGATAGAGACTACTTCATGCGCTACTTCAACATCTCCTGCCAAGGGGTAGGCCTTTT
Organism: Oxytropis ochrocephala; assembly: GCA_020916435.1. NCBI lineage: Eukaryota > Viridiplantae > Streptophyta > Magnoliopsida > Fabales > Fabaceae > Oxytropis > Oxytropis ochrocephala. The sequence continues at coordinate 90,087,040 of CM037088.1, forward strand.
TTTTTTCAAGACTTCTCTAAATTCACATCACCAATCCATCCTCACATCAACTTAGTACTCAATAACTTATTACAAGTGCCTTCAATTACTAGAAACCTATTGTCTGTTTCACGATGTGTCAAAGATAGTCGAGTATTCTTTGAATTCCATAACTCTAATTGCCTTGTTAAACTACAGGACTCGGAACAAGTTGTGTTGGAGGGCACTCTTGTAAAAGATGGCCTCTATTTCTTCAAGGGCATTCCTTTGTCCAAGCAACCAAAGAAGAAATTGGTTCCCTCATCTAAATTTCAGTCTAATTATAGCTTACCTACGGTCAATTATGTTTGTAATTCATCACTAGTAATCTTTGGCATGCCAGATTAGAGCATCCCAATCATCATGTAGTCTCACACATTATGAAACAATGTAATGTTCACACAGTAAATAAAGTTCCTTTTGACTTTTGCAATTCATGTATATTGGTAAATCCCATCTTTTACATGCTCCCCCTTCCCAAACTCACTACACCTCACCTTTTGAGTTGATCTACACTGACTTATGGGGTCCATCCCCTATTGTATCTAGTATCAAAAACCGTAAGAGAAGGTCGCGTGTCAAAAAGAGAAGCTCTTGCGTCTAAGGCTAATTCTGTGAAATTTTGGCTCAAAAAATGTTTGTAGAAGTGAAATGTTCAGAGCCTATTATTTTTTATTTTATTTTTGAAATAAAACGGGACCAAGGAGAGAAGTGTTTATTAAGAATTGGAAAATTAGGCGTTCTTGTAGGCTCCAAATGTTGTAGTGTGTGTACTGTTTTCTTCAGATATGCATATGGAATTAATTATGACTTGCACCAACATGGTGTGACACAACCGGTAGATATTTGAGTTCCTTAATCATTTGGTCCTGAGTTTGATCCCTAACTGGTGTGTATAGAATACCATTTGTTAGGAGAGGTCAACCGCTTAAATAGATCTCTGATACCTTAATTAAAGGATTAGTCCCCACAGTCATAGAGAATACTTTGGTTTCAGTAATACCCACTGGTTCATCTTTCCTAATAGCATAGTCAATGTCCATCCAGCCCAAATGAAGAAGAATTCTCTCCTTCCAAACATTGTAGTTGTCACCACATAGTTCGGGAATGTCACACTTAATATCAGAGAAATTCGCAGAATTAATAACTGCAAAATTAAAACATACATGCTCATTATTCATAATTGAGACAAAAATAAATTTCATGTTTTACCAATGTAAATCATGTCTTAATATATGAATCTAGTGACATAAGACCTGCCTGTGGGCTAAAGTCCTACTCAATTAGACTTATCATATAACTTAATGACAAAACTATCAAATCATGTTCCAATTCTTAACTCCGGTGGGTAGATTAAGAAATACAATATGATATTTTATCCTAATTAACCACACAAATATAACAAAATTCCTGTGGGTAGATTCTATTATATTACGTATGGTAAATTACAACTAATGTTTTCAACATGATCTTAAAATTAATATATAATCCTAATCAATCAAAGGTGATGTGGCTATTCCTTAATTGACTATAATTATATTGATCACTAAACATTATCAATTCTCTATAAGGAGCTAAACTTTTTTTTTTTGGTTACAAAAGAGAAAGTGAAAACAAAGAAAAGCAAACACAACTAAGGCCTAATAAAAGTCATCCTTTGGGCATCAGCCAGAAGGAGCTGCTGCATGCCTGCTGGAGGAAGATCAATCTGAACCTGAGCCTGCTGAGAAGACATTCCCAACTTCGCAAGAAAGTCCGCACAAAAATTGGCTTCCCGATAAACATGCCGGAGCCTCACAACCCACGCACGAGAAGACCACGCACCAAAGCCACCTCATTCCCAAAGGCATGGAACCGATCCTGAGCACTCTCCACAAGCCGTAAAGTATTGAGAGAGTCCGTGTAACAAACAACCCAATGTCCAACACAACTCCAACCCGCGCAAGAGAGCACGCAACTCCGCATGCATGATTGTGGATTGGCCGAGAGTTCCATAGAACCCAGACATAAATCTACCGTCATGATCTCGAATGAGACCCCCGAAGGGACGCATTGGGGAAAAGTTGTGCACTACCGTCAACATTAAGAGCAATCCAACCGGGAGGAGGAGGCTCCCACGAAATTGCTAAGCCCGGCATCTTCTGCTAGAAGGAGCTGGACCGTAAGCCGCCAAAACGCCCGTCAAAGAGCAAAAAATCGGCTTGTTACCTCTAGCGGCCGAAAAAGGCTTTCCTTCAAACAAGACCAAGTTCCTGGCACACCAAATTTTCCATAAAATAATAGTGATCACTGCACTAGTATTGGATACCACAACTCTTAACCAATGTGCGGGGTTAAAATCCGATATCGCAGGCATAGAGAACCCGAGAGGGGCGCAGGCAAGCCAAACCTCCCGAGCTTTAGGACAATCAAAGAGGCAGTGGTGGATAGTTTCCTCATGTCCTTGACAAATAGTGCATGTTGCTGCTTGTAGAACGTGGCGGTGATGCGAGATCGCCTTTGGTAGGCAACGCATTATGGCGAAGCGCGCCAGAGAAAATTGAACATTCGCCGGATCTTGGTGCCACGACCATTGCCGCTTTTCGGGTCTGATGTCATAGTATGCCGATCTAAGAGCCATTGATAGGCAGACTTAACCGAATAGATTCCTGTAGAATTATGAGACCACGTCCATGTATCAGGAACCGTAGCGGCCAGCAGAGGGTTAAGCGCTGAAATTGCAATTTTCCACTCTTGGGGAATTGATGTGTGAAGAAGATCCAAGTTCCAAGTACCACCTACATATAAATCATTCAACTTCAATTGAGAGTCATGAACATGTACCGCAGTAACAAAGATGGTCAGGGGGCACGGAAAAAGCCAACTGTCATTCCAAAAGTTTGATTCGCCATTGCCAAATTTGAAGGAAAACCCGCTGCCAATAGAATCCCTTGCTTTGATCATTGAGTTCCAAGTGGTAGAGCCTCGATGGTTAGGAGCTCCCAGGAAGGATTGGTTTGGAAAATACTTGTCCTTCAAGAGACGCACCCAAAGCTTACCGGGAGCAGTAGTGGCGTCCCATAACAACTTACCCAGCATGGCCGTGTTGTTGTGTCGGGTAACGCGAAGACCTAGCCCACCATGCCTTTTTGGTTGAGTGATTTTGTTCCACCCAACCATGTACATGCCAGTGTCGCTATGACCTTTCCAAATAAAATTGCGCACCAACTTGTCTACATGAAGACAGATAGATTGAGGGAACCATTGCAATTGCATTCCATATGAAGGAATCGAAGATAATACCGCCGTACTTAAAGTTAACCGCCCCGCCTTGTTGAGAAGTCTTCCCTTCCAAGACGATAGCTTTGAATGAATTCTATCCAAAACAACATGAAAGTCTTCCTTGGTGACTCTTCCATGGAAGATCTTAAAGCCAAGATACTTGCCAATAGAGGAGGTGAAGTTAATGTCTAGAATCTCTTTAATCTTTGCTTTCTTTGTAGTAGGAGCATGCTTAGAAGCAAAGATAATCGACTTTGCCACACCGACCTTTAATCCGGAGATGGTGGAGAAAACATCTAGAACTCGTCGATCGGTTTGGCTGCGCCACCTTGGCCTTGGCAAATAAAAGCACATCATCGGCAAAAATAAATCACGAAATACTCCGACCATTGCGGTAAGATGGAGAGGCTTCCACATATTATTATTAACCATTGCTTTGAAATCAATTCCCCAAACCGCTCCATGCAAAGGACAAGCAGTGTAGGAGAGGGGATCGCTTCATGCGAGACCCCTCTTGGGGCTAAAACAATCGATCGACCACCATTCCAAAGCAACGAAATGGAAGATTGAGTGATCCCATGCATAATCAGGCTAACGATCCTAGCTGGGAACCCGAACATATCAAGTGTCTCACGCAGGAAAAGCCAGTCCACTCGATCATACGCTTTCTCCAAATCCAGCTTCAAAATCATATCCCCTTTCTTACTCTTCTTTCTGTCCATATGATGCACAAACTCCTGCAGGATAATAGCATTCTCTCTAGTGCCCCTCCCCGGAATGAAACTGCTCTGGAGAGGACTAACCATAGAGTCAAGATGAGGCCGGAGTCGACTAACCAAAACCTTGGAAATGAGCTTATGAATTACATTACACAAGGTGATTGGTCGGAACTCCTTAAAGGAATTGGGATGGTCCCCCTTAGGAATAAGAACCATGAGAGTCTCACCGCTTTAGGATCAAATGTACACATCATGGCTTTGTCTCACAAAATGCCAAACATCATCACCAATAGTCTCCCAATACATTTTAAAGAATATAGGTTGGAAACCATCTGGGCCAGGTGCTTTGTACGACTTCATGGACAAAAGCGCCATGTATACCTCCTCCTTAGTGACAGGCTCCAGTAAGGACCGGGAGATGTTAGCGCCAAGAGGATTCCGAATGGCGCCAAGATGACTTGAGTGAATGCTCTCCGTAGCACAAAATAGATTTTTAAAGAACAAGATTGCCTCTTCCTTAAGACGTTGTTGATCAGTGCACCACGTACCACACGGAAGAGTCAGTCCATGTATCTTGTTACGTTTCCTCCTGACAATAGTTTGCGCATGAAAGAACCGAGTATTTCTACTACCCAGCTTGATCCAGTTCTCCCTTGACTTCTGGTACCATATGGATTCCTCTTGGAACAAGATGGATTCATATTCTTTGAAGAGCTCTTGTTGAAGATGTAACAGGCTGGCTGAGTCAATATCCTCAAGCGTCCGTTGTATACCCCTGAGTCTGGCTTCCAACTTTTTCTTTCGAGCAAAAATGTTCCCAAATACATTCTTATTAAACGCAGTGGAATCCTGCGCAACATGATGCAGAGAAGTTAGAGCATCAGGCTGGCCACGCTCCCACGCCGTCTTGACCACCGCCCCATAGTCAGCATGCGTGGTCCAAGCCGCGAGAAACCGAAAAGGCCGAGCGATCCTAGTCTCTCCAATCTCAGCGCATCGAAGCAGGAGAGGGTTATGATCAGAGTCTCTTTTAACAAGATGTTCCACCGTAGCCTCAGGAAACCGCAAACGCCAATCCAGGTCCCCCACAGCTCTATCCAAATTTCTTGGACACCAACTCGTTATTCCCGCACACACTCTGCCTAGTGAATCTGGATCCATAATACTCCAAGTCAATCAAGTTATTTACGTGCAAAACATGGTTGAACCGATCCGCCTTGGCTGGATTGAAATGACCCCCTTTTTGCTCTGCGGGAGTTGTTATTTCATTAAAATCCCCAATTAACATCCAAGGAGCTTGAACTTGTTGGCGTAAGTCAGTTAGGTACGTCCAGAGGTTGCAACGAGTTGGGAACTGTGGACTCGCGTAAACCCCAGAACAACACCAACTGTTATTAGTACCAGCATCAATATCTAGAGTGATGCACTGGTGCATCTGTTCCCGCACTGTGATGGAGAGCGTTAGCCCCACTCTAGCGGCGCCCAAATACCACCTAAAAAAGCCCTCGCTTCCTCCATTGATTTTCTCATACCCAACTCGGTTCCAAAAAGTGCTAGAAGTAGAGAAGACCGTGCGAGGCTCAAACACAAAAACAATGTCAGGATTGTAGCTTCTAAGAAGTTCCTTCATATGGCTTTTTCTTGCTCTATTGGCAAAGCCAAACACATTCCAAGCAAGAATTTTACAGTCGTTGTAATTCATTGATAACCGGTTATAAACAAGGACTAATAACCCCCACCTATCCTTGGAGCATAGCCGGAGTCTCATCCACCATTTCTTCCATATCATATTGGTTAGTCAACATGACCATCTGCATGGAGTCGTCTGCCTCAGCGTTATATACCGGTTGTGGGTCAGGTGGTTTTCGGTATTTCAATGCAGGGTTTTTAGCACTATCAACAGTGGTATCATGCATGGCGATAGTACCGCGATCTCACAAGCGAGAGTCATTGGTGGTGTTGAAACAACAGCAACTATCATTGGCTCATTAGTGTCTTGTGGGGCCAAGGTAGTGGGGGCCTTTCTAATAATTATTGCTTGGTTTTTTGGCTTATTAGGCACATGTGATGGGACTTCCTGACGTTGCCTTTTTTTCTTCTTTGTCCAATTTTTGTCTCCATGGTTTGATGTTTCACCCACTTGGTAAGTGGACCCCACTAGTTGCTCATGTTCCAAATTAGTAGGAACATCTCCCTGGTACTCCTCTGCCACGTTTTCAGCGAGTGCAGCAAATGGATTGGAAATGACCGTTGCTTTTCTCCCATAATTTCCTCCACGCGCCCCCATTGGTCGGCTATTCCTAGTATTCCGTTTTTTCTCAACAATAAGTGTCTCATGATGTAGTGGGCCCCAGACATTTATCTCCCCATTATTATTTCCGTTTGTAACCGTTCCCTCATTAGCTGGCTGCGAATTATGTGCGCCTGATTCCTGCTGTGGACCCGCGTTGACCGTCACATTAGTCGGCTGCGCTACGGCGGCTAGGGCAGTCACCGGTGGTGTCTTAGGGCAATTTCGACTAACATGTCCGTACAACCCACATTCTTTGCAGAGTGAGTGGAGACCCTCATACTGAACATTGAACCAACGATCCCTGAACCAAACTCTGCCTACAACAGGTTCATCAAGATTGATTTCAACGCACACTCTGGCAAATTTTCCTCTTGAAGCGTCAATGGTGCGAATATCTACTTTGGTGGCTTACCAACAAATGCACACCCAAAGCCATGAGTACACTCTCATCATAATACTCTAGCCCAAGGAAAGGAAACCGAACCCATACCATAGTAGTTTTGATCTTGATTTCTGAAGCTATGAAGTCAGGTGTCCACGGTCTCACCGCCACATAGTGGTCAAAAATCATCCACGGTCCCTCACATATAACCTTCTCCCGGTCAGCTGCCATATCAAATTTCACCAGGAAGTAGCCACTTCCTATATCAATCATATCCATGCCCCCTGATAATCTCCACGTAGTACGGAGTCTATCCTTCATTGTCAGATAGCCTAGTGTCTTTCCTAACAAGGTTACAATGACTGCGTCCTTCCATGGAGTCCACAGTTCCTCCAACAAGCTCTCTGCGATGTAACACTTTGGTTTCAGCCTATCACCCTCCTCAAGCTCAATCTTGAATAGGTTCTTAGCCAACAGATCCACTTTCTCTCTCCGTGGGAGAGGCTCTTGAGCCCCCAACAACTTATCCCGAAAGCTAATGCGTGGTGGCCGCCCTCCATCACCCCCGTCTGGTGGCTTGAGAGGAGGAGGAGGAGGGGCGCCGGCGTGCGTGGTAGCGTCTTGCATCAGAGCGTATTTTTTCTTTTTCTATGACTACTGAATAATATATTAGTTTATAGTATATATAAGGAGCTAAACTATTGCATGATATTCTGAATAATGCTAATTAAATGAATAAAAGCTCCCTAAAGCTTAATGTGCATAAACAGTTTAACATAGCATTAGGAGGAGTAAACCGTAACAATACATAGCACTAAAGGGCATCATTGACATGAACCGTAGAAATCACAGTCACATATATAGCATCATACTTATGACCATGTATATATCTTCAACACATATGCCGCCAATGGTTTAGGCAGGATCGAACAAAATAATACTAAACAAAATAAAATTTTATCTTAATAATCCTAAACAAGATAAAACTTTAGCCAGGATCGATTACAGTACTGATGGCTAAACTTAAACAAAGCTACCACTATGCTAAGCGTATAATCATGCCACAAAGTGACGACGTCTAACACATAACTATCAGTCAATACAGTGCTATCATTATCTACCTTCATCCAGGTCAGTTTGACCCAGTTTAAACCCACGAAATAGCATACACTACCCGATTATTATAGGCTAATTTCAACACCGAAACCACAAAATAACTACCCAGAAACGTTAAACGGATTGTTTCATATTGGTTTCTGATTTTAAATTGCATTAAAAGGGTGTAAACTAAATTACCCTGAATTGAAATTTTGAAACGTAGAAGCAAGGCAGAGGTAATAACAAGCTCTGATACCAAATGTAAGATAATTCAACATAATTCGATTTAAGCATATACATCAACAATACATTTAAATCAATATAGCGGAAGCGTTAAGAGCAATACTAACCTCCAGCCATTGCAATGTCGGATTCAAACTTCACACACAATGGAGAACTCAAACTTAATTAACAGCAACGGAAGAACTCTGTTCTTCTTTCCAAACCCTCACTCACTCAAAACTCGATGGTGTAATTTTCTGAATAGAGAAGTAGGTTCGGTGACCAAAACAGAGAATAGAAGTGGGTTTTTATAGAGTTCTGTCCATCACACAGCTCAGTAACTTCCCACTACTGAATAGGGAGTAGTTATTGTGAGATCATGGGTTGAGTGGGAGAAGAAAATGGACCTTATTCAGAGTTAGTTTCTTTCCCCAAATATAGGAGAACATTAGAGCACGTTTTTCCCTTAAAAAATGGGATAAAGAACGTGACAAACTAACAAGCACGGATCGTGTGCTATGGTGCACGGGTCGTGTGCTTTGTGTTGCCTCCGGACCCCGAATTTCCGTTTCGACGCTCCTTTCGACTCCAAGCTCCCTTCAATCATTTTCCCAATCAATGGGGACAATAATGGACTAATGTTGCTATGCTTTGGATGTGGTTTTAAGTTGTTTGATTGATTTGGTTGATGTTACAAAGCTCTTGAAAAAACGTGTAATCTAGTAAACGTGTGGGAACCAAAGTTTTGATTATAAATGATGTTTGGTCTGTGATACAAGCTTTTGCTTGTGCTAACATGTTAGTGAAACATGTCATACAATGAATCATGTTCTGATATTTAAATTATGTCGAGTATGGGTGACGACCCAAAGAGTTTAGCATACTAGGCGGCGAAGTCATGAGCCCCTAAACCTAGGCCCTATGAAATTTTACCATTAGGGAAAGTCCTATTGGGAAGGGGGTTCACCGGGATTAGCCGGAGGGCAGTCGATGTTATGCTATGAAGTTATGATTGCATTGTTCACCGGGATTAGCCGGAGGGCAGTCGGTGTTATGCTATGAAGTTATGATTGCACTGTTTACTGGGATTAGCCGGAGGACAGTCGGTATAGTGCAATTGATAATGCACGTGGTTTATTAATTAAATCACGAAGTTAATAAGATTTCATAAATGAACCGAGTGATAGGTAAGGGGTCACAGTAAGACTCACTGAGATATGTTATCTCACCCTATCATTGTTGTTGTTTTTACAGATAAACAGGGAAAGAAGGAGGCTAAGCGGCACTAGTAGGTGGCGTGTTTATGGAGCTGTGAAGACTTAGTGTCTTTATCCATATTTATTAGTTTCCCTTGTTATTTCTGTTTGGATTATGTAACTTGCTTTGTTGCAAAGTTGTGTAAACCACTTCCGTATTTCCTTTGTTTTTGGATATTGAACAGTTGGACATGTTAAGTCTTAAGTACTTGAGTTATGGATTAGTGATAAGTACTTATGTGGTTAACTCTTGAATTAGAATTAAACGAGTTTAGTTTGGTTCAATATCTGAAACAAGAATTCTTATACTCTGATGTATGCTAAAATATATATTTTGGTATTTCTATCTTTTAGAAATACTAGGATGTTACTAGCTCAATTGGTAGTGGGAATGCATTGAACTTGTACTTGAGCCCTAGGGTACAAGGTTCGATTCCCACGGAAGGCAAAAACTCTACTTGGGGGGTAGAGAAGGCCGTGATATATAGTGCTGGGCAGCCTACTAAGATAGAAAAGGACCTCACGGCCTTCTCTACCCCCAAGTAGAGTTTTTGCCTTCCGTGGGAATCAAACCTTGTACCCTAGGGCTCAAGTACAAGTTCAATGCATTCCCACTACCATCTTCCATGTTGGTGACAGTTCCACGGTAATGTAAACGACTTACGTCTTTACATCACTCTCCCTCTGGACGAACCTTCCTCTTTGCCTTTTCCTTCAACTTTATCTGCGCCAGTAAGAGTAAGAGCTTGAGAAGAAGGGAAAGAGGAAGAAGTATTCAAATAATTCAGTCCTTTCCAGCATGACGGTGATTGTTATGTCCTTATTCATCCTACAGAAGATAGGCTTACGATAGTGAAACCAAACACCATCTTCCATGTTGGTGACAATTCCACGGTAATGAAGGGTCGTTAGGAATTTTTCATTTGAGTATTGGATTTGGCACAACTGTCATTCCATTTCAGCGTATGGGGTGAGGGTGTTTGTGAAGAAGCATAGAAGATGAAGCATAAATATGGGTAGGGTAGAGTGAAATGTGAGAACCTATTTATAATGGATAGTAATGGATTCTTATGTCTATTTAATACTTAGTAATTCCGATCTCTAATTAAAACTGTCTGTAGGCTACTGACCGTTAGATTTGGGAATTTTTCTTAACAGATTTATCTCAAAAAAATATATAAATATGTAGTCTTTTTTGTGGCCGTCGGATTTATCTATTAAACAGACAAATCCGTTGTCTTAATTTTCAACAACGGATTTATCTGTTTAATAGATAAATCTGACGGCAAAAAATTAGTTCCCATGGAATTAACATACTTCCGTTGGCCATTTTTAGCCAAAACGAAATTATGTGGCAAATATGTTAATTCCGTAGTGTATCCGGTGTAGGGGTAAAGTTGGATTTTGATTTTTGGTGGGGGTATTATCTATCATGGTGGGGGTCCAAAAAAAATTACCCTAAATTGTAAGACACTTTTAATCGAGCCATGTTGGCCTTGGTTAAGTGGCTAAGGTCTAGTAGTTAGTTTGTGGCCTTGGGCTTTTTTGTGTTTCTTTTGAATTTTAGTTGTGGGCCTAGGATTCATAAGTCCACAATATATAAATACGTGAAACTCTAGTGTAATCTTAGAACTTGATGAATTTCACTTTTGAGCAAGCGAGTTATGAGAGGAAAGTTGTTAGTGTAGGTGAAGGTTCATCATGGATTCTCCAAGGTTTCTTGAGATGAGAACCTTGAGCATACAATCTTGAGGCTAGGAGAGCTCAATGATAGCGTTGTCTTTATCATCTTCTGAAGGAAAAAGTGGTGGACTTCATTCTCCATTTCCATCTCTATCTTCTCCATATTTTGTGTTCTTTCTTTTCATGAAAGTGTTTGTGTTTTTCTTTTGTGTTATTGAATATTTTTTTGTAAGAAAACATTTTAGTTGTCATATTTCTAAATCCAAACCTTTAGAGATCATGTTAGATCTCATTAGGGGGGTCTTGAAAAAAAGGGAAAGATGAAATATAAATGTAATGAATGATATACCATCAACTTCAACGATAAATTTATTTTTCTTCATGAAACCAAATCCCCCCAATTTGGAAGAACTCAAAAATGTATTGAAGGAGTGTTTGGGAGAGTTTATACAATTTTTTTTGAATAATTTACATCCTTTTATAGGTCTTAAAGTTAAACATATCATTTGACTCCACTAAGGGTGAAACATTTCTATATCTTTCACTCTATTCCACTCCTCCCGACTAACCTGTCACCTCCAAACTTCCAAACATCCTTATGAGTGAATTTGATTGTTTTAAATCAATAAATACACATATGCAATGTGTTTGTCCAAACAACAAATGTGAGGCATACTCCCTCTAGACAATTTATATAAGAAAAATAAAGAATCCAATTCTTTGGTACAAATTAATACAATTTGTAATCTGTGTCTACTTTGTTACCTACCCAAAAATTTAGTATAGGCAAATTTTTGGTAGAAGCACAACATTTTATATAATTGTAATTTAGTCCCTCAGTTATTTTTTAATTTTCATTTTCCTCTTTTCAACGTGTTCTTTTAAAATTTATATTCTCCATTGTTAATTCCTCTTTGTCTTTTATGTTGTTTTTCTTTTTTCTTGGGTACAAGTGTGTTATTAATGTTACTACTTCAATTTTTACAATATGCTTGGACGTCAAATTTGCTCCTACAGGTCGCAAATTTGAGATTTTCTTCCATTATTTCAACATTTATGGTTGCACAAGTTTTTTTTTTGACAAACTTGCACCCAGAATTTTTGAGAACGGATTTTTTTATATCATTTTATTTGATAATGTGTGTTGTATGATTTTCCCTCTTTATATGATTTTCTTATCTAACTTTAAGATAAAAACGATATGAGAAATTATTATTTCGTCAAATACCTAGAATTTCTATGACTTTTTAAACTCAAAACGATATGAGAAATAACATATTTTAGTCGGATTTTGAAGTGGGTCATAATCGGATCGGTACAACCCGACCAAAGGATGAAGATATGATCACACATATTTAATCAAAATATAAAAGAACATCCCTGAAATTAAAGGTGTTATTTATGGAGATCAACACAAGATGACTATTTGTTGGTAAAAAAACACAAGATGACTATTGACTACCAATAAATGACAATCGATTTGGTCACAAAAATAAATAAATGACAATTTAGTGCCTAATTATGTTTTTTAATGTTTTCAAATTTTATATAATTATTTAACTTAAATGTCGATAAAGTTCCTCTTTTTTAATGAAAAGGGGTTGTATGAGTAAAAAAAATGGAATGCAAATAGAAGCGTTCAAAATGCAAAAACCCATAATTTGAAGTGAAACGGGGTGCACAAAAATACAACGGAGGGGTGCAGCTAACAAGCTGTATGTGTTTTATTTGGGTAATTCTAGGGTGAAAGAAGCAAATTAAATCTTTCACCGGTGAACCATTAAAATTGACCGTTGGATATTGTTTAAAAAGCTATGAATGGTTAAGATTGAATCAACTAATATTAAATCTCAACCATTGATGAATTTTTAAACTACATCCAACGGTCAATTTTAGTGGTTCACCGGTGAAAAATTTAATTTACTCTTTCACCCTAGAATCACCCGTTTTATTTTATCTTTAAAAAAATGATTATTAAATAAAACAATAAAAAGTTAACAAAACAAAAGACGAAGGTGGATCTGAAAGCGAAACTTACCGAGGAGAAATCTTGAAAATCAAAATTGAGAGAGAAGAGTCCCTGACTTTGTTAGAATCCTACAACAAATCAAAATTGGATCCAAATCAATTGGGAATTTTAAAGGCAGATCTGAAATTAGGGTAACCATATGTTAATTAGAAGCAGAGGGAGAAGAGGTTAGGGTTTAACAGAGAAGTTACCAGAAATGAGAGTTTTTTAACCAGAAATAAGTGAGAATTGATTGTTGTGGTTTAGAAATAATTTAATAAGTATATTAGTGACCATTATACAATTGCCACTATAGAATTCCCGTAAAAAGCATATTTAGCAGTAGTGTTTGGCTTTTGTAATTTATTTAAAAGACAAAACATCAAATAATTAAAAAGCTAAACCTATTATTTCGTTTTTTATTACAAATGAAAAAGTACAAACAAGAAAAGCACTTGGTATGCAACCTCTCCGGAACATACTCCTTCCTCTTATGGTTCTAGTCAACACTTCTTTCTTGTGTGAAAACTTGTTGTGCTAAAGCAGGCTTAGCATACTGCTGTCCATTGGCATATAACAATATCAACAATGTTATATGGACAAAAAAATTTAGACAAAAATCGACTTACAATACCAATTAACCAAGTTTTTTAGACTATTAGCCAAGTGATCAATTAACCAAGTTTTTAATCAACGCCTCGAAAACTGTGAAAAAACAGGTTGGCTAATTGTCTAAAAAACTTGGTTAATTGGTGTTGTAAGTTGGTTTTTGTTTATTTTTGTCTAAATTATTTTTTCCAAATAACATTTTTGTAACAATATACATATCAGAAGTGGGTGACCGAAAGTTCCAATCCATAATTTTTGGAGATCAAAAGTGCAATTAAAAAACAAAGAGACCAAAATCACTAAATTGAGAAAGTCAGAGACCAAAGTTGCAATTAAGCTATTATTATAAAAAAGACTAATTTGATCAACATTTGATATTTTTCATTTCGAATAAAGAAAATCGTTATAAATTTTTTAACGAAATTTGAGCTTTACTCCTACTATTTTTAGGTGTAGAACATTTTCAGTAAAGGGTGGAATTGAAGGAAAAATATGTACCGTGGACCGGTGGTCGAATAGCTTAAAAGCCTATAATGAGAGTGCCACATACAAGATTTGAACCTGAAGCAACCGAAAGATGTCCCTAGCTCCAACCAACTGAGCTACACCACTAGGACACTGAAACTTTACTTAACATAAGTAAAATACTACTACAATCAAAATAGAATTAAAATGCAGTAATTAATCAAAGTTAGTAAGAAGAAAAAAGCTTTGTTGACCTTAAGAATTGCGGTTAATTGCGGTTGTTAGGGTTGTTGGGCCTCTGGCCATAATTGTTGTTAGGGTTGTTGGGCCTCTGGCCATAATTGTTGTTAGGGTTAATTGCGGTTGTTAGGGTTGTTAGGGTTGTTGGGCCTCTGGCCATAATTGTTGTTGTCTCTTGTGTTGGGTAGTCGGGTAGGATTTTGACAACCTACAGGTTAGAATACCTAATTGGGGAGTAAGAGTGTAGGGAAGAATGTTTGATCTGTTGCGTATACGATAGAACATAGATGAGAACGGTTAGAGATGATAAGAAGAGTGGATGTGGATTTTCGTGAGTTTGGTGTAAATTTTCGAGGAGGATAGCAATCGTTCATACAAGATAGTGAAGGAAAAGAGGAGTTCTCAGTTTCGTGGGAAGCCCTATGAGGTTTCCGGTGGTAAGGGCAAGGGAGAGGAGAGTTCAAGCAAGAAGCCAAGTGGGGGAGACGCTGTTACGGGTATTGTGTGTCGCAAGTGTGGAAAGCCGGGGCATAAGAGTCCAGTTGCATGGTCAACAAATGTTTCAAGTGTGGTAAGGAAGGTCATGTAGTTTCTAAGTGAGAAGAAGGATGTGGTGCACATAACTGTGGGGATTTGGGGCACATTAGTACCAAGTGTCCAAAGCCAAGAAGGAGAAGTATAACGGGAGAGTGTTTGTCCTGGCGTGTTCGGAGCCTACGGAGGAGTGATGGTTACATTTAGGGGTTAGCGTTTCATATAGGGTGCTTTACTAGAAATCTATTGTTTGTTGTGGTGAGTGTTTAAGTTTACATGTCCATGATAGTTAGACTTTCGAGGACGAAAATATTCTAAGTGGGGGAGAGTTGTAACGCCCCAAAATTAATTAGGTGAATTATTTAACTAATTCAATTAGGTGATTATTTAACTAATTTAATTAAGTGATGATTTAACAAATTTAATTAAGTAATATTTTAGTTGTCTATATTAAAATAAATATAGGATGATTAATTAAATTAAGGAGTGAGGTGTGGTAAATAAATGATGAGTATTTTAGTTAAGTGGAGAGTATTTTAATTAGATTGGGAGGATGTGAGAAAGTACCTAGAGGGTGTAAATAAGGAGCCCAAGCCCACTAAATAGGCCCAAAGTCATGACTTAAACTAGGGTAAGGGTTTCATCTCCTTAGAACAAATGAAAACAAAAAAAATGGAAGAGAGGGAGAGGAGGTAGAGGCGCCTGAGAGCATTAGGGGGAGGAGAGAAATTCTTCATCTTGCTTTGGGTAAGTGGTATTTGGTACCAATCTTCTTCATTTTTCTTTCTCTACCTTTTAGTGTAAGTTTCCTACACTAATTCCTTCCCATTTTCCTTTTACCATGGATGGGGTTTTGGAGCTCAAAATGTTGGGGAAGCTATTTTGGTGGTTTTTGTGTTGTTGAAGGAGAGAGTACTTGGGTTCTTCAATTTTGAGGTATGGGGGCTCTCTTTCATAGTTAATAATTTATAAACCATGAAATCATGGAGATTAGGTGTTAGGAGTAACTATTTAATTTGATTCATGAATTATTTGAGTGTTTGGGTGTTTATTTGATTTTATATGTGATTACATTAATTGTTGTATGGAGATTGAAATGTTATTGTATTAATTGTTGATAATATGGGGTTATGACATGATGTTTAAATGAAGAATAATAAATAGAATTAAAGTGATGGCTAGGTGTTTGATGATATGTTTGAACGAACATGAATATGTTTTATAAGATTGTATGGTGTGGTGTTTACATGTATATGTTGTTCTTGGTTGGGTGTTAAGGTGAGTTACATGAATTTAATGCAATATAATGTGTAATAGGTGTTGAATAATAATGAGGTGATTGGTGTTAATTGATATAATTGATTAGGAGGAATATTGGTGTTTATTAGGTGTTTAATAGATTGTTTGAATTAGAGTTGGGTGGAAGTGTGTGTGTGGTTGTTGAGAAATTAAATTTAGTGTGCTGTGAATAGTAGTTGGGGCGCCAATTGCAGGGGATTCTGGCGCCAGGTTGCTGTTTGTTCAAGTTTGGGAGGTGTGCAGGGGAGGGGGGGCCAGTTGCAGGGAAAACTGGCGCCTGGTGCACTGTGTTGTGGCGTGCGTGAGTGTTGTGCAGGGGGGGCGCCATTTGGCTGCCCAGGCGCGCGATTTGTGCGCCCGTGTGCGTATGCACGTACGCACGGCGCCAATGTTAGCGCCCATGGCGCTGGTGTGGCGCCGAGCAGTGCGATGTGTGTTGTGTTGTGTTCTTTGGCGCCACTTGCGCCCCCTGTGCGCTGCTTTTGGCGCTGGTTGTGCTAGGTGTCTAAGTGTGGGTTCAAATTAGTCCCTAAGTGTTAAATTGATCCTTATGGTGCCAAACTAGTCCCTAGGTGTCAAAATAGTCCCTAGGTGCTAAAATAATCCTTATGGTGCCAAAATAGTCCCTATGTGTCAAAATGGTCCCCGAGGTGTTAAAATGGTCCTTATGGTGTCAAATTGGTCCTTAGGTGTCACATTAGTCCTTAGGAGGTGATTTGGTCCTTAGGTGTGGGTTTAGTCCTTAGTGTGACATTTAGTCCAATAATGAGGTGTGTTGTGTTGTGGCGATGATTAAGCGGTGTGTAGGCTTCGGCCAAAGCGGTGTGTAGGCTTCGGCCAAATATTGTGATTAGAGTTGAGTTGCGAAGTGAGAAGTGGTGAGTTAATGATTGTTGTGGTAAATGTATTGTGTTGTGGTGCATTGTCATGGTGTCACATAAATCATGTGCATTCAGCGGAGATGTAGGCTTCGGCCAAAGCGATGTGTGGGCTTCGACCAAAGCGATGTGTGGGCTTCGGCCAAAGCGATGTGTGGGCTTCGACTCAAAGCGGTGTGTGGGCTTCGGCTCAAAGCGGTGTGTGCCCTCGAGGCTTATTGCGGTGATGATGGATCCACATGCATATTGCATTTCATACATTACATGCATGCTCTGGTGATTGATTGGGTGTTCATGAACTAACTGTATATTTGATGTAACTGTATATTTGGCGTAACTGTATATTTGACGTCACTGTATATTTGGCGTAACTGTAATTGGTGTAACTGCATTAATGATGTATTTGAATTGACTGTATCTCTGGTGTTCCTATTCTACTGTGTTTCCTGTTTTATTTATTATTATCTATGTATTGAGACTCACCCTACTGCGTCGTGTTGCCTCGTATGTCGGCAACCTGCAGGTGATAGCAAATGAAGTAGTCTAGTGATGGTCATGCTCTGATATGTAGCACCAGGGGCGGGAAGTCTTAGATATTTAGTAATTTATTTTGATGTATTCAGTCTGATATAGGATGTTGTATTAAATACTTTGAGAAGTAGTCGATGTTCTCACATCTTTGGTGATTTATAACCGGATGTTGTAAATAACTAAATAAGTGTTTTTGAGGGTTCGCCCCATTTTGACGTGCTATGTATCACGCATACGAGTTGTTTTATGAAAATTCAATTAAATCGCTTTATGTTTTTGAAGAAATGTAGCACTCTCTTTGAGATGCGTGAAATTGTTTTTGAAAACTCTGATTTTAAAATTGACTAAATAGTAATTTAAGAAAGGGGGTTTACATAACTATAGGTAGTTTTGGCTATCAAACATAATATATTTATTTGGATAATTAAGTATATATTATATTTTGCTACACCAATAATATGTTATTTTACTACACCAACTAAGTTTATTTGTCTAATGAGATAAAAGAATAAAAACAAGTCCATTAGTTTAAGTCTCATTAGTCTATTATTATCACAGACAAATATGATGATTTTTGTCCTTTTACTTTTCACAATTTTGGTCCCTTTTTTCTTAATTGCACAATTTTTGTCCTAAAAAACGTAGAATAATTGCACTTTTGGTCCTCAAAAATCTTGAATTTTGGAAAAACGGATGACTAAAATTGCACAATCCATGATTTTAGCAACTAAAAGTGCAATGAAAAATCGCAGGGACCAAAATTACTAAATTAGAAAAGCAAAATATGTTTAATTGGTATACAATATCGCTGTAAAAACTTTTTAAGGTATGTGAGATAGAGTTTAATTTTTTTATGATGTATTGTTTCGTGATTGACTAACGTAAAAAAAGATCTACGACAACGATGTATATAAATTAAATCATATATATATATATATATATTATCATTTAAAATTGTATTTAACTAAATCATTTGACCATCCTGAACCCAGATCCTAGATACGCCACTGGCTGAGACTCAAAACTTAAGTAATTATTGCAATAAATCTAACTATTAAATAAACATGTCCTTTTTATTATAAAACAACACACCAACAAAAAGATAGCAGCATAGCATGCAAGTTAAATTGTTAAACTGTTAGAGAAAAATAGGCACATCTTATTTCTTTGAAAGTTCTACGTGAGCACAATGGAGTAAGAATGTTATGCTCTTTCAAACATAGTCAAAGGATTCTATTCTAATACATTTAATTTTAGCATATTGCATTCTGATAATGTAAAAAAAAAAAAAAAAAAAAAGATGAAATTAAACTTCAGCACAAAATGAGGAGGGGTAACTGCTTCTTCATGTTAATCACTGCTTCTTCATAGTTAAGAAAAATAACATAACAATATAAGAAAATATTAAATAAATCCAAACAATCAGACTTATCCTCAAAAGAACTTTAAAAATAATAATAAAAAAAAATTAAATGAATAAGTAAAGTTGAAACAAGATCGGAGGCTGACAATGCTATTTAATTAAAGGGTCCAAATTTTTGTTTGATATATCGAGAATCATTAAAATCAATAAATATAGTAGTTGAACAAGTCACGGGCTCCCACAGAATAATAGAATAAAATTTTGAAGCATCATATTATGGGAATGGCACTTGTGCTACTTTCTACTTGCTTCCTGCATTTTTCCATTTTAGTGACAAGTCACGGGCAGCCTCTCACCTCTGCATAATCTGTTACACCCAAATCAGAAAATGAAAAGTGGTCAATGGTAAAATCAGAACAAACAGAATTTACAGAATCATATATATAAGGAAATGAAAAGGACCATTGGGGCGCTTCTTAACCGGCATGATAAGCAAGAAAAACAAAACCAAAATATCTATATAATAGAGGTCGAAACAAACAAGAACCAGGGAGGAACACAACACAATGTAGGAAAAAATAGAGTGAGAAATAGACTCACCTTCCTCCCTCTCTCGAAAATCATCTCCTCACCACTACTTATATTTCTCTTTGACCACCGCTTATAACCATACCACGAGCACAACCGCGCTACAACCACCACTCATCTCCCTCAATTACCTCTCTCTCTCTCTGGTGATCTCTCTGCACATCTTCTCTCGCTCTCAGACAGATACGCAACTAAATTTAGGGTTTGACTCTTTTATTGTTATTTTTTTATAAGCTCTTTAATTGTTACTTCATTTCATTCATCACACTTTTTATTTTTATTTTTAAAAATATTAAAAAGGGAAAAACCGTGCTGCTCTTGGTTTTTTTTTTTTTTTATTTTATTTTTATATTTTTCTGTTTTTCTTGTTTTATTCCAAACAAAACAGTAGTTATAACCTACATCCCTATTCTATTTCTACTCATTCGATACCCTCTCTCTTGTTACAAACTTTCAAGTTATGGACTTTTGCTAAACAATCATGGCCATATGTATGATCGATCAGACCAGGCTTTCTTATAAACAAAAAACTCAAATCATTAACTTCAAATTCATAAGCTTTTTATGTCTTTGGTTTTGGGCCCGGCTCGTATTTGAAAACCGCTAATCTCACCACTATTTTTCTTTTTCATCATCTATTTCCTTTTTCTAAAGAAAAATGTTTAGTCAACATTGAGTTATTTCAAACTAAAACCCATGATAAAAATTAATAAAATATATTAAAAAAACAAGGATTGGTTGATATGTGAATTATTGATCGGAGTTTAAAATGTTTGAGTTGTACAGCTTATTGATTTGAGATACATGCTCATGGAGAACTTGTTGCCATTACGAATGGATGAAATTGGAAAATAGTAATAATGAGCAGTTAAGAGGTTAGTCTTGATCTTTATGGCTGTAATTTCTTAGATAGAATTTTTTTCCACGTCTTTGATTTCTTGACCGAGTCTCTATTGTAAATATAGTATTTTTCTAATTTGTATTTATTTATTTATTTATCTTTTATTGTAAAAATATATTAAGAAACAAATATTTCCTTTTTGTTTGTCCATAGTATAAGAAACAAACACCACATTTAAGGTGTGTTAAATGTTCAATCTCTCATTTGTCAAAAAATAAAGTTCAATCTCAACTTTATATTTAATTAAGTGGTGTAATTAAAGTTAGTTCAAAATGTTTAGATGAACATAAATAATTTTATGTTTAATTGTTGTTTGAAAACTAACATTTTCTCAAACTATCCCACTAACTAATCCTCAATTATATGCAGAAGAAATTTCCGACATCTCCCTCAAAATATCAGATGAATGAGGATTGGAAAAATTCTTCAGTATACTTCCAACTAAAGTAAATAAAGAATCTGCTTCTACAAAGTTCTGTGCAGTTTCCTTGTTGTGTTTGCCCTCCATGAAACAATAAGTGACAACACACTATGTTCCCTGATACCAAGAAATGAACTATCACCAATCATTGCCCCAGATAAGTTTATAATATGGGAATGTGTGCCACATTATTATGTTCTTTTTGCTGAGAGATATCTGACGATACTGAGAGCAAATGTAGTGCTGCTCGAAGAACACTATCAGAAGCAAGGGGACGCCAAATATCTTGGGAAATACAACATAAAACATCACTGCACGAATAATCTCTAGAACAACTTTGCAGGTGGCTAAGTTGGCTATCTCCTTCAATTGTGAATAAATTTTAGTCCACTTGGCACCTGACAATAGAAATCAAGATAGCAGTTGGAAAATAGTTAAACATGCTCAAACTACTTTTGTATATCGGTAACAACAACAAAATATTATTTTATAATTTTTGTTTCAAAGGTTATTTTTATAATATAGAGAGTGTTGATACAGTGATTATATAATTTTATAAAAATAACTTGATATTCCACCCGCGGTTTGAAAATATCTAAAAATAATCTGGTATCTTTATAATATAATTTTTTTTTTGTTTTATAAAAATAACCTTTGTTAGTGCATTTTATTTTCTTACATCAAACAACTTTCATATATAAATATGTCTATTGATTGCAGTTTAAGGAAGTCAATAGACAATTTTTATAAAGGAGAGACCGGTCCCATTGTGAAACCCTAATCTCATCTGAGCCTGAAATTTGTGCAATAGAGATCATAAAGGAATATAAGTTTCTAATAATCGCTTCTAGCGGATTTTGGGTTTACTCTCAAATGAAGAGGCGGTGGATATTGTTCAAAACATTTCTAGAAAGTATTTTCATTATCCAAGTTTTTTTTTTATTTTTTGTTTTGTTCTCTTCTCATCAATATTACTTTTTTGTTAATTTTTTTCTTTACAATTTCTTTTTGTTAATTTTTTTTTGTAGGAATTTTTTTTTGTTCTGCTCATCAATATTACATCTATAAGGAAGCACATATAAAGAAATTGTAAAGATTCCCAAGGAAAGGTCACACAGGGGAGTGGCACGACGACATATGTGTCACCGTTGTGTTCTTTGACCGAAAGGGGAAGCAAGTGCCAGAAGAAAAAAGGCAAAATTCAAAACAGTTCTTATAAAGTCTTCTCCAAATTAACAAAAACATTTGACTTCGTAAAGAATTAAGAATTATGCTGTCAGATTATCTCTAGCTTAAGTCAAATTTGCATTATCTACTTTTAGTTTTCAGTTTGTTAGTTATTGTGGTTATGTTAGTTATTCTCTGCGGCTTAATATCGATTTGTAATAACTTCTTCCTTTGTAATTCTGCTCTCTTAATAGAGCCAAGTTAGTGCAACTGATGACATTTCCATTCATTCTGTTCTGGTAACAATCAAAAATTGGCATTATAGTTCCAATTTAGCGCTTGATATATATTTTCTTTTTTACATTCTTTGAATTTACAAAAATGTTTCAAAATGTGGCATCTGGAAATGATTCCCTCAATCTGAACTCTTCATTTCTTTTAATGAAATTTTATGGTAAGGACTGATTTCTGTTAATGAAATTCAATGGTTAGGATTAAGTGTTTGAAGGTACATACAAGCATTGTTAAGTAACTAAAACATTCAATATCCAATGCTCCAAGATGAGTTGGTGTAGAAGAAGTAGGAAATTTTTATTCATATCAGCACAAAGGGTGAAGCACAAGGGTGCCACAACCAACGCACAATATGAATCCACAAAACAGCTCAAGAAACAACAGCTAGACACCTTCATGGATCTACACACCATCTTTTGAAGGTGACTGACACATTAGAGGCCAATCTATTAGCTACCCATCCCTAAGTTACACACTTAATTTGGTTCACAATTTTACTTACATTTGCCACTTCTTCTCAAAAAATTACATTATTTCTATTTATCCATAGGACCCAAATTACGGCTACCCACACCAAATTACTCAATCTCTTCGCCTTTTTTTCCATCAACTGAAGTTGTGTACTGCAGAAAATGGTCCCATTGCCCTTCAAAATTCCACTGTTGAATACCCAGCCAAGCACAAACCTCTCCCCACACCTGAACCAATTTACTGCAGAGAAAAGAAAGATGCTCCAGCTCTTCTTTGTTCCTAAAACAGAAAACACATGACAAACCAAAATCAAACGAGACAATTCCCCTGCGCTTCAATGCCACGCACGTCGAATGACAGTTTAGCATCACCCTCCACGCATGAATCAAATACTTAGAAGGGGTTGATGTCTTCCACAAACTCTGCAGTGCTGCCTTCTTCTCTTCTTGCATCACAGACTCTTCAATTCTAGATATTAAAGCACTATATGTTGACTTCACTTGATAACATGAAGATCTGTCCAGCATCCAACACCATCGACCAACAACTTCTCTGTTCGGTTGAAGAGGCAGCAGCATATTTTCTAGCCTCTCCGCCTCCCTTTGTTCTTCTACAGATAGCTCTCTACTCCATTTTAACTACCAAGACCACTGATTATCCTTCCACTCACCAAATTCACACACCCTCCCAAATTGAGCTTCTAATATAGCAAATAACTCAGTGTACCTATCTTTCAAACTCTGTGAATCACACCATCTATCAATCCAGAATTTCGCCTCGTTGCCACTATCGAATTTAATCAGAACAGCACCAGAAAACCATCCCTACATAATATAACCACTCTCATCCACAACCATGATGTCACACCACTAGACCGAGGCTTTGTATTCACGCAGCAGGCCATTTTCACCATACAGACGTTGCAATAGCACACTCCAATCACTTTCTTTATCTCTCAGTAACCTCCATCTCCACTTCCCAAGCAACGACAAATTGAATACCTCCATATTTCTAACACCCAAACCTCCTTTTTCCTTTGGTAAGCAAATCTTGCTCCATCTCGCCCGAGCCATCTTTCTACCATCCTCCTTCCTTCCCCACAAGAAATTTCTTTGAAGTTGGATCATTTCCTTGTTGACCTTTTTTGGAGCCTTGTAAAATGAGAAGTAATAAAGAGGAAGACTTGCTAAAACGAAATTGATCAATGTTATTCTTCCACCCATAGACAACTGTCTACTCCTCCAAGTTGAAAACCGATCCCTTAGCAATTAAATTAAACCTCCAAAGCAAAAAAAAATTGTCCTCTCAAATATTTATATTATCTTGTGATGGATCATTACAAACCATCCAAATGTACTGAGCATTTGATGATAGTAGTGATGGATCCAGAAATTTTCATTAGTGGAGGCAAAATGTAGTCTAAAATATTTTCTCAAAAAAGTATTATTAGCTTTACAGTTTACATATTTTTATGAAAAAAAAATCCTAAAATACCTAAATTTAATTTTTTGGCAACAAAATACCTAAATTTCTACAATTTACAAACCTAAAAGGAATAATTAATAGCATCTTATTCTCAATTTAATTGACCTCTTATGAATTTCTACAATTATTTTAAGATATTTATCATTTAAGGACAACATCTATTTTTTGTGGGGTCAAAACAAAACTACTATGTGTATTATTATAACATTGTAAAATAATTAAGTTGTGGGCCGAGAGAGTCGAGTAAGAGAAAAGGGAAAACTAGGGCACCGAGGTGTACCACTAGACGTAATCACAAGGAAATTACCAATGGATCGAACTCAAGAGAGCCTCTCGAGGTAAGCTCTGAGAGAAACACACCGAGGAGAGGTGAGCCCGAGGGGCAATGAGCTAGGCCGAGGAGAGCCAAGCTTTAGCCTATAGAGTGCCTCGGCCCCAATAGACTGGAAGCCCGAGTCCATAGGATTGCTCGAGGGGCAAGAGGCAGCTGAGCGAGTAAGTAGCCGAGGTAAGGCAGGCTTGCTTGGAAGGCACGAGGGAAGAACGTGAACAGAACGTGGGACTAACTGAAGATCAAGCGAAGGAGCGAGGCCGTGGAGAAGTGGCACGAAGAGTTTTACCCCACTAACCGTGCTAGTGGAGATTGTGGGTAGTGGCTCCGCTTCTTTAGGGCTCGGGAGCAATGAGAGGCGTTGATCTTTAGTAGATCCAACCTTAGGCAAATGTTGGCTAGGAAAGTGGCTGACTTAAAGAGTTTGACGACAACAAAAATTGGCACGCCCAGTGGGACAGACACGAGTGAACAAACGAACACATATGATTCGCCTGGACTGGATTATTGTTGGCGTTTGCACTTTCACTCCGGCCGGAACCTAAGTATGGAGCCAACATCGGCTTAAAAAAGGCCACTACAACTAAAGCAAAAAACATGGAGCCAGTGGTTGCTTCGAAGACAACCCCCCAGCGGTTAACGCTGATTCGAACAAAAGTTCTCCCCATGAGTCTGACGAGCACGTGGTGATGACTAATTCGTTCATTCGGCAGCAAATCGACATGGGGATACATGATATCATGTACCAAATGTCCCACCAATTGGATGAAATAGTGAAACCTATGGTTCACAATGAAGTGCAACAGGCCAAGGAAGCGGAACAAAGGCATGCTACGCAAGCTAGTAGCACGATGAACTTTGGTTTCCCGAGCCAATCATAGGGAGGACCACCTTTCTCTGTGGGAGGCACACATTAGTCCATGCCATACCCCAACTTGGACCTCAACAGGCATCCTCCTATAACACTGTAGGAGGCGTGCAACAGCGTTCTCCGAGTGGGAGTGGGATCAGCGCTCAACAGGCGTTCTCTCATCAAGTAAATCTTACTCCTGTTATTCCTAAGCCTAGTACTTTTGCCACTGCCAACACTGGGGGCAGCTTATGGCGAATGTAATTAACACAACTTCTCTTCAAGAGGGACAAGTGCAATTGGCTAGAAGGCCGCCCGAGGCAGCAGGCTTGGTGGGTCTGCCGCAAGGATCATCCTACAGATGCTCTACTACGAATAACTACCTGGCTTACGCAGGGGGGCAAGCCTTCACCCCATAATCACGGAATGGCAAGATCGACGGGTATTGCCCGAGTCAACAGCCATAGGTCCAGAGCCCACTTGTCTCGACAAACCTACCTCCTAGCCACCGCATTCCCGTTGCACTCGGTACCAACCCTGGGTTCCTATATCTGAGACACATATGAATGGTGCTTCGATCGAGCAGCCATGGAATCAACTTCCACCTCACCAAAGTGCTCATACATTTGTACCAAGAACTGACTTTGGAAACCTGGCCCAAGTAGTACTTGGGCAGCCATGGGTGCGCGCTCCACCTCATACACCACCGTAGCCAGGGGAGCAAGGTCCCTCAGATATAATGTGGTGAACAAATCCTCCGCCTGACAGACCATCGGGGCCCCAACTCTTGGATCCCAATTTGATTGCTGACACCATCAAGAAGTTCTTCGGTGTGCAGTTGAAGCCACTCGTCCAACCGGTATACAAGAAGCCTTACCCCGAGTGGGTGGATAGATTGGTACCTCTACCTAGAGGATTCAATACCCCTTAATTTTACCACATTTTCTGGGGATGATGGCAAGTCGACAATGGAGCACATCTGCCGATTTACAGCCCAATGTGGGGAAGGAAATAAAAATGAGTACCATAAGTTGCAACTTTTCCCCTTGTCTTTGTCTGGGAGTGCCTTCTCGTGGTATTCATCACTCCCACTGCACTCAATATAGACACAGGAAGACATGGATAGGTGCTTCCATGACAGATTCTATAGACTGAAGTTACCGCGACCGATCTTATGAACTTACGACAGAAAGTGGATGGGGCAGTGACCAACTTTATTGAAATATTCAGAAAGATGGCCGGAAAGTGAACAATACACTTTTCAGAATCTCAACTTGCTTCCATGGCCATCTTTGAAATGCACCTGCAATTGAAGGAAAAACTTGTAGGAGAAGCATGTAGTGACCTCAGTGGCTTGGCTTTTCCGGCTATTCAAATTGAACAATTCATACAAGAGAAAGAGAGGATAAGAGCCACTAGGGGTCGAGGACCTCAACTGGTGTCAGTAGTTGATGCGGCTGAGGACTTAGACTATGATGAATCAGTCGATTACTCGGCAGACATCTTGGTGGTCGAGATAGTTAAGGAAAAGGCTTATTTCAGTCTAGCTCTGAAGCCTGCCAAAAGGAAAGAGAAGGATGATGCCAATAATAAGATCGAGTATTCCTTTGACATCTCTAACATTGATTAGATTTTTGACTACCTCTTGAAGGACAAACAAATCAAACTCCTTGACGGCCACAAAATACCTCCTCCCGATGAAATTAGGGGGAAGAAGTACTGCAAGTGATATAATTCCTTCAATCATGCCACGTCTAATTGCATAATCTTCCTGCGAGCAATTCAGGAAGCTATCGGGAAGGGGAGGTTTAAAATGGCCGATAAGGGAGCATCAGAGATGATAGTGGATACTGACCCATTCCCAGCATGAATATTAACATGGTATCCTTCTCGGGGAGTGACCGAGGGAAGGGTAAGAAGAAGTATGTATGGGTTCCCAATTCTGGAAATTGATTCTTGACGTACTGCAGAAAAGTATTAACCTTCCCATGTTCCCTAGTAGAAGTAATTTCATTGGGAACATTCTGAACTAACTGTAATAACTAGGAAGATAAAGCATTCTTTTCTGTTTTCCCTTTTTTACGTAAAGCATTATTTTCTCTTTTCTTTTCATTTTTGGTCAAAGAATGTAAAGCATTATGAACAACCTGTGTTAACTGAGAAGATGAAGTTGATTCCAAACTACCAGAATTCCTGTCAATAGCCACTGTACCTATCCCCTTGGTGTTGATGTCACCTGACCGGCTAAGTTGTGTACAAGAAGGGGGCCTCTGTTGACAGAACTCACAAGCCTAGATTTCTCGTACATGGAAAAATGTATGAATTAGAGCACGGTCTATAGTAAAAATAAATAAATAAATAAATAAAACGCTATACAGTAAAAAAAACTAGCACCTGAATTTGATCAAACTAAAATAAAATAAATAAATAAATAAAACGCTGTACAGTAAAAAAAACTACCACCTGAATTTGATCAAACTAACAACGAGTATACTATGGGATATACCTGAAGAAGAATCAAATACAAAATCAGACATCCTAAACTCCCATTTTGGTAAAGACAGCAAACAACTGGTTCCAATTCTTCATCATCATGTTGAGAACCATCATCAACATTGCTGATGTTGGCCACCATGGCCCAAAACTTTTCCCATCAGCTGTCATCTTCGCCTAAATTAAAAACCAAGACACAAATTCAAATGAATTAAATGGAAAAACATCACGTTTAACACAATTGAGAATATTTTTAATCAAATGCCTTCTTTAGCCTGTAAATAACTACCTGAAAGATATGAAAAATATGTTTTAAGACATATTTAGAATACTAAAATTTTAATAATCAATATAATGTTTTGGATTTGTTTTGTAACAAAAACATATGATGGTCAGTACACAGAATATAATGTTTATTTAATCCCAATATTATTGACTAAAATAGAGAATAATAACGCAGCAACCAACCATAGCTGCAGCCTGACGAGACTGCTTGTGTCGATCTCTTTCCTTTCTTATAGTTGGACTTGGAACACGTTTGGGAATATGATTAGCGTCAAGTTTTCCCAAATGAATCTTACAACTGTCTACAAAGTTCTCTGCATTTTCCTTTCTGTGTTTTTTCCTCATTGAAACAAGAAGTGACAACAAGCTATGTTCTCCGATACCAAGAAATGAACCAATCACAATCAAACCACAATCAGTATCTTGCAAACAAGCTTGTTTTCAGTATTGAATAATTGCATTTTGTTCTTTATTGAATCATATGGATAAATGTTCAAAGTAAATTTATGGTAAACTGCTATTGTTTATGTGGATAATTGAAGTTTATGGGTAGTGAATGATAGTTTGAGTAATTCAAGGGGACTGTCAGATTTACTCAAATCTATCATAATATTATTTTGGAGATACTAAAAAAAACAATATTTCATAGCGCTTTTTTGAGAAAATGCCATTGAAAACCATATATTTTACAGCGCTTTCCTTAACAAGCGCTGTTAAACATAGAAACATGTAATAGCGCTTGGTGAAGAAAGCGCTGTTAAATGTCTATATATAATAGCGCTTAGGAAGCGCTATGATAGGCCTAAAAGCTACTATAACGGTAAGGTTTATAGCACTTTTAAGCGCTATAAAAAGTGAAAATAAGCGCTATAATAACCTTTCTTTTGGTGTAGTATCTTTCTGCTGAAAGCAGATATTTAGTGATAATGAGAGTAAATGTATTACTGGTAGAAGAACACTATCAGGAGCAAGGGGTACGTCAAATATCTTGGGAAACACAAAGATAAAACAAAGACCGCATTTAATAATCCACTACAAAAAAAACAAGTAATTAACGAGGGACTTTGCGAGGGAAAATTAAGTCCCTCGCAAAAGCAAAAATTAGCGAGGGACTTTGCGAGGGAAAAAGAGTCCCTCGCAAAGTGGCAGTTAGCGACGGACATGTGGCAATTAGCGACGGAATATCAGTCGCTAAATGCAAGGCGCCAATTTCAAACTGAGCTGCACGTTTTTTAAGGGATTTAGCGACGGAATAGCAGGTCCCTCGCTAATTGACTGACATTGACATTACACTTTGCAGGATTCTGACCATTGGCAGGTGGCTTGGGAAACGCGAGGATTAGCGAGGGACAGTCCCTCGCTAATTCCCTCGCAATCTGTCATATTTTTTTATTAATCCGAACCAAACACACTCTCTCTCATTTACTCTCTTCTTCTCTCTTCTTCTCTTCCACTCTCTTCTTCTCTTTTCTTCTCTTCCACCACCACCACCACCACTCTCTTCTTCTCTTTTCACTCCACTCTCTCTCATTTACTCTCTTCTTCTCTCTTCTTCTCTCTTCTTCTCTTTTCTTCTCTTCCACCACCACCACCAACCACCACCACCACCACCACTCTCTTTTCTTCTCTTCCACCACCACACCACCACCAACCACACTACCACCACCACCACCACATAGATCTCACGACCACCACCACCACCACACTACCACCACCACCACCACCACCACCAACACCACTCTCTTTCTCCCTTACTCTTCTCCTTCTCTCTCTACGACCACCACCACACAACCACCACCACCACATATATCTCACTCTCTTTCTCCCTTACTCTTCTCCTTCTCCTTCTCTCTCTACGACACCACCACCACCACCACCACCACCACTCTCACTCCTCTCTCACTCTCTCTTTGGAAATTTTGGTTATAATAATAATAATAAGGCTTAAATATCATTTACCCCCCTACAAATATCACCATAATCCATTTACCCCCACAGAAAATAAAAAGTTTTAAAATGTCCCTTGCAAATATAAACTGTTTACGGTTACCCCCTCCTGTTAGATTATATTGACAGTGTTAAGGGTATAATGAGTATAAACTGTTTACGGTTACCCCCCTGCAAAATATAAATTGTTTACGTTTACCCCCCTGTAGGGGGGTAACCGTAAACAATTTATATTTGCAAGGGACATTTTAAAACTTTTTATTTTACAAGGGGGTAAATGGATTATGGTGATATTTGCAAGGGGGTAAATAATATTTAAGCCTAATAATAATATTACTAATACTAATAATAATAATAATAATAACAACAGTACTAATAATAATAATAATAATAATAAACTCAGATTGAGAAGCGTGCCAGTCAGATTTGGGAAGCGTGTTGTCAGCATTAGCGAGGGAATTAGCGAGGGACTGTCCCTAGCTAATTAGCGACTGACACAATTTCCCTCGCTAAAGGGAATTAGCGAGGAGGATATTAGCGACCGAACTGGTCCCTCGCTAATTCCCTCGCTAATGGCAATTAGCGACGGAATTGGGCCTTTTAACCACTGATATTTCCCTCGCTAAACCCAATGTTTTTTGTAGTGATCTCTAGGATAACTTTGAAGCTGACTAAGTTGGCTATCTCCCTCAATGGTGAATAAATTTTAGTCCATTTAGGCACCTGAGTAGTTTGTAAAGAGAAGCCGCGGAAATCGAAGTATCTTTTTTCAGCACATTTTAACTCCGTTGGAATCCACCGTGGATGATACAAATCCAATTCTTCCCAAAATTGAGGTTTCAGAGAGTACAACTAATACAACAAACAAAAATCTAGGTAAATACAAAAAGCAAAAACCTCATTAACGCCAAAACCTCATTAACGCCCGATGAATTAGAATAAGAAGTAACCATATCCAAGATAGATTGGCTCTATTTGGTGGAGAGGTTTGGTGACTTTGGATGATAATTTAGAGGAACTGAGACAGTTCGCTTGGTTCACTAAAAAAGTGTTGGGTGATGGCGCTTCTATAAATTTTTGGAAAGAAAAATGGTTTGGTACCGAGCCTTTGTTCAAAGTCTTTCCCTTGTTGTATGATGGAGGTGGGCAAAGAACTTGTTACTGATGGCGATTTCGGTCTTGGCATGGAGATACTCGGAGTTGGAACAAACTGCGTGGCGTGTTTTTGATTCTATCCGCGCATCGAAGGTGAGATATTGGGCGGTATTTTGCAATCGATGAACGCCAACGAGGGAAGGAAGACGGATGATTTCGGCGCGAGGATCGGACTAAGAGTTTCACGGTGAATTCAGCATATCAGCTACTAGTCTGCAGCGACATTCCTCCAACAACTTCGGTTCAGCAACGTTTGTTGGGGGCGTTGTGGAAATCGCTTATCCCTTCGAAGGTTGCGGTCTTTGGATGGCGTCTGTTGCTTGATTCTCTGCCTGTCTGTGACCAATTATTTCACATAAATGTCCTCCATTCCGAACAGGAGGCTAGCTACTCGTTGTGCAGTAACTTTCGCGAGACAGCCAACCACTTGTTCCTCAGCTGCAGCTTTGCTCGTTCTGTATGGCAGCTTGTTAGAAATTGGCTCGAAGTTGATTTCGACATGTCCCTAGATATTGTTGACATCTTTCTTAGATGTGGTTAGTTATGCAAAGGGAAGAAGGTGAAGCGAACGAAATACATGTTCTGGTTAACTACTTGTTGGAGTGTTTGGCTTGCAAGGATTGAAACTATTTTTAACAACGAGGAACCAAATGCCGAATCCGTGGTGAACCGCATCAAAAGTTTAACTTGGAGTTGGTGTGGTTATAGATTGAAGTTATGTTCATCTCTCTCAATTTCAATATGGTGTCTAATCCACTTCAATGTTTAGAAGGGAGAGAAACGGTGGGTTGACATTCACATTGTTAGCAACCCAATTCCATTTTGAGGTACTATTTTTCTTTACTTGAGTCTTTTTTCCACCTGGGTTTTTTTTTTCGGGAGGTTTTAAGGAGGTCATCCCTCTTTCATTATTGTATATGAGATTGGTGCACCCCTAGTGTCCTCATCAATACAACTATTACTTATCTAAAAAAATAATAATGGCACCACAACACTGGAGAAGAAAAAGAGCCAGTTCCAGACTTTGTTTAGATCTATGGAAGAAGTAAATTATGATATAGCTAGCATAATATAATGGATATGTTCCGATATCAAAATACAAATTACAATCATTCAAAATTGACTTTCCGGCATGTTGATCTATACCATAAATGTATGTTAGATACTCAGTTTTTAAAGAACTGAGCAAACCTCCTAAAGCAAGAGATAAAGAGAAGAAGAGAGACTTTTCTTAAGATATATATTTCATTATTGATACTAAATATGAGGTCACTACAATGTTTATATAGGCTAGTAGATACACACCATAAAGGAGGATATATCACCAACACAATAACATTACTACCTAAGAAAGTATTCAAAGACAATGCCTAAAAAACCCCTTCTAAAATATACTAAAACAATCATTATTTTCTTGATCTCAATGATCATATCATTAAATATGATCGTATAGCATCTACATTTCTATTTCCAGCACGAAGTGTAGTAGGAAAGACCATAATCCGCAATGGATGCTAGCTCCATTATAAAGTCAAAGAAATCATTGGGACAACCTCCTCCGAAAGCATGTCCAAAGAAGTCAGAATCAATAGAACAAGTGTCAGTCACATCTGGCACTTCAGATTCACAATGTCTCCTTAGACTCTTAGAGCCTTTTGTAACAACATTGCAAGGAATCTGTGAAACGGAATGTGAACAGATATATCTGGTGTCTCAGATACCATCCCCTTTTGAATGAACCTTAAACACTCATGTATCATCGAAGAGGCAGAATCCGAAAGTAGATGAGAGGCATCATACATCTCTCCGTTCCTATCATTAGAAAATGCCCCATCCACTAGTTGAGTTGATTTTGGCTATATTCGGTACTTGCACTTCGGAATGTGGCTGAATCCGGGGTACAAGTTTGTGTGCTTCTGGAACTTGAAGATGGACTTCAGATTATTGAAGATTGGCCTCAGGTGGTCTGAGGTAGCTTGCTCACGCACGTCGGGTGGGGTGTACCTGCAAACACTCCGATGCTTAAGTCAGCAAGGGACTAAGAGAGGTATGCAAAAATGAGAACGTACCTGGAAATGGTGGATTGCACCTCTATTTATAGATGGTCGCAGCGTATGTGAGACGTCGGATATGGCCGCGTTAATCTGAGCCGTTGAATGGAAAACTCAGTGGATGAGTGTCTATTAGGCCGTTGCTAATGCGGTATTAGGCCTGGTCCAAGTTTCGTGAAACCTCCGGCCCAGTCCAGAACAGGCTATAAAGTGACACAAAACAAAAGGGAAAGCAGGTATTCTCATTTTCTTCTATTGCAAATTGTAGATGAGGGTTCATCCTTTGCACATAGGACAGAAGTTTCATCCAAGTTCTTAAGATATCTTGTTGATCACTGGTAACATATTTGGACACCATCGCATGGCTTATAACAAAGTGAATATCTTCAATAACACGCATTGTTGTCTCGTACAAACGTCCCCACTTGGAAACCTACAAAAGGATCACATATTTTTTTATGGAACATCGTAAAAGAAGATTAAAAACATGATTATGAAAACTATAGCTCCATTTTATTTGTAGAAAAATTGTTAACCAACTTCATAACAAGAACAACATAAAGTTATATAGAGCAAGATAAACATCTCGACATTATACCTACCTGAAGGCGTCCATTTTCAGCACATGAATCAAAAATCTTTTCCAAACATCCCAACAGTGTGGTCAATAGGTCGTAATCCTTCAAAGACCTTGAAGCTATAATATCTGCACTGAGAACACAGATAGTAGGGGAAATCGCTTCAGGGAAATTAATGTCACTATGGTGGTTTATGCCCTCCTACAGTGGCGGACTTTGACTAAAATGTCCGGGTGGTAAATCTTAAAGAGACATGGAAATTAAAAACACGTCAACGCTGCTAAACTCTAATACAATTAGAAAATATAAATATAAATATAAATTAAAATTATTTATAGAGAAAATTAAATGACTAAAATCGTAATTATAGCTTTACGTAGAGACTCAATTGAAATTGTTTGTAAACAATATTTTATTTTATTTGATTCTAATTTTAATATGCTGAAGAATTTTTTGAAAATGTTCAACCATATATTCATAATTTCTAATTCTAATATAAGAGGTGTGATAATATTAAAAATGTGTTCCAATAATAATTTTTACATGCCCAAGACACCACCAGCATCACCATAGTAATTTTTACACGAGTGACACATCTCGACAATTTGACTAACCATGACTGGGGGCAAGGAGGATAATCAAGCAGCTAGTGACAAGCCGAGTCGATATGTTCCAAATTCATAAAACCTTCATGCCGAGACCTTTCCTTCAGATGGACCTCGACAAGGGGGAAACTGTTCCGGATCGGTCAAATGCTTTAGGCCTAAATGCGCCAGGGCCGCAATCCATGGTAATTGGACGGCTCTGATTCGTTCCCTCCATAGCATAATTCAAAATACCAACCTGCTAATGTGCGCTTCACCCCTTAAAGCGCGCCACGAATTGACACTATTTCCTATAAATGTGTTGTCTCGTCAGCTTGTCATGTACTCCCTCCGGTCTCTTTTATAAGTAAAAAACATGATTAAATTTTTGGTCTCTTTTTATAAGCAAAAGTTAACTACTTTTATCATATTTAATGCTATTGTTCTATCTATGCTCTTCATCATATGGATGGCGGTTATTTGGAATCTATAGTTGGCTCGAAACAAGGTAAATTCAAAGGGGAGGTGGTTCCCACGCTTTCTATACTAGGGGGAATTAAGGATACGACATGGAGTTGGTTTAAGGCAAGGAGAGGAGGGAATTGTAGGGTGACTTGGTCAG
Source organism: Oxytropis ochrocephala (assembly GCA_020916435.1). Taxonomy (NCBI): domain Eukaryota; kingdom Viridiplantae; phylum Streptophyta; class Magnoliopsida; order Fabales; family Fabaceae; genus Oxytropis; species Oxytropis ochrocephala. Next base: position 90,122,122 of record CM037088.1, read on the forward strand.
ATTGGTACAATTGTCCGATGAGTTGCTTTTCTATGTTGTAATTTTCTCGGAGTTCTCAGATTTAATCATTTATCTATTTTAGAGGGGGAGAAGCGTTGGGTTAGTTCGCTTTACTCCCACAGTTGTGTAGTTTTTGTGCGAGGTACTATTTTTCCTACCTGAGTCTTTTTCCCACTGGGTTTTGGTTCAGGGAGGTTTTGAGGAGGCCCTCCCCCTTTCTTGCTTTCCATTGTAAGGGTTGGGCACCCCTTGTGCTCTCTTCAATTAAATCTTTGCTTATCTAAAAAAAGTTAAATAAAAGGTTCTTTTCATTAAATATTAAAAAGGTTAGTTTAGTAAATTTAGTTAACTTTTTGCAAGAAAACTAGACAATTAATTGCACTTAACTAACTTTCTTAATCACCGTGAAAGTAGTTAGTTTTACTTATAAAAGAGACCTGAGGAGTATGCGTTTATTATTGCATACCACCTATTCCCTATATATGCTGACTTAAGCATCAAGATGTGTGCAGGTACCACACCCCTCACCGGATCAACTCGAGTTGGAACATCTCGACACTACACTTGGAGTGATCTAGCTTCTCAACTTGGTGAGCATATCAACCCATTACTCGATGATCGAGACTTGCATCCAGTACAGTTTAGAAATCATGCAATCTTGAAAAGAAAAAAAAACTACATCTATGAATGACTTGGGTAACTTTTATTGCTATTATCCAATTGCATATACTACTTTGCAATAGAAAAGGTATAACTGGGAGCTAGCTGAATTCAGGAACTTGCAGAAGCAATATGTGTTAACTGGTACCTCACATCAGAATTTGGTAGAAATCCATAAAAATCAAATGAAAGTGAAAGCCAATCTGCAACAGAGAAGGAGACATTTGCATGAATTAGCTATGGCGGAACAGAGGAAAAGAGATAAAGAAATAGAAGATATAATGCAGAGTGTGAGAGTTCAGCTAGGGAAAGCAACCCCAAAGCAACGGAATAATCCTCACCTAGAGGAAGAGGTGGCTGATAATATAAGGCAAGTCACACAAAGAAACAATCCAGAGCTCTACTCTCAAATGGTTGCTGGTAACAGTGCAAGTAGAGACCAATTGTTCAGTAATGCCTTCTGTGGTCTTCCAAGTGTCCCACCAAAGCTAATTCCAACAGATCATCAGGATTATCTTGTAGAATTTCCCCTGAGGTAGAAGAGACTGAAGAGCACAGCAGCAATAGGAAAGAAGAGGAAGATAATAGTCTTGCAATCATCCTTAATAATGGTTTGAACCTGCAAAGGAAAAGAGAGTTAGAACACAAGTTTGATATTGGAGCAACTGTGTCAAAAAAAAAGAAAGAGAGCAAAGAAAGCAAATGGTGAAGGTCACTCTGCCACCATGACAAGATAAGTTATTTCATCAAACAACAACTCGAGGCCGAGGAGGCGGGCCACCCCATGCCCCCATCAGAGGAGGCGGCATCCTCGACAAATAGAGAGCTGAAAAGCCTAATCAGAGACTTCAAGCTGGCCATTAATTTCCTTATGGAAACCAGAGCCCATAAGGAACGTGTAGAAAAAGTTAAAAGAAGATATAGATACCAACACTTGTTTTATGTTGAAGCTCAAGGAATCTCAGGTGGATTATGTTTGTTGTGGAATGATCATTTTGAAATTCAAGTCTTGGAATCTTGTACTAACTACATTCACACTGCCATAAGAGAGAGAAGATCTAGACATTGCTTTCAGATGTCCTTCATATATGGCAATCCAACCTTTGCTAATAGAAGAAATTTGTGGCCTAAAATAGCTAAACTTAAACCTCTTCACAATGGTCCTTGGTGTTGTATGGGGGATTTCAATGAGATGACAAGCAACAATGAAAAAGATGGTCTCAATGATGTTGAACCAATTAGAATGAGGTTGTTTAATGAGTTCATAGAAGAGTCAATGGACTTTAAACTTCAAGGATTCAAGTATACTTGGATTAGTAATCCAGAGAAGGTTTTGTATCTAGACAAAAGATTGACAGAGTACTTGCAAACTACTCTTGGAGGGAAATCTACCCTCATGCACTAGCAACAACTCTACCAATTGTAAGCTCATATCACTCTCCAATTGTTTTTAAACCTACCTTCTATGCGTAGTGGTAGATCTTTCAAGTATGAAGCCTTTTGGGAGGAGAATGAAGGTTGCAGAGAGGAAGTTGATTTTGGGTGGTCTACAGATGTAGTAGCTGACCCTTGGGAAAATTGCAAGAAAAAGGTTAATTCTTGTACTACTCACTTACAGAAATGGCATCAACATACCTTCAAGAATGCTTCAAAAGAGATAAAAAAGTTGAATGCTCAAATTGAGCATGAACTCAATAAACCAAATTCTGCAACTGATTGGCATTGGGTGAATCAAGCTAGGAAAGAAATTGATAAGCTGTGGAAACAAGAAGAAATCTATTGGGGACAAATGGTTAGAAGGTCAATGGTTAGAAGGTCAGCAACAAGTAATGGAAGGTGTGTGGGAGTTCTACAATGATTTATACTCCTGTGAGCAACCCTCTAATGTACATGAATGCATAAACATTATTCCAAAGTCTGTTACAAATGTAATGAATCAATCTCTCCTAAATCCCATCACTCTAAAGGAAGTGGAGGTAGCAGTGTTTGATTTAGGAGCTTATAAAGCTCCTGGCCCTGATGGTTTAAATGGGTTGTTCTTCCAAAAAAAACTGGCAAACAATCAATAGTATTCCAAGTTGTTTCTGAATTTTTCTCAAAAGGTAACCTAGGTGCTGAAGCAAACTTCACAAATGTAGCCTTAGTCCCTAAAATCCCTATTCCAGAAGAAATCTCTCAGCTCAGACCAATTAGTTGTTGTTCATTCATATACAAGGACATTGCAAAGATAATGGTGGCAAGACTAAAACCTATAATTGGGAAGATAATCTCCCCCCAACAGAGTGCATTTGTAGGTGGCAGAATGATCCAAGACAACCTGATTGTTGCTCATGAAGCTTTCCATTTTCTAAAGAAAAAATAGGGAGAAGGAGGTAAAGGTATTGCCATCAAGTTAGACATGAACAAAGCCTATGATAGAGTCAATTGGGAGTTAATTTCCTAAAGCTGTGTTACTTGCCTATGGATTTCATGAAGAATGGGTCCTCTCTGTGATGAAGTTGGTAACTACGAGTTTTTACTCTTATCAAATAAATGGCTTCTCATCAAGGAAAGTATATCCAAAGAGAGGAGTAAGACAAGGAGATCCTCTATCCCCTTACCTTTTCATCATGGTCTTTGATGTTCTCTCAAGACTAATCACTCAAGCAACATCTACAGAACTCTCCAGGGAATTAAATTAGCCCCCACAGCTCCTCCTCTGACGCACTTATTCTTTGTTGATGATGCTATTCTTTTCTTCAAGGAAGCACTGAGAATATGTACCAGATTATCAAGATTCTTAACCAATTCACTAGTGCATCTGGGCAAAATATAAATTTATCTAAATCTGTGGTGATTTGTGGCTGCAAGGTATCTCAAGAAGTCAATGAGAGAGTATCCTCTATCTCTAATATTCCAATTTGGACTACCCCTAGTCATTATCTAGGTGTTCCAGCTGAGTGGGGAGGCTCTAAGATTCAAAGTCTTAATTGGCTCAAAGAGAAGGTCACTAACAAGCTAGAGGTTTGGAAGGGAAACCTACTGAATCAAGCAGGGAAAGAAGTACTTCTTAAAGCAGTAATACAAGCAACTCCTAGTTATGTAATGTCAATTCTGACTCTCCGAAAGACTTTTTGTGACTCTCTAACTTCAGCAGTGGCAAAATTTTGGTGGAAATCAAATGGGAGGTTCAATGGTATTCACTGGAAAAGATTTGAAGCCCTTTGTTTTCCCAAGAACAAAGGAGGACTAGGTTTTAAAGACTTTAAAAAAATGAATACCGCACTTCTATCTAAACAAGTCTGGAGGTTGAGCACTGATCTTAATACTTATTGGGCTACTACTTTGAAAGCAATCTACTTTCCTAATTGCTCCTTTTGGGAGGCCTCCACACAAAGAGGAGCCTCGTGGGTTTGGAATAGCTTCCTCCAAGGTAAATAGTTATTGAAAGCTTCTGGTAGATGGCTTGTGGGAACAGGGACATCAATCAACATCTCTAATGATAATTGGCTAAGCTCTGGAAAGAAAGTAGTATTGAAATCTAATGCTACTGCTACTACTGTGTCTGAACTTATTGATGCTGAGAACAAATGGGACTTTAATTTACTTAGAGAGAATCTAAATTCTCAGAGTGCTATTGAAGCAGTGAAGACTCCTATCTCATGGATTGCACAAAATGATAAGTTATTGTGGCCACACAGCAAAGATGGTTGCTACTCTGTTAAGTCTGGATATAGAGCTTTGATTGAGACTATTCCAAGAGACACTCAAGGTCCTTCAAGCTTTGAAACTCATTCAGTAGACCTTTGGACAGAGATTTGGTTGGCTAAAGTTCCTAATAAGCTCAAACATTTCATTTGGAAGGTAGTATGTCATAACATAATCCCTACTAGAGAGAATTTGTGCAAGAAAAGAATTCCATTGTCTCACCTTTGTCCTATTTGCTTAAAAGAAACTGAAACTACAGAACATATGCTACTACTATGTGATTGGACTCAACCACTATGGTTTGTTCTACAATTTCTGCACCCCCCTCTCCTCTAGGTCTAACTACTATACAAAATTGGATTATGGATGCTTTAGAGACCCCCATGGCTAGTGAAAACAATCTCTCTTCCTGGATTTTCTTTACTCTCTGACCATTTGGAATGCTAGAAATGATATGGTTTTCAATCACAAAGTCCCTGATCCTCTGAGTTGTCTATATAAGGTTCAAGCTCAATGTCATGAATACTTAGCAACTACTCTCCTCAATAAAGAAAGCACCAGACAAAATCAAGATAATTCACAATCTAGAGTGCAGGTTCCTCCAACTCAATGGAGGCCACCTCGTGAAGCTTTTGTCAAAATTAATTGTGATCCTGCATATGATCAAGCAACAGGAAAAGGCTTCCCAGGAATTATTTGCAGAAATACACAGGGAGACTTACTCTCAGCAACTACAACTAGGTTCTTTGCACTGAATCCTCTAGCGGCGTAAGCTCTCGGTCTTAAATGAAGCAGTGTCCTTTGCGGTTAATCTCCACTTAGATCAAGTCACTTTTGAATCTGACAACAAAACCCTCATAGAGGTGTGTAATGAGAGATCAGTGAATAAGGAAATACAAGGAATAGTGGAGGATATAAATTCACTTAGAAGGAATATTGTGCACTCAGATCTAACCTGGATCAAAAGGGAGGGAAATAACTGTGCTCACACAGTTGCGATGCTAGCCAAGGAAGATGTTCTTCAAGGGTCGTGGACAATTCGCCCTCCTCCTCTTCTTCGTCGTGCACTGGTCAAGGATGCACAAGCATTGTGGAAGTAACGCTTTAACCGTGCCTCCATCATCTCTGCTTTCATCTTCTTCGATCGTGATCTCTTCACCTAGCTTCGTGGATCTTGAGCGCGATCGACAGGGTTCTTCAATTATAACATTACTCTTCTTCATCTTGCTCTACATTGCTCCCGCATCGTCTCTCAATTGACCATATCTTTGATAAATTGCTACCTGATGCTCGAGATATGCTAATTGAAGGATTTGAAGGAATTAAAGATGGTGAATCGGTGTAGGCGACCGTCTAGGGTTTTTTTTTTACCAAATTAGGGATCGGGTGTCTTTGCAAATGATTGTGTTATTTCCCCTTTTGTCAAAAACTGTGGTTATGTCTTTTTCCTTTTTTGTGTGTGGGCGGTTCTAACGTGACCCGGAAAACCGGCCCAATTAGTTTACTTTGTTGGTTTTTATTTTGGTTTTTGTTGTAAGTTCTGGATGTATGGTTTGGGCCTGACCCATTATTTCTCTAGCAATGAAATCATAATCCATTTGACCAAAAAAAACGTGTATGTATTACCATAAAGATATCAATAATCTTAGAGTGCGCATGAAACACTTCAATATGAATAGTATGATGGAGACCTCAAATAAACACTATGAGAAGCTCTATTACAAAATATATTTCAAACCACAAGAAAATAATTTGTAAGCACCAAATACAATCAACCATCGGGTTCTGATTCTCTCCCGTAGTTGAACAATTCCAGTAAGAGAGATAAATTCACACATCAAAATATTATTATTTACAAAATACTATTATTTTAATAAATGCGTTTGTTTCTCTCCTATTGGAAGTGTCTAGTACCGGAGAGCATCCTCTTCCGTCAATCACCCAGGAAATAACTTGATATGGCATGTGATATGCTCACGGCATATAGGACACTTTGATAATTTTGATCCACAATCTCTGCAAGTCTGCAGAAGAATGATTTATAAATTATGGTCATCATATCGGTTGAGAAAAATGGAAACATAAATAATAATAAAATAAAATAAAATAGAAAAGCATTTGTTTGGAAAAGCTCACCATGTGGCCGCACCCAAAGGCCAAGTCTTTTTCATTGGTTAGGCATATAGTGCATGCCTGCATTTCATACAAAAAGGTTAAATGAATAGTGAAATGTGTTCAGGTTAAACATGCTGGAAACTGGACATATTGATTTTGTTAATGTCAATCTTATTCGTAGTTTCGATTGCATTCATGTAGAATATATAGAGAAAAAAAAAGATCTTTTAGAGCTTTGGATATCTGATTCAACAATTTTTTAATATGCGAATATAAATCTTTTGGAAATAATTGATATGATATTTTGTTTGGAAATAGAAAACCCCATCAAAATCATCTGTTTATAATTTCAACTTAAATGACTGCTATAAGTGGTCATCACCTCAAGTAGTCACAACTCACAAGTATATCACCAGCTTGGTGTTATTTTTCCTTTACTTCCGTTTAATTTCTGCATTTTATTTTCGGTTTATCATTTTTGCAATTTAATTTGGTTTATTGCAAAGAGGTTCATTGTAAATAGTGGTAATTTCACAATCGGTTAGCGTAGGACTCATGTGTACTTTAAGCTCGGCCTAGAGGGCACTTCGGTCTTTACACTTTGTACAAATGGGATATAAATTCCCTCCTCAAAAAACAGATTATAACTGACTTTCAATAATAATAATCAATTTTCAGTAAATGCGTGCGCCTTTCGTTTTCGTTTTCGTTCTTGCTTTTCTTCTCGGCTAGAGGTTCATCACCTCGGCCTCGTGTGTGTGTTCAAGTCGGCTAGTGCATTCTGACGTCGACCACCGCCGCCTCTTCGCTTCGGTTCAAAGATCAACTATGGTGATGATGCATTAACATGGTATCTAGAGCTGCGCTTTTAAAGAGAGGATCTTGGGAAACACGAGTGAAGTGATTCTTCGGTGAGGTGTGTGCATTCGATCTTGTTCTTGTAATTCACATCGGATTGCAAATCAAGATCAAACGAAATCGTCCTTTCTTGATTTCGTGGGTTAGGGAAACACGAGAGATTGAGTGATCAGAGTGAAAGAGAAGATGAACGGCGGTAACGGTGGATTGAACACGAAGCTTCCGGTGTTCGACGGGAAAAATTGGAATCGGTGGTCGATTCAAATGAAAGTTCTTTTTGGCGCGCAAGATGTGTGTGAACTGGTGGAAGATGGCTACACACCGCAGGAGAAGGTGCAACGGAGGCACGAGAAATGCGCAAAGGGAGACGAGGAAGAAAGATCAAAAGGCCTTGTTCTACATTCATCAATGCGTAGATCACAAGGTGTTTGAAAAAATCTCTGAGGCAACCACTGCGAAGGCTGCGTGGGATATTCTTGTTCGAAGTTATGGTGGAGATGCTACTGTGAAAGAAGTGAAATTGCAATCGCTACGAAAACAATACGAAAATCTGAACATGAAGAGTGATGAAAGAATTGCAGACTATATCACGCGTGTGGTTACAATCACCAATGAAATGAAGCAGATCGGTGAAGCGAATCGAAGAAATGATCGTGAAAAAGGTACTTCGTTCCTTAACTCCAAAATTTGATAGTATCATGGTAGCAATTCAGCAATCTAAGAACACTAGTGTAATGAAGTTAGATGAATTACAAAGTAGTTTAGAAGCACATGAAACACTTGTAATTGATAGGGATGTTCAAGTTGAAACTGAACAAAAGGCACTGCAAGCACAAGTCTTTAATAAAGGTGGTGGAAACAAATCGAATTGGAAAGAAAATAAGTGGAAACAAAAGAAACAAGAGTCGCTTGATAAGAACAATAAGAAAGGAACGGGTAGTAGCAGTAATAATAGTGATAAGGGAGGACCACCTGGAAAGAACTCTAAGAATCCAAACAAGAAAGGAAATTTTGATAAAAGAAAGGTTCAGTGTTTCAATTGTGATAAATTCGGCCACTTTGTTGATGAATGTTGGTCGAATAAAGAGAAAAAGAAGGAAGAAGCTAACATAGCGCAAGGGGATTTTGATGAGGAACCCGTGATCTTGATGGTGACAACAAATGAGGAAGGGGTGATTACAGACCTGTGGTACCTCGACACAGGCTGCTCAAATCATTTGACTGGAAATAAAAGGTGTTGATCAATTTCGATGGCGTGAAGAGAACAAAGATCGACAAAGCCGATGGTGAGTACTTGACGTGCGAGAAGGTATGGGTGACATTCTGGTACAAATGAGTGATGGCTCAAAAGTGTTGATTGAGGATGTGTGGTATGTACCAGGGGTGAAAAACAACTTAATGAGTGTTGGCCAACTGCTAGAAAAGGGATATTCAGTGAATATGGAGGATAATGTGATGACCTGTTTGATAAAAATAAGAAAATGATCTTCAAGTCTCCACTGAGAAGAACAGAACCTTCAAAGTGAAGATTGAAGTCGTGAAGCTCGGTGCTTGAGTGTTACAAAGGCCGAGGACGAGTGCATTGTGGCACAAGAGGTATGGTCATCTCAATTATGCGAGTTTGAGTCAATTGCAATCCAAAGGGCTTGTACTCGGCATTCCAAAGGTAACTGGCTAGTAGTGTTGCTTGTGAAGTGTGCATGAAGAGTAAACAATCTAGATTGCCCTTTGCATCAGAATTACCTCCAAGAGCAACACTTGCCTTGGGTGTGGTACATTCCGATGTGTGTGGACCTTTTGAAGTTCCTTCCTTGGGTGGAAACAAATATTTTGTGACTTTCATTGATGAGTTTACAAGAATGATCTGGGTTTATTTGATTAAACAGAAAAGTGAAGTCTTTGATCAGTTTAAAAGGTTCAAGGCATATGCAGAAAAACAGAGTGGCTGCAAGGTGAAAGTATTAAGGAGTGATGGTGGTGGAGAGTACAGCTCCACCGAGTTCAAAAGTTTTTGTGACGAGCAGGGCATAGAACATGAGGTCACGCCACCCTATACACCCCAACACAATGGAGTAGCTGAGAGGAGGAATAGGATGATACTTGATATGGTAAGATGCATGCTTAAACAGATGCAACTACCAAACACTCTATGGGGTGAGGCTGTGGCAACTGCAGTATACATACTGAATAGATGTCCGACAAGGAGGTTGAAGAATAAGGTGCCTTTGGAGATGTGGAGTGGTGAGAAACCTGATATAAGTCACTTAAAGGTATTTGGCGCTCTATGCTACAAGCATATACCAGATGCTAGGAGAAGGAAGTTAGATGACAAGAGTACTCCAATGATATTTGTAGGATATCATTCAACAGGTGGCTACAAATTGTATTGTCCTACAACCAACAAAGTTGAAGTTAGTAGAGATGTGATTGTAAAAGAACAAGAAAGGTGGAATTGGAATTCAAATGGAGTAACATCGATTGACATTGACAGTGCAATACTTGAAGAAGATCATAGTGAAGTACCAATACAGGGAGAGGTACCTGGTCTGCATGAAATTGAGCAACAAGGGAATGATTCCGACGGCTCTGAGTCTGATGATGAAGTTCCAGCACAGGGCAGGCCACAGAGACAGAGAAATTTACCACCTCGGCTCATCGATTACATGAGCTAATTGCGCATTTATTTGATAGACAATGATGGTGATCTATCGCAATTTGCACTAGTAGTATGATCTCGAGCCACTTAGTCATACTGAAGCGATGAAAGATAAGGTGTGGAAGGTCATGAATGATTGAAGAATTGAATTCAATTGAAAGGAATAAAACTCGGAGAATCAAGCGTACATCCAAACAAGAAACCGATAAGTGTGAAGTGGGTCTTCAAAGTGAAACTGAAGCCCGATGGATCAGTGGCAAGACACAAAGCTCGGCTTGTGGCTCGTGGATTCCTGCAGAAGGAAGGTCTAGATTACAAGGAGGTGTTTGCGCCTGTAGCTAGACATGAGACAATAAGATTAGTGATAGCTCTAGCATGTAGTAGGGGATGGACTATACTACATCTAGATGTTAAATCGGCATTTTTGAATGGTGCGCTAGAGGAAGAGGTTTATGTGACACAACCACCTTGCTTTGAAATAAAAGGGAAAGAACAGATGGTGTTTAAGCTGAACAAGGCTCTATATGGCCTTAAACAAACTCCAAGAGCTTGGAATAAGAAAATAGATGCTTTCTTTGGAAACTGTGGATTTAAGAAGTGCAGTGTCGAATATGGAATATATGTGAAAACATCCAGCCGAGGTAATATGATCTTAGTTTGCCTCTACGTAGATGACATATTGTTAACCGGTGACTGTGAAACCGAGGTGAATTCTGTGAAGGAAAGGTTGATGTCCGAGTTTGAGATGAGTGATCTCGGGAGAGTTGTGTACTTCCTGGGAATGTTTGATTGCAAGCCTGTTCTAACACCAGCCGAGGTAAATCAGAACCTGACGACTGATGTTGATGGAGAATGTGTAGATCCGACCTTGTTTAAGCAATTGGTTGGTTCATTAAGGTACTTGTGCAATAGTAGACCGGATATATGCTATGCTACTGGTGTTGTTAGCAAGTTTATGGAGAAGCCAAAAATGATACACTACTCGGCAACTACTAGAATCCTAAGGTACTTGAAGGGAACTTTGAAGTATGGTTTGTTATTTCCTGCTAAACCAGATCAGAATAGCTGCAAATTACTTGGGTACTCCGACTCGGATTGGTGTGGGGATAAGGTCGACAGAAGGAGTACTACGGGTTACATCTTCATGTGTTTTGGAGCACCAATCTCATGGTGTTCGAGGAAGCAACCAGCTGGTCGCGATTGTCGTCTGCGAAGCGAAATATATAGCAAAGCTCTTCTTTGCATGCCAAGCTATTTGGCTTAAATCGGTCATGACAGAATCGAAGCTTGAGAGTAAGGAGCCGATTAAACTCATGATTGATAACAAGTCGGCAATAATGCTTGCCAAGAACCCACTTTCACATGGGAGAAGCAAGCACATAGAGACCAAATTCCATTTCCTGCGTGAACAGGTTGAGAAAAAGGTACTTGAAGTCTGCTACTGCAACACTCAAATGCAGGTAGCAGACATATTCACCAAAGCGTTGAAAGCCGAAGCGGTTTGTGGAAGTCGAGGAATGACCTAGGCGTTGAAGCGTTCGATGAGTGCCGAGGTGTCAAAGTTTCGATTTCCGAGGTGTTAGAGTTTTCGATCAAGTCGAGGTTAATGGTCGAAATTTGTTGAAATCTCAACTATGTTCGATTCGTTGTTATCGGCAACTCTGGAGTTTCATTTTACTATTTAGTTTTGATTTGTGAAATTAAGGGATGGTGTTGTAAATAGTGGTAATTTCACAATCGGTTAGCGTAGGACTCATGTGTACTTTAAGCTCGGCTTAGAGGCACTTCTGGTCTTTACACTTTGTACAAATGGGATATAAATTCCCTCCCTCAAAACAGTTATAACTGACTTTCAATAATAATAATCAATTTTCAGTAAACGCGCGCGCCTTTCGGCTTTTCTTGTAGTGCTATACCTACGGTTTTTAACCCTTTACCTACAGATTTTTGCTGTCACTATATGTCAATTTTCTTGTAGTGTGCTTTTCTTCTCGGCTAGAGGTTCATCACCTCGGCCTCGTGTGTGTGTGTTCAAGTCGGCTAGTGCATTCCGACGTCGACCACCGTCGTCTTCTCGCTCGGTTCAGCATCAACTATGGTGATGATGCATTAACAGGTTCTACTTTCTATTATCAAAATCAAGAGTATCAAATACTCTTGTGAATCTTTTGTGTTTGTTATTTATTGTCTAGGGTTCGCAATACCCTACACAACTTGTGGCAGACCTGAAGTATTTTTAAGTATGCATAAACAAGTTGCAACATATTAGATAACAAGGTGTAAGATTCACCTTATAATCCGCCAGTCTGATTTTCCTATGAATATCACTGAGTTGTGCCTTCAATCAAACACAGCAAAAAATATAAGAATTGGAAAATTTCACTTATCTTGCATGGGTACAGGTGCGGTACTGGTACGAAATAGGTGGTTTTTTAAAAAACCCGGGCACAATTTGATGTAAATATGATCAGAATATATAAAAGATAGAGAATACGAATAAGTAACACATATAACAAAAACATATAATGGGACCATTGTAGACTACTAAGTACCCACGAGTACTCTATGAGTACCAATATACATGCAAAGGTAATGAGTAGAGTATGTATGCGACTCTAAATTTGGAAGTACCGATGCTTCATGGATTTTCATCTAAAGTAGAAATATTTAGAACGGATTAGTGAATACCTCGTAAACAAACACCGCTCTAGATTCAAGGTGCTTTATTCTCTTCTTCCAATTCTTTCTTCATCTTAGCACATTCACTCTATAGATAAAAAAACAAATGAGCAATGAATCAACACAAAAGAAAAGACATAATTTTCTTTCGTTTCTGAAAAAAAAAAACCTCAACAAAATTTAAAAAAATCAAGAAAACATGCTTCTATGATTTGTATATGTTCTTCTAAATTTCTCTTCTCTCGCAACACTTTTTGCAATCGAAATCGCATGGTAGTTAAGTTAAACTTGCATGGTTGGTGCAAAAGAATTGTATATAATATATGAACAATAGGAAACAATCACTTTTAAAACCCAAAATGGTTTAGTCTCTCTTGTAAACTACGAATCACATTGTAAGCTTTCTTCTCAAAGATTTGATATTGACTCCTTTTCATTTCTCAACACAAGTAATCAGTAGAAAGATAAAAGAAGTAATTAAATATAGTCTTAAAATGTTTTTTTAATTTTGATTTTTGTAGAGCATGTAATTTAATCAATTACCTTGTGCTCAAATTCTTTCTTCATGCTTTGAAATCTTTCTCTCATGAAAAATTTGCTCGCTTCTCCCACTCTTTACACTCTGATTGTTGTAATAAAATCTCTTTCCTTACATTAATACAAAAAAACATATTATATGGTGAATTTACATTAGCAAATTCAACTAGACATCAAGAACAAATGAAGAAAAAATAATACGCACTCTAGACTTGACTAGTTCATCTTCAAGGTATTTCACCCATTCAGCTTCTATGCACTTTGTCTTCCTTGGGAACATCCTTAAATAAATCATTCTTTTTGGTCACAACTAATCATTTATCATATGATTGAAAATTATATCAAACATACCGTGAAACTCCAATTGAAGACTTTAAGTTTAGGGTTTCTTCTCGCAAAAAAAGGCAAGTATGAACAAAGTGTGCTTACGATTAATGAAGGTTGGAATTGTACATACAATGCAATTTATCCAATTTGGAGAATGTTTGTTTCTAACCAAATTCTAAGATAGTAAAACTATTAGATGAAATCTAGGAAAGTCTATTTTTCTCAGCTGAGAGTTTTATTCAAAAGCAAGGATAGTATGGCTTTTCAAAGGTCAAGGTCGAGGTGGTTGAAGGAAGGGGATGCTAACACTCGTTATGTCCATGTTAGTATCAAGGCTCGAGGGGCTAGAAATAGAATCACAGTCCTGATGGTAGGAGACGTTTGGCTAGATAAGGCTCTAGATATCCGAGCAAAAGTTACTAGGTACTTTAGAGAGTAGTTTTCTACAGGCAATTGGGAGAGACCTCGTTTGGATGGTATTCCTTTTTCAGCTCTTTCTCCAGTGCAGTCTGCTTCTCTCACCCAGCCTTCCACTCTCGAAGAGATTGATCGAGTGGTAGCCGAGTGTGATGGTAATAAGTGTCCCGGGCCGGATGGTTTCAATTGGCTTTCATAAAGGTCTTTTGGGAATTGCTGCGCCCGAATATGGGTACCTTTTTTGAGGAATTTTACATTAACGCAACGCTGCCAAGATCTTTTACTTCGTACATTTTCGCTCTTCTTGCAAAGGTTCAGAGCCCATTATTCCCTGGGGACTTTCGTCCTATATCCTTACTGGGTTGTTTGTACAAGATCTTAGCGAAGATTTTGTCGGCCTGCCTCATTATGATTATGGATTCTCTTATTTCACCAGTTCAAACTGCTTTTCTAAAAGGTAGAAACATGGTGGAAGGTGTCCTTGTGGTGAATAAGGTTATTGACCATGCGAAGAATATCTGTAAAAATTGTCTCATTTTTAAGGTAGATTTTGAGAAGGCATGTGATTCAGACAGTTGGAATTTTCTTGACGACATGCTGAGGCGCTTTGGTTTTGATGGTAAGTGGAGGGCTTTTATTCAGGCTTGTGTATTCTCTGGAAATTTCTTGGTGCTAGTAAATGGAAGCCCAACTGAGGAGATTTGGAATCAAGTTGCCAAACTTGCGAACGTAGTAACAATCAAGCATACACGGAAGGCCGTGGCTTGTACTTTTTTTTGGAATGGAACTCCTATAGTACTAAGAGAGGTTTGAAGAAAGGGGACCCCTTGCTCCTTTTTTGTTCCTCCCCGTGGCGGAAGGATTGATTGGGTTGATGAGACAAGTAGTACATATATCTTTTCGGAATGACTCTATGGGCTAATGGATTGATGATCTCACATCTACAAATATGCAGATGATACCCTTTTGATTGGAGAGGGTGCATGTAGATAATTTGTGGACTATGAAGACAGATTCTTGAAATTTTGAGTTGTCCTCTGAGCTTCGTGTTAATTTTGCTAACAACAAATTTCATAGGTGTCAATGTGTCGAATGATTTTCTGGCTATGGGCGCCATATTCCTTAATTGTAAGAGAGGATCTCTCCTTTCAAGTATCTTGGGTTACCAGTTGGTGTGAACCCTCGTAGGGCCTCTACGTGGGATCATATGCTTCAAGTGATAAGAGGTAGGCTTCATAGCTGGCAGCATAGATCTATTAGTCTTAGTGGGAGAATTGTCCTCGTTAATTCTGTCCTGAGCAGTATTCCTATTTTCCATCTTTCGTTTATGAATTTTCCAATGAAGGTCTAGAAGGAGGTGATTAGAATTTAGAGGGAGATTTTGTGGGGGACTTCGCTGGGGGAGAAGAAATTCCCATGGGTTAACTGGACAGACATTTGTAAGCCAAAGAGTGGAGGGGGCTTGGGATTAGAGACCTAAGGGTAGTAAATGTCAGTCTATTATAGGTAAGTGGCATTGGAGGCTCCTCTTGGGTGGGAATGCCTTGTAAGTGCAGGTCCTGATGTCTAAGTACGGTCATGCAATAGGGTCGATGAACTACTTCCTTAATTTGGAGATTCCTCCATGTGCTTCTGTTTGGTGTAAGGGTCTTTCTAGTATAGGCAGATGGGGGTTATGGGAGGGGATTGGATCTCCACTAATTCTATGATCAAAGTCGGGGACGGCAAATCCACCCTTTTTTGGCACGATCTTTGGTTGGGTTATACCCAGGAGTATGTCTCTATGATTTGAATTTTGTGCGGTAATACCCAAGAGTCCTCTCTTCATGTCTTCTGTACTTGTAGATTTGCTTCGGCGATCTAATATGCCATTGTCAGCTGGCTGGGTTTTGATTTTGTGATGCAGTGAGATCTTCCGTCATTGTTTCTTCAGTTCATCTATATTGGTGGTGCAACTAGATGCATAAGTGGTTTGATGCTCATCTGGAATACAGTTCTTTGGGTTATCTACGATCTGAGGAACTCGTGCATTTTCTCTAGAGGTGTACCGGACTTTAGGAGATCTCTTGATAGAATTTTATCTTTAGCCTGGCATTGGTACCAGGCTAGGGGAAACTCTCCTCATTGCCTTCTTTATGAGTGATTTGTGGATCTATTGACTGTTTATCTAGGAGGTAGCAATCTTTCCTCATTTCCTTTATTTTGGAGGCTGATACTTTGTATTTGTATATGGGTTGAGTATCCCTTGTGCTCTGCTATTATATATGATTATATTTGCCTTTCAAAAAAATATATCATTTCTAATAGCAAACAACTAACATTTGCTAAATAAAAAAGAGAAAAAAAGAAACCCGGATGAAACTCCAAAGATAGGAGAGCAGATGAATGAATAACTTCTTCTTCATATGAATTATTGATCTCTCCAACCTGCAAACAAAGTAGTTTAAATTTTAAATACCATCAACTATAGCAGCTTGAGTGTAGCTTGATAAAGTTTGAAGGTAAGTGGTGATTTTTCATTTCTGAACTTAGAATTTGTTTCTAAAAGTGAACATCCTTAGGTTCCTAAATCGTTTTCCTTTTTTTGTGTGGCAAGTAAATTAATCTTCATGTTGATTTGAAAAGCAATTTACATATGCATTAGGTCTTTCTGTTGAAGCTGAATTCACATCTTCTGCAATACAGTGAGCTTTATGCAACTTCCAGTTCGTAATCAAGCACTTTACTGAGCTGGAAAAAAAATATAACCCAACATATGCATGAAAATTTAAAGCAGATGACAATGACAAATATTATATTAAATTTTTGTAAACGTATCTCAGTACATATCAATAAATTTGAGAGTTTTGAAATTAGATTAAGATGTATTAGATGATCAATCCCAACCCTTTTTCTTGGAATTAAATGGGTGTCAAGGCCACAAAGAAACGGAAAACTAACGATATACACGATGAGGAGTAGACATTCCCTCAAATCGTCGAGCAAAATTGATCCAACAGCAGAAGGACACAACTCATAAAGAATCAAAGAGTCATCTTGAGAACACCCCATATTAGCTAGCTTATCAATGGCCTTGTTGGCCTCACGGTACACATGCTTGATACTCACTTCCCACATCAGATGAAACATCTTCCTAATCTCTCTCACCAAGCCCCAACCATCAAAATGACCGACCTCCTTCCCCGAGAACAATAGCACGGACAGCCTCAGCATCCACACAAACTTCGAGTTTCTTAATCCTTTTATTGAATCAGAGTCTCAAACCCTCAAGCAAGCCCCACATCTCAACGATAAGCACATTACACTGCCCAATATGCTTAGAGAAGCCTCCATGCCAGCAACCTAAATGGCCCCTGATAAGACAACCACAACCTGCAAAACCAGAATCTAATTTGAAGGCTCTATTCGTGTTCAAACAAAACCAACCCTCTGTAGATGGACACCACTTGACATTGATCCAGCAAGAAGACGAAGGACCAGTGGCATTTTGTTCATCATTGTAACAACTTTCATTAGTACACACCACGTTCTAATGGACCTAGTGAAATGTAGATTTCCTTGTTGTTCTAGGCACACAAATTCTATTCCATTTCACTCCTCCCACGCTCAAATCCACTGAGAATAGATTGAACTGGAATCTACTAAGTAAATCCCCACAAAAAAAAAGACGTTGTGTTTCTCGATCTTCACAAGAGTCATCCACAAACAAGCTGCAAGTGTGCATCCCGAAGGGCATGTAACGTTGACTCTGGAACACTTGAATAATGGTTGCAGGAATCATCACCTAATCCCATTCTATGCTTCCTCTGATTGGTAAGAAGACAACAGTGAACTTATAACCAACAAAGGTTCGAACCTTTTCTGGAACCTGTGGTTTCAAAACCATACGCCATATACCATGCTCCTCATAACCATTGAAACCAGCTAAGAGATGGTAGATGCTAGAACTAGCAAAGATTGTTACTAGGCCAAAGTCTAGAATCAAGACCGAAATCACCACTAGGAGGAAGGAAGGCCTTAATTTGAGGCACCACATTCGCTGGAATCAAAGTGCTAAGCATATCGTGGCCCACTGCCCTTGAGAGTCAACTAAATCACTCGCCTTAAGTTTAACAAGATTCATCGGCATTCCATCAATGTAATCGTGTAACCTCACATTAGGATGGATCCAACGTTTATTCCAATCCGAAACAGAAGATCCATCACCAATGGCCCAGAAGGAAAACACATTAACCTTGTCCCAATTCTTCACTACATGCTTCTATTGATTAGAGTCAGAGACCTTGACAACCAAGATTCACTAATTGAGATATTACGGCTGTACTTACCTCTGAGAATGTGGCACCACAACTTATCGTTTCCCTCCCTAAAAGCCCACGTAAGCTTCATGATACAAGTTGAGTTCATCGTAGCTAGATCTCAAAGACCCAAACCCCCAAAACTCTTAAGATGAGCCACCGTGTGCCAATCAATAGCATGATATTTATATCCTCTTCTCCCCCGATAAATATCCTCTAGAATTGTTGGATGTCACAGAGGTAACTTTTAGGAATGGTGGAAGACATCATGTGATAAAAAGGGGCAACAATTCAATAATCGACTTGGACAACATAACACGCCCCACGAAAGATAGTTGAATTGCTTTTCAACTAGTTAACTTATTCCTTCACCGCATCAATTAAATAGGCATGGTCTTCTCTTCTTGGAGTACGGCCTATCAGAGGGACCCCAAGGTATTTTCAGAGAAAACTCACTTCCTTAAACCCAGATTGATTGACAAGTCGAAGCCTCGCTTTACGAGGAACACATTTGGCAAAAATAATGGTCGTCTTTCCCACATTCACCATTTGACCAGGCGTACTACAAAAGTTATCCAGCGTATCCTTCATACAATTCATTTGGCCATCTGTAGCCTCCCCAAAGAGAAACAGATCATCACCAAATGAAGAAACGACTACGGTTACCATTCCACATCACATTAGTTTGAATATTAGTAACACAAGCCATAATGACATTAATAAGATTCTCCGACCACCCGTGTTCTTTCAGCACAAGGAAAATAAAGGACCACTTCAAACGATCATAGGCCTTGGCTAAGTCCACTTTAATGACTAGGCCGCCCTTTTTTATTTTTAATTCTCCTTAAAGAATGAACAAGCTCTTGAGCAGCAATAATATTTTCATATGCTCTTTAAGTTGGCTAACAATCACCTTGGACACAACTTTGTAGATGGTATTACAAAGAGAAGTAGGATGAAATTGAGTAACAAACTTCGACTTCTCAATCTTCAGAATAAGACAACTGTCAGTCATATTAATAAAAGCCATATCCAAGGGGTTATTCCAAGTCCTAGAAACAAACTCACACATTGATTTCCCAACGGTATGTCAAGATTTTTGGTAAAATTATGGAGGAAATCGTCAGGCCAGGGATCTACAAGGGCGCATGTTGAACATAGCATCTTTGACTTCCTCCACTTTCACATCACTAGAAAGTGTGAGCCTATTTCCATCATTTAATTCACCATGAGTAAAGGTGGTGTTATTCCAAAGGCCAACGACATCATTTTCACAAAACAAATATTTGTAAAAATCAGTCACCAAAGCTTGGAACTCGAGTTCATCATCAAGCCAATGCCCCCACTGTCTCGAAGCATGATAACTTTGTTAAGTCGACGCCTATTAAGTGCCTCAACATGATAGTAACGAGTGTTATGGTCCCCGTCACTAAGCCAATTAGCTATAGATTTTTGGTGCCATGTCATTTCTTCATAGGACAGAACATCATTCAACTCTTGGTGGAGAGATTTTTCTAATTTAGCCAAGAAACAATTAGAACCATTGAAGCAATTGTTCTTTTAATATATACCTCCCAAACAGGCTATCAAGCGATTCTTTCTTCCAGTAAGATTACCAAAAACATCCCTTCCCAAATAACACTACACATTCCTCTATCCATCCTTCGAAACGTTAGCACACCATTTTTACGCGAACCACACCAAGTGTAGCGGTGATCAATGGCACCCAGGTCCATCAAGTGACACATATCCAGCCACTTAGCAAAACACCTAGCCTTTCGCTCATTCACCTTATCACCTTTAACTTCATGAACACCAAGCACATTATTAAGATCACCAGCCACAAGCCACTCACCATTACAACTATCAGCAATAATTTTGAGCTCTCTGCAAAGAAATCTTTTATTCACCTCTCCCGGGGTAGAGTAGATAGAAGTAAAAACCAATCCCCCTCCCTTGAGTCGAGATCTTCATATGAATAACCTGAAAATGAGTAATATGTATAGCAATACTAACACAACTACTCTTCCAAGGCACAATAATGCCTTAGAGAAGACTCTGCCATTAGAATAATGAAATTCATCAAAACCCAAAAGTTGACAACTCCTCCTAAGTCTTTTAGTATCAACCCGTAATTCCATAAAAAAAAACATAATATCAGGATGAATACTATATCCATATATTATTTGCAAACTCTATATAAATTTGGACTCCCTGAACCACTACAACTCCAAGGAAATATCTTATTATCTTGAAAAATCATGGAAAACTAATCCAAGTGCATACCAACACCTTCAACCTCTGCAAGGTTATTCTCGTTAATCTCCAAAGTTTGTGGTACAATCTCCATATTTTCTTGGATTGAAGAATGTAGATGATCTAACTCAATGTTATGACCCGCAAGCAAAGATGAATAATAATCATTATTGAGTATACCTGATACCAAATCATCATCAGGTGGTCGAGGAAGGTTTTGAGTTGCATGGTTCGAATTAACATATGGCACTGATGAATTCCCACGAAGAGGATCACTCATGGAAGCGTTCAAATTGACTTGGCCCGTGCAAGTCACATGTTTCATTCAAGGATCTACAGTGGACTCTGTAGTGTTGTGCTCCATACCAGCATGTGTAACTCCCTTCTTTCTAACATTAGTGCTACGAGATAGACCATCACCAGAGTTATCTTTAGGGGTCCCACATGCAGACTCATTAGTATTAGGATTAGGAGATATTCCTTCCACTTGGTCAACCTTATTCTTTCCAAAAGAATTACCTTTACTTTCACCACCAATAACAGCCTTACTTGTATCACGTTTCTCCGAAGCTTTTGGCGCAACTATTGGCTCCTTAATAATCTGATTGTGTCATTATTATTGTTTTCCATTCCCGCCAAATCATCATTTAAGATTTGAAATCGGGATCCTTCAATCACAACCGCCTTTATTTTTCTGCCACTTAGCTACCTCCGTAGCAGACCCTAGCGCCCCACGCCTTGGTCATTGGGGCTTTTGGACAAGGCCGTCCTCCACCACCATTGTGTCCCAATTTTTCGAACCATCACTAGACCTCTGATCGGGTTGGATCTGAGCTCCATCGTCAACTATGGGCTTCTAAAAGCATCCTTCAACATAGTGCCCAAATCTAGTGCACCTTAAGCACAAAAGATGTAAACATTTTGGACTGGGTCGGATAACTTGGACCCGGATCAACAAAAGCCCAACCCGTTCTCATAACACTCCACTTCTGAAGGCTTAAGGCAAAGCTCAGCATGTGGACACTTGTCCTCAGTTGAAGACACGTGGAGCTCGGAAACCCGCAAGAAAACTAACTGCTACTGAAGCGGACGTGGAGGTAACCGCCAGAGGAAGTTAAGCCTGAAAAATATAGGGTAGTGAGAGAGGATAGAGAAGGACATCGGATAATTATTGACAAACACTACTCTTAGACTGAGGAAAAACCTCCATTGTTGTACGACCGAGTTAATCGAATATACTATTTTTTATCTGAGTACATTTGGCGCCCACCGTGGGGCCCGGTAAATTTGTTCCCGACCACACTACAACAACCATCTCCGATGGTAACAACACGACGGGCGCGTCGGCGACCTCACCCGACGTCAACAGTCCGCCAACCAGAAACGTCAACACGTTCTCGTCGCCGCACTACACAACCAACTCAGGCGACAGGCCCGGAGCAGGAAACGGTTTCGACTCCAGACACGCAAATCGCTACTCCTCAGCAGACTCCTGTCGTGGTTGAAGCACAACTGCAACCGCCACCGCCGGATCATCCTCGTCGGGGTAAACGTCGTGTTGGAGGAACTGAGAAAACAAAATCAGTCTCTCCAATAACAGGTCGACGACATGAAGCAAGACAGAGACCCGAACACCCTAGACAGCGTGCAGATTGAGAAGCCACAACCACTCACGGACACGATCATGAATGATTTGGTCCCTCAGAACTTCAAACTGCCTCCACTAGAACCATATGACGGTCGCAAGGACCCTCAAGAACATCTGACGACCTTCGACACTCAAATGGCAATCATCGGCGCACATGAGACGTTGAAATGCAAGCTATTCTCAGGCACCATGAAAGGTGCGGCACTGCGTTGGTACATGAGTCTTCCTCGTCAGTCCATCAATTCCTATGCCGATTTCACCAAAAAATTCCTGAGGCACTTCTCGGATAGGAAACACCAAAAGGCCTCCACCGCAACACTGTTCAACACACGACAGGGCCCGAATGAAACTCTCCGTGAGTATTTGGGTAGATTCAGTGATATCACAGTGGATGTTGAACATCCAGACCAAAGACAATTTGCAGATGCATTCACAAATGGCCTATGAGGAGGCAAGTTCAATGAATCTTTAGCTTACAGACCAGCAACCAACATGCAGGAAATATTGGCTCGCGCTGAAGCATATATGAAAGGCGAGGAGAGTAACGCCGAGAAGCGGTACAGAGACGAGCGAGAAATGGGACACGAACGATGGGGCCGCAATGATGATTATAATTGAGGCATCTCTCAGCGTCGAGACTCCCAACCTCCTCCTCGGCGGAGTAGCCCTACGAAAGGAACGCTGACACCGCTAAACCAGAAGCGCGCCACCATCTTGAAAGAGGTTCTACACACAAGATTGATCCCTGAGTTAAACCCGGCAAATAAGATCCTGGGCAGGGATGCCAATGCCTGGTGCGAATATCATCGTGGCCGAGGTCATGACACAGAAAATTGCTTCGCTCTGAAGAGCAAAATAGAAAAGCTAATCCGACGAGGTTTATTGAAGCAATATATCAAGGATGACCCAGGACAATCCTCGACACGAATACCAGAGAAGCCTAAGCCAAAGTTGCAGTCGCAAGTGGTAAGGTTAGAAGAGCCAGAAGAAGAGATCTCACCAATACAACACACTCTCAACACCATCTCTGGGGGCTTCGCTGGAGGTGGGGAGACAAGTTCAGCACGTCGAAGATATGTACGCCAAGTGATGCAAATTGGCACTAGTTCAGTCACTTCGCAGTACACAATGCTGCAGAACTCAACTTTTCACCAAAGGACTTCGAGGGAATTTTACCTCATGATGATGATCCATTGGTGGTAGTCGTACAGCTGCTCAGGTACAATGTTCAACATGTCTTGATAGACCCGGGATCCTCAGCAGATATTATATATTGGGAAGCATTCAAAGGTATGAATCTGACTAATGAACATTTACAAGCTTACCATGGAACTCTTGTAGGATTTTCAGGAGAACAGGTACAAGTAAAGGGCTATATTACTCTCAATACAACTTTCGGCACTGGAGACAATGCCAAGACAATCAGAGTCTGTTATCTGGTGATTGATGCCGACTCCTCTTACAACATCATCATGGGGAGACCCGCTCTCAACATACTAGGAGCAGCCTTATCTACACGATATCTGACACTGAAGTATCCCCTTGATGGAGGACGAGTTGGAGTCCTTAAAGTCGACCAGGAAGCAGCGAGAAAGTGCTACTTAGAAAGTCTGAAAACAAAAAGAAAGAACGCAGTGGACTCAACAATAAAAGCCACTTCGTTCAAACCACGAAGGGACTTTTGAGGCTAATTGTTTTGTACAAACCAAGAAATAGGTTTGATTGCAAGTAAATTTCAAATATATATATATACCCTTATCTCTTATTGGTCCACTCACATGTTTACACTCTCTCTACATTAATGTAAGTGTAAACTAATAATAAAATAGGAGTATAATTGACAAAAAAAGTAATCAATGTTGCATTGAAAATTGAAAATGATAGATAAGTTAGAACAAATTAAACCCAAAAACCAACAACTAAAATGAAACAAAGGGAGTATATAACCACAATTTTGAACAATATTAATAGCTACCAATAATAATAGGGAGGTTTATGGAACTAACCAGTATCTAACAACATTGCATCGAGGACATATTGTGGTACTCGGCTTACCACACTCTTCACAAGCGGTGATTTCGCTGACTTCATCCCTCCCTCCAACATCCGAACTCCACTCTCCACGAGATCCATTTGGGATACTCTCCTGTTACACAATTTATACGTCATGACATTTTCAAAGACGAAGTGTTAGTAACACTCTCTTTAACAGTCTCTCTCAACACTCTCTCGGACACTCTCAGTGATTGAATAAAATCTAATGGGTAACATTATTCAAGTGGGTCTCATTTTCAATCTAGTGGACCCCACATGAGTTTCAAGTAGATAATTAAAGAGAATATTACTATATCACTTCTATGAAATGGACATAACCTGATAGCAAACTGGCGATTATCAATAAAGCCTATTTTTATTTATAATTATAAAATTACATAATTTATTTTCATGTTTTTTTATAAATGTGTATATGAGAACATTAAGAAAAAACTTCAATATATAAACAAAATATATATTTCAATCAAGATTTTTTGAAAAGTAACATAAAGTTTGGTGGTATTCAAAAACTTGTTGATTTCGAATGGATTTCTAAAATTGGTTTATTGGACATTGTTGAATTTTTAATGTCTTTTTAACAATAAAAAGTTTCAACATCTCACGTGATCTCTCTCAATTTTATGTTCTCTCTCTCTCAATATATATATATATATATATATATATATATATATATATATATATATATATATATATATATATATATATATATATATATAAGATTGTATATATGTTATTACATTATACTAGGACAATTACCGTGCGATGCATGAGGAGAGAGTGATGATGACGCTCTGGATGTAGTTTAGAAAAAAAACATCAACATTATATAAGGTGGGTATAAAAATACGCAACACACATATATAAGACGAAGAAGCAACAATAGATCTTGGTGGGATGAGGCAACAATGTCGGTCCAAAAATATAGAGTGGGGGTATATTAGTAAACAGTGGGGTACAAAATGAGCGGTACATATTGATAATAAAAAAAAAGTGTTGGACAAATAAAAAATTTGTCAGGGGTATGTCGGTCCAAAAATATAGAGTGGGGGTATATTGGTAAATAGTGATGTACAAAATGAGGGGTATATTGGTAAATGGTGGGGTACAAAATATAGAGTGGGGGTATGTCGGTCCAAAAATATAGAGTGGGGGTATATTGGTAAACAGTGTGGTACAAATGAGGGGTATATTTGTAAATGGTGGGAATAAAATGTTCCCACTAAAAGTGGATAAAAAAAGAGTGTTGGACAAAAAAAAATTCAGAGGTATGTCGGTCCAAAAATATAGAGTGAGGGTATATTGGTAAACAGTGAGATACAAAATGAGGGGTATATTGGTAAATGGTGGGGTACAAAATATAGAGTGGGGGTATGTCGGTCCAAAAATATAGAGTGGGGGTATATTGGTAAACAGTGGGGTACAAAATGAAGGGTATATTGGTAAATGGTGAGAATAAAATTTTCCCACCAAAAGTGGGGAAGTCAACGATTGTGTATTAATAGTTCTCGGATAGAGTGGGGGTATATTGGTAAATAGTGGAGTACAAAATGAGGGGTACATTTTGATAATAATAAAAAAAAGTGTTGGAAAAAAAAAAATTGTCAGGAGTATGTCGGTCAAAAAATATATAGTGGGGGTATATTGGTAAACAGTGGGGTACAAAATGAGGGGTATATTGGTAAATGGTGGGGCACAAAATATAGAGTGGAGGTATGTCGGTCCAAAAATATAGAGTGGGGGTATATTGATAACAGTGGGGTACAAAATAAGGGGTATATTGGTAAATGGGGGAAAAAAATTTCTCACCAAAACGTTTATTAAAAGCGATTCAGCCTTAATAGTTCCCGATGTACATATTATAACATTTATATTATATATTATTTGGTTTATTCATAAATTTAATATTACTTTCTTTCAGAAATTTAATATATACATATTTAGTTCATATAAAATGTGTTAACATTATTTTTCAATACTCACTTGGGTTTTGAAAATTAGTTTTCAGAAAAAAAAAATATTTAGTAATGAGAAATGTTAGATGGTAAGAAAAGAAATATAAGAAAAGTAAGAATAACAAAACAAAGCACTTTTTGTAGTGTTAGTTGGTACCTACAATTTAACTTCCAGTGTTTTTCTTACATTTATTACAAAACTATTCTTACCTACAATTTACCTACAATTTAGCTTATTAAATAAAATCAAAAGTTTATGGAGGGTTATGTAGTAAAAACGAGAAATTCTAATCTCAAAAAAAAAAAAAAACGAGAAATTCAAAACAAAAATAGTAAGTTTTCAACCGGAAAATTTGACCCAAAAAAATTCCATTGTCTTAACATGGGTAGAATAATCATAAAACTGTCAACTTCTTGGCCGACACACTCAGAACAAAATATGTATATTGGTTTTGTAATTCCACCATTTACGCTTTCTCTTAATTTTTATCTCAAAATATTATAGTTGACTACTAGTTACTAATCTAATCTATTGTAGTTCCCCCTTAATTTTGATTTGTTAAACCCAACAAGGCAGGCATATGAAAAATACTTTGAAATTAAGCTTGTTGTGACACTAACAGAACTGCGACAATTGTTTTACTGTTTTTATTATATATAGAATATCACATTTGGACAAACCTAACGCACCATCTTAATTCGTGGACTGTGGTTTTGACCTTTTGTCTCTAGCATTATTCATGACATAATGGACATAGAAAACAAACTAAGAGGAATTTCTTATGATTGAAACCTTACCTTATCAGACTTCTCAACAAGCATAGAGGTACTTCCATGGTCATGAATATGTCTCTCTTGACCTTCTTCAGTTTCTCTTTCAAAGCATTCATATTTATGTCCTGACCTCCAATGCCTAATTTGACATTCCACTGAACTAATAAAAACAATGAGAAATGTATAAATTTCACCACGAACATAAATCACTAAAAATAATAGTGACATTATATATTTTGTTAACTAAAAGAATATACTCAATACCAAAAAAAAAGAGGATATACTGAAATAAGAAATAAAAAATAGTATATAACAAAAACACAGTTTTCAAATTCCTATAATCCTATGTACTAAATCATTTATCATTTATTCGTAATAATTAAATAACTTTGTTCTTAATTTCTTAACCAAAAATAAACTTTTTCTTATTTTGTTTTCTTTTTTAATAATTAAATAAAATCGCAAAAAAAAAAATAAAAATCAAAGTTGGGTTACTTTCCATACATACACACAATAGAACAATACTTAGTATACTTACCAATATCTAGCAACCTTGCAGCGAGAGCATGTTGTGGAGCTTAAATTGTCACAGAAGGCACAAGAAACACGTCTCCGGGAAACACCGCCACCATATGTGGTGGTCCGGTCACTGAGCTTCCGATCCCCATCAAAATATGTGTCTAATAGCTCATCGACGGTGTGCTCCAGCTCGTCACGGTCAACTTCATTGACCACCCTATGCATGTGCAACAACACGAGGCTAATGAAGATTATCAACAATATGAACGGAGGGGAAAACGAATCAGAAATGTTTTCTTTATTTTCTGTCGAACCAAGCAAATATACATATTTGATGAATATTATATCGTCAAAGAGAGAGAAAGCTAAACTCCAATGAAAGGTAGTTATATATAATGGTTGGAGTAGAGGAATAATATATGTTAGTATTAAGGTTTCTTACTTGTGTGGTTTTCCGTGTTGTTTCCCTGAGTTCTTTGTTTTGATATTTTAAGGTTGTATTGTAGGATGCAATTACTTAGAAAAAACAAAAATGGAGAACAAGTCAGCTAGATTATTATGAAATTAATTAAAAGTACATGTAAGTGTACGTGCGTGACACCGTGTGAGTGAACTGTGAAATGAGTAAGACCAAGTACAAATCCAAAAATTAACCAACCTTTGTTTAATCGGTTAGAAAACTCATGTTCTTGAATATGAAATTCATGGCACTTGCCTTCTCACAATTTCCTTGCAACTCTTCTCTTTTTCGATAGATCGGATATTATATTTAAAAGAAGAAATACATGGATAGTCACACATCATTTTTAGAATATGAAATTATGACAGATCATTACAATATAGAAAAATATTTGTAAGAAAAACATGTTTTTCTTTTCTCAAAAAGTTATTAATTTGGACTTTGCTTCATCTGCCTACGTACGAATGTTGGCGTTTTTTTATTATATATGAACTCAGACATATTTAATTAGCCGAACATTATCCTATGAAAATCTAGACAAATTTAATTAGTCCGAACGTTACTCGTGTAAAAAAATAGAGTATTAAAATTATGTCAAAATTTCAAAAAAAATTAATTAAGATAGTAAAAAGGAAGAATGGAAGACATGTTTTTTGGTAGTAGGTGATTTGTATAGATAGTAAATGTATGAACTGAAACAAAATTTAATTAGTCCGAACATTATACCGTGAAAATCAAGACAATTTTACAGTTGACAAGTTCAATTAGTCCAAACATACCGCGTAAAAAAACGGATATTAAAAATTTGTCAAAATTTGAATTAAAATATAGTATAGAGGAAAAATGAAGGAGACATCTAAATGAAATTAAAGTAGGCATATTGTGAAAAATAGATAAATAAGAGAATTAGAGGAAGAAAGAGGAGAAGAGAGTGAAAAAATGTGTGTGAGTGAATAAGTTTGAAAAAGTGTGTGAGAGAGAGTGAAAAAGTGTTTGAGAAAGAGTGAAAAAGTAAAATTACATAAATATCCTCTAATTGTTTAGTTGAAAAAATGATAAAATTGGTATTTTGATAGTGAGTGAATGGTATAGATAGTAGATAAGAGCCACATGCCAGGTTTTTTTTTTTAAACTGAACTAAATGAAACTCAAGAAAAGTCAATGACATGCATGTTTTTAAGCCAAATTGAGGTTCAAAAGCATCACTATAGCAAAAGAAATTTCAACAAGGTTGGTACCCCAAGTCTATCAATTATGGTGAGAAATAAAACTAAAACCCACGAAATTAAGGGAAACAAAAATTAGGGAGACCAACCCTATTATGGATAAGAGGAGAGCAAATAATCGAAGTGTTTGTCTGCTAAATAGCTTGTAAAACCTATGGGGTGAGGACCCATATTTATATATGTACCGCCTAGGGTTGTTGGGGGCCTAAGAGGCAAACCCTAGCCACCGGAGGTCTACGCCTCTTTAGGCTGAAATTAACAGCGAGAGCAGTTAATGAGATCGTGGCGAGATCTTTGGCCATAATGGAGTCGTTGGTTGTTTTGCACGTTGGGAGAAATTAGGGTTTACTTCCAACCTCCTATCCAGATGTGAGTCTGATTCTGAGGTCTTGCTACTTGGGGTAGGCCTCGGAAACCATCCCAGGGACTCAATTATGCTGTGTTATATTTCTCTGAGGCTGGAATACCTATGAGAGCTTGATCCTTATCCTACCCGTCGGTAGAGGTCGGTTCTAGTTCAACAAAGAACTTCCAAGGGAGTTCGGCACTAGATTAGGTCAGAACTAATCGTGACTATAACACAACCCCCTAAACTTCTAATTCCCGGAGAAATAAAAGTCTAAAGAATGCTCCGAGTTGTTCCTCACTAAGCCGAGCTACCAGGCTAGTGTAATCATTTGTGCTTCCCAAGGAATATTCTTGAGATGTCTCATTAAATGCTTGGGTGTCTTGATGTGACATATCTAGTGGCATGTGACGGCTCGTGTCTCATTAGGTGCAAATCCTAGAATTTTAAACAAAGCGACCTTTTTTGATCTAGCCGATCAGAGCGTCGATTTCTTGATGTGACCTTGATCGTTGGATCCTATGGTGGAAATAGGTGCCACTTGGTCTTCAATGGCTCGAATTATCGCGAGGTTGAGGGTGTGCCTATAAAAGGGGAGAGAGGTTCTCCTTCCTTCTTCTTCTTTACGAATTCTTTAAGTCTCCATTACAAAGAAGTTGGAAAATTTTCATGCGGAACCCATTATTGTCTTGTCCTCTTATTCTTCCTCTTTTTCTTCGCTGATGGACTCTCCCCTCCGTCAACCTACAGGAGTTGAGGAGGTTACCAAAGAAGCCTATTCTGTATCGGCAGGAGATACACGTTCAGCGAACGAAGGCTTTTCCGAGGGTTTGAGGATTTTTGACGTTGAGTGTGGCAGAGTTCTAATGGCCTACTCAGAAGAGGTTATGTTGTCTTTCCACAAGTGAAAGAAAAATTGGAGTATCGTTTGTCAACCTCCTGACAACTCTTGGGTCTATTGAACTATGGACACAGAGTGTCAGAGTCAGTGTACCAAAGTGCAGAGGATATAAGTGATTATCTGTAAATATAAGCAAATTAGGAATTTTAGTAGCTTCAACTTCCAAAGCAAAAGAAGCAGATCTTCTATAAGCAATATATCAGGAATATCCCACATACCTTTAGAAATGTAATCTGAAAGATTAGTAAATAAATGAGAATGAAGGGGTTAAGGATTACCAAAATATTGAACTACCGGTTTAGAAAGCCAACAATCCAACCAAAAGAAGCAACATGATAATCAATAAAATGTTGATTTCTCTTAGTTTCAGCCCTGAGAATGGCACACCAAGGTCTATTAAATGTATAAAACTCCCAACAAAGAATTAACATGCCAGTAGCATTCAGATTCCTTAGGATATGTTTGGGAGGGAGTTTTAGGAGGGGAAAGGAGGAGAGGACTTAATTTTCAATTCTAAATTGAGTAAACTATAAAATATCAATAAACATAAATGAAATTTGACTAAAATTGTTGTATTGTTATCTATCATGTTATTCTTTTACTTTTTTAAAATCTCAAACACATTAAAATATAGACTAATCTTTTCTAAGTCTTCCCCTCCCCTCTCCTCCCAAACATACCCTTAAAGATTTCAAACCAAGTCCTCCCTTTGAAAGAGGTTTACAAATCTTACTCTAAACAACAAAAACAATTTTATTGGTCCTAATATCCCCATACCAAATAAACCTTCTAAAGTAATGGAAAAAGGGGAACACCTTCTAAAGACATGGGAAGGAGTTTTTTGTGCTCAACCAATATGCTAATACATTTGCTTAAAACCTCTCAGCAAAGCAAAATGGTAATGGAAAAAGGGGATCACCTTGTCTAACCCTATTAGAACAACTGAAAAAATCCAAAACATGACCATTCACTAAAATAGAAACCTTAGCAGAATTTAAAATGACTTAAATCAGAGAATAGAAACATCAGAGAAAAAAAGCTGATAAAACTTTGAGTAAACAACACCAATCAATAGTATGAAAAGCTTTATTTTAATAAATTTTAATAGCAAGTTGACCACCATGAGTCTTTTTATCGAAAAAGGATGATACTTTCAGAAGCAATACAAATACTATCCTTTATATATCAACCTCTAATGAAACCATGCTGAGGATCAGAAATAAGCCTAGGAGCAAAATTGCTCAATTCTATCAACTTCAGGAATATTAGGGATATGCACAACAGAACTGGAATTTAAATTTGAAAGTAACTTGCAAGAAAAAAAGAATTGAGAAACATCATTATAAACATCTTTTTTTTTTGAAAGGCAAAGAGAAATTATATATAAACCAAAATACAGAAGGACACTAGATGTATCCAGTTCATACGAAAGTACAAAGGAAAGGAGGAGACTATTTCCTAAATAAACACAAAACTGGGGCAACATGCCACTCATAATAAAGACAAGATGGCCCCTTAGATCTAGCAAGGAACCACCTCCAGGAGAGGGACTTAACCCTACCCACCACATACTCTCTATCAGGACGAATGCCCGAGAAGATACAACAATTTCGCATATCCCACAGAAGCCAAACTACCGAGTGCCAAATGAGGCTCAAACCCCGCAAGACCTTAGCCCCCTGGCCGAAGGCGCAGAAGGCATCAAACAGAGAGAAGAGGTCAGGAGGCATAGGAAGCTGCCACCCCAGCCAATGAAAGACATCATACCAAACCGAGAAGAAAAAACATCTAATTGCATAATATCCCAATATATCTAGAAGAAAAAACCACCAAAATCATCCGGCCCTAGATCCCCATTACCATTCATATCACAAACAACAAACTAAATTTCTATCTCCAAAGAAGGAAAACCAGTAAGCATTAAATTATCTTCTTCAGTACCCATACTATGAATAACCCTAGAAACTAAATTTCTATTCCATGAGTAAGCATTAAATTATCTTCTTCAGTAAGCATTAAATTATCTTCTTCACAAACGCACATATGAACAGTGTATAATATTTTACACTAGCTATTGAAATAAATTTCTTCAAATTCAGAGCATCTTTCTTCATTGCATTTTCTTCGGCACTCTAAAAGCACATATGAATAATATGTACAATATTTTGCAATATCATGCCATTTCTTCAATACTCTAAAAGCTATCACACATGAATTACACAACTGTAC
Organism: Oxytropis ochrocephala; assembly: GCA_020916435.1. NCBI lineage: Eukaryota > Viridiplantae > Streptophyta > Magnoliopsida > Fabales > Fabaceae > Oxytropis > Oxytropis ochrocephala. The sequence continues at coordinate 90,154,722 of CM037088.1, forward strand.
ATGATTTTTCATTCTATAATATAATAATCAGCCAGCAAACACCCTCAGACGACTGGTGATCCTCTGACGGCATATGGGACAATTGCTTAACCTGGATCCACAATCTCTGCAAGTCTACATTCCAAATTATAATGTTTGAGTAAATTGTTTAGTATAATGTAATAATTTATTTTTATAAATGTATCCAAACAATAATATAAGCCTAAATAAGCTCTTCACACTCCTAAATATCACAAAACTAAATATCTAACAACAGAACAGAAAAGGCCATGATATTAAGGAGGCTCTCACCATGTGACCACATCCAAAGGCCAAATCCTTGCTATTGGTCAGACAAATAGCACAGACCTGCATAATTTCATTGGATACAAACTAAAGATAATTCATCATGTAACTTCAAACTTGATTGTAAAGCAAGCATAATCCATCTGGGACTTGATACCAAAGTAATTTCTGTTGAGTATTTAAGCAAATTGTTTTCTAGTACCAAAAATATTTATGTCTGTCTAGGAACTTTATGGTTGTTTCGTAAGAGGTATGTTTTACTTAATGGAAGTCTGGGATATTTTATAGTGTGTTTGGATCGGAGTTGGGAGATGCCAAACAAAACAACGGTGGAGCTTACTTCAGCTATTTGTTAGTTGTTAGTAATTAGCTAGGAAGATGAGAAAATATTAGTTTTCAGAATTTGAACCATGGACCTCCTTCTTCAAACTCCTTCGTATCCCTTAGCTCGGCAACTGAGCTACCTTCTTAGGACTTACTGCATTGGTATCAAACACCCTTTAGAACCAAACACACAGTGATCCTTCCCCATCTTTACAGTGGCTACTATTTTATTTTAGGGGATGATTAAATGTTTTTAACTATTATCAGATCAAGATTTGAAGTAACCATAAGGTATTAAAAAAAAATTCAGTTCAACCTACTTCTGTCCACTTGAATATCTCAATAATCCTCCCCTGTAATGATAGTGCCCACCTTTATGCTGCAACTTGGTAACTATTATAGCAGATTAAGAACTGAAGTAATCAAGAAGGACTGATTAGTTTCTCAATTGTCTATGTTATTTACCCCCTAGGTTGCTCATTAGGTTGCTGAATTATACTGTCATTTACATTCTGACTAGGATTATTGTAATGGTTTATCAGCACCTCGGTTCGGTTTATCAGCACCTCGGCTCGGTTTATCAGCACCTCGGTTCATCAGCACCCCTTTATTTTTACCTTGCAATATTACTGTTTCATTGATGTAGTTACTGTTCCATTGCTTTTTATCTTGTAAGCGTGAGATGCACTCGCTCCCTTGTACACGCATATATCATGAATGAAAAGTTTTGTGATCATCATCATTGATATCACAACAGAATTGATTTTCTCTCTCTCATATCTCTCTATCGTGCTCCACTTTTTCTGTTAGCATATCCGAGTGGTGTTCTTCCTTCACTACTCCATTACTAGCAGCTGGATTTTACCGGATTGATTCCCTAAAATCCATTTCCTGTTACAAGTGGTATCAGATTTGTTCGTTTCTGGTGCTTGATCTTTGCTTCAATGGCCGCTGCTACTCGCTCTGTAACTACCATCGCTGAACTTGGCAAGAAGCATGATGACAAACATGCTGAACTGAGCGCTCGCATGGAACATTTGGTAGCAGGAATGGAGGAAATGCGAACTATGCTTCGCGAGCAGGTTAATCCAGATGGCTCGGTGAACAATACTCCTCGCAACCGAGGTAATGGAGATAACAACCGAGGTAATGGTGGAAACAGTACTCCTAGTCTGTATGCAACACGCCTCTCTAAGTTCGACTTCCCCAAGTTCGACGGCCGAGGTGTGAAGGAGTGGTTATATCGCTGCGACCAATTCTTCCGGCTTGACGAAACTCCACCGGAGAACATGGTACGTTTGGCTTCGATTCACATGGAGGGTTTAGCGCTTCAGTGGCATTTGAATTACATTCGCCGCAAGTTCGATATCTATCCACCATGGTCTCAGTACGTTGCTGACATTGTTGCTCGTTTCGGTGAAGTTTATGAAGATCCACTCTCTTCTCTAATTCAGGTGAAGCATACCGGCAAGGTCCAGGAATACATCGACGCTTTTGAGCTCGCTCAAACTCGTATATCACTTTCTTAGGAACACGCTTTAAGCATATTTCTCTGGTTTAGAACATAATACTCGGATGCAAGTGAGGATGTTTAATCCCACCGATATTGCTCATCTTTGCTAGCCTAGCTTCGTTTATATGAATCCTCCAAAGCACCTATCCTTCGCCTCTACCGGAAATTTAGCTCTAGCTCATCCTCTTTCCACATTACTCAAAAACTCACCTCGGCAAACCAAAGAACCACCTCGGCAAACATCACCACCTCGGCCTCTCTGTTCCCACACACACTGGACTCCAAACAAAACTACCAAAACACCAAAAACACTCACTACAAACCTGCAGGAACTTTCACTCATGCTCAAATGGAGGAGAGAAAAGCCAAAGGCCTATGTATGTACTGTGACGAACCCTTTACACCTGGTCACCACCTTAAGCATCGTAGAGCCCACCTCTTGATCTTTGGAGGTGATGGTGATAGTGATGAGGTGAGGAACTTGAACCTCTAGTGAAGCTAGTCTTGACACAGTTCAAACAGATAATGACCAACCTCTCTTTTGAACGCTCTATCCGCACCCCAATCACCAAACAATGCGTGTTACTGGTATGTACATCAAGAGGCTGCTGCAGATACTCATTGACAGTGGAAGCACGCACAATTTTCTTGACTTGGATGCTGCTAAGAGGCTCGGTTGTAGACTTGAGAAAATCAACCCAATGAGTGTTACTGCTTGTGGGGGTAACAAAATTGCAGCAATGTACATTGTTCGTGGTTTTACTTGGCAACTACAACAATGCACTTTTACTTGTGACGTTTATGTATTGCCTATTGTTTGTTGTGATTTAATCTTAGGCGTGCAATGGTTGAAATCTCTGGGCAAGATTATTTGGGATTTTGATAAACTCTAAATGGAGTTCAATGTGCAGGGCAAGAAATGTTCTCTGCGAAGTGCTAAGACACCTTCAAACAAGCTCATTAACAGCAAGAAATTCACTAAATTATTGAATTCCGAGGCTGAGATGTGTTTTCTGTACTTAGACACTGAGACACCTACCTTATCAGTACCTAAACTTCACCTGCTGTCTATGGAGGCTGATACTTCTGAATTGCCTCTAGAATTGCAAGATTTGCTTGTTGATTTTGAAGATATATTCAAAGAGCCAACTGACTTACCTCCTCGGAGACCTGGTTTTGACCACAAGATTCCTCTCAAGGAGGATATTGTTCCTTTCAATCTTCGTCCTTACAGGTACTCGATTGTCCAGAAAGATGCCGTGGACAAATTGGTGACCGAGATGCTTGATCAGGGTATCATTCGACACAGCAATAGCCCTTTTGCCTCTCCTGCTGTATTAGTGAGGAAGAAAGATGGTTCATGGCGCTTATGTGTTGACTACAGAAGACTCAACACTCACACTATCAAGGATAGATATCCAATTCCTCTCATTGAAGATTTAATGGATGAACTAGGTTCAGCTACTCTGTTTTCAAAGCTTGATCTCAGGTCGGGTTTTAACCAATTACGGATTGAGGAGGGTGACGAATTCAAAACTGCTTTCAAGACTCATGGAGGACACTTTGAGTATCTTGTGATGCCTTTTGGGCTCACAAATGCCCCTGCCTCTTTCCAAGCTTTGATGAACTTTATTTTTACTCCTTTCCTTCGCAAATTTGTGATTGTATTTTTTGATGATATTGTTAAGAGTCCCACAAGCCGGTTTTGTGGGGTTGAGTTAAGCCTAAAACCACATTCTAAGATGGTATCAGAGTCAACCCAAGATCCGTTGGGTCACCCGCTATCGGGCCACCCGCTATCGGGTCACTCGGGTCACACTCCAGTTGTCCAGTCCTGGGCGTGAGGGGTGTGTTAAGAGTCCCACATCGGATGGGATATGGTCTGAAAAAGAGTTTATAAGTGGGTGACATCCCTCACCTTACAAGCCGGTTTTGTGGGGTTGAGTTAGGCCTTAAACCACATTCTAAGATGGTATCAGAGTCAATCCAAAGATCCGTTGGGCCACCCGCTATCGGGCCACTCGGGTCACGCTCAGATTGTCGATCCCGGGCGTGAGGGTGTGTTAAGAGTCCCACATCGGATGGGATATGGCCTGAAAATGAGTTTATAAGTGGGTGGCATCCCTCACCTTACAAGCCGGTTTTGTGGAGTTGAGTTAGGCCTTAAACCACATTCTAAGAGATATATTGGTTTATAGCCCTACTCTTGATGCTCATGTAGAACATTTGAGACAGGTCTTTGATACTGATTAGAGTCATCACCGTTTCTTAGGAAGAAGAAATGCCACTTTGCTACTTCTAGAGTGGAATATCTTGCCACTTCATCTCACATGGACGGAGTTTTTTCACAGATCCTCCAAAATACAAAGCATTAAGGATTGGCCTATTCCTTCCAACCTCAAGCAAGCGAGGGTTTTTTGGGCTTATCCTAAGCTACTATAGAAGGTTTGTTCGTGACTACGGCAAGATTGCTCGCCCTCTTCTGCACCTCTTGAAGAAAGATAGCTTTGTTTGGAGTGAGGACGCCATCGCTTCCTTCAATGGCAAACCTGAAAGAGACACTCATTTCTTCTCCCTGTCCTTGCTTTGCCGATTTTTCAAAGCGTTTTGTTGTTGAAACAGATCGTCGGGCAAAGGTATCGGTCTTTGCACTTATGCAAGATCACCATCCTATAGCTTACATAAGCAAATCACTAGGGTGAGACAACAAGCTATGTCGGTATCTGAGCGAGCTCCCGGCAATTGTCTATGCGGTGCAAAAATGGGGTGTTTACTTATCCCACAAGCCATTTATCATTAAATCCGACCAGAAGAGTATCAAATTTCTCTTAGATCAGAAACTCAACACACCTTTCCAACAGGTTTGGATGGCTAAGTTGATGGGTTTTGATTTCGAAATACAATACAAGACAGGTTCCTCTAATGTGGTCAGCGATGCTCTCTCGAGACGACACGGTCTTGAGAATTTGTTGCCTATGCTTCTAAGCAATGCTCATGAAGACCTTTTATCCCTTATCAAGGCTTCTTGGGTGTCTGATTCTTCCTTGCAGGCTATCATCACTGATTTAAAACATGATCCTAAGTCTCATCCTAAATTTTCTTGGCACAGGGATGAACTTCGAAGGCGGGGAAAGCTTCTGGTCGGTAATGATTCTGGGCTGAAAACCATTATTTTGAAATGGTTGCATGATTCCTTTGTTGGAGGACATTCAGGCCGTGATGTTACTGCTGCTAGAGTTAAATCTCTTTTTTATTGGAAGGGCATGAACAAAGAAATCCAGAACTACATTCATTCTTTGTGATATCTCTCGCGGAAAAACAAACCTAACTTGTCAAACCTCCCGGTTTCATCGCACCTCGAAATGCCCGGACTCGTCTCTCATCTGCGTATTTCAACCTCTCCCAGCTACTGCTGCTGCTGATAAGGTCCCTTTTGTTGTCTTGGAACGTAAAATGGTGAAACGGGGGAATGTTGCTGCCACCAAAGTCCTTGTTCAGTGGCTTGGTTTATCAGCACCTCGGTTCGGTTTATCAGCACCTCGGTTCATCAGCACCTCTTTATTTTTACCTTGCAATATTTGTTACAATTCATAGAGATTGATATTTGAACTTAAACTTTTCATTGTATTTCATTGTATTGATTGATACACAGATAGGCTTTATTTATAGATCTTGATTACAAAACTACTCAAAGAACTATCTAACTAACTAACAGATTATAACAACTAATCAAAATGAAACTAACTAACAGAATTTACAGGATAGGATAGTAACTAACTAATCAAATCAGTAGATACTCTAACATTCCCACAAGCTCAAGAGTACTAAGTACTTTGAGTTTGTTCCTTAAACTATCGCAGAATCGGGTTTCTTTGAGAGGTTTTGTTAAGATATCTCGCAACTTGTGCAAAGAATGGAACATAAGCCACAACCAGAGAACCATTTAAAACCTTTTCCCGAACGAAGAAAATGTCAAGTTCCATGTGTTTGGTGCGTGAATGTAGTACGAGATTGTGGTCGAGGCAATGGTACTCACGATTATCACAATAAATTACCTGGAGGGGGATCAAACAGAAAGTTCTGTAATAGAGATCTTAACCAGAGTACTTGATTCTGCGCAGGGCTAAACTACGATATTCTCGCCGCACTTGACTTGCAACCAAAGTTTGCTTCCTGCACCACCAAGACACCAAGTTAGGTCCTAGGTAGATGCAAGCACCGGATGTGGATCGTCTATCATCAATGTCGATGCCCGGTCGGCATCGCGAGAATCAAGATATCTTGATTGGAGAGCTGCGATTGCTGGTTGAAAGGTGAGGCCATGATTGATAGTGCTTTTGAGGTACCTTAAGATACGTTTGACACCGGCCCAATGAGAGTGAAGAGGTGTGGACATGAATTGGCAAACCTTGTTGACACTTGCACCCGATTCGGGTCTTGTAATGGTCACGTATTGAAGTGCTCCAACAATGCTACGATAGAGAGAGGTCTTCAAATGTATCGGTTCGGACTTTGACACTTGAGATTAACGAGTAAAGGGATTGAAATACCTTTGCAATCACATCATACCAACTCTATTAAGCAAATCTTTGATATATTTGGACCGAGAAAGATGTAGGTTACCGGTAGGTGTAGTTTTACACTCAATCCCCAAGAAATAATCCAAGGTACCTAGTCATTTAAGTGAATAAGCTGCTGCGCAGCTTCTGAATTACCGTGTCAGTTGATGGCGGATGTGAGAACCCGTGACTATAATGTCATCAACATAAATGAGTACAAGGATACAGCAGCCACGTTTGTTGTAAATAAGAAGAGAAGGATCACATTTAGACCGATAGAAACCAGCAGAAATGAGAGTATTTGTGAGACTCTCATACCAAGCTCTTGGGGCTTGTTTTAATCCATAAATGGCCTTTTTTAAGTGACATACCAATGAATGATCTCCATGGATGAACCCAGGAGGTTGTTGCATGTATACATCCTCATGTAAATTACCATGAAGAAAGGCATTGTTCACATCCAATTGCCTAAGGGGCCAATTGTGAGACAATGCAAGAGTTAGAACAGTTCTAATAGTGATAGGTTTAACCACAGGAGAGAAAGTTTCATGGTAATCCAATCCATACTTTTGATTGAACCCTTTGGCCACAAGTCTTGCTTTATATTTGTTGATGGAACCATCAGCATTTTCCTTAAGTCTAAATATCCATTTACAACCAATAGCTCGTTTGTTGGGAGGTAAGGTGACTAAAGTCCAAGTTTGATTGTTTTGGAGGGCATCATACTCAGCCTGCATAGCCTTAGTCCATTCAGGTGAAGACAGGGCCTGCTGGACAGAATTAGGTTCAGTGGTGGTAAGGTGCAGTGAGGGATATAGGGGAGGCCGTAGGTGACCTGTTTTGGACCTGGTTTGCATATGGTGAGTGTTATGAGGTGGTGAGGGTGGAGGAGAGGGTGAAAGTGAGCTATCAGGATTAATTGTGCTAGATGCAGTGGAGGGTAAGGTTTCAGTGGGTGAGTGTGGAGCTGGTGATGTGGTGGGGGCAGGGTTATAAGGTGAAGGAGGTGATGGAGGTATAATTGGTGGAGAGGGTGGCAGTGAGTGAGGAGGGTTGTGATGGTTAGGGGAAGCAATGTTCAAGGATGTGTTAGAAGCTGTGTTGTGAGTGGGTGAAGGTGAGTGATTAGTATTAGTAAAAGTACTATGATAAGGAAATAAATGCTCATGAAATAAAACATCCTTAGAGATAAAGAGACGACCAGTGGTTGTATCTAGACACTTGTAACCACGATGAGATGGAGAGTAACCAAGAAAGACACATTGTTTGGACCTAAACTGAAACTTGGGATTATTGTAAGGAGTAAGAAGAGGAAAGCAAGCACAACCAAATGAACGAAGAAAGTGATAGTCTGGTGGCTTGTTGAATAAGGTTTGAATAGGAATTAACTGAGAGTGAGAAGTAGGAAGCCTATTAATAATATAGACTGCAGAGTGGAAGGCATGATCCCAAAAGTGATATGGAAGAGAAGAGTGAGAGAGAAGTGACAGACCCATGTCAACAATGTGTCTGTGCTTTCTCTCTACAACTCCATTTTGATGGTGAGTTTGAGGACAGATGATTCTATGAATAATACCAAGATCAGCTAGATATTGTTTGAAGGGTCTATATTCACCCCCCCAATCTGTTTGAACTGATTTAATTTTCTTGTTGAGTTGAAGTTCAACAAGAGCTTTAAATTGTTTAAACACATTGAGAGTATCTGATTTTTCTTTTATGAAATAGATCCAAACAAAACGACTAAAGGCATCAATAAAAGACACATAGTATTTGAATCCCATTGAGGAAGTCATAGGGGCAGGACCCCATAAATCTGAGTATATAAGTTCAAGAGGTTCATTGTAAATTGTTTGAGACAGAGAAGAAGGTAACCGATGAGACTTTCCTAGACAGCAAGCAACACAAAATTGATTTTCATTTCTTTGAAAAGTTGAAAGGTTACAAGATTGAAGTATTCTATTTAATGTGTCTAGACTAGGATGGCCCAGCCTATGGTGCCATTTAGAAAATACATTGGAATTGCTAGAAACAATGAGAATTCAAACCGCTTACGCAATAAGAGAAAGTGCGAGAATGTGCGAATCAAAGAAGAGAAGACCGAAGCGGATAGAGTCCCTCTCGAGCCAATTTTCCACATAACATTGGTTGATCATTGACCAGAGAGTGAACAGAGTAATGGAAAGGATGAAATTTCACATAAGCATCATTATCTTGAGCAAACTTACTAACACTAATCATATTTTTGTTTAACTGAGGAACATGTAAAACATCTTTTAGATAAAGTGTGTGATGTGGGTGTGTGGGGGATTGAAATTGAAAAGTGCTTAGGGATTGAACTGGAAGTTTTGTACCGTTGCCTAGAAATACATTTTCTAGGTGTGGTGGTGGTGGTGGAGCACCAGGTGGAGCAGGCAGCAATGTTGCATGATTGGTTGCAGCAGTATCCAGCCAGTTGGAGATTGTAGGGTGAGCAGGATTGACACTTGTAAAATTAGCCTGAGGAATTTGTGCAGGAATTTGTTGTCTGTTGTATTGATAGGGATTGCCTATGGGATAAGCAGGCCCTGCTGGAGAATTGAAGGCTGTATTGAACCTTTGATAACAGTAGCTTGCATCATGGCCCATGCGATGGCAAACTTGGCATTGAACATTGGAACGCGCGCCATTCCGACCACCACGTCCACGAGAACGACCCCCACGCCCTCGGAATTGACTGTTCCCACGATTTCCAGAATTTAGGGTTTGAGAATTTGGGAAATTGTTGTAATTTGAAGAATTAGGGTTTCCATTCCCAAAATTGGATTGGGGCTTTTCTTGATGTTGATCTTGCGAGTCACCCGCTCCAGAAGGATTCGTTGATTGCGTAAGATTGAGCGACGCCGATTCTTCAAGAATTTTGGCTTTATCGAGACGTTGTTCGTGCGCAAGCAGCAATCCACGAATTTCTTCCATGTCGAACCAGTCAATCTTACTGTTAATCAAGGTTACCAAAGATTCATACTCACTGGGTAACCCTTCAAGGATGACGTCCAATTGATCTTGTATGGAGACTGATTCACCGATCGAGAGGAGAGAGTCACTGATGAGTTTGATTTTCGCAAGAAATTCAGACACAGTAGACGAACCTTTCTTTGTCGTGCGCAATTGCGTACGAAGTTGACGTGTTTGGGCACGAGTCTTGGATTGAAAGGCGGTGTGGATGTTATCCCAAAGTTGATATGTAAAACGGCATCCTATTACGGAGGGCAATATCGCCGGTGAAAGCGACGATTGTAACCAGGCGAGAAGAAGCTGGTCTTGCAATTCCCAATTTGTGTACACCGGGTGAAAGTTGTTGATTCGATCTTCCTCGGTGCCGAATTGTGGTGGTATCACCGGAGCAACGCAGAACCGATGCAATCGGTGAGCACGAAGAACAGGTTCCACCTGTTGTAACCAGACCAGATAGTTTGATTCATCAAGTTTTACTGATATCTTGTAGTTGAACGTTGATAGGGGAGGCTTATCAAAAGACGCCACCAGTGGTGGTGGCGTGGAAGGAGGCGTTTGTGTCATGGTAAAGGAAGAAAGCAGCGGAGAGAAAGCAAAGAATCAGAATCTTGCCACGATGGTGGCTTTAGAATGCTCTGAATACCATGTTACAATTCATAGAGATTGATATTTGAACTTAAACTTTTCATTGTATTTCATTGTATTGATTGATACACAGATAGGCTTTATTTATAGATGCTGATTACAAAACTACTCAGCAACTATCTAACTAACTAACAGTTATAACAACTAACTGAAACAGAAACTAACTAACAGAATTTACAGATAGGATAGTAACTAACTAACTGAATCTGTAGATACTCTAACAATATTAATGTTTCATTGATGTAGTTACTGTTCCATTGCTTTTTATCTTGTAAGCGTGAGATGCACTCGCTCCCTTGTACACGCATATATCATGAATGAAAAGTTTTGTGATCATCATCATTGATATCACAACAGAATTGATTTTCTCTCTCTCATATCTCTCTATCGTGCTCCACTTTTTCTGTTAGCATATCCGAGTGGTGTTTTTCCTTCACTACTCCATTACTAGCAGCTGGATTTTACCGGATTGATTCCCTAAAATCCATTTCCTGTTACAATTTAATACCATCTTTAACACATTCTTTCTTTATTAACCTATTTTCTAAAGGCCAATTTAATTGCTTCCTAAGTAGATCATTTCGTAAGAAATGTGAACTATTAGCTTTCCTTATTACTTGTTTTCTTGTACTCAAATTAACTTACTAGGACAAAATATAAAATGTTGCAATGACATACCATTTGGTTTCGCTCATCTTCCATGGATGATGCTGGCATGTTGCTAAGAAAATGAGCTGGTGGCACGAGTCTAGAATAAGGAACTGGAGGAGGTCTAGGAACCATTTTCTTAGCCCTTCCTGTTGTTTTACTTTTTTGTCCATAAAGTAAAAATAGAAGAAGAAAATCAAATAATTTAGTCATCAAACAGCAAATTCTAACAGTCACCTGAAAAAATACCGCATTGCTTTAAAGAAATCGGTTACCAAAAAAGGACCAAAGTATATTGCATATGGTTATCATTTTTTTCCAAATGAAAAGATAGTGTATTTTTCTTTTGACCAATAAAAAGATAGTGTATTAGGAGCTATGAAACACCACACGGACATGACACAGACACAGACGCACGGACACCAGTTTTAATTTGAAAAAATATAAGTAATTGAAGTGTCGATGTTACTGTCTGACAAAATATGTGTTGAACAATGGACGCGGTGCTGCAAAGATTAAGAGCCTACCCAAGTATTCCAAGTTCCATGACCGCTTTGTATTGGAAAGGTATCTCCATGAGAGCAGCAAGAGCAAAAGCAGCTTCTTTCGCAGAAGAGCTTGCTTTTTTAGACATAATTTCAGTAAAGTTAACAAACTGCAAAAATACGGAAGATGTTTTAATATAACAAAGTGATTGCAAAGAAATAAACTAGATAATGTCCCTCAATTTTGAGCTAGTAATGTTAATTTGGTGGACCTGAAAATTGTCAAAATCACGTGCAGGTATCTTGTCATCAAACTTCTTCATATCTTCCCAAGGTCCATCACCAACTCCAACCAGAACAATAGAAAGGGGATATGAACTAGAAGCAGAAAAGGTAAAAAAAACCAGATAATTAATGTTTGATTAAGTAGTTAAAATGTGGTTTATTTTTTAAAAAATTGAGACAAAATAATGACGCTTCACAAATAGTTGGGCTAACAATTCATTTTTTCTCACAGTTCATGGCTGCAAACGCTTCACGGTCCTTGCTATTGTGACTAATTGAAGTCAAATATGGTTGTGGACTTATGGCCGTAGAGACATCAAAAACCTTGATGTTGTAGTCGCGGACCACTTTTCAAAACCTTGGTATTTATTATTTAATTACCAATAATTTTGATGAGTATTGGTTGCTAAAAATTATCAATTTTCCATATCTACCTTGCATCAACGATTGCTTTGATTGTCCTCTCTTCTTGAGGACTGAGTTCTCCATCTTCATTGTTAGAATTTGTTGTAACCTTCGAAACCAAATCAAACAAAAATTATACAAAATGTGGCTTAACCACCTCCTGGTGCCACTGCTACAAAAGTAACTTTAATCACTGATATGTACCAGAATTCCTCATCACTCAATCAGAACATAGTAATTGTGTATTAATTGTGGTAAACTGAAAATACAATAAAATATGAAGATAAAAGTAAATGAAGGCACTATAGAGGCCTAATCTCTCCCAAAGACTCTAGGTCTATTCTTAATTCTTGCTTTCCTTCTAACTTCCCTCCCACTACTATTTATAGTACTCAACTAAAGCTCACATTTTCCCTCCACTTTGCCACATCAGCAAGTGGTTACAACAAACTCTCATTTCCCTCCCCTTACCCTTCATATATTTAAGATCCTATCAATCACTTCACAATCTCCCACTTAAAGTCACTAACATAGTAACACATGGAATTGTAACATCAAGATCAAGTGTAAAATTACATACCTGACCATCCGCAACAATAACTAAGACATGGAATTGGCCATGAGTTTTCTCAACTATGTCTATTGCAGCCTCAATCACTGGAGCATAAGAAGTTGGTCCTACAAACAAAATTCAAGTATTTATTCAGTCACGAATCTTAAGTTTACTAATGTTTGTGACAGGAAATTAATGGCGATTCCACATTCCATGATATATTCCATAAAATAAGCATAAATATGGAATGAAATTTCGATTATATGCCTCATTCTATGATAAGTATCTAAGCACTTGGGGAACCCTCCCTTAAAAGCTAGCTATCAAGGGGGGAGAACCAAGCCACTTAAATACTCCATCGAGTATCCCATACTACCCGATGTGGGACTTGAGCACCCCATAATACCCAAGTCCCTATCATAGCACCGCCCCTGAGAGCCGACGTCCTCGGCGGCTGCACTCCACGACACTTTACTCGGTGGCACTTCACTCAACTTTGTTGGTCAGAACCCTCCACCGGTCAGAACCCTTCGTGGGTAGCCTTCTCCAAGACGCCGACAACCAGCTCTGATACCAATTGATAAGTATCTAAGCACTTGGGGAACCCTCCCTTAAAAGCTAGCTATCAAGGGGGGAGAACCAAGCCACTTAAATACTCCATCGAGTATCCCATACTACCCGATGTGGGACTTGAGCACCCCATAATACCCAAGTCCCTATCATTCTATAAACTAGGAACCAATGATCGTTGCTTTTAAGAAAGCTGAGATAGATGATTATATGTGTTCTTGTGTACAAAATAAAGGATAGTGCCACCTTAAAGGGTGAAAACCCCTCTAAAGGTAACTCTACCGATACAAAGGTCAAAAGGTCTCTAATACAAGAAAGAAATTTCCTATTTATACTACTATAAATTTCCTATTTATACAACAATGAAATTTCCTATTTATACTAGTATACGCGGAGCCACGGGGACTCGAACCAGGGACTACAAACTCGCTAGCATCATGCTCTAATCATGGGCCACTTTATTCGTTTTCTTTGATTGTTATTCATTTAGTTTGTATATACCTAAGTTTGGGTAGAAAAATATGTATATATAGTAAATTTTTAAAAATTTGGGGTACTCTTGTGGCATCCTCCACTCCTAAGAAGATCCGCCACTTTGGACTTGAGGCCTGCCATGTAGCCACTAATTTTTCTTCTAGCATGGACATGTCCCGGTAGGTACGGTTTCGCATAACAGCGGCGGTGTGTATGATTGTTTCGCCTCCCAGTGTCAACACTTTTGGCACCACTGAGTCCCCTTGTTGGCGGATATGTATGTAGCTCTAATCGATTTTAGCCCTTAGTTGGTCAACAATGCGGTCACCCCGATGACGGTATGTATTAAGGAATGGATTTTAGTTGCTTTTCATAGCATAACTTCATTCATTTTATAAAATGAAACTTTTTAAACTCATCCTCTCAAAATCATAATTTTATATTCAACTTATCATGCATGACTAACAGTTCCACCATACAGAGCCTAATGATTGCAATAAGAACAGTACTATGAGCTAAGATCATAATTACCTGAAAGTCTCAAGTTTGGAACAATTTTTTGATAGCAAGCCAAAACTTCCTCAAATCCATGGCAAGATGAATTATCAGCATGAAAGCTAAATACTTCATCATCATGAGTCGTGGCTGTATAGTAACAGAAGTAGCATAAATGTAATCATATTGAAAGAAAGACACTCTCCCAAACACTCACTCTATGATTGGTTAAAATCATGCGGATCCCATCACTTTGGAATTGGGACCCATTCATTTAGTGGGACCACATAAATTTTAATCAATCATAGAGTGAGTGTTTGGGAGAGTGTCCAAAAGAGAGTGTTGCTGGCACTTCTCTCGAAAGAAATTATGACTTTCTTACTTTCTTTAAGAATTGAGATGCACTTACCATCACCAAAACCAAAACAAGGAATCAAGTTGTCATCATCAAAGGGAGCCAAAGTCTTGCCAATAATAGAAATGGCTTTCTCATAGGGATTAGGTGTATCTCCAATAGCATGAAGGCTTCTATTATTGAATGAGATTCTTCCTTCAATAGTAACATGGATGCATTAGCTTCTTGTTATTCCAAAAAGAAATAATAACCAAAGTCCATACTTAGCTTAATGTCAAACCATAAATTCTGTTTCGATCATAGCTTTATTTAATCATATTTCAACTGCAATTAATCAGAGTTACTCAATTAAATTGTGTTTATGTACTACGTACCAGTCCATTCATTGCTTTTAGTAAAATCGATTCCAAGGACAAGATTTGAGGATTCTAAGCCTTCATGCCTCAAAGCAGTTGTAACCTGCATAAGGATGGAAAAATCATGAAGAATTTTAAGAAATTCACATGACTATGGTAGCTGGAAAAACTCAATTTCACTAACACATATTTCTAACATACCAATAGTTCAACTAAGATAATCTTTGGTGAGTCAAAAAATCAATTTAGTTGTATGAAATTTCGACAAGATTCAAAATTCCAAAACATTTGCACAGGCGAATAGTTCAACTAAGATCATTCTTGACTTGTCAAACCAGTGAACTCCTATTGTTGCAGCAAATCCTTTAATCCTTAAACTCAAAGCACTAGTCTTAAAGTCCAGTGATGTTTTTTAAAAAGTTGTCTTCAATAATTGTATCTCGTGTGTAAATGTATCTACAAATGTCGTCTATTTCATCTATAAAGGAAGATGTCTGAACTTATTTTTATAGGCAAATGTTAGTAGTTGGTTAATGCAGAGCATATTACATCAGCTGCGAAGGGCAGCAGAGAAAAGGGAGGGGTGTAAAAATAACACAAGTCTCACTTAATCAAGAAATATGCAGTCCACTTCACGCTTATCTATAAATGATTCACGTTTATTTATGCAGAGAGATAACACAAGATAGTACTCCCTCTGTCCCACATTATATGACTTTCTAGGGAAAAAAATTGTCCCATAATACATGACTTTTTACAATACCAATGCAACATCTAATTTCTTTTCCAGTCATACTCTTTATTATTTAATATATCTCTTCATACAATTCTACTTTTTATATTTTCAATGTCATTAATAAGGACAATTTGGTAAACTAACTCACAATCTCTCTTTTCCATGCAAAATTAACTATTTTTCTTAATTCCTGTGTCACAACCTTAAACGACATGTAATATGGGACGGAGAAAGTATCTCATTATAAAAAACTAATTCAATAGATAAAGCCAAGAGCAGAATTACATATCAGAAGAACTTCACAAATAATTTTAAAAATATATAATTTTAATTTATTAATTTATTCAATATTATGTTTTGTATTAAGTGAAGTGGACTGCTTTTCTAGTTTTCTTCATGCTTCGTTATCAAGGGACTAGTATTTTCAAAACTTTCCCATGGAAAACGCGTTGACGTCACCTTTCCCAATTGTATTAAAAAAAATGAAAATGTTCCTTTTTAATTTCCTAATAATCACACAATCAAACAAAACAAACATCAATTATCTACTTCTACATGCCAACTCTTCTTCAGTCAAACACTTCAATTGGAACTATTTCCCTAATTATATCCATAAAATACCAAAAAAAAAAGTCTATCCATGAATTGCTAAGCAAAAACCACAAAGAAAACAAATCAAGAAGTTGAGTAAGCAGAAGTAACCTGTTCAAGAGAAGTAAAGTTATCAGGAATCAGTGCATATTTCTCCTTCGTAGAGACTTTTCCCGAACCACGATGCATCTTGAAAGACACTGGTTCCGGCAATGATTGCGGTGGCTCCGGTGGCCGTGACATGGTGGACGAAATTGCCCTATCACCATTTCTAGAAATTAGAGCGTCACGCTTTTTAGTCTGCGAGTTTCCCATTACATCATCTTCAACTATGCTTCTAAAAAATTAAAGACATAAATCAACTACTATGAAGTATTAAAACCTAAATAACCATGAAAAGAAGAAAGGAAAAAAACGTGAAACAACCACCTACTTGCTGAGTGTAAACTGTGTATGTAAAAAGCAAAAGTGATTGTGGAAATCGATTATGGAGACAAGGGAAAAGAAAAATAAAATTGAAATTAGATTCTTACTCCTTTTATTTGTCGTGATATTGCTTCATTTTTTGGAGCACAGTTTGTGTGTAACATTTCTATTTATATTGGCATGTTTTGTGGCTCATATCATATTCACATGACCCGATAATATCACATGATTAGTGGAACCTAATTACCTACTTAGAGCATTTTTTTAATGGAGATATCTTATTTGAATGAACTAAATTTATTTTTGTAGGGCCAAATTGGTACGTAAGATTTAATGAATTTATAGTTGTCTCAATTAGTTTTTATTCTCATGGTGATTGTTTATAAGCAATCATACATACTCCACTTATTTATATATCTTAATCAAAAATGTTTTTTTTTACAAAAATCAAGATTTTTTATAATTGATAAAAAAAAAAATGAAGTAGAGAGGTAACTAGAAATAATTTATTTTTGCAATGTCTTTTTTAAAAGTTTTATTTTTATATGGGGGTAAATGGATAATGAGTATATTTGCAGGGGGTAACATATATTTAAGCCTAACAACTTATAATAAGACGTGGAGTCATTCACAAATATTTTTTAAGTCTCATTCATAATGTGGAGCGTGATATTAGAGCCATAGCGCACGGGCTTATAAACTACACCCCGAAGGATTGAGTGTGTAATGTTGTCTGAGATAGAGTTCAAGACTACGAGTCACTATTGTTGAATCGAAAGCATCATCACTATGTATTGGTTCACTATGTATTGGTTCAAGTTTACGAACACCAATATTTATTCTCAATCTTATATAAAGAAGATTTACTGCTAAGTGAAATTTTTAAAGAAAACAAGTGGAGATTTGTTGTGTGTTTTATTTAAATATAATAATGTTTATACTTCATTTATTTATTTTATATGATTGGATTGAATTATCCTAGAGTTGATATTCAGATGGTTTTATTTTTGTTATTATAACCGATTTAAACCTAATATTTTATTGTAATTGAATTGAAAGTTTTACGTTTCACTTTTGTTAAAAGTGTTTTTAAATTTTAATACTTTGAAAACCTATTAATTGTTTTGTCTTTTCAACAGATCTATAAATTTTAATGTTTTTACACAAACTTTTATATATAGATGATCCGTTAGTATGGAGTTAATTGTTTTAGGCTAAAAGGTACTTTTAGTCCCTGCAAATGTCAAGAAAATCCAGTTTAGTCCCTGCAATTTCAAAAATTTTAAAATAGTCTCTGCATTTAGTAAACGTTACTACTTTAGGTGATGTGTATTGACACGTATGCAAACACGTGTTATGTAATTTCTGATGTGTAATTACTCTCTCACTTTCACTCTCTCGTTTCGTGAGAAGAAGACGAAGCGAAGCGAAGCGAAGAAGAAGACTGAGTTGCGAAACTAAGCAAACGAAGAAGAAGTAGTTGAGAGTGTGAGTGAGTTTGTTGAAGAAGGGACGGAGCGAAGAAGACGAAGGAAAGGAGAAGAGGAAGTTGCGAATGGTGGTGACGAGTTTGAAGACAAAGGTCAGGTTTTCACATGCTCTCTTAAGTATGATTCATCATTGAATTTTTAAATTTCATTATTGCAGAGAAAACCAAAGAAAAAGGTATTTGTCACTGAAAATGCCTCTAGTTCTACACCTATTGAACGGTATCTGGCCGAGATGAGGTGGCCGAGATTAGTATAACCTGTTGAACCTATTGAACGGAATGAACTTGGAGAAATATGCAAAAAGAAAAGTATAACCTGTAACTCAATGGGATTATTAGAATGGGCCGAGTTGTTGCTTCTCGAGATCTTCAAAGTAGGAGTTGAATTTGGATGATGTGTTGGACTCGTAGGCGGCCCATAGCTGTCCATATCGTTAGGTTAAATAAAGTACATGATGCCGAACTGGTCATTGGCATTCCGAGTTCGTAACGTCATCGTCGTCTTGTAAGCAATGACTGATTTACCGTGGAAAATGATTTACCGAGGTCAGCGTCGCGGAGTGTTTCAGGACGATGCTGCTAAAGAGGTGAGTCGGAGAATGCCTGAGGTTGGCGTTGAGGCTGGATGTTGCCGAGTTTGAATTAAAGTCCGTCGAGCTCGCTTCGGAAACCACCAACTTCGCATCGAAACGTCGGACGTTGCCGACTTCGCTTTACGGAGCCGAGCTCACCATAATGCAGCTCGATGTAGCCAACTCGTTGTTTCCAGTGGTGTCGAGCTCGGAAATAGCTCAAGATCAGCTTGCAGAGGTGACTTGGACTTTGTTATTTTGTTGTTGAAGAACGTCGTTTAATGTCGAGCTTGGGCTTACGTTTCATTGTTTTGTTCCACACCACGACGTCGAAGCGGCAAGGATATTCATTATATCGTTTCTGGGTAAAGGGAGAAGATTGAAAAAGAAGAGAGAAGATGGAAGAAGAGAGAAGATGGAAGAAGAAGAAGAAGAAGAAGAAAGAAGATGGATGAAGAAGAACAGTGTTTCGGGAGATGAGTTCTAAATAACGAGCTGACTAAGCCCTTTTTATTCCATGTTGGCATCCTTATTGATCGCCACATCATCAAAACATAACGGTGTCAACACTAAAAGAATAAAGAGTGACTAAAGGAGTAACGCTTAGTAATTGCGAGCGACTATTTTAAAAAATTTGAAATTGCGATGACTAAACCTGGATTTTTGTGATAATCATATGACTAAAAGACCTTTTGTACCAACTATAAATATCCCCAATCCAAATTTAGAGTGAAGGATTACTACTCACGCGAATACGATGTCTACCTCACTTCACTCCTCTTTCATCTCTTCTTCTTCCTCCTCCTTCTCTCGCAATCGCATCACTCCTCTCGATCTCTCCGCGCGCATCACCCTCCGAAGCGGCGTCGTAAGCCACCGTCTCTTTCCACTCATTCCTCTTCTTCGTCTCTATTTTTCTTCGTTTAACTGAATAGAAATTTCGGTTTCAGAGATGTAAGGTAACAGAATCGGTGAAGTTGGAGAGTAACAATGGAAAGCCACACAGTTCGAGTGAGTTTATAGTTACCGGCGGTGGCGGAAACGCCATTCCGAGTTTCCTATTGGCGCCAAATGCTCGCATCAATGATCTCGTTAATGACACGCGTCTTCGAATTTTCTCCGGCACCGCAAATTCTGCTCTCGCTCAGGTTTATCTTCTAATCCTATTTCGATTTACACCACACACACTCCTAGACTTCAATTTTGATCGTATGCTATATTTGGATATCTGACAATGAATGAAATTAAATGAGATGAACTATCGGTTGAATTCGGATTAGCTTTGAATTTGTGATAGTCTTCAATTGTGACGGTGATTGAAGTGAAATGAGATGAACTATAGGTCAAATTTGGATCAGCTTTGAACTTGTGAATTGTGATAGTCTTCAATTTTCACAGTGAATGAAGTGAAATGAGATGAACTATAGATCTAATTCGGATTAGCTTTGAACTTGTGATAGTCTTTAATTTTGACGATGAATGAAGTAAAATGAGATGAAGTATAGGTCCAATTCGAATTAGCTAACTTGTGATAGTCTTCAATTTTGACATTAAATGAAGTGAAATGAGAACTTTAGGTCAAATTTGGATTAGCGTTGAACTTGTGATAGTCTTCAATTTTGACGGTGAATGAAGTGGAATGAGATGAACTATAGGTCTAGTTTGGATTAGCTTTGAACTTGTGATAGTTTTGTAATTAAGATAAATTTATGTATCTTCGATTATGAAAAAGTATTCAATCTTATAGGAGTGGATGGAGAAGTTAAATGAAGGTGTTTCTAGAAAAGTGGGATGTAAAAGCTGATTTTGACTTTTACTAAAAGCGTTTGTTGAAAAACTCTTTAATTTTTGTTTTTCTACTACTGTTCGTAGAGCTCATTGTATGATAAAGTTTTGGTACCATTGTTTGCTTATTCTATAGTGGATAGGAGAAAAGCTTCGGTTTATTTAATTGTTTGGGAAGTATCAGAAAGATAAATTGATTAGTAAATAATAAGTAGATTTCATTCCATACATTCAAATTGGAAGAACAAAAATACAGGTGTTGGCTGTAATGATATGGAATGAATTTCACTAGATTCTAATAAGCTTTGTCTTGTTTTAAAATAAGCCAAGTAATGGCAACTATTAGCGTTCAATTTGAGAGAAGTTTTTGATGAACGACTTAATTAAGTGCTTATTTATTCAGTTATCCTATGGATCTTATTTAATTATTGAAATGAGATGAAAATATCCTATTGACATGTCATTAAGTTATGTTTACAAGTGTATCCGAACACTACATAAGTGTATATATGTCCTGATAAGTTCAAATAAACTCTTAACTCTTTCAAATACCCCTTCCTTCCATTCATTCCATTCATCAATCCACACGTAGCTGTAAATTTTGTGTTATATTATTGTCAAATCTTGTAAACCTTTTGAGTAATTGTTACAGGTAAAATTTGGTGAAAATGTCCTATTGACATGTCATTAAGTTGTGTTTACAAGTGTATCCGAACACTACATAAGTGTATATCTCTGTGATAAGTTCAAATAAACTCTAAATTAACTTTTTCAAATGCCCCTTCCCTCCATTCATCAATCCAAACATAGCTGTAAAGTTTGTTTTATATTATTGTCAAATCTTGTAAGGACCTTTTGAGTAATTGTTGCGATACTCAAACTTTTATGCTGACAGTTGACACTGCATCAATATTAATCTCATAGGTGTATATGAAAAGTGGTACAAAATCTAGTTCCTAATTTCTTTTTGCTGTCATTTTATGGGTAAAATTAAGATGAGTTATAACCAATAGGTGTCATTTTTGTGGCTCTAAATAATACTCCGCAGTTATGATTAGTTTGCTATCTCGTAGCAATGAAAATTGTTCTTGGCTTGCTTAGTATGTTGGATTTGCTTTATAATTACATAATTACAACTTACCTTGTTTATAAATGTTTTCCGATTCCAATATTGTGAATAAATGGTTAAGACAACATTTTGTTGTTTTATCCATTTCCTTTGCAAATATGGAAAAAGCAAACAAAAGTGAATTTGTATTTTAAAATTTGGCAGTACTATTTGGTACGAACCCATTTGTAAGAAATGTAAGAAAATCAAGTAGAAATTTAGGTAGCTGGAGAAAAACAAGGCAAACTCACGCAACACCCTCCTCCGTACATTTTGTATCGTAAGCAAAAGCATTTTCTTTTAAATTTTTAGTGAAAATATATCAATTGAGAATGAAAACCGAAAATAAACCAAATACCATTTCTGTTTTGTTGTTGGTTTTCCTGTAAAGCGGGAATAATATATTCAGTCAATAAGGAATGCATATTATACTTTTTGAATATACTTTTGTTGTTTACTAGTAATATTTGAAATCTTATTTATACACCAGAACCAGATAGGCTTTATTTATTTACTAAAATATCTGATTTGCATATATTTAAACAGGAAATTGCATGCTACATGGGCCTCGAGCTTGGAAAAATTAAGATAAAACGTTTTGCTGATGGTGAGATATATGTCCAGCTACAAGAGAGTGTCAGAGGGTGTGACGTGTTTCTTGTGCAGCCCACATGTCCTCCTGCCAATGAGAACCTTATGGAGCTTCTCGTAATGATTGATGCCTGCAGGAGAGCTTCAGCCAAAACTATTACTGCAGTCATTCCATATTTTGGATATGCTAGAGCTGATAGAAAGGTCTGTTTATAACTTTGATTACATATTGATAATGTATATGTTATTTATGATTAACTTTGTGCTTCATCTCAGTCCACCATATTTTTCCCGTGTCGAATATGATGTGTTTTTGTTACTATGTTGCACACGTACAAATAGAATTATCTGTATACCAGGATATGTCTTTTTTTAAAAAGCACGACACAAGAATCGTAGAATATAGTATAATATATTAAATAACCATTTAAAAACAGATTTACACATGCACAAAGATTACTTAATCCACAATTATCTCTGAAGCTACTTACCCTTGAATTGTATTAAATAGTGCACATAGTAACATCTCCAATACTGATAACTGTCTCCTTCCTAGTTGACTCATCGGTACTAATAAGGCTTAAGAGGAAACTTTTCTGTCAACCACAAACACTCCTAAAAAGCTTGACCTGTTGGGTGAAGGCTCATGAATGACTTTATATCTAACACTTCTATGAAGTTGATGAGTAAATAAGAAGAATATACACACGGTAACTGTATCTGCTAGAAAAATGGAATTATTTAGAGAGAATACACAGACAGCCATATCATATGAGTATGAGTATCAGGCATGCATATAATATGGATGTACTAGCTATTTTGGCGCATCTCTGCATCATAGGTTGGATGTAAAAATGACAATATCCAAGTCATTAGAACAGTAGAGTTCTACTTGCATCTGCAAAAGTATATCATTCGAATCATACATTTTTAGCTGTAAAATTGTTACCTAGTATTACTTGTACAATGCTATTGAAAGTTGTTTTGATAAGTTTGAAAGTTCGGTTAAGTTTAAACATGGTCATCAACTGCTGTTTCAGACTCAGGGGCGTGAGTCAATTGCTGCTAAGCTTGTAGCAAATTTAATTACAGAAGCGGGTGCAAATCGCGTCCTTGCATGTGACCTCCATTCTGGGCAGTCTATGGGCTATTTTGATATTCCAGTTGATCATGTGTATGGACAGGTAACAGAATATAGTACTTGGATTATGTCTTTAGTTTATAATGGTGTTAAAAAATGAAAAGCATGTGTGATCTGTTTAGCAAAAACAAGCATGCGAAGAATATGCTGTATATTTGAAATAATTAATAGTCAGTTAATAATTTTGTTGGTTTATTTTTATTGATGTGCTAATGATGCATTCAGTTTGTATTGAGACCTGCTAATGATGCATTCAGTTTGTATTGAATTTTTAAATTTTTAACTTTGGAACCGGAAGTTCTTACCTTCAAATTGTCAATGTAATTTGGTCATTGATTAATCATATCTTCTTTTGTGCTACTACCAGCCTGTTATACTTGATTACCTTGCCAGCAAGACTATTTGTTCAGATGATTTGGTTGTAGTCTCGCCGGATGTTGGAGGTGTAGCCAGAGCACGTGCTTTTGCCAAAAAATTATCTGATGCTCCTTTAGCTATTGTTGATAAGAGGCGTTATGGGCATAATGTTGCGAGGTATGATCATGCACTCTTCTTAAGTATGAGTATATCATGACTGAAGTAGATTAGATTTAATGACTCAAATTAAGACTTTTGGTAAAAGAAATTAACGAAACAAGTGTCTTGGTAGAAATAAATAGAATATTGAGTTTAGATTTACAATTTATTGGTACCTTTTTGTTGCTTTTTTTTTTTTTCATTTGTAAAAATAGTGATAGCTTTAGTTCATTTTGCATAAGATAGAGCCATCAAAATTATTGGTGTACATATTGGAATATTCCTTATAATTGCTTTAATTGCTGAACTATTCCTTTAATTGCTTTAATTGTTGATTGGTTATGATTTATTAGGAAGTTATTTAATCATGTGAAGGATTTATTTTCATATTTTGACTTTTGCTAGTTGTGATGTGATGTCATATTCCTATCCCATTTTCTTCAGCTCATAATAAATTGTTGCATCTGTTATGACAAATGTTTTGAATTAGGACTGGAGCCATGGACAATGACTTTGAGATATTATGAGGTCACATGTCAATCGGTTTAACCAACTAGACCAATGGATGAAATAAGCGACATCATAGTTATATAAAATACTTTTGTCCTAGTAAACCAAGCCGTTCACATAAACATACATAAGTTTAAATATTTTTTAGTTGTGTTTTCCTTTTAAATATTAAAATTCAAGCAATGATATGCCATTCAACTACATCGTTAACCTGTATTTTGTCAAAAATACCGGTTAAACATGAGTTTAATATATACATAAGAAAAATTTAACGGTGGTAATATTTTCTAATAGTATGTCCATATTTACACTAATTGCATATAGTAAGTAACTGATGATATGGAAATAATGTTTTAAAAACAAAGTAGCTTTATAACAAGCATAGGTTAAATTAAAAAATGCTCTTTTCAGCTGTGAACTGTTCTTAATCCCTTCAGAATGAATCAAATAACTAAATGCAGCATATACATGTCATCATTTTAGTTCTCTCCATTCTGATTTTCTCTCTCTTTCAATATCCAAAATTTAGAACTTATTTGAGTAACATTAGCTTGACAAATAAATCTCATAGAAACTCACATATGGCTGAAGAGAAAAAGAAAAATAATGTAGAATGTACGGGAAACTCCCACAGGTAAAATAGAAAATTGCTCATTTCAACTTTGAACCGTTTTCCATTGTCATTTCAATTCTAACAATTGAACCACTTAAACATTTAATGTGTACGAGGAACTACTCGCTATTCCCAAGTAGTTCAGATGGTTAACTGAAATTTGAAATCACAAGGGTTAAAGTTGTAATTTTTTAACTGCCAAAACTAAAACCACATACCCACATAGGATCACTTGCCATTTATTGAATGTAAAGTGTGTAGGGCAGATGGAGGATAGTTTATTAGTTGGAGATGAGATAGACTGAGGAACATTATAGGCCACTAAACCATTAAGGATGTTAGAAATAACACAAATAGGTTAGTAATGGTTATACAACATAATCTAAATACAGTGATTAGGGTAATAATAGTCCTCTTTTCTTTATTGTCATTTAGTAAATAGCTAGAAGCGTATAGCAGAGCTCGACTGTGTAACGCCATAGATTCACTCATTTGCTTTCTTGTTTTCCTTTTTCTAAAAGGGATTTGGATTTAAATGGTATATCTTCATACATGATTTATATTAAGGCACTATTGCATTGTTTGATCCATGCAATTGACCTCACTGGAAAGAGGTTTTTATTGTTGTTATATAAAGCAAAGTGGGCCAATAAGCAAAACTGAAACCGCCTGGCTAATTGCAAACTGATCAAGGATGATTGTTGTTAATATGCAAGTTGACGATAAATGTATTTTCATGTTTTTATAATAAAGAAATTAAGTTGGCAGCTGTAGCTAGCCACTTAAGTTTCACCTCCCTTACATCAATATTCTGGTAAACTCTGCTTGGAAATTGTCAATCCGTAGTTGCAGTTTTGTACTTTTATACCCATTTGTGATCAGTTGGCTTTCTGTGACCAGAGCCAAGTCTGATTCATTGGTTTGTTCTGACTTCAGCAGTTTCGGATGGTTCAATCCAATTTGAATTTTGATCATCATATTGGTTTTGCAGTAAAATTCAAACTGGTAACAAAGCTGGTTGGAGTTCTCTGTTATAAAACAATGCCTAAGATCTCTCAGCAATGACTGCTGACTGCTATTTGCTCTCTTAAAGCTAATGATAAAGAATATTTGTAGTTCTAAATTGAAGAACCTTTTAGGCTTTCTGATTGGATGAATCTCGTTTTGCAGGTGATGAATTTGATTGGTGATGTAAAGGGAAAGGTAGCAGTTATGGTAGATGACATGATTGATACTGCTGGTGAGTTTAATTTTTAAACTCTTGATGTGCTAGTGCAATAATGATAACTTGTCTCTATTACCTATAATCAATTAGAGTAGTGCCTCAAAAGTCACACATACTCTCCCTCTCTCTTTCTCCCACCCCTGCATCTCCCTTTCCTTGTTACTTTCTTTCAAGTAAAGTGGATTGATTTTCATATTTTTTGTTGGGAAATAGCAGAGTAAGTTTCTGCCTAATCATAACCTAAATGATACAATGATAGTTAATAACACATTTTATCCTGGGTCTGTGCTTCCCCCAAAGGTTAGAGTACAATGGGCTTTTTATTGAAGGGGCATGTTAAAGATGAAGATCTTTCCTGATTCTGACCCGAAAAATTTAAACTTGACAGTTGCTTCTTAGGGTGTTTTACCAATACATTCCTCTGGCATCATTTCTTCTGCTAACTCATGGTATAGCTAAGTCTTATCAATGGGCTTCTCAATAATCTCTAATTTTTTTAATAGGGACTATTGCCAAAGGTGCAGCTCTCTTGCATCAAGAAGGGGCAAGAGAAGTCTATGCATGCACTACACATGCTGTTTTCAGGTATAAATTATAATGGCCTTTTATATTCTTTTAATCAATTATTTCAGCTTGTGGTTTGTGCTGAGGCACTTAAATCATGTCAGCTTGTGGTTTGACATTGAGATAGTGAAGGATGTTTTGCAATGATGGTCAATATTACATATTTCATATTTGTCTTTTGGTGCAACTTTGCAAGGCATGTTACTCATCACTTATGCATCGTTCATGTGTTTGCAGTCCTCCTGCTATAGAGAGGTTGTCAAGCGGTTTGTTTCAAGAAGTTATCATAACTAATACAATTCCGGTGGCAGAGAAGAACTATTTCCCCCAATTAACAGTCCTGTCAGTGGCAAACCTTCTGGGAGAGACTATATGGCGTGTTCATGATGACTGCTCAGTGAGTAGCATATTTCAGTAAAATAAGTTTTCTCTTTCAAAAAAAAAAGCAAAATAAGTTTTAGTTGTTATTTATATTGTTATTTATTTCTATTCTTATTCTTCCAAGAGAAATAATGATACCATTCTCAACACATAAACTTACATGCTTGCATACATATATACATCTATTCAAATAAATTAATTGGGAATAGTTGAGCATGTAACGAGGAATAGACTCTTCCTATTCATCACTATACTGTATTGATAATTGCATTTTTGGTGGTTGTATTCGAATTCTAAGTGGTATGTTTGCCTCCTCTGTTTTAATTAAAAAAAAAAATCAGGTGGGGCAAATTTTCTGCTAGTTTGTTTGTATAGGGTATCTTGCAATTTTTTGCTTCTCTTTTATCTTTGTCAGGGTGGAATTGAACCTTATTCCAGTTTGGGCATTGATTGAACACTTTGTATCTATGTTATGCTGGTTCCAGCTATGACACTGCGGTAACAAGTGGCGGAATCGTAAAGTCCAATTATAGCAAAAGCTTTTCTTTTGTATATCTTCTAGAGAGCTGAATGGAGAATTTTTTGTACGTAAATGAAACACTGTAGGTATACTTGAATTTTTTGTACGTAAAATGAAACACTGTCTGTAGGTATACTTGTAATTCACAGGGGAAATTGTTTCTATTTCTTTTCCCCCCTTTGGGTACAATTTTGTAAGTAAAACGGTGAATTTTACCGCATGGACTATATTGAATTGTGTGACTGTATTCAGTAGTGTATTATTCTTCGTCATTAAGAACGGTGAATTTTACCGCATGGACGGATTTGGATCCTCTCCTTCCACTCTCCCTACATCTTCCTCATTCCTCTCTATCTCTCTCTTACTTCACTTTTCTCTCATCATTTATTTATAATTTTTTATTAATAAGAGAGAGTGAAAGTAAGAGAGAGATAGAGAGGGAAGAAGGGAGATTTAGGGAGAGTGGAAGGCGAGAATCCAAAAGCGGTGTGCATAACAAGAAAAGTAGAAAAGTGTGATGTGGTTTGCGTGATGATTTGTTAGCCAATTGAAAGTTAACTGAAAGAGATAAAAATGAGAACGAAGAAATAAAGGGGACTAAAAGTTGAAGAAAAACCAACTCTGAATCAACTTAACAAGAGAGACCAAAAGTGAAAATGAAGAAATAAGTGGGAGTAAAAGTTGAAGAAAGTTGTTTTTTTTTAGACTACAAATGAAAACTGTTTTATAAGACTAAAATCATCTTTAGGGTCCGTTCGTTACAAATTAAAAAGTAAGTGATTTTGTTGTTAAATAATTTAGAGATTAATTTTTAGAGATTTTTAAGAAAATGATAAGTTGTTTTGTGTTTGTGTAACATATTAACAATCACTTATTTTCTAAAAAAATATTCTTAAAAATTGAGCTGATTGAGAAGCTACTCAAATCAGCTTCTTATATGAAGTACTTTTTGGATTATTTTCAACTCTTCATTTTTTTTTAAGAATCTACATCAAACGGACGTCGTCGTAAGTGATTATTTTAAAAAAAAAAGTGATTTTTTTAAAATAAGCTGTAATAACAGGCTCTTAATCATTTTTTTAGAGATTTTAAGCTTTAATACATGTTGACTATTGATGATTAAGAGCCCATATGGTTCAACAAGTTGGGCTCTTAATCATTTTTTGGTTACAACAAACCATATGTTAATGATACTGAAAATTACAAATGAAGAAATTTAACAAACTATAAAGAATCACATCTAATATCTATTTATCTAATATCTATTTATACAAACAAACCTCATATAAAATTAACAATTTGGATCTTTTATTAACATGACACATATATAATTTAAGGGTAAAAGTGTCATTACTCATTCTTTCTCTTTTTTTCTTCTTACACTCTCTTTCTTACTTTTTTTCACTTTCTTCTTACACTCTCTTTCTTCCTTTTCACTTTTCTCTTACACTCTCTTTCTTCCTTTTTTTTCTTTCTTCTTCCACTCTCTTTCCTCCTTTTCACTTTTCTCCTACACTCTTTTTCTTCCTTTTTTCATTTTACTTTTCCCATAAACAATTATTTTTCTTCTCATATCACTTCACATTAAAAAAAATTATCACCTTAAAATTTTAATTTATCTCTCCAAAATCGGTTTACACTCTTATTGAAAATCTACTATCACCTCTTATTTGTAATCTACTATCAATCTTTTACTATCTGTTACAATCTGCTAATCAACTAAAATAATCAATTGAAACTCTGAGATAACTGCAATAATATATAAAAAAACACGAAATAACTGCAGTAATATATAAAAAAAACACGAGATTAATATTTGTCATTGATAATTATTTTTTTTGAATACTATTACTGCAAACCTATTATCTAAAAAATAAGAAGACTTAATGACTATTTAAACTACTAATTAATTTTTAAAATAAATATTTCTTATTAATAATCTACTATTTAACTTTTACTATCAACTATAATCTACTAATCAACTAAAATAATCAAATGAAACTACGAGATAACTGCACTTATATATATAAAAAACACGGGATAACTGCAGTGATACATAAAAAACACGGCATTCATTTTTGCCATTGATAATTATAATTTTTGAAGACTACTATAAACTCACTATACGAAAAAACAAGAAGTCTTAATGACTATTTAAACTGATTAATATTTAAAACACGTGACATATTTTTCACTAATACCTAAAAAATGACAATTGTCACCGATATATTCATTGTTTACTATCTACTATAATCTACTAATCCACTAAAATAATTAATTGAAACTACAAGATAACTACAATATTGATATATAAACACGGGATAACTGCACTAATATATCAAAACACAGGATTAATATTTGTCATTAATAATTAAAATTTGTGAAGACTACTATAAACCTAGCTACTATCTTAAAAACAAGAAGATTTAATGACTATTCAAACTACTGATTAATATTTAAAACAAATATTTCTTATTGATAATCTACTATCTCTCTTTTACTATCTATTATGATCTACTAATCAACTAAAATAACAATTGAAACTACAGGATAACTGCACTGATATATAAAAAATACGAGATTAATATTTGTCATTGATAATTAAAAATGACAATAATTGTCACTAATACGTAAGAAATGATTGCACTGATAATTTAAACACGGGAAAACTGAACTGATAATTTAAAACACGCGTGACAAATATTTGTCACTAATACCTAAAAAATGACAAATAATTGTCATTGATATATAAAAAACACGGGATAAATATTTCTTATTAATAATCTAATATCTATCTTTTACTATCTACTATAATCTAATAATAAACTCAAATAATCAATTGAGACTATGAGATAATTGTACTAATACATAAAAACACTAATAACTTTTTACTGATATATAAAAAATATGGGGATAATCATGCAATTTATTTATATATATATATATATATATATATATATATATATATATATATATATATATATATATATATAAACACAGAGATAGTTGCAATCGATATATAAAAAAACACGGGATAACAACACTGATATATAAAAAGACACTGCATTGATATATAAAAAAACATGGGATAAATACATAGATTGTTTTTATACAGTTTTATATTTTAATATTTATCTATTTTTTATTTGAAACTCCTTTTTTATCTACTTTAATTTTATCTTTATTTTCACGGGGTAATGTTCAGACTATTTAAATACTGTCTATGTTCATTCATAAAAAGAACACGACAACACTCTGAGCGTATGCACGGGTATTCCACTAGTTTTTAAATAAAATAAGCTAGTCCAAATTTTAGACCCGGAGAATGAATTATTATTTTCCTCGTTTAAACTTGAAATTGCTAGTTAAGACAACACTTTCTTAACAGTTTATAGAGAACTACTCATTACAGTTTACTAGACAACAAGAGACTACATAACATATCCCAATTTACATCTCATCTCAATTTGCTCTTTCCTGCTCAAAATTGGAGCCTATGTCTCATTCTCATCACATTACATATAATACATCAAATAAAGAGCCACTCCACTAGATTTCTCTTCTACCTCTTCACATGGGACCAGAATGAAACTTCTTTATGTCTATCCTAGGTGGTTGGTTTTATTGATTGAAACTGTTTGGAGCCTTTCTGTCCCAGCAAGCATCTCTAAAAAATAATATACATGTTGCGGTGTAAATTTGTGTGGTATTCGCAAATATAGTGCAAGTATACACGTCGTACAAGTAATAAAGTGGATAAAAGTAAGAGATCGTTCCCACGAGGATTGATATGCTTTCAAAGTTCAAGTTTCAAAACACAAGAGAATCAAGTAACAAATCGGCAATAAGAGTTGGTTTTAAAGCTAAAGATGTAAATGAAACAAGTAAACAAATGTTGGTTGTGAATATGGATGAGAGATGAGTTGAGTTGTTGTATGCAAGTAAATCCTTCCTAGCGGGCGTTATAACGCTTACACGTTATGACGCTCAAATGTTATTCAGTATAGACGTGGCCACGCTTGAACATTTGTTGCAAAAGAGCTATGCTTTTCAGCACAAAACGTCAGAGTTTCAAGTATAAGAGGTCCTATGTCTAGGTTCTAAATAGGCCCACTCCTGTATTTTAAGCACCCACAGCAATGTTCTATGAACTATTATCTATTCTATGTCTAGACTTAGATAAAGATGCCTAAATGTCTTTAGTGCATTGTTCATTCATATAAATCTTTGATTTCTTTTCATAGACCATGTCTGTACTTATGAATCTACCCATTTTAAGAGGCCAACCTCAAAACAAGTTTGGAAATATTATTACACAAAGATTTAAAACAGGCAACGTCAATACTGCATAACATTAACTAGAAATTCATTATAAGCAAAACAACAACTCAACTACAAAGTGTTTAGCTCATGCTGAGCATCTTTACAGAATGAAAAGGATTTAAAATCCAAATACCATACATAACAGAAAAGAACCTAAGTGCAAAAGATACACCTAAGTAACTTTTTAGCATGTATGCAGTATAGAGCGTTACAACGTCCGAGCTTTACAACAATGCAGAAAATAAAACTAAGTTCAGATAAGCAAAATATAGAAGTCTGTTTCCAGATCTTCTTTACAAAACTAATTCTGAATTTAATGGAGGGATGGTGAGGGGATGAAGATGAAGTGATTCTGAAGATGTGTGCGTATGGAGAGAGCAGTGATGTGTGGAAGGGATGCTCCTTGAGAGAGAGCTGAGCCTTCCTTAAATAGCCACCTTGCTTACGCGTGCTGATGTCACTTGTCCACCTACCAGATCTGTCTCCTCTCTTCTTCCGACCTTTGCTCGAGCTACGCAGTATCTGCGTGTCACCATGTGGAATAGAAGATCTTCCGACTTTTATATCTTTGACCATCATTACTAGCGCGCCAAAATGGAGATCTTTTACCCTTGTTCTGCTGCACTTCGGTAGACGTGGTGAGGGACGTGGTCACGTTCAACACTAAATTTCCTGCACAAGCACAAAAAACATCAAAACGCTCTCAAGGGCACCACTTGGTGCCTAAATGCACAGATTTATCTGTTTGACTTCTTATTTATTAAAAACTCAGAAATTAACATAAAACTAATTAAATAGATCTTGTATTGTTAGAGAATTTGCATGATTTATTCTTGAGTGAATATAAATAACTCATATAAATATGAGTTATCACACCCCCAAACTTAAATCATTGCTTGTCCTCAAGCAATCAAGACAATCAACAAAAACAAAGCATGAAATCAACTACAGTAGCAGGTTATGCTCTACTTCAACCAACAGATCAGAAATTCATTCTCAAGGTGCTAATTCTTCACACACTCACGCACCAATGCATAATTAAATTCCGTGATTCATTAAAGCTCAAAAGTGAGTGTGTGATCTCTCAGATTAATTGAAGTGACTAATTTGCACAAGAAAGGGGGATTGAATTGTGCTATCTTTTCGTTTTAATTCTCGCAACCTTCTGTATGGTTTCTCAAGATAACTTGGATATCGAAAGGTTGAATGTTAGTTGCACAAACAACAAGCAAATGTGACAAAAGTGAAAGATAATTAACTTTGATGATTTTAGATGTCTTTTCTTTTCGCAAAAGAGTGTAGTTTTCAAAAGATGATCAAAGTTGAGATTATTTAAAATTAAGATTTTGACTTCGTAAGGTTGGTGGATTTAACCTTCTAAAGTATTTGAAAACTTTGGTGATTGTTAGACAGTTAAAGCAAATGATAAGTAAAGCAGAAAATAACACAGTAGAGTTATAGAGGTTCACCAAACTGTGGCTACTCCTCTCCCCACGTCCTCGTGAGAGTTTCCACTATTCTCCAAATAGATTTTACACTTGCTTTAGCTTCACTTGCTAAAGACTTTCACCTCCACTCTCTTTTGATCACACACAAAAGACAAGTGCTAACTTTCACAAGAGAATCACCAACAACCCTCACTTTTCACTAGGTAGCTTGTTGAGAAACTTTCGAACTGAGTCACCAACAACCCTCACCTTTCACTAGGTAGTTTGTTGTGAAACCTTCAAACAGAATCTCCAACAACACCCACCTCTTACTAGGTAGTTTGTTGAGAAACCTACAACTTAGACTCACCAACAACACTCACCTTTCACTAGGTAGTTTGTTGAGAGAATTACAACTTAGAATCACCAACACCACTCACCTTTAACTAGGTAGTCTGTTGAGAAACAAGCACAATATTCCTTACAATAAGGGGTTTGGGTTATGGGATGATTTAGGAGCTTGTTGATAGATAAATACAATGTATTTCTA
This sequence comes from Oxytropis ochrocephala, assembly GCA_020916435.1. NCBI lineage: Eukaryota > Viridiplantae > Streptophyta > Magnoliopsida > Fabales > Fabaceae > Oxytropis > Oxytropis ochrocephala. The sequence goes on from CM037088.1 coordinate 90,188,733, forward strand.
AGAATGTAACAAGCTTGCACACACTCAAGATAGTATTCCAAATTCTGAACTTGTAGTAGCTTGAAGTGTGGATGAGAAGGTTGGATTTCGTTTAGAAGCTTGACTTGAAGGTTCCAATATCAACTCATAGTTTGCATTTGAGTAGAGCAGCCCTCTATATAGACTTTGAATCAAATATGGTCATTAAAAAGAAGAAAAGAGTCATTGGAAGTTGTTGTAGCTTTGTAGGTAGGTAATGATGAATTTTGAGCTTTAGGTAGTAGCCTTCAACCTTCTGAAGCAACATTTTTGCTTTGTCTTGTGCTCACATCTTTTCATGTCAGCACTTTACTTCCTTTTTCATCATTTCTATCACTTCACCCCTGCTCATGTACTTCATACAATTTTACATACTTTAATTTTGAAGCTTCAAGCTCCTTTAACATGAACAAACATGCTTTTAAAATACAAACAAAGATCAAGGAGTTCTTCTTTACAAAAGATAATATTTCAAACTTTAATTCCTTGAATACTTATTTGATGCATTTGATTAAGATTTCGGTTATGAACATGTTTCCTGTAAATGTGCTTGAAATCTTCAATCCTCTTTTAACCTACTTGAACACTTAACCTTCGAACCTCTTTAAGGAGTAAATCAACCTTCTCGTTGACTTCAATCAAACTTTCTCTGACTATTGGTCAACCTTGTGTTGACTTTTAGTCAACCTTCATTGACTTTCACCAACCTTCGAAAAGAAAGTTACTTTATCTTTTAAGCTTCGTAGTCAACCTTCCGATGAAGTATCCTTCGTATTCAACCTTCAGTAAGGTAACCTTTTGTAGGTAACCTTCTTTTGCACATTTTATCTTTGAAAACCACTTGGTTTATTTTGTAAGGCCAAGAATTTTGCTATGAAACTTATTCCCTGTTCTTTAACACACTTGATTGAAAACTTGTTAAATCATAATAAGATTAGAAAGCTTAACTCATCACTTAAGTTTGTATCATCAAAACATGGAAAGAGATTTTTATTTCTACAATCTCCCCCTTTTTGGTGATGACAAACTTGAGAGTATGTTTTAAGTTTTCTGTTTGCTCAAGCATAGTCATTCACTGATCAGTGGAAATAATTTTAACACATGCATAGCAAAAGGATAATTATCATATAATAAGTGCAGCAATCATGCAGCAGTCATGTAATACGTAGTCTTGATAATTATCAATTACAAAACATAAAAACAGCACAAAATAAACATGTCCAAAAGATAATTAATTGTCAACAGAAACCCCCAAAACATCACTATAAACTAAGTAGCTAAAATAATCTCCATTCTCCCCCTTTGTCAACAACAAAAAGGAGGGAAGAAAGGGAAATTAGGTTGCTACTTGGTAGGAGAAGAATCATCCGAGGAATTTGAGAATGAAGCAGGTTGAGGAATGTCCTGGAAAGGTTGAGGAGGAGGGAAATCAGGAACTGCAACATTAGGAACCATAGTAGGTACTATGTTTTCCATCACCCATTGTTGATAGGCATAGTTTCTGTGGGCTTCCAGCCTATTTTCCTGCTGAAGTATTCCAATGCTCATCAGAAATTTGTTGTTCTGTACCCTCATCTTCTTCATTTGTTTCTCATGGTGTGCTCTCATCTTCTTCATTGCCTCCAATACTTCCTTCTTGTCTGCATAGGTGAATGAATCTTCCTTGTTTTCTCAAGGTTTATCGCTACTGTGTGCCTTGTCGATGATGATAGAGGTGCATTCATAGTTTGACAGAAGGATCCAAGAGATCCAAATTGTTTTGGCAGATCAGAAGGTAGTTTAGAAGGTCCTGAACCTTCAGGTACCTTTGGTGCAGAAGAGTCATACATAGGAGAGAACATAAATCTGTGAATGTTTTCAGAAGCAAGAGTATTACCAGGTGAAGTTCTAGGATTTTCACGCCATTGGGAAAATAAATTTGCTATTTGTTCAGTAGATCCTTGAATGTCATGATGAAGAGGAGCAGGAGTTGATTGTGTATTTGGACCAATTGAGGGATCAGGAGTGTGGAGTAATTCAGTGAGAGCAATAGAAGCTATGATTTCAGGGCTAGTGGCTTGATTTTGAGGGTTTTCAGGTGTAGCTTGGTCTTCAATGTCCCTAATTACCTCATGAACAAATTTGAGTGATAGGAGATAGTGGTTGTGTTTGTTCATTTTTCTGTTCCTCATTCACTTGGGATTGATTTTCTTTTAGCTCCCCCTGAGCTAGATTCTCATAAGAGGTGGTATATGGCAGACAAATGACTCCCTGAGAGAATGGGTAATAGATGGCTCTATCAGAAGGTAGAGATTCTATAGCAGAAGGGATAGTTTCAGAAGCTTGATTCTCAGGATTCAAAGGCTTTCCTAGGTCTGTGCTGAGGTTTTCATCAGAAGCTTCTTCTTCCATTGGTTCAGGTTGGTCTTTTTCAATTGGAGGGTCATTCAAGTTTAAGGTATTTTCAAAAATTTCTCTCCATTCTTGAGATGGTTCTGATTCAACTAAATTTTCAAATGTGAATTTTGGTGGGGCTAAATTTATGGGTTCGATTCGATAATGATTCTCGATTCTAGTGGCTCCCCACGAGGGGTTGATGAGAGGTGTGTTTTTATCAGACTTGGTTCTAGGATAGGTTCATCATGGACAGTGTTTTGTTTCTCGGAAATATTTCTATTTTCTTGCTAAAAGGTTTCAAATCCCATCTGCTTAGCACTCTTGGACCGTAAGGTTGTTTTTTCATGTATTGATTCTTCCCTAGACACGATATTTTCTTAAATCTGAATAGTTTGGTCAAGAACATACCATAGGGTAGGGATGAGATCTGCTTAATGGTTTTGCACATGTCTATCATATAATGAAAGATAATGTATGGAAGGTTAATCTTATTTCTAGTGATCATGTGATAGACTAAGAGTAGATCAATAGGTTTTACTCGCTCAAAACTTCCTGCTCTAGGAATCGAGAGAGTGGACTACCATATTGTGCATGATACGTGCTTCGTCCTTTAGTCTTGATGATTTAAGCTTCTCACTAGGATTCTTCATCGTAAGCTTGAACTTCCTCCCGTAACTTCGGTTTGATCATACCAATCTTTCCCATACAAACATACTTCATTCTCGGGAATTTTCAGGGCATTAGCTATTATGGTTGGTGTTACCATTAATGGTGGTTCCTTTTACTTGAGTAGTAAAAGAGGATTTGGTTTCACACACATTCATGTATCCATAGAATTCTTTTATAAGGTTGGGATAAATAGTTTCCCTCTTGGGATGTAATGTTTTGCCAACCTTGATACTCAATGTGTTCCTGTAGATTCCAAACTAAGCTTTCGCTTCTTCCAATGTATAAATTCTCCCAATGAGAACATTCCTTTTGCCCCATTTTTCCTTATCAAATACTTGTGCAGTGTGGCTTGTTCTTCAACTTCAAGATTTCGTTCTTCATCAATCTTTTCTTTTCCTTTACTTCCTCCAAACTTAATCTTAAATTTTGGCCTTTTGGAAGAAGATTGTGGTTGAAGAGATGCTTTCCTTTTCGCCCATTTTCGATTCTCGCCATCATTTCAGATGAGTAGAGTCATCATCATCGAGGGTGATAGGTTGACTCTTCCTTGTTCCAGGACCCTGTATTTCTTTGAAAGAACTGGTTTTGATTCTAGTTGATCTTCGAGAGGGAGTGGGTGAAGATTTGGAAGATCTTTGTTCAGATGGAGCCTTAATCTGAGTGGGAGGAGGTTTAGAAGCACTCAACAATGCAGGTGGAAGATCATGGGTTGTGGGATTGCTCGCTTTCTTCACACATGGAGTTTTTGTTCTCACCATTTTTGGAGAAAAGAAGGATTTTTCGCGAAGAAGAAAGGAAGAGAAGAAGAGAATCGGTTTGAGAGAGAAGGTGTTCAGTTGGATTGGCGTGCGTGAAAGAGAGAGAGAGAGAGAGAGATAGAGAGAGACTAGCCGTTGTGACTTGATGTTTGCAGTTATGACAAGACATAACTGTCATAGAAGACAGTTTTTTTTAGTTGCTTTAATAACCGACCTCAATGTTGACTTTAATTTATCCTTCTCAAATTCAACCTTCTGAATTTGATCCTTTCCAAGCGAACCTTCTGAAGACTTCAGAAGGTTGGGGTTTTTGACATATTTTTCTCCTAAGGACATTTTAAAATGTGCAAAGCCTTTTTAATAAAATTAAAACTTTCTTCTAACAAAGGCTTAGTAAATATATCAGCTAATTGATGCTTGGTGTCAATAAAAATGAGTTCCACATCCTTCTTTTGAACATGATCTCTGATAAAATGATGTTTAATATCAATGTGTTTAGACCTAGAGTGTTGGATGGGATTTTTTGATAAATTGATAGCACTAGTATTATCACAATAAATGGGAGTGCACGTGTACCTTATAGAGTAGTCCTCCAATTGATTCTTAATCCATAGAATTTGTGAACAACAACCAACAGCAGCAGATACATATTCTCTTCGATGTTGATAATGCAATTGAATTCTGCTTTTCTACAAGACCAAGAGATTAAGGATTCCCCAAATTTGACATGATCCACTAGTACTTTTTCTCACAATTCTATCACCAAAGATAGTCGAGATCACAAAGAGCTAATTAGGTCAAAATGAGTATTCTTTTTATACCATAGACCAAGATTAGTTGTTCCCACTAAGTATCTGAATATTCTTTTGACTGCAGTGAGATGAGATTCTTTTGGAGAAACTTGGAATCTAGCACATAAGCCAACTGAAAACACAATGTCAGGTCTACTAGCGGTTAAATATAATAGTGAACCTATCATACCTCTGTATTCTTTTTCAGAAATTGGTTTTCCTTCTTCATCCTTCTCAATTTGCATGGAAGGATGCATAGGTGTAGCCATGGCTTTTGCTTCATTCATCTTATATTTCTTGAGAAGGTCTTTGATGTATTTTTCTTGATTAATAAATATACCTTCATCAAGTTGCTTAATTTGAAGTCCTAAAAAGAATCTTAATTCTCCCATCATACTCATTTCAAACTCACTTTTCATAAGATTTTCAAAATCTTTGCACAGTTTTTCATTTGTTGATCCAAAAATGATATCATCAACATAAACTTGAACAATCAACAAATTATTATCAAGAGATTTCTTAAACAAGGTAGTATCAATTTTTCCTCTTGTGAAATTATTTTTGATCAAAAAGCTACTTAACCTATCATACCAAGCTCTAGGAGCTTGCTTAAGCCCATATAGAGCTTTGGTGAGTTTAAAAACATGGTTAAGTTTCTTTTGATCAACAAATCCAGGAGGTTGATTGACATAAACATTTTCATTCAAAAGCCATTTAGAAAAGCACTTTTAACATCCATTTGAAATAATTTGAAATTTTTGTGTGCGTGAAATGCAAGTAAAATTCTAATAGCTTCTAACCTTGCTACAGAGCAAAAGTTTCATCATAGTCAATACCTTCCTGTTGATTATACCCTTGAGCAACAAGTCTTTCCTTGTTTCTCACCACCTTACCATTTTCATCTAGCTTGTTTCAACACCCATTTGGTTCCTATGATGATCGATTTTTGGAGGTATTACTAAGTTCCATACCTCATTCTTTTCAAATTGAGAAAGTTCTTCAGTCATTGCTTCTATCCGAGATTGATCTTGTATTGCCTCATTTACGGATTTCGGTTCTATTTCGTAGATGAGAGCCATTCCAAAGAACATTATTTCTAAATGAAGTTACGGTTCTAACAGATCTCGAAGTGCTACCAATAATTTGATCTTGTGGATGATGTACCACCATTCTCCAACTTCTTGGTAATTGAGAAGGTTGATCGTAAGCTTGGTTGCTTCATTTGATTGTTGAGAAGGTTGAACAGAAGCTTCTGTTTCTTCCTTCTCCAACCTGTTTTCATGTTCTGAACCTTCTTCTTTGTTTTGGTTGATATCATCAGCATCAATTACTTCATTTGAACTGTTAGTTTCATTGAAAACAATATGCATGCTCTCTTCTACAGTTTGAGTCCTAAGGTTGTATACTCTATAAGCCTTTGATGTTGTTGAATATCCTAGAAAAATTCCTTTGTCTGATTTAGAGTCAAATTTTCCTAGATTGTCTTTGTTATTCAAAATGAAACAAGTACAACCAAATACACGAAAGTATGCAATGGTTGGTTTTCTATTTTTCCAAATTTCATAGGGGGTTTTCTCAACAATTTTTCTAATGGAAACTCTATTCAAAATATAGCAGTCATGTTTATAGCTTCTCGCTTAAAAGTATTTTTCAATTTTTGAATCTTCTAAAAGTGTTCTTGTCATTTCTTGTAAAGTTCTATTTTTCCTTTCTACAACTCCATTTTGTTGTGGAGTTCTAGGACAAGAGACATTGTGAGTAATTCCATTTTCATCAAAAAAGTTTTGAAAAGAAAAGTTTTCAAATTCACCCCCATGATCACTTCTTGCAGAGATGACCTTTGTTCCTTTTTCATTTTGAACCTTCTTTAGAAACACTTTGAAAGCTTCAAAAGCTTCATCTTTGTTTTTCAAAAATAGCACCCATGTGTAACTAGAGAAATCATCTACAATTACAAAACCATACCTTTTTCCACTTAGGCTAGCGCTTTAGTAGGACCAAACAAGTCTATGTGAAGCAGTTCTAGTGACCTTTGGGATGTGATCATATTTTTAGGTTTGAAACTAGTTTTGACATGTTTACCATGAACACATGCTTCACAAACTCTATCTTTTTCAAAATTGATTTTTGGTAGCCCTCTAACTAGTTCCTTTTTGCAAAGTTTTGAAATGGTTTGCATGCTTATGTGGCAGATTCTTCTATGCCAAATCCATTTGTCATTTTCATAGGACATAAGGCAAGTTTCTTTAGATAGTTCATCAAGACATAGGCTATAAAGATTTTTATTTCTAGATGCAGATAAACAAGACCTTTCCAGAGGAGATTTCTTTAATAAAACACTTATCGATTTAAAAGAGACTTTATGACCACTATCACACACAGTTGACTAATACTTAACAAGTTATGCTTTAAACCTTCTACATATTGAACATTTTTAATTTTAGGGGATTTAGAATTACCTATAGTACCTATACTTTTGATGCAAGCTTTATCATCATTGCGAGAGAGATGACATAGCCTCCATCTATTCTCTCCATTGAGAGAAATTTATCTCTTTCCCCTGTCATGTGCCTCGAACATCCACTTTGCCTAAGAACCACGCCTTTTCTTGGATGCTAAGAGGCATTCTGCTTTCGAGATGTTAGTAATGATTTAGGTACCCAATATCTTTTGGATCCTTCATGGTTAGTCCTCTTCCTATAGAAGCTTCTTTTCGGTTTATAGCATACTGAAATATCATGACCAAAATGTTTGCAATATGTGCACTTTGTCTTAGACTTTCTAGTCCTAGATTTCTTCTCATTTTGTTTTTCTACAGGTAGTTCAAAAGTTTTCTGTATGGACATAGCTAGTTCTTTAGTTAAAACAGAAACTTTATCTTTGAGAAGGTTGTTTTGATTTTCAAGGTCGAGAGTATAAGATTTGGTTGTTCCGAGACCTTATCTTTCAAAAGTTTGTGTTGTTCGAGAAAGTTTAAAGTGAGAATGTTGAAGAGTTTGAACTGTTTTTATCAAATATTCATTTTGTTTTTGAAGCTCTTCATTCTCCTTTTTGCATTCAAAAGTTGATTTTTGAACAAAGACACATTTTTGAGCCAAAGTGTTTGAATCATGTAATAGGTTTTCAAAGCATGTTCAAGATCTTTGCATGAAGCACAAGTTTGTGATTTAGAAGTGCTTACCTCTTCTAGGTCAGTATCTCCTACGAAGCATGAGTTGATTGATTCCATACTTGAAGTAGGAAATATTTGAGAAGGTTCCTCAGAGTCAGCCATGAGACAAAAATTTGCAATATCTTCATCATGATCTGAGTTAGATTCTTCTGAGTCATCCCATGTAGTAAGTAGAGCTTTCTTCTTGGGTGTGATTTTTCTGGTGCTTCCTTTTAGCTTTGGACATTCACTTTTGTAATGTCCAGTTTGTTACATTCATAGCACACAGAGTATCTTTGCTAGTGCTTTCACCTTTAGGTTGATCTTTCTTGAAGAAGGGTTTTCTGTTATTGTTCCTTCTGAATGCCCATCTCCTTAACCTTCTGGTGATTAGAGCCATTTCATCCTCATCATCAATGTCAGTTTCATTTTCACTTTCTTCTTGAGTGTTCTCTTGAGCTTTAAGTGCCATGATCTTAGAAGGTTGTGCGATTTTTGAGAAGCTTTGAGTGCAATTGTTTTAACCTTCTTGGGTTGAAGTTCATCCATGATTTCTTGCTCGTGAACTTTTAGAGATCCAAGTAGATCTTCTATTTTGAGGATAGATAGATCTTTAGCTTCTGTTATAGCAGTCACTTTAGGTCTCCATACCTTTGGAAGACATCTTAGGAGTTTTCTTACTTTAGCTTGATTTGAGTAAGTATTTCCCGCAGAAATTCAAATCATTTGTTATTGTTGTGAATCGCTAAACATTTCAGAAATTGTTTCTTGCTCCTCCATTTTGAATGTTTCAAATATATGAATGAGAAGGTTGATCTTTGCTTCTTTGACTTGGTCTGCTCCTTCATGGGCGATCTTGATGTATCCCAAATTTCTTTGGCGCTTTTTCCAAAGAACTTTATCATATTCACTTCTACCTAGAGCACAAGTTATATAAAATTTAGCTTTAGAGTTTAGAAGTACCATGCGTTTATCTTCAGTGTCCAGTGTTTTTCGGGCTTAGCTATAGTAGTCCCATCATCAAGAGTTGTTGTAGGTTCATATGGGCCATCTTCAACAATTCCCAAATGTCGATGTCTTGAGATTCTAGGAACAATCTCATTTGATCTTTCCAATAATAGTAATGTTCCCAGTGAATCCTGGTGGTCTATTTCTTTGAAGCTCCTTCCGGGAGGAACATCACAGAGTTGGAATGATGACTCATCACTTCTTCCAGATCTTTCCTCTCACATCGCAAAGTGTGCTCACCCCTAGAGGTGAGCTCGATATACCAATTGAAGTGACTAATTTGCACAAGAAAGGGGGGATTGAATTGTGCTATCTTTTCGTTTTTAATTTCTCGCAACCTTACGTATGGTTTCTCAAGATAACTTGGATATCGTAAGGTTGAATGTTAGTGCACAAACAACAAGCAAATGTGACAGTAGTGAAAGATAATTAACTTTGATGATTTTAGATGTCTTTTCTTTTCGCAAAGAGTGTAGTTTTCAAAAGATGATCAAAGTTGAGATTATTTAAAATTAAGATTTTGACTTCAGAAGGTTGGTGGATTTAACCTTCTAAAGTATTTGAAAACTTTGGTGATTGTTAGACAGTTAAAGCAAATGATAAGTAAAGCAGAAAATAACACAATAGAGTTATAGAGGTTCACCAAACTGTGGCTACTCCTCTCCCCACGTCCTCGTGAGAGTTTCCACTATTCTCCAAATAGATTTTACACTTGCTTTAGCTTCACTTGCTAAAGACTTTCACCTCCACTCTCTTTTGATCACACACAAAAGACAAGTGCTAACTTTCACAGTAGAATCACCAACAACCCTCACTTTTCACTAGGTAGCTTGTTGAGAAACTTTCGAACTGAGTCACCAACAACCCTCACCTTTCACTAGGTAGTTTGTTGTGAAACCTTCAAACAGAATCTCCAACAACACTCACCTCTTACTAGGTAGTTTGTTGAGAAACCTACAACTTAGACTCACCAACAACACTCACCTTTCACTAGGTAGTTTGTTGAGAGAATTACAACTTAGAATCACCAACACCACTCACCTTTAACTAGGTAGTCTGTTGAGAAACAAGCACAATATTCCTTACAATAAGGGGTTTGGGTTATGGGATGATTTAGGAGCTTGTTGATAGATAATACAATGTATTTCTAAGAATGTAACAACCTTGCACACACTCAAGATAGTATTCCCAATTCTGAACTTGTAGTAGCTTGAAGTGTGGATGAGAAGGTTGGATTTCGTTTAGAAGCTTGACTTGAAGGTTCCAATATCAACTCATAGTTTGCATTTGAGTAGAGCAGCCCTCTATATAGACTTTGAATCTGAAATATGGCTGTTAAAAAGAAGAAAAGAGCTGTTGGAAGTTGTTGTAGCTTTGTAGGTAGGTGTAGCGACCGAAAAATCCGGGAAAGGATTCTTCGAAGGTTCTTAGGAAGCCGCCACCAAATTTTAGTTTAAGGGCAAATTCGGAAAATCCCTTTAAGTTTTAAGATAAGGCGTTGTTAGGGTTCGGGAGTCGTTATGTGTGGGGAAGGTATTAGCACCCCACGACATCCTATTGTCTAATTAATTTAAGATTTATTTAATTGTTACCCTTTTATTTGTAAAGAAAATGACTTATTTAGATTTTTGTTTTTTAGTGCTTGACAAGGGTTGAGTCTTGCTCCTACGTACCTCCAGATGCAATGGAGGAATCAAAGCTACGTAGTTCTTCCTGAAAAAGTTTGTGGGTTGGTGTTTTTTAGTGTAGGGACCCTAGGATTCCTTGAACTATCATGTACCACTCGATTCTAGATGTCTTTGGCTAACCCGATTGTACAACCGACTTAGCCCCTACTTTTTGAAAATGGTTTTAGAGTTTTTGAAAGAAATTGGTTTGGTGTGAGGTGGATCCGTTTTTAGAATAGGTATTCTAGAACTCCCGAATCAGATCTGACTCATTAGTTCTGGAGCGACTACTAACCCGGATTGTACAACCGATTTAGTCCCCTATTTATGGAAAAACGATTTATTTATATTTTATTAAGTTTTTTGTAGGATTACTTGTTCAGATGTGACTTTCATTGGTCCTAAAATGATGACTAACCTTGGTTGTACAACCGACTTAGCCGCTATTCTTGGAGAAAATAGTTTATTCGTATTTATTAGGTTTGTGGGGTTACTGAACTGTACAGCTCATTGGCCCTAAAATAATGACTAACCCGATTGTACAACCGACTTAGCCGTTTATTTAATTTCGCGAGAAAAGTAGTTATATTTGAATTGGAAAAAAGATTAAAAGGTAAATCAGAGGGTGAAAATAGTAAATTTGGGTTTTTATTAATAGCAGGGTGTTGTATAATTATTAAGGGGTGCAAAGAGGAAAGCCCAGTTCGCATAGGAGGGCCCAGTATGCGAAACTGGGCTTAAGTAGGGAGGGGGTGCGCGCTGAAATGAAGGGGGTATGAATAGCATTACGAAAATTAAAAAACAATAAAAATAAAAACAGTATAAGTTTAAAACCTAAGGAAATAAAACCCTAAAACCGATTTCCTTCTCCTTCCCTTCAAAGAAAGAAGCATGCGCGCGCAGTGGGTGAGAGGAGAGATTTCCGCGCGATCTCGCCGGTTTTTTAGTGGGAGGAAACAAATGAATCGGAGAGAGAGAGAAGATCCAACGAGATGCTCGTCGGTTTCCAAGGGAGCGGGTTTGTGGTGTGGTTCGCGACGAGAGGGAGAAAGGAGGAGGGACTCCGCGCCGTTTCCGGCGACGGAGATTAACGTCGTAGCTTGGTCTTCTTCTCCTATTTTTGTGTTTGTGATTGATGGTATTGATGATTCGGTTTGGGGGAGAGACGGGAAAGGTGAAGGGTGTGGCTGTGATGGTGGGTTTGGCGGTGTTGGTTCCGTTTTGGGAGGCTAGAACGTCGGTTTGGTGGTCTTGTTGCAGAGGTTACGCCGGAGAAGACGAAGCCGTCGCCGGAGTCCTGGCCGGCGTTGGGGAGCACATTTCCAGATTTTGCATTTCGTGATTGTTTTAACTGTTATTTGTCAATTGGCTGATTTGGTTGCCTATCTTTACCATTCAAGAGCAAACTAATTCCCCCACAAAGTATATAAAAAAAAGAGAAAGCCTAATCTATTTCAAGTTCACTGTTAATACAAATCCATGTGATGAACGTAAACTGATTTATAATACTAATTTATTTATAACTTTAATCTTCACAGATCTAAATATTTACAAAGGAGAACATAAACTAGCTTATATATTTGATCGGAGTTGCGGGGAGTCTTTGGACTATAGTTTTTACTCTTTATGATATAATCTATTCTAAACTAACTTGGCAGACGTAATTAGAATGACTAACCTATTTTTCGGCTTCTATTAGCACCCTCTTTGCTTGTGACTGAACCGCTGCTACTGTGTCTGCTTGACCGATCCTGCTTCTTTCTTTAGATCATAGAAACCTCATAACTGTGTTTAGTGGATTAGGGTTTCGATATGAAACTCTAATCCTATTTTTTGGGTGATTTTAGCGGTAGTTTTCTCGCCTTGGTTTCGTGTGTTTTAGACTCTAGGTTAGCCGCTTATTTATAGGTAGAAATTAGGTTTTAGCATTTATGATTTTTGGCCAGGAGCTTTGAATAATTTTTCGTGTCCCGATCCAAGCCCAACAAATGATTCTGTGCAGATGGGAGTCTTGCTGAAAACCCTAGTTTTGCTCCTTGCATGCCCATTTTCGTATTCTATTTTTATGTATTTTTAGTATTATTATTTTTGTATTTTTGGACTTTAAGGGCTTTAAAATTGTAAAATTAACTAAATAGCATTTTTTTGACATTTTGGACTTATTTGACTCTTAAACATTTTTAAATTGTAAATTAAAATAAATAGAATTTTGACATTTTGAACTATTAAGTGCTTAAATAAATTAAGTAAACAAAATAAGAATAAAAATAATAATAGGAAAAAAGCCAAATATACGAGAAACAGACTGCACTTGACAAGCTGCGCTACGATCGGATGAAAATAGAAGAAATGGGCGCGTTAAAGAAATTAACTCGGATCGCACTCTTAAGTCCGAGTTTAAGCCAACCGACAAAAATGAATTTTGGTAGACTGTTTCACAGTCTTTACTAAACCCAAATACGCAGACTAAATTGAAGAACGCGCGAAAAGATCGATCATTCGGCGTGCGTGCTTAATTTAAACAAAGGTATCTTGATTTAATTGAACGGGAGATCGAGATTGGTTCGGGTTGGTAACCGAGACTCTACACTAATATTTCCCATAATCACGCGACTCAAAACACGCCGCTAGCAAGAAAAAGAAGACGGACAAAATTGGGGTATAATAATTTGCTCTCTTTATTAATATTTTACTAGAAAGTCTTGAGCTCTAGAACTTTCGTAGTAGAAATAGGAATAAAGATAAGATAGACGCTAATTTTGTCCGTTTAAGGGGAAGTGAAAGGTTTGAGAGATAAGAGGAGTGGTTAATACTTGGCGCATTAACCGAGAGTTGAATGAAGGGTCAACAAGGACCTGAAGGAGCACTAAGGCTCAAGGACCACTCGTGGTCCAAGGAAGCGATAAGGCTCTGGAGGACCACTTAAGGTCCGGAAGGCTGCCTAAGCCTTAATTGAAGGACCATCGTGGTCCGAAGGAGCGCAACTAGCTACGGTACTAATTAAACGGTCTGAGGGGGCCTTTATACTCGGCGGCCATGATGGGTCAAGATCGGTCTAGAATCGATATGTTGACCATGAAGGGCGTACCATCGTGTCTTAGGTGACACAACTAGTCCGGAAGGACCACGCGGGTGCGGAAGGTCCGCCGGGCTCGACTCGACGTTTGCGACTGGGGCCACTTAGGGCATCGAAGGGCGTAGTGCTCGAAGACCACTGGTCCGGGATCGCCTCGGTGATCTGTGATGCGATACGGGATCAACGCTTAGAGCTTTGATCTTAGAGGATCAAAATATGGGTATCGACACTTGAAGTCGATTTAGAGGCAATACATCATGTAATGGACATACAACGCCAATAATACATGCACATGCAACAGGTGATTTTTGGTGGGGTGATGGATGTAATAGGCGATTCCTTTCTCTTTTTGTTTTTTTTTTGCTTTTTTTTTTTTTTTTTTTTTTTTTTGCTTGTTTTTATTTATTTATCTGGTGGATGCATGAAGTATGAATGTTGATATGATGCAAATGAAATGTTTGAATGCAAATGCTATGGTGCATGGCGTGATGACATGAAATGACTGATTGATTGTAGAAACACTTTTTTGTGATGATGAGATGTGAGACTTTGGATGCGAGAGGCGGAAATGAATATTGATAATTCTTTGGAAGGATTAGATTCGATTCAAAATTCGGCAATCTCAAGGTTGTTATCTATAGACACTGATGTGAAAAGAACTTGCTAACTCGCTCATTTTTCTCTTCCATTTTGATGCCCCATGATAAGTGGATTTTCAGTATCACATTATCAACTTGTGTTCTATCTCTCTGAAGCATTGTTAAGAAAACATGTATAGTAGTGCAAACATAGATGAATGAGTCAGTTAACTTGGTTCAAGGGTATGGACGAATGCGACGCATGAAAGGATGAATGACTGGTCAATGTCATGAATGGTAGGTTTTTCCAAGCCGAGATTGCCCCAATTTAGATTTGATGACGGTGAGTGAATAACTTGCCCCTGTCTAGTGGTGACAAGCTAGGGGTGTAGAAAATGATGAATTGGGAAGGCATTGGCTTTGGAATGAAAGGTGGCAAGTAGGAGATGCTGTCTCAACCCATAGAGTTTGATGTTTCCCTAATTATGGTAAGGACAAGATTGCCCCGACTAGAGTAGAAACATTTAGGATAGTGAGTTGAAAAATTGCCCCAGTGTGGTTTTTTGGCTGTGAATATGGCAAGGGGATGAGATGGGTGTATGGTGAATGTCCCCATTTGTAGGTGGAGTGAAGGGTGACAGGGTTGCCCCACTTGATAATGGGAATTCAGACGGTTGTTTTGGTGAGGTTGTGGAAAGTGACGGAGTTAGGGTAATGGGTTTTTGGAGTTGGTCTGGTATGGCAATAGGCTGGGTGTGGTATGACACTGTACAAATTTCCCCAAGTTCAAATGGAATAGATGGCGAAAGGGATGCCCCACTTTAGGATCTAGGCGATGATCCTAGTATAAACTTTTGGTTATAACTCTCAGACTACAATAATCTTGAGTTTGCTATGATGAAAACTACACTTGGTGATCACTAGACCTTGTCTTAGTATAACTGTAACTAGAATGAATCTTGTGGTGCAAGTCTTTTGATTTTTCTTTGAGTTTTTTTTTTTTTTTTTTTTTTTTTTTTTGATATATTTTTTTTTTTGAGCAAACATATTATAAATAAATAAACTTACTTGTCCTGAAATTAAAACTTTGAGAAAACAAAAGCAATCAGTCAGTGATCGGAATGAACTCTAGAGGGTTGTAATGTGGCCGGTGGTTAATGATTTACGAAGGTAGGGATAATTGGGCTCAAAGAGGTGTTTGATGATTGATGGGACAAATGATTTGGTGATGTAACTTGGCTAGTGGGTGATGATTTATGAAGGAAATGGTTTTTAGGCTCAAAGGAGTGTTTGAGATTTTATTGAGTAATTGATGTGCCTCATGGTTGGATGGACTTGTTTAGGATTTTAGCGTGGCTAAGGGTTTATGGAGGATATTGAGGTTAAAGGAAGTGTTTGAGGATTTATTTTAGACAAGGACCTCTTATGCATTTAATGGTAGGAAGTATCAGCTCACGATTTGTACTATTTTTGTTTTTTTTTTGTTTGTTTGTTTTTTTTTTTTTTTTTTTTTGGGGATTTTTTTAATCCTCTTTTTTGACTTCACTCTTTTGTGATTTTTGTTTCTTTTTTGGGGTGAGCGAGCTGATAAAACTAATGCACCATTTTTCTGATGCGGAATCGATCCTTGTCTAGGGTGATTGAGAGATTTTTGGGATTTTTGGCTTAAGGTGGGTAGCAAAGGATTTTTGAGAATATGGGAAGATGGTTCAACTTCATTTCAAATCATGATTGCTCGTTTTCTCAAGAATTAACTTAAGGACAATAATTTATTTATTTTTATATACATGCTCTTCATTCTTTATTCTTTATTTCTCTTTTTTTTTTTGTGCCCTAATTTTTGCTTAGGCCGCTCTTACGAGTTTTCAACCTAACGGGCTTTTTTATTTTTTTGTAAAGGACTTGCACCAATGGAATATAACGTTGACAAGGTGTTTTAGTGACCACAAAATTGCCCCAGTATGGAGGGCCTAAAGTGTTATTTCATCAGTGAGAATAAACCAAAAAGTTGACTAGGTAGGGGAGTACGTACTTTGGGGTGGTCGGGGTGGGATTAGACTTGGACAGGGGATGATGGTAAGGTAGGGACGCTAACTGACTCAGAAAAAATAGACACACATGTTACCCCAGTCACTACACAAATGCTTCATAGAGAGTTAACATTTAAAACATGATAGAAATTTTTGATGGGCATTTCGGTCATTCATCATGGGATGGAAGAGATGCAACGTTTGGTTAAAATGTGAGCAAGCTAAAAACTTGAAACACCTTGAGCTTGCAACGAAGTATGGCTAAACTCTTTCAAAAGAATTATTTATCTCACAAGAATGCCTCACCTCTCATCACAATTTTTCTCTCAAAATTATGCTCATTTTTTTTGTAATGCATGATGTAAGTATGCAAGTGAATGAGTGTGCATGAAATGCGAATGAATGTATGTGAAATGCAAATGTAATGATGATGTATGTGAATGAAATGATAATATATGATTTTATTTATCGCGTCGGGGAATTATAAACTTTTCATTGGAGAGTAAAGTACAAAATTTAATTTTGACTTCAAGTGCAGCTTCTCTCCAGGTAAAGATTTTAATTCTCTGGACGGTCATAAAAGTCAGCAGCAAACAAGAGATGTTTATTTGCTGTATTTTTCGTAGTGCAAAGAAAAATGCATGTGGTATATTTTTCTAAAAAAGTAGTAAATAATGATTTTTGACTTTTAGACTTTTTGATTTTTTAATTAATTTTTTTTGGATAAAAGACGGTATGCGTTAATGTTCGTTTGAATGCAAGGGTGTTAAGCTCCTTTGTGACCCTAGGAGGGTACCCTATGGAGTGGGTCTAAGGTTTCTTTTATAGTGGACCTCACAAGGATGGATCTAAAGAATCCTACACATGGTCCCTAGAGCCAAGGACTCCAGTCAAGAACACTGACCCCGACAATAGGCAAGCTATTAGAAGGGATAGCATCCTCAAAAGGAATCAAACTCTAGGTGAGATTTTCGTGACCACCCAACGAGACGTACGTCCCGCAGGCCATCACTACGCAATCTCGTTCTAACTTAGGTTTATGCTCGAGTCCGGGTATAAGACTTTTCTCACAAGTGTGTGAAGTGTAGAAGTGCAGTGTGTGTAGGAGCAATTTAAAATAAACCCAAAGCTGCAAAACAAACAAACATACAAGTATCGTCTATTACCCTAGGGTTTACACAAATAAATAACATAATTATGTAAAAAGCAAATAAATAAATAAAAGGGTAAGAATTGAATTAATCCTAAATTATTTAGACTAGGTTTTGACTCTCTAGAAAGAATTAAGTCCCCAGTGAAGTCGCCAGCTGTAGCGACCGAAAAATCCGGGAAAGGATTCTTCGAAGGTTCTTAGGAAGCCGCCACCAAATTTTAGTTTAAGGGCAAATTCGGAAAATCCCTTTAAGTTTTAAGATAAGGCGTTGTTAGGGTTCGGGAGTCGTTATGTGTGGGGAAGGTATTAGCACCCCACGACATCCTATTGTCTAATTAATTTAAGATTTATTTAATTGTTACCCTTTTATTTGTAAAGAAAATGACTTATTTAGATTTTTGTTTTTAGTGCTTGACAAGGGTTGAGTCTTGCTCCTACGGACCCTCCAGATGCAATGGAGGAATCAAAGCTACGTAGTTCTTCCTGAAAAAGTTTGTGGGTTGGTGTTTTTTAGTGTAGGGACCCTAGGATTCCTTGAACTGCATGACTCACTGATTCTAGATCTTTGGCAACCAACCCGATTGTACAACCGACTTAGCCCCCTACTTTTTGAAAATGGTTTTAGAGTTTTTGAAAGAAATTGGTTTGGTGTGAGGTGGATCCGTTTTAGAATAGGTATTCTAGAACTCCTGAATCAGTCTGACTCATTAGTTCTGCAACGACTAACCCGGATTGTACAACCGATTTAGTCCCTATTTATGGAAAAACGATTTATTTATATTTTATTAAGTTTTTTTGTAGGATTACCGAATCAGATGCTGACTCATTGGTCCTAAAATGATGACTAACCGGTTGTACAACCCGACTTAGCCGCTTATTCTTGGAGAAAATAGTTTATTCGTATTTATTAGGTTTGTGGGGTTACTTGAATCAGATGCACTCATTGGCCCTAAAATAATGACTAACCCGATTGTACAACCGACTTAGCCGTTTATTTAATTTCGCGAGAAAAGTAGTTATATTTGAATTGGAAAAAAGATTAAAAGGTAAATCAGAGGGTGAAAATAGTAAATTTGGGTTTTTATTAATAGCAGGGTGTTGTATAATTATTAAGGGGTGCAAAGAGGAAAGCCCAGTTCGCATAGGAGGGCCCAGTATGCGAAACTGGGCTTAAGTAGGGAGGGGGTGCGCGCTGAAATGAAGGGGGTATGAATAGCATTCTGAAAATTAAAAAAACAATAAAAATAAAAACAGGTATAAGTTTAAAACCTAAGGAAATAAAACCCTAAAACCGATTTCCTTCTCCTTCCCTTCAGCAGCAGTGCGGCGCCGTGGGTGAGAGGGAGAGATTTCCGGCGCGATCTCGCCGGTTTTCGTGGGAGGGAACAGCGAATCGGAGAGAGAGAGAAGATCCAACGAGATGCTCGTCGGTTTCCAAGGGAGCGGGTTTGTGGTGTGGTTCGCGACGAGAGGGAGAAAGGAGGAGGGACTCCGCGCCGTTTCCGGCGACGGAGATTAACGTCGTAGCTTGGTCTTCTTCTCCTATTTTTGTGTTTGTGATTGATGGTATTGATGATTCGGTTTGGGGGAGAGACGGGAAAGGTGAAGGGTGTGGCTGTGATGGTGGGTTTGGCGGTGTTGGTTCCGTTTTGGGAGGCTAGAACGTCGGTTTGGTGGTCTTGTTGCGAGAGGTTACGCCGAGAAGACGGCCGCCGCCGAGTCCCGGCGGCGTTGGGGAGCACATTTCCAGATTTTGCATTTCGTGATTGTTTTAACTGTTATTTGTCAATTGGCTGATTTGGTTGCCTATCTTTACCATTCAAGAGCAAACTAATTCCCCCACAAAGTATATAAAAAAAAGAGAAAGCCTAATCTATTTCAAGTTCACTGTTAATACAAATCCATGTGATGAACGTAAACTGATTTATAATACTAATTTATTTATAACTTTAATCTTCACAGATCTAAATATTTACAAAGGAGAACATAAACTAGCTTATATATTTGATCGGAGTTGCGGGGGAGTGCTGGACTATAGTTTTTACTCTTTATGATATAATCTATTCTAAACTAACTTGGCAGGACAGAATTAGAATGACTAACCTATTTTTCGGCTTCTATTAGCACCCTCTTTGCTTGTGGATCGAACCATTACTCGTGGTTCGCTTGACCGATCCTGCTTCTTTCTTTAGATCATAGAAACCTCATAACTGTGTTTAGTGGATTAGGGTTTCGATATGAAACTCTAATCCTATTTTTTGGGTGATTTTAGCAGTAGTTTTCTGCCTTGGTTTCTGTGTGTTTTAGACTCTAGGTTAGCTGCTTATTTATAGGTAGAAATTAGGTTTTAGCATTTATGATTTTTGACCGGGCTTTGAATAATTTTTCAGGTCCTGATCCAAGCCCAACAGCAGTTGCAGCAGATGGGAGTGCTGCCTGAAAACCCTAGTTTTGCTCCTTGCATGCCCATTTTCGTATTCTATTTTTTATGTATTTTTAGTATTATTATTTTTTGTATTTTTGGACTTTAAGGGCTTTAAAATTGTAAAATTAACTAAATAGCATTTTTTTTGACATTTTTGGACTTATTTGACTCTTAAACATTTTTAAATTGTAAATTAAAATAAATAGAATTTTGACATTTTGAACTATTAAGTGCTTAAATAAATTAAGTAAACAAAATAAGAATAAAAATAATAATAGGAAAAAAAGCCAAATATACGAGAATGCACTGCACTTGACAAGCTCAAGCTACGATCGGATGAAAATAGAAGAAATGGGCGCGTTAAAGAAATTAACTCGGATCGCACTCTTAAGTCCGAGTTTAAGCCAACCGACAAAATGAATTTTGGTAGACTGTTCGCGCATTTACTAAAACCCAAATACGCAGACTAAATTGAAGAACGCGCGCGAAAAGATCGATCATTCGCGTGCGTGCTTAATTTAAACAAAGGTATCTTGATTTAATTGAACGGGGAGATCGAGATTGGTTCGGGTTGGTAACCGAGACTCTACACTAATATTTCCCATAATCACGCGACTCCGAAACACGCCGCTAGCAAGAAAAAAGAAGACGGACAAAATTGGGGTATAACAGTAGGTAATGATGAATTTTGAGCTTTAGGTAGTAGCCTTCAACCTTCTGAAGCAACATTTTTGCTTTGTCTTGTGCTCACATCTTTTCATGTCAGCACTTTACTTCCTTTTTCATCATTTCTATCACTTCAGTCCCTGTTCATGTACTTCATACAATTTTACATACTTTAATTTTGAAGCTTCTGAAGCTCCTTTAACATGAACAAACATGCTTTTAAAATACAAACAAAGATCAAGGAGTTCTTCTTTACAAAAGATAATATTTCTGAAACTTTAATTCCTTGAATACTTATTTGATGCATTTCAGATTAAGATTTCGGTTATGAACATGTTTCCCAGAAACAGAAGCTTGAAATCTTCAATCCTCTTTTAACCTACTTGAACACTTAACCTTCTGAACCTCTTTAAGGAGTAAATCAACCTTCTGTTGACTTCAATCAAACTTTCTGTTGACTATTGGTCAACCTTGTGTTGACTTTTAGTCAACCTTCTGTTTGACTTTCAGTCAACCTTCTGAAGAAAGTTACTTTATCTTTTAAGCTTCTGTAGTCAACCTTCTGATGAAGTATCCTTCTGTATTCAACCTTCTGTAAGGTAACCTTTTGTAGGTAACCTTCTTTTGGCACATTTTATCTTTGAAAACCACTTGGTTTATTTTGTAAGGCCAAGAATTTTGCTATGAAACTTATTCCCTGTTCTTTAACACACTTGATTGAAAACTTGTTAAATCATAATAAGATTAGAAAGCTTAACTCATCACTTAAGTTTGTATCATCAAAACATGGAAAAAGATTTTTATTTCTACATTAATTCTTCCTCTAGCTAGTTCAGAAACTACTTCAGCTTACGAAAGAATGGTTTCCAACTGGTGACAGTAAAACATCTTTCAAAACAAAGAATAGGCTAACATTTCCACACAAGAGATGGGGGTTCATTTAAAGCATGACAAAGGATCTTAATTGGGTGCTAGGACTAGGTTAGTGCAACTAATTTATTGATTCACAAACGCAAAAAGACTGTAACCCCCTCATTACTGAGCAACTCTCTTTTATTTGCTCCATTTTGGAGTTCTATTTCTCTTTTTTTTTTTTTGGTTCATAGAGTGCTCAAATTTGTTTCGTGGTATTACACAGGAACACAGAATACATGTGGATTTTCCACTTATTTGTATCAACACACTCTTTTTGGTATTTTTGGGAATAGACGTTACAACGTTTATGGGTGAGACGTTGCAACGTCTGAACACACAACACGACACACACGGCATACGTTATAACGTTACGGTTAGACGTTACAACGTTGCACTCACACTACACCTGCACTTAACCATCCTATAGTCTTTGCACCCAGCCTTAGTACGACTTGATTTACCCCCAAACTTAGCTTCTACTGCTATTCTGGGTTTTTAGTCAAGTTTCATTCTCACCATAGTTTACCAAAACTAGCTTCAGCACAAAATATTCCCTAGCTAACTAGATTCCTTCTTAAAACAGAGTTTGTGTAGGAGCAGCAATCAATTCTTTTCATCTAATCATGCATAGGCTACTCACACACACATTTTCACTATCTTTAGCCCAAAGAGAATGATTTTTATGCTTGACAGAGTAAGAACAGAAATTGCTTTTGCATTTGATTTCATGTACAACATAGAACAGACACTTTAAAACATTGAGATTCCCCCCCCCCCACACTTAAAGTTGAGCAGTGTCCTCACTGCTCAAAGAGAAACAACATGATTTTTTATTTATTTATAGAGGGGGGGTTTCAAACAGAACATGAAATAGAACTACTAAAACTACACTAAAATTAAAACTGAAAATAAAGAACTACAACTACTATTAAAATTAATGGGGGACTTACTTGTTCGCTGCACCAGACCTAAGCCTTCCGCTTTGTCTGGTGGATACTCCTGCCTGACCTTCTCCTTTCTTCTTTTCCTTCTTCTCTTTCTTCACCTTCACTCCTCCTTGCTCAGTTGTGGTAGTTGTTGTTGTTTCATCAGATTCTTTCTCTTTTGAGCTTGCTCCCACACTTGCACCAGCAGCACTTGAGGCTTCAGCAATCCTCTTTTTGGCTTCCTCCCACATCTTCATTGCTAAATCAGCAGGGTTGACATGCATTGGTTCATTGGGGATCACCTGGGCTTTTTCCACCTCTGGCTCTTTAGACGTTGCCACGTCTGATGATGATCCTCCAATTCCAAAGAATCGCTCTGGGCTTGCTTCAACAGTGCTCGCTAGCTTCCGAAAGTGGCCTCTCCATTGCTTGTTGCTTTACCTTTTCCAATGCAGCTTCACGTTCATTGTTGACTTGCATTTCTGCAAGTTTGGCTGCAGCCTCTTTTTCAGCAGACGTTACGACGTCTGCAGCCAGTTCTTCAGCAATAATAGGAAGGGGTTTTTCAGAAATACTAGTGGCAACAAATGCTGCACTAGTAGCAGTAGCAGGTTTCCCTGCAGCACTTTGACCTTTCCTCTTGACAGGAAGCTTTTGCCTTAATGTTGTTGGGGCTACACTTTCTTCTTTCTCTCCACTCTCTTGAGTTTGTTTTGACTCAGCAGCTAGCTCTTTCCTTTTCTTCCTTCCAAAGGGATTGTATGTGAGAGCACTTTTGACTCTAGTTTTCTTGGGTGGGGAAATGGGTTGGGACTCTGGGTTGCTCCCTGTGTTTGTTGGCTCAGACGTCGCCACGTCTGGTTCTTGCTCTTTTTGGGGTGATGATTGCTTTTCAGGTTCTGGTTGGGGTGGGGGTGGTTGTGGTATTGGTTGGTCTTGAGCTTTGGATTGTGGAGTCTTTGGTGTGTTCTGGTCGTGGGTGGAGGGTTCTTTTGGTGAAGGTGGTGGTTGTGTGGCTTGTGGGAATGGTGGTTCGGGGCTAACTGCTTTGGATTTTGTTTGGGCTTGCTCTTTGTTTGTTTGATTTGCTGGGGACTCACTTACAGTCTTCTCACTTGAACTCCCTTTCTCCTCAGGGCTCTCCTCCTCTTCCTCCTCACTGATTACTTCCATGCTTACTTTCTTTGACTCCTCTGCATCAAAATCAGAAATATCATCCAAATCAGTAGAATTAAATTCCTCTTCACTACTTACCTTCTTTTGTTTCTTTGCTGGGCTCTGCCTTTTTGGTGAGATTCTTGCTCGCTTGGCCCTTTCCTTCTTTATGGCTCTTCTTTGGATTGTAGACAGGGGGACATCATTATCATTTTCTTCCTGCATCCAGTCAGGCAATACAGGTTCTTCAATCACTTTCTTTCCCTTGGACACTTGGGCAAATACCTTCTTTTGCCACTCAAATTGTTCTTTGACAAATTTGGCCAGGGAGTTCTGCCTCTCCTCCAGACGTTGTAACGTCTGCGTATCAACAGAACTTGAAGCTCCTGCAGATTTCACCCTAGGCTTAAATTTTGTTGAGAATGGGCCTTGAGGCTGCTCCCTAAGCTCTGAGGCTTCAATTTCTACCCCAGCTTCCATGCATAGATCAGTTATCATACATGGGAAATACAAGTAGCCATCTTTCCTATTCTTCCATTTGTTGAGCTCACGGTTGATCAGCTTTCCAACCTCCACTTTGTCTCTTGACATGATTGCATCAATCACAATCAGCCTCTCTTTGTCTACCCAGGATGTGTGAGAGGTGGGAATTAAGCAATGCCTTATGAAATGAAACCAAGTGTTGGCTTCATCACATAGGTATCTCTTCATGATCTTGAACTCGCTTCCGTGTTCACCACTTCTTTCCCGCACGACACCTTCTCGACACATATCGTATCCTTGATAGCATCCATTTCAGCCAGTCCATAGATCTTTTGCTTGGTCTCCACAGCTTTTCCATAGTACCCTAGCCCAAAATAATCATTGATGACTCTCACTCCAAACTTCACTTCCTCACCTCGCACCTTTGACACAATGGACGGCTCTCCTTCAGGCCTCTCAACGATTCCCTTGTAGAAATCGTGAACCAAAGTAGCAATATATTCCTTTCTGTGCACAATGAATTTTTGCCAACCCAACGCTGTGACGGTTGCGAGAAAATCAGGATTGGGGCTTTCTTGACTGAAACCCCTTTCAGGAAGTAGGGCTTTCTTTTTGGACGGGTTAGGTGTTTCAGGGATGGGGGCTGAGGATGAACTCAGGTCAGCATGTTTGCCTTTCCCAGAGGATTTGGTGGCGGATTGCTTCACTTTTGTCATGGTGATTGCGCAGAAAATTGCTTGGAAGGGAATGGGGGATTTCTGGAAATTTTAGGTTTTCAGAGAAAGAGAGGGGAGATTTTGGTTTCAGAGAGAGAGGGATTAGAAAGAGGTTTCAGGTGGTGGAATGGTGGTGAATGGTTAGATTTTTATGGGGAAGTGGTTATGGGGAGTTGAGAAATGGAAGAGTGGAGTAATGGAGAAAAGTAACCGTTGATTAGACAGGTTAAGTAAGGGGATGACGTCGTGGTCAGTTACCACGTTCGTGGTTCAGAGGGAAATCATTTCTGACACGTCATAGCTTACGCTTTTGACTTAATTTAAATCTGCTCTGACTGCCCAGACGTGCCCACGTCTATTGCATTCTGAGACGTTACGACGTCTACCACCTTTTACTTTCTCCTGTCTTTAACACTTATTCCTGCAAAACAAAAATTAAAAACGACACAAAAATTTAAAAATCATTGGGTTGCCTCCCAAGAGCGCTTGCTTTAAGAGTCTTCAGCCAGACTTTTGTCTCTTTCATTCAAGAATTGTTGAAGGACATTTGGATCTTGTCCCTTTCCACATGCTCTCCATGATATTGTTTCACACGTTGGCCATTAACTTTGAACATGGTGTTTGTCTTTTCACCAAATAAATCCACTGCACCATGAGGATAGATCTTCATTAATTTGAATGGACCTGACCATCTTGACTTCAATTTTCCTGGGAACAATTTAAGCCTTGAATTAAATAGCAACACATGTTGTCCTTCTACTAGTTCTCTCCTTTGGATTCTTTGATCATGCCACTTCTTGGTATTTTCCTTGTACATTGCTGAGCTTTCATAGGCATGGTGTCTAAACTCTTCTAGCTCATTCAATTGCAATAATCTTGCCTCGCCAGCTTTTGCATGATCCAGATTTAATTGCTTCAATGCCCAATAGGCCTTATGTTGGAGTTCAATTGGCAGGTGACAAGCCTTACCATAAACTAGCTTATAAGGAGACATGCCCAATGGTGTTTTGTATGTTGTTCTGTAGGCCCAAAGTGCATCATCCAAGTGTAATGACCACTCCTTTCTGTTGGGACCAACCATCTTCTCAAGTATTCTTTTGATCTCACTGTTGGATATTTCTGCCTGGCCACTGGTTTGGGGGTGATAAGCTGTAGCAATTCTGTGTTTCACTCCATACTTAGCCAAGAGGTTCTCAATTAACTTATTGCAGAAATGAGAGCCTTCATCACTGATTATGGCTCTTGGAGTACCAAATCTTGTGAATATATTCTTTTTCAGGAACTTGCTAACTGATTTGGCTTCATTGTTTGGTAATGCCACCGCTTCAACCCACTTTGACACGTAATCCACAAACTACTGAATATATAGATTTCCATGGGACATAGGAAATGGTCCCATGAAATCCATTCCCCAAACATCAAACAACTCCACTTCCAGAATGTTTGTGAGTGGCATCTCCTGCTTGCTTGATATATTCCCTGTTCTTTGGTACTTATCACATCTTCTTACCAACTCATGCGCATCTTTGAATAGTGTTGGCCAATAGTAGCCTGATTGTAGGACCTTTGCTGCTGTTCTGGTACCTCCAAAATGTCCACCATAAGGTGCTGAATGACATTGTTGTAGCACATGGAGTTGCTCTTCCTCAGCTAGACACCTTCTTAGTAACTGGTCTGGGCACAATTTGTACAAGTATGGCTCATCCCAGAAGTATTGCTTTGTAGTATGGAAGAACCTCTTCTTTTGTTGGTGGTTGAATCCTACAGGCACAATCTTGCTAACAAGGAAGTTAACTATGTCAGCATACCATGGCGCAGTAGTATCAGACGTTATAACGTTTGACGAAAGTGTCATAGACGTGGTAACGTCTTCAACTACTGAGGCTACTGACAATAGTCTCTCATCAGGGAATTTTTCTTTTATCTCCTCTTCACCTGCACTGCATCAACATTCTCAAGCCTAGAGAGATGATCGTGAACTTCCACTCCACTTTTTTGTCACGAATTTCCAAATCAAATTCTTGGAGGAGGAGAACCCATCTAATGAGCCTTGGCTTTGCATCTTTTTAGAAATTAAGTACTTAATGGTGAATGATCAAGAAAAAACAATAACTTTTGCACCCACTAAGTAAGATCTAAACTTATCAAATGCAAATACAACGACCAAAAGCTCTTTTTCATCCACAAGATAATTCATTGGGCATCATCTAAGGTTTCTTCGCATAATAAATAGAATGAAAATTTTTTCCATACCTTTGCCCCAATACACTCCTACAAAGATAATCACTTGCATCACACATCAACTCAAATGGTTTAGACCAACTGCAGGTGACTATTACAGAGCGATCACCAAGGCGATCTTGATTTGTTGAAAGCTTCATGACATTGTTCATCAAAGTTGAAGACGTTGTCACGCTGCAACAACGCACACGTGGGTTTTGAAATCTTTGAGAAATCCTTGATAAATCTTCTCAGAAAACCCGCATGTCCTAAGAAACTTCTCGACTCCTTTGATAGTTGTTGGTGGAGGTAGCTTGTCAATAACGTCAATCTTTGCTTTGTCTACCTCTAATCCCTTCTTTGATATTCCGTGTCCCAACACTATTCCTTCTTGTACCATGAAATGGCATTTTTCCCAATTGAGCACTAGGTTGGTTTCTTCACACCTTATCGAACTCCTTCCAAATTTTCCAGCATGCCTTGTAGGAATCTCCATAGATCGAGAAATCGTCCCATAAAAACTTCCATGGAGTTTTCAATGAGATCGTAAAAATAAGGCCATCATGCACCTTTGAAATGTTGCGGGAGCATTACACACCCAAATGGCATCCTTCGAAAGCAAAGGTACCATAGGGACAAGTGAATGTTGTCTTCTCTTGATCTTCAAAGCTATAGCTATCTGTTTGTAACTCGAATAACCATCAAGGAAACAGAGAAATCCTTGCTCATGAGCCTGCTCTAGCATTTGATCAATGAATGGAAGAGGAAATGATCCTTCTTAGTTGCTTTGTTTAACTTTACGTAATCCATACATATCCTCCAAATCATTCATTTGTCCTCGTTGGAATTAGCTCATTCTTATCATTTGTCATCACAAAGAACTCCACCTTTCTTGGGCACACACTGCATCGACTCACCCGGAGAGCTATCACTAATAGGGTAGATGATTCCCGCATCCAACCATTTGATGATTTCTTTCTTCACCACCTCCTTTATTATGGGGTTCAATCTCCTCTCGCCTTTCAATGCTATTCTTGGCATTCTCCTCCAAGACGATTCTATGCATGCAGATTGTGGGACTTATACCTTTGATGTCCGCCATTTGCCAACCAATTGCCTTTTATGTCTCTTCGTGGTAGTAATGAGATCATTTTCCTGCTCTTGAGTGAGTTTGGAAGAAATGATCACTGGTAAAGAATCATTTTCCCCTAAAAAGACATACTTTAAATGATTAGGTAACACCTTTAGTTCCAAGGTGGGTGGCTCTTTAATGGAAGACACATTCTTCTTCATATTTGACTCCTCTTGCCCTAAAGATTCATACCTCTTTGTCCATGACTTTGGTGCAGGGGGCTCAGACGTGACCATCGTGCGCAATGTGACGCTACAACGTCTAAAGGAACAACTTCTTCTGCTAACAACTCTTGTATTTCATTAGTGTTCAGGATCTTCTCCAAATGATCATTATCTTTGTTGAACTGCTTTTGGACCATACGATCAATGGCAACCACATACGAACACTCCTCTGTGTTTGGATCTGGATATTTGAGTGCATTGAGGACGTTGAACTTGACTTCTTGGTCATTGACTCTCATGATTAGCTCTCCTTTCTGCACATCAATGATTGTCCTCCCAGTAGCTAAGAATGGTCTCCCCAGAATGATGGGAACTTCCTTATCTGCATCGAAATCTAAAATAACAAAATCCACTGGAAACACAAACTTGTCAACTTTAATCAAAACATCTTCTAATATGCCTTCAGGATAAACTCTACTTTTATCAGCTAAAGTTAGGCTTAAAGAAGTAGGTCTGGCAGTTCCTATACCAAGTTTATCATAAATGGACTTGGGCATCAAGTTGATGCTTGCTCCCAAGTCACACAAAGCTTTGCCAATGTAAAAATCTCCAATGGAGCATGGTATAGTAAAACTGCCAGGATCCTTGAGTTTTCTAGGGAGTTTATTCTGCATAATTAAACTACATTCCT
Source organism: Oxytropis ochrocephala (assembly GCA_020916435.1). Lineage (NCBI taxonomy): Eukaryota > Viridiplantae > Streptophyta > Magnoliopsida > Fabales > Fabaceae > Oxytropis > Oxytropis ochrocephala. Next base: position 90,217,501 of record CM037088.1, read on the forward strand.
CAGTTAAAGCAACAGTTTCAAACTCTCCTAGCCTTCTCCTTTTGGTGATGATGTCTTTTAAGAACTTGGCATAGTTGGGCATCTGTTGTAAAGCTTCAACCAAAGGAAGGTTGATGTGTAGCTGCTTTAACATCTCCATGAACTTGCTGAATTGTTTATCTTCATGAGCTTTCTTCAATCGTTGAGGGTATGGTGGAGGAGGATACTCGTGCAAGCCTAGCCTAGGCACGCTTGATTCCTGGTTCAAAGTTAGACGTCGTAACGTCTGGCTTAGACATCACAATGTCTGGAGTGTCCTTCACACCACTTGAGCTTGCCTCTTTCCCTTTCTTTTTCTCTGGCACCTCTTTCACCTTCTCTGGTGCTTCTTCTTCCACAGGCATAGGTGGTTCAGGATATTCAGTACCACTTCTTAAAGAAATTGCATTTACCTGTCCATTTCCCCTATTATTACCATTAGGGTTGGATGATGATGATGTTGTTTCTGTTGTAGAAGGGAGGGATCCATTTTGCCTCTGAGTGAGAGCTGAAGCTATCTGTCCAATCTGATTTTCCAGAGTTTTGATTGAAGACTCATGAGTCTGCAAAGTTGTCTTACAATCACTTATGAAGCTTTTCATCATGGCCTCCAAATTGCTATTATTGTTATTCTGCACGTACTGCCTCTGTTGTTGTTGAGGAGGAAATCCTGGAGGTATTGCAGGAGCATTGTTGCTGGTATTTAGTGCATTGTTGTTTCTCCAACTGAAATTTGGATGATTTCTCCAATTTGAATTGTAGGAGTTGGAGTAGGGACCATTTCCTTTGTTCTGAGATACAAAGTTTACAGATTGAGGGTTGTAGGGGCACTCCTCATACACACATGCCCTTCTTCACAATAAACACAAACTACTCCACCAGAATGGGTAGGTTCAATCAAGGCGGCGATGCCGCTTCTCGACGCGTGGCCACGTTTGGTGTACTCAAAGTTTTGATCATGTTGGTCGTGGTAGCCACTTGAGCGAAAGAGCGATCCACTTCACTTATCTCATGCACACCGCTTTCTTTCCAGGTAAAATCTATCGATGGCCAATGGGAGTTATGGGTGGCTATATCATCTATAAGTTTGCATGCCTCAGAAAATGACATGTTCAGAATGACACCACCTGATGAAGCATCAAGTATCAACCGTGTAGGCTGATCTAGACCATTATAAAACGTCTCCATTTGGATCACCACAGGAATGCCATGGTGTGGGCACATTCTCAGTAACTCCTTCCATCTCTCCCAAGCTTCGAATAATGATTCCCCTTCCCGTTGTTTGAAGGAAGTGATATCATTTCTCAATTTAGCATTCTTGTTGGGAGGGAAGTACTTTGCAAGGAACTTCTCTGCCAGCTCATCCCATGTGTGAATGGAATTTGGCTCTAAGGAGTTCAGCCAATTTTTAGCCTTATCCTTGAGTGAGTATGGGAAGAGCTTCAATCTAAACGCATCCTCTGAGACTCCAGGGATGATAAAGTTGCTGCACACATCCAGAAATTGTCTCAGGTGAGAGTATGGATCTTCTTGAGGGAAACCTCCAAATTGGCTCAGCGGCTTGCGGCATTTGGAACATCATTGGCTTGAACTCAAAGTGACCGAAAGATGAAGGGGTTGGTCTTGCAATGCCTGTTTGTAAATGAGCAGGGTTGAGCACGGCATAGTCACGCATAGGCTTGTCCCTGTCATTGACCATATCTTGTGGTCCTGCGTTGATGAGTTGATGCCTTTGGTAGAGTTCATCATCAACAATTATTGTCTCTGTATGAGTTTGTGGTCCGCGACCATGTCCTCTACCTCCTCTTGGTGTATGTCCACCTCTAGAACCTGTTATGCTCGGACATGGTTGGGTGTTGTTCTTGTTGTTGTTGCCTCCTTCTTAACCTTTGTTGTCTCCTTAGTTGTCCGAAAGTTCTTTCAGTTCCTGATCAAACTCGTGTTCGATTCACTCCTTAGTTCAGATTGAACTAGAGCTTGAGTTAGAACTAAGCATACGTTGTAACGTCTACCCTGCTCAAACACGTAAACAAAGAAAACAACACAAGAAAATTCTTTTTTCAACTTGTGTTTTAATACTTTTGAACAATAAAAGTTACTACAATCCCGCAACAACGCGCCAAAAACTTGTTGCGGTGTAAATTCGTGTGGTATTCGCAAATATAGTGCAAGTATACACGTCGTGCAAAGTAATAAAGTGGATAAAAGTAAGAGATCGTTCCCACGAGGATTGATATGCTTTCAAAGTTCAAGTTTCAAAACACAAGAGAATCAAGTAACAAATCGGCAATAAGAGTTGGTTTTAAAGCTAAAGATGTAAATGAAACAAGTAAACAAATGTTGGTTGTGAATATGGATGAGAGATGAGTTGAGTTGTTGTATGCAAGTAAATCCTTCCTAGCCAGACGTTATAACGTTTACACGTTATGACGTTCAAATGTTATTCTGTATAGACGTGGCCACGTTTGAACGCTGTTGCAAAAGAGCTATGCTTTTCAGCACAAAACGTCAGAGTTTCAAGTATAAGAGGTCCTATGTCTAGGTTCTAAATAGGCCCACTCCTGTATTTTAAGCACCCACAGCAATGTTCTATGAACTATTATCTATTCTATGTCTAGACTTAGATAAAGATGCCTAAATGTCTTTAGTGCATTGTTCATTCATATAAATCTTTGATTTCTTTTCATAGACCATGTCTGTACTTATGAATCTACCCATTTTAAGAGGCCAACCTCAAAACAAGTTTGGAAATATTATTACACAAAGATTTAAAACAGGCAACGTCAATACTTCATAACATTAACTAGAAATTCATTATAAGCAAAACAACAACTCAACTACAAAGTGTTTAGCTCATGCTGAGCATCTTTACAGAATGAAAAGGATTTAAAATCCAAATACCATACATAACAGAAAAGAACCTAAGTGCAAAAGATACACCTAAGTAACTTTTTAGCATGTATGTGTGATATAGACGTTACAACGTCCGAGCTTTACAACAATGCGAGAAAATAAAACTAAGTTCGGATAAGCAAAATATAGAAGTCTGCTTCCGCATCTTCTTTACAAAACTAATTCGAATTTAATGGAGGATGGTGAGGGGATGAAGATGAAGTGATTCGAAGATGTGTGCGTATGGAGAGAAGCAGTTGATGTGTGGAAGGGATGCTCCTTGAGAGAGCGAGCCTTCCTTAAATAGCCACCTTGCTTACGCGCGTCTTGATGTCACTTGTCCACCTACCAGATCTGTCTCCTCTCTTCTTCCTGACACTGTTCAGAGCTACAGTGTATCTGCGTGTCAGCTCATGTGGAATAGAAGATCTTCTGACTTTTTATATCTTTGACCATCATTACTAGCGCGCCAAAATGGAGATCTTTTACCCTTGTTCTGCTGCACTTCGGTAGACGTGGTGAGGGACGTGGTCACGTTCAACACTAAATTTCCTGCACAAGCACAAAAAACATCAAAACGCTCTCAAGGGCACCACTTGGTGCCTAAATGCACAGATTTATCTGTTTGACTTCTTATTTATTAAAAACTCAGAAATTAACATAAAACTAATTAAATAGATCTTGTATTGTTAGAGAATTTGCATGATTTATTCTTGAGTGAATATAAATAACTCATATAAATATGAGTTATCACACCCCCAAACTTAAATCATTGCTTGTCCTCAAGCAATCAAGACAATCAACAAAAACAAAGCATGAAATCAACTACAGTAGCAGGTTATGCTCTACTTCAACCAACAGATCAGAAATTCATTCTCAAGGTGCTAATTCTTCACACACTCACGCACCAATGCATAATTAAATTCCAGATTCATTAAAGCTCAAAGTGAGTGTGTGATCTCTGTATTAATTGAAGTGACTAATTTGCACAAGAAAGGGGGGATTGAATTGTGCTATCTTTTTCGTTTTTAATTCCTGCAACCTTCTGTATGGTTTCTCAAGATAACTTGGATATCAGAAGGTTGAATGTTAGTTGCACAAACAACAAGCAAATGTGACAGTAGTGAAAGATAATTAACTTTGATGATTTTAGATGTCTTTTCTTTTCGCAAAGAGTGTAGTTTTCAAAAGATGATCAAAGTTGAGATTATTTAAAATTAAGATTTTGACTTCAGAAGGTTGGTGGATTTAACCTTCTAAAGTATTTGAAAACTTTGGTGATTGTTAGACAGTTAAAGCAAATGATAAGTAAAGCGAAAAATAACACAAGAGAGTTATAGAGGTTCACCAAACTGCATACTCCTCTCCCCACGTCCTCGTGAGAGTTTCCACTATTCTCCAAATAGATTTTACACTTGCTTTAGCTTCACTTGCTAAAGACTTTCACCTCCACTCTCTTTTGATCACACACAAAAGACAAGTGCTAACTTTCACAGTGAGAATCACCAACAACCCTCACTTTTCACTAGGTAGCTTGTTGAGAAACTTTCGAATCGAGTCACCAACAACCCTCACCTTTCACTAGGTAGTTTGTTGTGAAACCTTCAAACAGAATCTCCAACAACACTCACCTCTTACTAGGTAGTTTGTTGAGAAACCTACAACTTAGACTCACCAACAACACTCACCTTTCACTAGGTAGTTTGTTGAGAGAATTACAACTTAGAATCACCAACACCACTCACCTTTAACTAGGTAGTCTGTTGAGAAACAAGCACAATATTCCTTACAATAAGGGGTTTGGGTTATGGGATGATTTAGGAGCTTGTTGATAGATAAATACAATGTATTTCTAAGAATGTAACAAGCTTGCACACACTCAAGATAGTATTCCAAATTCTGAACTTGTAGTAGCTTGAAGTGTGGATGAGAAGGTTGGATTTCGTTTAGAAGCTTGACTTGAAGGTTCCAATATCAACTCATAGTTTGCATTTGAGTAGAGCAGCCCTCTATATAGACTTTGAATCTGAAATATGGCTGTTAAAAAGAAGAAAAGAGCTGTTGGAAGTTGTTGTAGCTTTGTAGGTAGGTAATGATGAATTTTGAGCTTTAGGTAGTAGCCTTCAACCTTCTGAAGCAACATTTTTGCTTTGTCTTGTGCTCACATCTTTTCATGTCAGCACTTTACTTCCTTTTTCATCATTTCTATCACTTCAGTCCCTGCTCATGTACTTCATACAATTTTACATACTTTAATTTTGAAGCTTCAAGCTCCTTTAACATGAACAAACATGCTTTTAAAATACAAACAAAGATCAAGGAGTTCTTCTTTACAAAAGATAATATTTCAAAACTTTAATTCCTTGAATACTTATTTGATGCATTTCAGATTAAGATTTCGGTTATGAACATGTTTCCTAAAATGTAAGCTTGAAATCTTCAATCCTCTTTAACCTACTTGAACACTTAACCTTCGAACCTCTTTAAGGAGTAAATCAACCTTCTCGTTGACTTCAATCAAACTTTCTGTTGACTATTGGTCAACCTTGTGTTGACTTTTAGTCAACCTTCGCTTGACTTTCACCAACCTTCGAAGAAAGTTACTTTATCTTTTAAGCTTCGTAGTCAACCTTCTCGATGAAGTATCCTTCGTATTCAACCTTCGTAGAAGGTAACCTTTTGTAGGTAACCTTCTTTTGGCACATTTTATCTTTGAAAACCACTTGGTTTATTTTGTAAGGCCAAGAATTTTGCTATGAAACTTATTCCCTGTTCTTTAACACACTTGATTGAAAACTTGTTAAATCATAATAAGATTAGAAAGCTTAACTCATCACTTAAGTTTGTATCATCAAAACATGGAAAGAGATTTTTATTTCTACAATCTCCCCCTTTTTGGTGATGACAAACTTGAGAGTATGTTTTAAGTTTTCTGTTTGCTCAAGCATAGTCATTCACTGATCAGTGGAAATAATTTTAACACATGCATAGCAAAAGGATAATTATCATATAATAAGTGCGTGAATCATGCAAAGATCATGTAATACGTAGTCTTGATAATTATCAATTACAAAACATAAAAACAAAGACAAAATAAACATGTCCAAAAGATAATTAATTGTCAACGAAAACCCCAAAACATCACTATAAACTAAGTAGCTAAAATAATCTCCATTCTCCCCTTTGTCAACAACAAAAAAAGAGGGAAGAAAGGGAAATTAGGTTGCTACTTGGTAGGAGAAAAAGAATCATCCGAGGAATTTGAGAATGAAGCGTGTTGAGGAATGTCCTGGAAAGGTTGAGGAGGAGGGAAATCAGGAACTGCAACATTAGGAACCATAGTAGGTACTATGTTTTCCATCACCCATTGTTGATAGGCATAGTTTCTGTGGGCTTCCAGCCTATTTTCCTGCTGAAGTATTCCAATGCTCATCGAAAATTTGTTGTTCAGCACTTCATCTTCTTCATTTGTTTCTCATGGTGTGCTCTCATCTTCTTCATTGCCTCCAATACTTCCTTCTTGTCTGCATAGGTGAATGAATCTTCCTTGTTTTCTGAAGGTTTACTGCTACCAGGTGCCTTGTCTGATGATGATAGAGGTGCATTCATAGTTTGACAAAAGGATCCTAGAGATCCAAATTGTTTTGGCAGATCAGAAGGTAGTTTAGAAGGTCCTGAACCTTCAGGTACCTTTGGTGCAGAAGAGTCATACATAGGAGAGAACATAAATCTGTGAATGTTTTCAGAAGCAAGAGTATTACCAGGTGAAGTTCTAGGATTTTCACGCCATTGGGAAAATAAATTTGCTATTTGTTCAAGTAGATCCTTGAATGTCATGATGAAGAGGAGCAGGAGTTGATTGTGTATTTGGACCAATTGAGGATCGAGGAGTGTGGAGTAATTCAAAGTGAGAGCAATAGAAGCTATGATTTCGGTGGCTAGTGGCTTGATTCTCGAGGGTTTTCGTGTGTAGCTTGGTCTTCAATGTCCCTAATTACCTCATGAACAAACTTGAGTGATAGGAGATAGTGGTTGTGTTTGTTCATTTTTCTGTTCCTCATTCACTTGGGATTGATTTTCTTTTAGCTCCCCGAGCTAGATCCTCATAAGAGGTGGTATATGGCGCACAAATGACTCCTCGAGAGAATGGGTAATAGATGGCTCTATCGTAAGGTAGAGATTCTATAGCAGAAGGGATAGTTTCGTGCTTGATTCTCGTGATTCAAAGGCTTTCCTAGGTCCATCTTTGAGGTTTTCATCGAAGCTTCTTCTTCCATTGGTTCAGTTGGTCTTTTTCAATTGGAGGTCATTCAAGTTTAAGGTATTTTCAAAAATTTCTCTCCATTCTTGAGATGGTTCTCGATTCAACTAAATTTTCAAATGTGAATTTTGGTGGGGCTAAATTTATGGGTTCATTCGATAATGCAGATTCGATTCTAGTGGCTCCCCAGGAGGGGTTGACAGAGGTGTGTTTTTATCAGGACTTGGTTCTAGGATAGGTTCATCATGGACAGAGTTTTGTTTCTCGAAATATTTCTATTTTCTTGCTAAAAGGTTTCATCCCATCTGCTTAGCACTCTTGGACCGTAAGGTTGTTTTTTCATGTATTGATTCTTCCTGCACACGTAGATTTTCTTAAATCTGAATAGTTTGGTCAAGAACATACCATAGGGTAGGGATGAGATCTCGCTTAATGGTTTTGCACATGTCTATCATATAATGAAAGATAATGTATGGAAGGTTAATCTTATTTCTAGTGATCAAGTAAACAAATGTTGGTTGTGAATATGGATGAGAGATGAGTTGAGTTGTTGTATGCAAGTAAATCCTTCCTAGCCGACGTTATAACGCTTACACGCTATGACGCTCAAATGTTATTCTCAGTATAGACGTGGCCACGCTTGAGCAACGTCATTGCAAAAGAGCTATGCTTTTCAAAGACAAAACGCCGAGTTTCAAGTATAAGAGGTCCTATGTCTAGGTTCTAAATAGGCCCACTCCTCGTATTTTAAGCACCCACAAAGAATGTTCTATGAACTATTATCTATTCTATGTCTAGACTTAGATAAAGATGCCTAAATGTCTTTAGTGCATTGTTCATTCATATAAATCTTTGATTTCTTTTCATAGACCATGTCTGTACTTATGAATCTACCCATTTTAAGAGGTCAACCTCAAAACAAGTTTGGAAATATTATTACACAAAGATTTAAAACAGGCAACGTCAATACTTCATAACATTAACTAGAAATTCATTATAAGCAAAACAACAACTCAACTACAAAGTGTTTAGCTCATAATCGAGCATCTTTCTGAGAATGAAAAGGATTTAAAATCCAAATACCATACATAACGAGAAAAAGAACCTAAGTGCAAAAGATACACCTAAGTAACTTTTTAGCATGTATTATACTGTATAGACGTTACAACGTCCCGAGCTTTACAACAATGCAGAAAATAAACTAAGTTCAGATAAGCAAAATATAGAAGTCTGTTTCCAGATTTTCTTTACAAAACTAATTCTGAATTTAATGGAGGGATGGTGAGGGGATGAAGATGAAGTGATTCTGAAGATGTGTGCGTATGGAGAGAGCAGTGATGTGTGGAAGGGATGCTCCTTGAGAGAGAGCTGAGCCTTCCTTAAATAGCCACCTTGCTTACGCGTGCTGATGTCACTTGCCCATCTACCAGATCTGTCTCCTCTCTTCTTCCTGACACTGTTCAGAGCTACAGTGTATCTGCGTGTCAGCTCATGGGGAATAGAAGATCTTCTGACTTTTTATATCTTTGACCATCATTACTAGCGCGCCAAAATGGAGATCTTTTACCCTTGTTCTGCTGCACTTCGGTAGACGTGGTGAGGGACGTGGTCACGTTCAACACTAAATTTCCTGCACAAGCACAAAAAACATCAAAACGCTCTCAAGGGCACCACTTGGTGCCTAAATGCACAGTTTTATCTGTTTGACTTCTTATTTATTAAAAACTCAGAAATTAACATAAAACTAATTAAATAGATCTTGTATTGTTAGAGAATTTGCATGATTTATTCTTGAGTGAATATAAATAACTCATATAAATATGAGTTATCAATACATGAAGTCCTAGAATTGTTCCTTGTTTTGGACATGTTGAGTTGCCAAACTGTTGAAGCTATGAGATCTGTTGGAATACTCCCTTATCAGTTTGTAAAAGAATGAATCTTCTCTCTCAAGTAACTTTGATGGTTCATCATATTCTGCAACTCTCCTATAAAACCTAAGATATGTATTAAGCTACTTATTTACATTATCAATATAGTTTAGTTCTATTGCATTCTCACATACTTACCATCACTGAGTACCAAAACCAAATCGCTATCGATAACGGTGTGGATTCGATGAGCTATCGTGACAACAGTTCGATCTTTGAACTCTTCGCTGATGATTTCTTGTATCACCCCATCAGTTGCAGAATCTACTGAGGCTGTTGCTTCATCTAATACTAATATGCTGCTTTTCTTCAGCAACGCTCTTCCAAGGCAAAATAATTGCCTTTGTCCCGCACTCCAGTTATCACCATTTTCAACCACCGAGAAACCACTTCAGTTTAGCAATACTAACAGTGATTATTAAAAAAAAAACATTGGCCCGTTTGGATAAACAGCTTAATTAAGCGCTTACAGCATAAGCGCTTATCATGTAAGTGCTTATGCATAAGCTGTTTCTAAAATAAATGATAAAATAATGTTAAACTATTTTTCTTTAAGTCATAAGCTACCTCGGGGAGCTTATGGAAATTAGCTTAAAACAGCTTATGAACATGTCATAAGCTGTTTCCATAAGCTCTCCTAAACAGTTTCACAAGTGCTTATACCAGTAGATAAGCTCAATTAAGTCGATCCAAACGGGCATGCAAGTTCAAAGCGGATAAAACTTCTACCTGGGGAGTCCAACTTCTCTTCCTTGGCCCTCACCAAGTGACCAAGCTGACATTTATCTAGAGCCTGAAAATGAAAATTCATTTGGTTAATAATCATGATTATAATCTTCTTAATCTTTTAACTATGCATTAAATTTCATTTTCATGTTATTGATCTAATAATTGTTTGATTAAATTGTTTACCTCCCACACTTCAATATAAGAGTAAAGCTCAAGAGGGTCCAAGTTTCCTCTAACTGTGCCTTCAAACAAGGATGGGTCTTGTGGGATAATGCTGAGCCTTGACCTTAAGTCATGTAAACCTATCTTACATATATCAACATTGTCAATTATAATGCTTCCTTCTCTTGGTTCAACAACCCTGAAAAGAGCTTGAATGAGAGTTGATTTTCCACTGCCAGTACGTCCGACGACACCGACTTTCTTCCTTCCAGGAAATGTGCAAGTTATGTTTTTCAACACAGATGGAAGATGTTCCGCATAACGTATCTGTCAGTTAGAAAACTAAAATTTAGCTATAATCAAAAGAAACATGTTATCAGTTAAACTAACCGTAAGATATAGTATAAAATGTTATGAATGTTTAAGATTTCATACTATTTTATAGTATATCATACCGTTAATTTGACTGGTACACCTGTAAAGGACCTCGCCTTAGAAGACACCTATTGTATTTATATTTTTATGTCCTAAATTCTTGCTATATTTGTATATTGAAGAATTCATTCAACTGATATCATCTTGTTTTCTGCATTGCAAATGTTCCATATAACTGAAGCTTGCAACACATTTAGATTGATTCCATATGTTACTGCCAACCCTGCAATGCCTATAGAAGAAAAAGAATATAATCCTTAAATCCTATGAGCTGCATTATCTAACAATTTCTTTGTATATGATTTATTATTAATTGTTTCTTAATAAAGATTTGTTCTTACTTGGATTGATAAATCCTTCAGGGAGGCTCACTAACAAGACCAAAGAAAACGCGAAAACGAAATTCGAAAGCAAATTAAGTCTGAAAGAAAGCCATTCCATTGCAGACACATTGTGAAACCAAGGCTTTGAGAAGCCATCAACAAGCACAAGATTTGTGCGCGTGAATCGGTCTTCTTGATCAAAGGCGCGTATCGATGCTGCTCCTGCTAAAGATTCCGAAAAATGATGGAGAATTGGAGTTATTTGTATCTGTGCTAAGCGAGTGAGTTCTCTTGCTGTTGGCGTGTAATACCGCTTAAATAAACATCATTCAACTTCTGTTAGGAAAATATGTAACAGAACAAAAGTACTTCAATGTGATCATTGTCTCTTCACATAACTTGCACATTGCATAATTGAAATATTTTATCTTGCATAAATTTTGAAACGAAAACGACACGTACTTGATACCATATGCGCACTCCGATTCATCGGAATGAAGATTGCAAATACTTGCCATGCCACTTGAGACATCACTGCAATAGTGCCTAGAATCTGTATTTTTGAAAAAGCACACCATCCTATTTTGTTTGCCATTTCCATGTCTAGCACACTTTGATCTGTTGAGGCCTGAAATCAAAACTTTCAAGTCTTAGATACATCATAAAGAATATAACACTTCAAGGAAGGTCAAGAGAGAGTCTTTGTTTAAATATCTGTTTAGTCGCTGCAAATATAACGAGTTTTGATTTTAGTCCCTGTAAAAGGGAAATTTTCTGTTTTGTCCATGTAATTTCCAAAACAATTGCTTTTTTTTTTGTTAGCATGTTTTTGGTGCCCAGTTTCCACCGGCTTTGCCGATGACTAATCTACGCCGAGGAACCTGGCTGACCACGAGTATTGGCTTTGCCGGCCCGTGTGTTTCTCCCCTCCCAACAGAGTTTTTGTCACACCCAAGATTCGAACCCGAGACCTTGGGGTGGGATCCAAGTCCAATTACCACTTGGACCAACCTTTGTTGGTTCCAAAACAATTGTTTTTAGTCACTAGAATGTTTTTTGTGTTCAAAAAAACTGATGTGACTTTTTTTACTACATGGCCAGGGACCAAAATGAAATTTTGCTATATTTGCAGGGACTGAAATAAAAGCCACATAACCTTTTCTTAGACACACAAAACACTTTAGAGACTAAAATGATGATTTTTGAAAATTGTAGCTAGGGACAAAAAAGAAAAAGATATTTTACGGAGACTAAAATCAAAACTCATTATATTTACAGTGACTAAAATGATATTTAAACCTAAAAATATTAATAATAATAATATGTAGCACGGACACCTCTGATTGAAGATGTGTCTTGATGTCTGACACGTATCGTGTCGGACACCGAGACTTCAATTACTTGTATTTTTCAAAAAAAATTCAAAATAAAACCGGTGTCTGGGTGTCCGTGTCTGTGTAGTGTATGTGCCTGTGTTTGTGCTTCATAATTAAATAGCATTGATATGAATGCTTACCCTGTTCAAGATTCTTCCAGTTGGAGTTGAATCAAAAAAAGACATAGGAGCTCTAAGAACATTATTCAACATTCTTGTGAAAAGTGTCTGTGCTGTCCAAAGTCCAGCATTTAAAACCAACATAGCTCTTAACAGAACACAAAGTGAACCAGCAACAGAAAGTGCCATATAAATAACTAATATGAAATTCATTTCATATATAGGTTTAGCATCTGTTGTTGTAGGACAAACCCAAGCCGTCCAATAATTACTAGCAATTTGAAGTATTTGAAATGAAGTTTGTGCTAATATTATGATTGGAACTAATAATCCACCTTTAACTGTTGTTAAATATGACCAATAAACTTCATTTGATATACTTCCTGTTTCTCTTTCTTCTTCTTGTACTAATTTTCCATCTGAAGGTTTGTCTTCTAGCTGTTGTGGAATTGGAAGTTCAGCACTTGAGTTTGAGGTTGTGATTATTGATTCTTGTAACACCCCATTTCTGAAGTGTCACCTTGCTAACTTAACTCCTCTTACTTTGTATTTGTTTACGAAAAATGGACCCTTTTTTTTTTAAATTGAAGTTGAAAATATTTTCTGGATAAGGACTTAAAGATAACTAAGGTATACTTCAATATGAATAGTAACTATAAATAGGTCCAAGATAAAGACTATATATATTAAACATAAAGTCATAGTTGCAACAAGCTGCACGGCACGCTCGCAGGCGGCATAGTCAAGGCTAATGTACAAAGCACGCACTCAGGCGGCACCATATCAACATCATCAAACATAGTCAATCCCTAATACTTATGGGAGAAAAGGAAACTATATACAAGGACACTAATCCTCAAAAAGACATACTTGGTTTTACCATCAACTTGCCAGCATGTCACAGCCACTATCCTAGGCCCTCCAAAATACCTAACAATATCACACACAAACACCAGACCTCAGCTCAGCTAATCTCACTAGTAATAATAAGATGGACTCGCTTCCGGGTCCTCCTCATCATCAGACTCCTCATCACTAGAAACATGAATCACCACATGTGCTCCACGAGATGAACTCGCCCGTGTGAGACTCGCCACCGGCCTCCAGACCGAAAAGTAGGAACATGCATGGATGAAAACATCGGCAAATGCGCGAGTAGCATGAGAAAACTCTGGTATAATATGTGACTTTGGAATGTCATCGCGAACATCATCATGGATTGAGTGGTGAGGGTGAGTCCACGGTGAGTGAAGTGAAGTGAAGCTTATCCTAGTTAACTTCAAGCTGAAGTTTAACTAAATAATATCTAGATATTTTACTAAAATACTACTATAATAATACGGTTAAGCGATAATTAGCGTTTTTGAACTAACATCGCATCGGATGTTAACTAAATTATTCTATCCGCGATTAAAAATCTTAACGCCGAACATTTTCATATTCGGTCATGGTTAGAGTTTTTAAGCGGTTAAATTTCGTCCTGGTCCAAAACGCGCGTCCAAATTCCGGTGGAATTTTGGAACGAAAAATTAAACCTCAACCTAATATAATATATTAGGTCCTATATCTACTTTCTCGGTTTGGTGAAAACACAAACAAATTCTTGGGCTAAATTCACACGCACTAGCGTGAGAAAACACAAGTGAAAACACGTAAAAACAATTACATAGAAAATTGAGGGTGTTACAATTCTCCTTCTGCTGTTGGATTTATATTTGTTGCTCTACTTGAATTGTCAACTATAGGAAGTGATTCTTGAGGTGAATTTGTTGTTTTAGTTGAATTTTCAACCATAAGAACTGATTCTAGAGCTTTGCTGTGTGCAATTCTGCCATTTTGCATCACCTGCCATTCATTTGGGTCGATTCAAAGATAAACACGCATAATTCGACACGATACATACATAGACGGGTTTTAATTTGAAAATGAAAAGGTAATAGAAGTATCAACATCAGTGCGTGATTCAACCTGAGGTGTTGATGCTACAAAGTGATACAGTTAGTCACAATGTTGAAACGGCTTCCATCCTACTCAAATCTACTCTTATATATCCATATGATAAGAATGTAAGAAGTAAATCATCTGCCATTCATTTGGGTCAGTTCAGCACAGACACAGAAACTAGGCACGACACAGACACTGATTTTAATTTGAAGAATAGGAAGTAATTGAAGTGACAATGTCCGTGTCAGACACGATACGTGTCAATGGACACCAGACACGTCTTCAACCTGGGGTGTCGGTGCTACAGAGTGATACAGTTAGTCACAATGCTGACACTGCTTCCATCTTACTCAAATCTACTCTTAATCTCTTATATACATATGATAAATATAGAACCAAACAAAATAGTTTAACATATTTTAAGGCCTTTTTTATTAACTAAGTAAATATAGAACCAAGCTTTTACACAGCACTTACAAAGAATGAGGTCTGCTGCAGGAAGAAATTCAACTTGATGTGTAACAAAAAGAATATAGGTCTACAATTAATTGCCAAAAAAAAAACCTACCAGAAGGCAAAAGCTACCAATATATCAAAAGAAGTTATAGGTCTACAATGTATAGAAACAAAGTTCCAATTGATCATCAACATTACCACTCATAACAACATATGTCATGCTGTATGCTCATCCATTACAATAAAAGACTGTATAATCACTGTCCATGCTTCTCAGTAATAACAGTAGATAAAATATTGCAAAAACAACATAGCCAGGAAGTTCAAGGAAATCCTTATTATACAACAAAACGGTATGTAACATATCTTCCGGCTGTCTCACTTGGCCGAATAATCTTGACAACTTGTCCACGCTTCAAACCATAATATCTTGCAACAGGATCCGTCACTTGGATTCTAGGTAGCTGAAAAAGCAACCCATATATATTATAAGATATAACATTTTAAGTAGAAATTAGATGTAGAATTAGAATACTAGAATTGCAAATACAGACAATATACTTGCTTACTACTAGATGAATGATTTCTGGTTAACTGTACCAGTTGGTTAGTTTCGTAGTTAGTATCGCATCTGTTAGCAAGTCAGTAATCAGCTAGATCTCAGTTAGTTAGAGCTACGTCAGTTTTCCCTGTTATTATTTCTGTTGAAGCTGTCACAAAGCTGTATAATAGGAACTGCTCTATACATATAAATCAGTTTTTGCTAATTGAAATAAGAAATTCAGATAATTTTTCTCCAAATTTTTCTGGTTTGATACATACAACTGTACAAGAAGACTAATACATCCATTAGTCGTTAGATAAAGAATGAAGGGATTAACGCTAATAATTAAATCTTCACCTATGTAACACTGTCACTTCAGATTGAAAACGGTCAAAGACATGTGTCATACACCAAAAAACCGACAGTTCAATTACTTCCATTTCTCAAATTATTATTGGTGTCTACAATTATCATTATCAGTGTCTACAAGTCAGTGTGGTAACAGGTTTTCGTGTCCATATAAGTGCTTCATATATCTTCACTACTAGAACAACTTGCCAATATAATTTTTTTTCCCAAGTGTTTATGATTTGTATTGTATTTCTAACGGACAATTTTCCTCTACTGTATTGTCATTGTCATTAACCATATATAAGAATGTCAATTTATATTACAATCCACAATATCAAACCAAATCAAAAAATTAAAATAAGAAAACAGAGACCTGAGTTTCCTTGACAGTGTATCTCTCAAGCAAAGTTTTCTTCTCACTTTCAGTAAGAATCTGATGTTCAGGCACAAGCACATGATCTTTTATATTAACCAGCAATTCCGCCTCCTGCAATTTAAAAACTAGGGTTTAGAAAGGAGAAACCAATTGAAATCAAAAATTAGGGTTTCGAAAGGGTAAACCGATTGAAATTAAAAATTAGAGTTTACAAAAGGGGAAAACCGAACCTGAAAGACTTCCAATACGAATTTGGAAGAAGTAGCAGCAATAGCGTTCCGAGCAAAAGGAGTAAGAGCAATTTGACAAACAAGTATAGCTCTAAAAACATTTTCAGAGTTCATACGATTAGTGAAAGTTTTCATAGTTTTAACACCAACTTTAGCTTCATCAGGGAAGAAAACGTAGATCTGATCAGAAGAGTTATCTTTTTTAGCCTTGCTAATAACAAGATCTTCTCGTTTCATATTATCGCCGCATTTATCTTTGAATTCATTTCTTGACATGTTTACTTCAGTAATCGGTAACGAGATAATTTCTGTCTCTTAGCATTTGCATCACCGTTTTTCGGATTCTGAAGAGACGCGTTATTTCTTCTTCTGTAAACATCTTCTGAGTTTTTCTTCTTCTTCTCTTCTCCCTCGCTTTGCTCTCAAGCATCAAGCATAAATAAGCACCAAATCAAAACATGAAGCTAACACAAATAAGCAAATAACAGAAAACATAAAGGATTTAATATTGAAACATTTAGTAGCAAAATAATATATAAATAACAAGAGATGAAGATAGAAAGAAAAGAAACAGATGGGTTTTTATTCACATCACTGGCACCCCAAAACAATCCACTTACATGCAAGAAAAGTAACATTATTCTCACGCTAAGAAATGGCTAAGAATTGCAGATAAAAATCTCAAAAACAGAGGTCAAAGCACAACTAGAGCTTTTATCTTTCACACACCAATCAATCATTCTGCGAAACAACTAAATAAGACCATCAAGGAGCATGAAATTGGATGAGAAAGAAAGAGAGCATGACTCACCAGAAGTCACTTTAAATGGACCCCAATCCTTCAATCACAGTTGTTGAACTTGAGAAACACACAATTGACACAGCTCAGAAACAAAAGCACTAATTACTTCAACTGCAACAACAAATAACCACTATGAAAATGAAACAGAAGCAACCAATGCAATCACCGGCCTCAATCCATAGCAATTTATGACAAATATAATCTCTTATCTCCAGCAAAACCCCAGAATCTAAACAAATTTGAACATCAAAAAACCTAATTAATCTTCCTAACTAAAATCAAAGTACTGAAACAAACAATAAATCAAAGGAAAATCGATTGAAATAGAAAGGATTTGTATGACTTACAACTAAAATCGAAGGAAAATCAAAGTCGATTAGTGTAGAACGGAGGATCAAAAAGTCGACTCAATGGAACGGAGGATCAAACAACGTAGAAAGAAGAAGAATGGGCAAGGATCGTCTGAAGTTAACGCGGGAAACTGCAGGATGCAGTTAGTGTAAAAAACACTTTTAACATCGGTTCGTTTATTCAACCGATGTTAAATGTCTGTGTAAATAGAGACATTTAACATCGGTTGAATAAACGAACCGATGTTAAAAGTGTTTTTTACACTAATCGCATCCTCGCAGCTTTCCCGCTTAACGCGCGGATCCAAATCAAGAAGAATCTAGGTTTTGGGTCAAGCGTTTTTTTTTTTTCTTGGTCTTAGTTGACAGCCAGGGTAAATGAGGTTTTCAAACCGGATCCGAAATATGACTTTGGGCCTCCGATTGTGTTTTAAAATATGGGTCAAGTTATAAACTATTTAAGGGCGTTGCTTTTCCCACACCCTCCTACTCTTTCACACCCTTTAACTCCAAATATTCCAAAAATACCCTTAAGTGGAGTGCGTGTTTTCACCTATTCGGGGATGGTCAATCAATCTATTCGGTTGAGGTCAACCGAACTGCAAAAAGGTGAATGTGGTGTGAGAGTCCATTTTTGTAATAAAATAGGGGTGTTCGAACACCTCATCACGAACTGCTCGCATGACCTCATTCGAACAGTGAAATTACGCACAAGAGGGTGTGAAATCAAGATTTAACACACACGAACGATGTCATTCGAACTGTTGAAGGCGTGTTGAACAGTGAAATTTCGTGAAAAAAGAGGTTTTGGTGGTCTTTTGGTCTTTTCACACCCTTATGGGGTGTGTTTTGAAGTAGGAGGGTGTGGGAAAAGCAAACACCCTATTTAAAATGGTTCTGGATATTTTAAGGCTATTGTTTTTCCCACACCCTCCTAGTCAAAACACACCCCACAAGGGTGTGAAAAGACCAAAAGCGCTACCAAAACCTCTTTTTCACGAAATTTCACTGTTCAACACTGCCTTCAACAACAGTTCGAATGACATCGCTCGAGTGTGTTAAATTTTGACTTCACACTCTCTTTTGGCGTTTTTCACTTATTCGAACGAGGTCATTTGAACTGTCGCATGACCTTGTTCGAACCCGCTCGAACGACATCGCTCGAGTGTGTTAAATATTGACTTCACACCCTTTCAGGCGTAATTTACCTGCTCAACGAGGTCATTCAACGTGTTCAACAAGGTCGTTCGAACAGTCTTTAAACACGTGAACTCAGCGTTTCACGCGAGGTTATTTTTGGAATAAAATTTGTTAAGGGGTGTGAAAGAGTAGGAGGGGGTGTGGGAAAAGTAAACGCCTATTTTAATGTGGTGTGGTGCAGTTAGTAAATTTGGGTTGGTTACCCAAATTTTTTGCACACCCCTACTCACCGCACACCCCAAACAAATTTTATTTCAAGAATAACTTCGTGTGGAACGTTCATGGACGTGATTAGTGACCAAAAAAATAAATTTTAGTGTGTTTTTACAATTAACAAGTAAAAAATATAAATAATGTTAGACTAATTTTTTTTGACCAAAAAAGTTAGACGGGTTTGAAAAACCTAGAAAAGGATATGGATTGTGTAGTTAAATTTTACTGTGTTTTTACAATGGAAAATGTTTGGTTGTACGACTGAATATCGCACAAAATGTAAGAAATGGTAGCAACGGTCACTTCTGTCATTTACCCTCTCGTTTTGGTGCAAAATAATAGGCTAAAAGGTACTTTTAGTCCTCGCAAATGTCAAGAAAATCCAGCTTTAGTCCTCGCAATTCCAAAATTTTAAAATAGTCTCTCGTGATTTAGTAAACGTTACTACTTTAGTCCTCGGCCATTAGTTTAGTCTTAACAGAGTTAAACATTAATGACGTGGCAAAGATTTGTAGGTGATGTGTATTGACACGTATGCGCACACGCGTGTTATGTAATTTCGATGTGTAATTACTTCTCACTTTCACTCTCTCACTTTCACTCTCTCGTTTCGTGAGAAGAAGACGAAGCGAAGCGAAACCAAGAAGAAGACTGAGTTGCGAAACTAAGCAATCGAAGAAGAAGACGAAACGAAGAAGAAGTAGTTGAGAGTGTGAGTGAGTTTGTTGAAGAAGGGACGAAGCGAAGAAGACGAAGGAAAGGAGAAGAGGAAGTTGCGAACGGTGGTGACGAGTTGGAAGACAAAGGTCAGGTTTTCACATGCTCTCTTAAGTATGATTCATCATTGAATTTTTAAATTTCATTACTGCAGAGAAAACCAAAGAAAAAGGTATCTGTCACTGAAAATGCCTCTAGTTCTACACCTATTGAACGGTATCTGGCCGAGATGAGGTGGCCGAGATTAGTATAACCTGTTGAACCTATTGAACAGAATGAACTTGGAGAAATATGCAAAAAGAAAAATATAACATGTAACTCAATGGGATTATTAGAATGGGCCGAGTTGTTGCTTCTCGAGATCTTCAAAGTAGGAGTTGAATTTGGATGATGTGTTGGACTCGTAGGCGGCCCATGGAGAATCACATTAGGCAGTAGCATAGCTGTCCATATCGTTAGGCTAAATAAAGTACATGATGTCGAACTGGTCATTGGCATTCCGAGTTCGTAACGTCATCGCCGTCTTGTACGCAATGACTGATTTACCGTGGAAAATGATTTACCGAGGTCGCGCGCAGAGTGTTTCGAGGCGATCTTTGCTAAAGAGGTGAGCCGGGAGAATGCCTCATTTGAATTAAAGTCCGTCGAGCTCGCTTCGGAAACCACCAACTTCGCATCGAAACGTCGAACGTTGCCGACTTCGCTTTACGGAGCCGAGCTCTCCATAATGCAGCTCGATGTAGCCAACTCGTTGTTTCCAGTGGTGTCGAGCTCGGAAATAGCTCAAGATCAGCTTGCAGAGGTGACTTGGACTTTGTTGTTTTGTTGTTGAAGAACGTAGTTTAATGTCGAGCTTGGGCTTACGTTTCATTGTTTTGTTCCACACCACGACGTCGAAGCGGCAAGGATATTCATTATATCGTTTTTGGGTAAAGGGAGAAGATTGAAAAAGAAGAGAGAAGATGGAAGAAGAAGAAGAAGAAGAAGAAAGAAGATGGATGAAGAAGAACAGTGTTTCTGGAGATGAGTTCTAAATAACGAGCTGACTAAGCCCTTTTTATTCCATGTTGGCATCCTTATTGGCTGCCACATCATCAAAACATAACGGTGTCAACACTAAAGTAACAGCAGAGACTAAAGGAGTAATGTTTAGTAATTGCAAGGACTATTTTAAAAATTTTGAAATTGAATAAACTGGATTTTTGTGATAATTGTAGGGACTAAAAGTACCTTTTAGCCATTGTTTTAATTACTTTTCAGTTTCAAACTATAAAGATCAACGGATTGATATGCTTTTTTATATCAATAATGCTATTTAGTCTAATTTTTTGACAAAAAAACATACAAATATACGGATACTAATACATATTATACTAATATAAATTTTCTTTTTTCTTCTTTGGAAGTTGTGAGGCACATACAAATATAGAAGATGTGGGATCCATTTGTATATTTTTTTTGTCAAAAAGTTGGGTTAAATAACATTATTTTTTTTATATATAAGTCTTTGAAACAGATGAGTTATATACACAAACTTTTTTTTTGACGCACAATGATACTTTTGATGAAGTATAAAAGAACCAACGAGAATTCTCACAAGGGTGAGACAGTTTTTCAAAAATGGATATTTTCATTTTGAAATGGAAAAAAGTATACTTCTCCTTTTGAGAAATGAATAAGAATTCTGAGCAGTAAAATAAAGATTCCACAATCAAATTTAGAGAACCCTAGGATTTATAAATCTTGTGTAAAAATACATAACTCTGTTTTATGATAGTATGAATCTAAATATTACTAGAATTTTACCTGTGCAAACGCACGGGTGATACTGTATTTATTACAATTTGCTATGAAATTATAAATACGTTGAAAATTGATAAATGGTTATATTTTCAAATCAAATAAAATAGTTGTGTTGGAAAAAGTTCAAAAAAAAAGTTGGTATCTTCTTATAATATTAATAATGGCGTAAAAATGAAGAAAAAAGAAAATGAGATTTAGGTGAAATATGCACCCCGCTGGCGCTTCATTGGCACTCGCTGCGCCTCGTAGGCGCTTTTCGTTGCTCTCTCGTTGCCGCTCTCATTACTGATCCAATTGTCAGTTTCTCATTACCGCTCATGTTTGCCACGTGTTTAATAGTTTTAGATTATAGGAAATAGTAGGATTTAGATTATTTAATTACTGAGTAGAATATTAATTTAGTAATTTAATTTTTTGGAAAAAAAATTGGCACGAGTCAGTGTGTCAATCACGTGTCAGCACGTCGTTGGTGCTTTCGTTGCCAATCTCATTGTCGATCCCATTGTCAGTCTCTCGTTTCTGCTCCCGTTGTCATGTGTTTACTCCTTATTTTTTAAATAATTTAATATTAATTTAATCATATTTATTTAATTATAAAAAATTTATTTGTAATTTTTGGTATTGGTTAATTTATTTATTTATTTTTACAATTCTTAGTGGTTAAATTGATTGATTTTGACAATTTTAGATTATAGTAAATTTTAGTTTATTTAATTATTGAATATTAAATTAATAATTAAAAATTTTGAAAAAAATAAATTTGAAACTTATGTTAGGGGTAAGTATTTTCTTGACAATTGGTAGTGGTTAAATTAATTAATTTTAATAGTTTGAGTTGATTTTTGTCAAAAAAAAAATAGTTTGAGTTGATTATAAATATAGTTAATTTTTTTTAATTAAAATAATAAATTGAAGGAGATGTGAGTCTCACTTTTGTCATTTTGTAGTGAAATGACATATTCATCCTAGTGATGTAACTAATGGAAGGAAGGCAAAAAAGTAATATTGACGGTGGGTTAGTTGCTTCTTTTTATTGCTTCTTTTTATATTAGATTAAATTAGCAACTGGAAGGAGAGGTGAACCTCACTTTTGTCATTTTGTGGTGAAATGACATAATAATACTAGTGATGTAACTAATGGAAGGAGGGCAAAAAGTAATATTGGTGGTGGGCTGGTTGCTTTTTTTATAGTAGATTATAGTAGATAGTAGATATGTGGCTTGGCATTGTTAGCGCCAAAATGCCGCTTTGTTGTTTTTTTTTCGTTTTTTTTCTTTCACTTTTTTTTCTTTTTTATTTTTTCTTCTTCTTGTGTAGGTATTTTTAGAGTGAAGAAACAAATCAAATCTCTCACCAATAAACCACTAAAATTGACCGTAAAATATTATATAAAATACTATGAGTGGTTAAGATTAAATCAACTGGTATTAAATTTCAATCGTTGATGAATTTTTATACTACATCCTACGATCATATTTAATAGTTTACCGGTGAGGGATTTGATTTGCTTCTTCACCGTAGAAGCATCCGTATATATTTTAAGGTTATGCTTTTTTTTTCTTTTATATATTTTAAGGAGTACTTTACAATCTCTAAAAATTTAAGATGTTTAAACATGTGAAGTTTATTCTTTATTTTTTGTTTCAGTTTTTCTTTGTCGAGCTGTCTTTTTTTTGTTTCTTTTTTTTCTCTTCTTCTTTTTTCCCATTTTTTTTGTTTCTTTTTTATTTTTGCTTCAGTTTTTTTACTTCAATAATAAATTTTGTAAAAAATATATGTAAAGTGCGATGTTAACAGTGTATTTTGGGGTATTTTAGGATCTCAAAATTTTTTAAATGTTTAAATACACGAAGTTAATTCCTCAATAACATTTTCTTTTTTATTTTATATTCTTCTTATTTAATTTATAGTTCTAATTTAATTTCACTCACGGGAACTTCAGCCACATTTACAATAAATCATCAATCGTATTCTTTCAAATTTCTATATGTGTTTCTATTTTATTGATAATTTCCATGGTGTTACCATTCATCTTTCGTTGTCACTTTATATTCTTTTTCACTTATGGATAAAGATAATGCTTCTTTAGCTCTTTGTACAACTTCAAACGTATTTGGAATTCAAGGGAGATCTCATATGTGGTGTCGACGAGTTTTGGCGAGTTTTGGTACTTTTTGATTACTTTTTTTAATCCTATAATTAATATGCGGATAAGGTTCTTAGCATCATTTTTGTTGACTAAGTTTATATATATATATATATATATATATATATATATATATATATATATATATATATATATATATATATATATGATTAAGATGCTGCTAAAATCGCCTTTATGATAATGAACCTCATTGATGCTTCAGTGATCTCTTGAGTTCCAGTTTTGTTTTTCATTTCCTTAATCGTTTTTAGTCCTAATGCTAAAAACTTGTTAAATATAGGGGATAGACAGGCAAGTTGTTGATAATTTCAAACACTTTTAGAAAAATGAATCGTTTGTGGAAAAGTGAAAGTTATAAATTATATTGCACAATTATTTTTCTTCGACTAAAATTTTGGTAAAATTTATTTTGAAATAAATGATGTTGAAAAAGATGCATATTTTTTAAAGATGAGATGGCAAATTCTATTGTAAATGAATCTAAAGATATAAAGTAGAGCCAATGCTCCAACCGCCTTTTGGCAGGAAAAATAGCCTCCTTTTAGAGGAAAAAATAAGTCAAGGGACATTTTTATAATTTCGAATTTTTTATGGAAAAGTGTCAAGGGGTATTTTTCTAATTGCGATTTTTGGTGGGAAAAGCGCCAAGGGGTATTTTGTAATTTTTTCACTATTTTTTGTTACATGTCGGCCAAGTGTTTTTATAAGTGTCTCTCTTTCATTGACCATGTTTTATTCTGTATAAGTGTCTCTCTTTCATTGCTCCATGTGTCTCTCTTTCATTAGTCCTATTTATTCCATCCCCCACATATCAAATGGAGGGAAGTCTCCTTTTGGAGGGGAACCTCAATTTGGGAGGAAAATGGGCCAATGGGTATTTTTGTAATTGCAATTTTTGGAGGGAAAAGCGCCAAGGGATATTCCCGAGGCGGGGATTGCAGAAATCTCTTCATATGGTAATGTTTGGACATGACCTTCGGGGGTCTCGGCAGGTTGTGGTGGAGCTATGGTGCTAGCGGCCTGAGCTCGGGATTGTGCTCGTGTAGGGGGATGTCCTCGTGGAGCCATGAACTAAGACGAAATTGTTGAAGTAGAGTAGACTGGAAGCAAATGATTATACTCCCACTGTGGTCACCATTCTTCAGTACTGGATATTGGGATATACCTGATCCGAGGTACTAGTTGCTTCACTTCGACTTGCTTGAAGACGGAGCTCGGTCAGTCCGAGGTAGCTTGAGTTTCCACGTTGGGTGGGGTGCACCTGCAGACACTCTGATGCTTAAGTCAGTATGTGAATGTTGAGAGGTGAATATGAAATGAGGACGTACCTGGGACTGAAGGGCGGCACATGTATTTATAGACAAAGTGTCGTACCTGTAGCGTTGGATCCGAGCGTTAGATCTTGATCCTTGAGTACGAGAGACCGTGGTATTGTCACATTCATGGATTGTTAACGAGAGTCATATTGGGTCTGGCCCAATTCTCATGGGTTTTTAGCCCAGTCCGGAACAGGTGTGTTAAGAGTCCCACATTTATGTGATATGACCTGAAAGTGTGTTTATAAGTAGGAGGCATTCTTAACTCCAAGCTGATTTTATAGAGTAGAGTTAGACTCAATCCAAATTTTAAGAGTATACAATTTTCAATATAAATAATTTCTTATACATTTTTTAAATATACAAATTGTTTAATAACAATACTTAACGTTTTAGTAAATAATATTTATTACTCTATTTCATTATTTTATTTATCTACATAACTTATTACTATTTGTATTAAGTAATATAATATTATTATTTTTGACCAAGTAATACAATATTTGTTACATTTCGAGAAAAGTATATAAAATATAATTTCATTAATTACATAATAAATTTTAAAGGTTTCTTTAAAATTATGGTTTCACTTTTCTAAAATTAATTAATAATAATACTAAAATTTAATACTATTTAAAAATATACTAAATTCAAAAAAAAAATGATAATTCATAAGTTACGACGCTCCAATTACTTTTTTAACCATTTGCATGTTATGAAAATAAACCAAAATAGAGAAAGGAAGAACAAGAGAGTGAGAGAAGATGTGAAAGCCTTTGTATTATTCTCTTCACACTAGTGTTACATTGCACAAAGGACTAAGTCCTATTTATAGGGTACAAATTGGCAATTGAATAGTCAATAGTAAAAAGTCACTAATCATCCACTCACATAAAGGGACTTATTGGAAAGTGGAAGCCTAAGGGTGGACATCCACTAGTTATATTATTCATAACACTCCCCTTGGATGTCCATCCAGGATATGTCTCATTAAAACATTACTAGAAAAACCCAATGGGATAAAAATCTAGTGAAGGAACAAGAGTACAATATCCTTTTATTGGGACAAAACCATGGAAAACCCAGTGGAACAAAACCATGGAAAAGGAAAAAGAGTGTAGTTTTTCTCTCCCTGTTTAAAGCTTCACTTAAGAATATGAATTCTACTTTCACTTGTGATTGTATCCTCTTTCAATGGAACTTTGCTATCAGTATTATCTTCAAAACATCTTCCTTGAATTGTTGACATTTGGGCATGAAATGAAAAGCAAGAACCATAGATTGTTGTATAGATCATAAAGATATTTCAATATCACTGTTATACCCCAATTTTGTCCGAGTTCTTGTTCATTGTATTTTAATTTATTAAGTCGCATATTCAGTTTGGTCTTTGTTTTATTCAACACAAAATAATATGTCAAAAAATTAATAAAAATCAAAATTCAAAAATATTAGCTTTACAACCCTTAAAAAAATGTCCAAAAGTCCCAAAAAGTAAAAAAAATAATATTTTAAGATACACAAAAAATGGAATCCGAAAATAATAAAAAAAAATACAAAATAAACACAGCTCTAGCCCAAATAACAGTTGGGCTTGGATCTTCAGGCTCTCCCGAAACCCTAATCTTCCTCTCCAAGCATCTGAAAAATAAACCAAATCAGGGTAAATCAAACATTAATTGCTAAAACCTAATTCTCTAATATAAATAGGCAGTCTGCCTTAGTAAAAAAAAACACACAACAGACTACAAAAATCACTAAAAAATAAGGATTAGTGTTTCACGTTGGAACCCTAATCACCCAAATACTAAGAAACAAGGAGAAAGTTGAAAATCCGCCGACCTTGCTTTATCACTGTGGGAACTACTTGGCTTTCTTTCATCTACTATTACTCATAACTGTCGATGATGATGCATGGTTGCTGCACATCCCAATGACTCATGTAACCTCTTTTAATTCAATACTAATCTATTATTTTGTTTATTATATTTGTTTCTTTGTTTAATTGTTATATATGCCAACTTTCTTTGTCTATTATCCTGATTATTCATATTTCTATTATACTCGATTTTCCATAGTTTTGTTTTTTGTTTTACTTTACATTTGATTAATATTTTTTTATAACTTGATGTTTAGACAAATTAACATGTTGTTCTTTCCTTTTCTTAGTTTGCATCTCTTGACTAGTTGCGTACAAGTTCAATATTGTTCTCTAAATCATACTTATATTTTTTTTACCACAACCAATAAATGTATTTAATCCTATTATTTTTCTTACGAAGAGTTTTCTTAATAAAAATCAAGATCCCAGATATATGATTAGATGAAGCTTGCAACAACGAAAATAAGTCGATCTCTTTGAAAATAATTAGTAATTATCTCGGTTGTGAATAAATTTTTAAGGCGTCGGAGTTGCACAACTCCAAAGTCTCATAAACCCCCATTCTAATAATTGCACCCCCATTTACTATTGCAACTCTTTTTTGTTTTTATTCATTTCTTTTACAAAAAACATACAAATAAATAAATGTTTTCTTCTAAAATATCAATAAGAGACTAAGTCGGTTGTACAACCGGGTTGGTCATCATTCTAGGACCAATGAGCTGTACACTTCAGTAATCCTAAAAACTTATAAAAATATAAATAAATGATTTGTCCTAAAGATAGGGGACTGAGTCGGTGTACAACCGGGTTAGTCAGCGTTCTAGAACTAATGAGCTGTACAGTGCAGGAGTTCTAGAATACCTATTCTAAAATCAACTCACCTCACATCAAACAAACTTCTTTCAAAAAAACCTCAAAAATACTTTCAAAAAGTAGGGGACTAAGTCGGTTGTACAATCGGGTTAGTCAATCCCTAGAAATCGATGAGAGTCATGCAGTTCAAGGAATCCTAGGACCCCTACACTAAAAAACACCAACCAACAAACCTTTTTCAGGAAGAACTACGTAGCTTTGATTCCTCCATTGCATCCGGAGGTACGTAGGAGCAAGAGTCCCCTCTTGTCAAGCGCTAAAAATTAAAAATTCAAATAAGTCTTTTTCTCTATAAATAAATGGGTAAATATTAAAAAAGCGTAATTAATTAGACCAAGGATGTCGTGGGGTGCTAATACCTTCCCTACGCATAACGACTCCCGAGGCCTAAACTCAGCCTTATCTTAAACCTAAAAGGGATTTTCTGAATTTGCTCTTAAACTAAAATTTGGTGGCGGCTTCCTATGAACCTTTCGAAGAATCCTTTCCTCGGATTTTTCGGTCGCTACAGCTGGCGACTTCACTGGGGACTTAATTATTTTTAGAGAGTCAAAACCTAGTCTAATTATTTAGGATTAATTTAATTTTTACCCTTCCCTTATTTATTTATTTATTTTTGCATGTTATACTTTTATGTGATATATAAACCCTAGGGTAGAAGACGATATTTGTATGAATGTTTTGTTTTGTTTGCAGCTTTGGGTTATTTTAAACTGCTCCTACACACACTACACCTCTACACATCACACACATGTGAGAAAAGTCCTCTACCCGGACTCGAGTGGAAACCTAAGTTAGAACGAGATTGCGTGATGGCTCATGGGACGTACGTCTCGTTGGGTGGTCATGAAAATCTCACCTAGAGTTTGATTCCTTTTAAGGATGCTATCCCTTCTAATAGTTTGCCTATTGTTGGGGTCAATATTTTTGACTGGGGTCCTTGGCTCTAGGGACCATGTGTAGGATTCTTTAGAACCATCCTTGTGAGGTTCACTATAAAAGAAACCTTAGATCCACTCCACAGGATACCTTCCTAGGGTCACAAAGGAGCTTCATACCCTTGCATTCAAACAAATATTGATGCATACCATCTTTTATCAACAAAAAAAACAAAAATTGTTATATTCCACAAGCTTTAGAAGTTATGCCTCATGCATTTTTGATTTTCTTTGCAATAAAAAATCCCATGTCGCATGTATTTTTATGACCGTCTGAGAATTAAGAGCTTTATTTTGGAGAGAAGCCATGCATGCTAAAGTCAAAGTCAAACTTTGTACTTTACTCTCCAAACGTAAAACTTATAATTCCCCGGCGCGATAAATAAAATCATATATTATCATTTCATTATCATTACATTTGCATTTTACATACATCCATTCGCATATAATGCACATTCATTCATTGCATACTTACATCATGCATTAAAAAAAAGAACAGTATAAATTTGAGAGAAAAACTATGTGAGAGGCGAGACATTCTTGTGAAATAAATCATTCTTTTTGGAAAAAGTTTAGTCATACTTCGTTGCAAGCTCAAGGTGTTTTAAGGCACTCAACTTTTCAAATTAGCAGCATGTTTACATTTTTATCAACAAAGCGTTGCATCTCATCCACCCCATGATGAATGACCGAAATAGTCCGCCAAAATTTTCTTTCATGTTTTAACTCGTGTTAACTCTCTACGAAGCATTCATGTAGTAACTTATGTGTGACATGTGTCTTCATTCTTGTTTGAGTTAGTTAATGTCCTTACCTTGTCATCACCCCCCGTCCAAATCTAATCCCATCCCGACCACCCTAAAGTACGTACTCCCCTACCTAGTCAACTTTTTGGTTTGTTCTCACCGATGAAATAACACTTTAGGTCCTCCATACTGGGCAAATTCGTGATCTCTAAAACACCTTGTCAACATTGTATTCCCTTGGTGCAAGTCCTTTACAAAAAAATTCAAAAAGGCTCGTTAGGTTGAAAACTCGTAAGAGCGGCCTAGCAAAAATTAGGGCATAAAAAAGAAATAAAGAAAAAGAGCAAATATATAAAAGTAAATAAATTATTGTCCTTAAGTTAATTTTTGAGAAAACAAGCAATCATGATTTGAAATGAAGTTTGACCATCTTTGACCATCTTTGACCATCTTCCCATGTCCTCGAAAAACCTTTTTCTTTGTTTATTTATTTATTTACAATATGTTTGCTAAAAAAATGTATAAAGAAATCAAAAAGGGCTTGCACTCCAAAGGTTCATTCAAGTTCCATTGATATAAAGGCAATGTTTAGTGATCACCAAGTGCAAATTTCATCATGGTAAACTCAGACTATCATAGCCTCGAGAGTCATTCTAAAGACAACCAAAAGGCTTACGCTAGGATCATCACCTAGATCCTAAATCAGGGCATCTCTTTCACCATTTGTTCCACTTAAGCTTGGGGGAAATGTGTCCAAATGGCCCCATCCCACACCACACCCAATCTATACCGCCATATTTGACCAAACCCATAACCTTAACTCACACCTTTTCCAATCTCACTAAAGGCAACCATTCAAATACCATTCCAAGTGGGGCAACCCTATCACTCTTCACTCCACCTACAAATGATGACATTCACCATACACCCATCTCATCCCCTTGTTATATCCACATCAACAAAACCATACCGGGGCAATTTCTCAACTCATTACCCTATATGTCGCTACTCTAGTCTGGGGCAACCTTGTCCTTACTACGATTGAGGCAACACCAAACTCCATACGCTGAGATAAGTCTTTTGCTTTCCGCTTTCATTCCAAAGCCAATGCATTCCCAATTCATCATCTTCTATCCCTTAGCTTGTCACCACTAGACAGAGACAAGTTATTCACTAACCCCATCAAATCTAAATTGGGGCGATCCCCGCATTCCTTGGCTTGGGAAAACCTACCTTTCATGACATCGACAAAGACCACTCACCATTCACCCCTTCATGTGCCACAAATGTCCTCAACCTAGGCCTTTAGAACGCCAAGTTAACTGACTCATTCATCTATATTTGCACTACTATACATTTTTACTAAACAATTAATGCTTCAGAGAGAGAGAACACAAGTTGATCATGTGATGCTGGAAATCCACTTAGCTAACTTTGCGGACCTAAACTTCGGTCATCATGGGGCATCGTAATGGAAGAGAAAATTAAGCAAGTTTGCAAATTGAGTCAAGTACCTTTTCGGATCGTTGTCCGAAATGACAACCTTGAGATTGCCAAGTTTGAATCAAATCTAATCTTTCCAAAGAATTATCAATATTTACCTCTGCTTCTCGCATCCAAAGTCTCGAATCTCATCAATAACAAAAATAATCAAAAACGTTTCTGCATCCCAATCAGTCATTTTTCATATCATCACGCCATGCACCATAGCATTTGCATCCAAGCATTTCATTTACATCACATTCACATTCGCATTTCATGAATTCATCGTATGCCAAAAAAAGCAACAAAGAAAAGCAAAAAGAAAAATTCATTCTCGCATTTCATTAATGACCTCACCATATAACGCCTGCGTGCGCATTACATTGCATTGTTATATATATGCCAAACGAAGATTGCTTTTCCATTCTCAAGAAATGCATTCGTTAGGTATGTTCGGGTAAACACGACGGTGTCGATCCCCATATTGTGTTCCTCTAATATCGCTTTAAGCGCTGATCTCATATCATATCATAGATCACCGTGTTAATCCTCGCACCCCCTGGTCCTTCGTAGCGCGTGCCCTAAGTGGCCCAGTGTCGCAACGTCGAGTCGAGCCCGACGGACCTTCGCACTCCCGCGTGGTCCTTCGACTAGTTGTGTCACCCTAAGACATAGTGGACGCCCTCTATTGGTCAACATATCGCCTCGGATCCGATCTTGACCCCCGCCGCTCGAATATAAAGGCCCTCGCATCGCTTTACTAGTACCATAGCTAGTAGCACTCCTTCGCACTCACGATGGTCCTCTATTAAGGCCTCAGGCACCCTTCCGCACTCGAGTGGTCCTTCAGAGCCTTAGTGCTCCTTTAAGGCCCCGAGTGGCCCTTCGTGAGCCTTAGTGCTCCTTCAGATCTTGAGCGATCCTTCATGTTGTTCGTGGTTAATGCACCAAGTGTTAATTGTTCCTCCCCCATTCTCAAACCCTTCGCTTCCTCTTAAACGGACAAAATTGACGTCTATTCTATCTTTATTTCTATTTCTACTCAAAAGTTGAATACACTTCACCTTTTTCTAGTTCTAGTAAAATATAAATAAAGAGGGGCAGCTGTTATACCCCAATTTTGTCCGAGTTCTTGTTCATTGTATTTTAATTTATTAAGTCGCATATTCAGTTTGGTCTTTGTTTTATTCAACACAAAATAATATGTCAAAAAATTAATAAAAATCAAAATTCAAAAATATTAGCTTTACAACCCTTAAAAAAATGTCCAAAAGTCCCAAAAGTTAAAAAATAATATTTTAAGATACACAAAAATGGAATCCGAAAATAATAAAAAAATACAAAATAAACACATTCTAGCCCAAATAATAGCTTGGGCTTGGATCTTCAGTGCTCTCCCGAAACCCTAATCTTCCTCTCCAAGCATCCAAAAATAAACCAAATCAGTAAATCAAACATTAATTGTTAAAACCTAATTCTCTAATATAAATAGGCGATGCATTTTAGTAAAAAACACACAACAGACTACAAAAATCACTAAAAAAATAAGGATTAGTGTTTCACGTTGGAACCCTAATCACCCAAATACTGAGAAACAAGGAGAAAGTTGAAAATCCGCCGACCTTGCTTTATCACCGTGGGAACTACTTGGCTTTCTTTCATCTACTATTACCCATAACTGTCGATGATGATGCATGGTTGCTGCACATCCCAGTGACTCATATAACCTCTTTTAATTCAATACTAATCTATGATTATGTTTATTATATTTGTTTCTTTGTTTAATTGTTATATATGCCAACTTTCTTTGTCTGTTACCCCGATTATTCATGTTTCTATTATACTCGATTTTCCATAGTTTTGTTTTTTGTTTTACTTTACATCTGATTAATATTTTTTTATAACTTGATGTTTAGACAAATTAACATGTTGTTCTTTCATTTTCTTAGTTTGCATCTCTTAACTAGTTGCGTACAAGTTCAATATTGTTCTCTAAATCATACTTAGATTTTTTTTACCACAACCAATAAATGTATTTAATCCTATTATTTTTCTTACGAAGAGTTTTCTTAATAAAAATCAAGATCCCGTATATATGATTAGATGAAGCTTGCAACAACGAAAATAAGTCGATCTCTTTGAAAATAATTAGTAATTATCTCTGTTGTGAATAAATTTTTAAGGCGCTCGGAGTTGCACAACTCCAAAGTCTCATAAAACCCCATTCTAATAATTGCACCCCATTTACTATTGCAACTCGTTTTTGTTTTTATTCATTTCTTTTACAAAAACATACAAATAAATAAATGTTTTCTTCTAAAATATCAATAAGAGACTAAGTCGGTTGTACAACCTGTTAGTCATCATTCTAGGACCAATGAGTCAGTACACTTTCAAGAATCCTAAAAACTTATAAAAATATAAATAAATGATTTGTCCTAAAGATAGGGACCGAGTCGGTTGTACAACCTGTTAGTCAATTCTAGAACTAATGAGATGTACAGTTCAGAGTTCTAGAATACCTATTCTAAAATCAACTCACCTCACATCAAACAAACTTCTTTCAAAAAAACCTCAAAAATACTTTCAAAAAGTAGGGGACTAAGTCGGTTGTACAATCGGGTTAGTCAATCCCTAGAATCAGTGAGTTGTACAATCCTAGGACCCCTACACTAAAAAACACCAACCAACAAACCTTTTTCAGGAAGAACTACGTAGCTTTGATTCCTCCATTGCATCCGGAGGTACGTAGGAGCAAGAGTCCCCTCTTGTCATGCGCTAAAAATTAAAAATTCAAATAAGTCTTTTTCTCTATAAATAAAAGGGTAAATATTAATAAAGCGTAATTAATTAGACCAAGGATGTCGTGGGGTGCTAATACCTTCCCCACGCATAACGACTCCCGAGCCCTAAACTCAGCCTTATCTTAAACCTAAAAGGGATTTTCCGAATTTGCCCTTAAACTAAAATTTGGTGGCGGCTTCCTATGAACCTTTCGAAGAATCCTTTCCTCGGATTTTTCGGTCGCTACAGTCACCACATATAGATAATAGCTAACTTGTAATCTGACTTGATCTGGATCAGAAAACTATATATCTGCATGGTTAATTTGTGTAACATACATAAAAATGATTTATTCATTACAATAGCCAAACATAAATATCCATCTTACCCCTTTTCTGATGCATTTTGGTTTGTAATATGCATGCTTACTTTTATAGTCTTCAGGACTGATATATTTGTTATTTGCTTTTCGGTATCCAGATCAAGACGAGACTTAGTTTATCAAAAGATTTTATTTGAAGATATTTCTTTATATCTTTAATCCTTCCGATTTGCCATATAGACATCAGTCACAGGTTCAACATTAGAAACCCATTTTATATAATTTGACGTTATTCATATAGAACTCTTTCTGTGAGTAATCTATAATTTTGGAAAGCTCTTCAGGATTTCCAATAATAGCAAACTATAGCAAATTCATGTATTGATCTTTTCATAGAACTCTATGGATCAGTGGTGTCATTTTTATATCCTTCGTTTAGAATATAAATTGAGACGATTATACCACCTGTGTTCAAATTATATCATCTCATGGAAGTACTGATTCAATTTGAGTAATCATCTCGAGAATCCAAAAAGTGTGCACTGGAATATTAAATCCTTCAGGGATCTTTAAATAATTATGACTATCAACAAATAAGTTGTAGCAATATTCAACTTGTGAAAATTGAGCTCTTCATGTGCTACAAGGCTCATTAAGTACTGAAAAGTACTCGCATCCACCCTTGAGAAACATGTTGAGCTTTGTATCTCACAATTTAACCATTCTCATTCTGCTTCAATTTCATCTTTCAATTTTGGCCAATTGACATTGTCTACATTCTTTAGTAGACTTTTGGTTCATGATCCTCACTTCTATTTATCACATTTAGCACTATATTTAGTAAAAAAACATCGTCAACGTTGACTTCGTTTTGGTTCCATTGTATTTCATTTTTGACATTCATTGAGATCTCATTAATTTCATAACTTTTCAGGTACCTGATCAGTTCTTCTGGAACTATAAAGTCAATTATGTCTGAATACTCTTTTAGAGTTTCTATATTCTTGCTTGGACCATTTTTTTAGCTCATTTTGTTGCTCGAGGATTTTCATCTTTGGAACTGATTAGTCTACCACGCTTCAGGCGCGATTGAGACTCATTTGCAATATTAGATTGTCTAACAGAGACATCCATTCTATTGGAGCATTAGCAGCTGATATATATGATTTGGTCACACCTTTTGGATAAGTGAATGCATTTGGTAGATAATTTGCTAAGCTTTGCAAATGAATTATCTTTTGAACTTGTAGTTCATATTGTTTAGTTTGAGGATCAATATGAGATAATGATAATTCATTCCAACTGATCTCCTTTTTTTTACAGCTGCTTATTCTCTCCCCCTGATGTTGGGAAATCTAATTCTTCAAAAGATAATCATCAACCTGGATTATAAACAAGTCTCCAATTGTTGGCTCAAGATACTATATTATACATGGAGATTTATATCCAATGCATATTTCCACAAAATTTTTAGGACCCATCATAGTGCATTGCACATCCAAAAATTCTAAGATAGGAAATATTAAGTTCGTGACCAAAAACCAAATGTAAAGGGGATGAGTTGTGATAACATGTTGGCTTGATGCGAATCAATATTACAGCTTGTAAAATTGCATGTTCCCAAGTAGAAAATATAATTTCTTATCTCATAAGTATTGGTCATGTAATTAACTTTAGACGCCTAAAGAATGGTTCTTCAAGACCATTTTATGAATGAATGTATGACGTGTGATATCCAATATCAATTCTAATAGACATACAATACTTATCATATGCTTTCAAGGTAATTCACATAATGACCTCTTACTCAAATTAGTTGAGCAAACAATCTCACAAACTTCCAAATTGTGAGTTGATTTATATATATGTGGCCATATATTTGATGCATCAATTAAGACCACAAATATCTAAATGGTCCACGTGATTAGTGTACGCGTTTACAAATATCATCTTATATAATTTCTAGAATTACGAGAGACTCATTCTCTCAAATTACCAATTTCCTTTGGGAATTAGTGAACACATCTTCAATACAAGTTCACATAGAAATTTATTATTCGTGATCATAATATACTCTGATGGCCCAACCGATCTTGCCACAACTAAATTATTATGATATGTAAACTTCTGGTTTACAACAACATGTGCTTCAATTGCACATATATAAGTGTAGTACAAATCAGAGGAAAAAGTAGACAATTTTTCCACTACACTTATTTTATTAAAATATGTCTCGTTATATAAAAATATTCAATATCTCCTTCATCTCTCATTTCAATATGATTTCTATTTATATGCATATCTTTGAAACTTAATAAATTTCTACGAGACTTAGGGGAATATAATGCATTCTCAATCTGTAAATTTAATTTGTTTTCTGGATAACAATATCTTAGCTCTTCTGAAGCCTTTAATTATATTTGAAGAGCCAAATGTAGTAGTAACTTCGGTTTCTCGCTTCACTAAATAGGAGAAACATTTTTTTATCCTTAAAATTATATGGGTAGTTCCACTATTAGCGAAACACATTTCTCCATTATTGATGCTAGTGTCAAAAATTCATTCTATCCTAAAATAAAATAAATATGATAAAAGATGGGCATGAGAAAATTAAGTCTCTACAATATTATATGCATGCAAAGATCAAATTTAGGAGCTACATAAAATACAATTTCTTGAAGAAAATATATCAGTAGAAAAATATATTTGCTACTCAAAATAAAGAGCATAGAAAGTCTCTCTCAGAAAAGAACTATATTTGCAAAGCAAATATATAAAATCTTTTGAACTTAAAAGTGTCTAGTTCTTTAGGATCTAGTCATACAATCAATTCTTCTTATTCATTTCTTTTTCTTGCAACATTTTTATTTGGAATTCTAAGCAAAAGAAAGATGAAAAATTACATTTTTCCATAAGATACTAAACCACTATTAGGAATAACAAAGGTCAAAATCACAAATGGCACTTAAATAGGATAATGATAATATTTACCACATCAATGGTCATCACCACAACTTTTCTTTTACAAAAATTATAATGTGAGTCATTCACTTCTGGGAATGAACAAATTCATTGAGTGATTTGTGAGTATTCTTTACAATCACCATATCACATAATCTTGACTTATAATTCATGAGAATATTTGAGACATAAATTACATGTCTTTTCCTTTACTTCAAAATATACTAAGATCAAGTAGATCTTATAGATTTTAGTCATAGTCCGTATGTATAGTTCTTCCGAAACTTTAACCACAAATCTCCATAAGAGATGACCAAAGAAAAATGTATTTTGTGCAATCCACCAACGATGCTTCAATTATCAATTCATTAGTTTTTCAGAACTATACCACAAAATTTCTTCAATGATAATTGTTCTCAACTATTTCTCGTGGATAAGATAATCAAGAACACAAAGAACAATCTCGCGTGAATAGGAAAATTGTTCAACCCTTCATTAGCCTCTTTGGGCGAAATATATAGTGTTACAAGCATTCATGGCCAATAATTGATGACCGTTACATAATTAAGAGATCGCCACATAATAAGAGTGACAATTCATGGGTGGACGCCAGGCTAAGGACGGGGATGAGGACGGCTATAGATCGGGCCGAGCATGTTGGCTCCCAGGATCTTAGTCCTCGGCGTTGTGCTATCGATGCCGCGGTGTTGCAGTTAGGCTCGGCGCGGTCGTGAACACAGTCCCTCGAGTGACGAATGTGAAACGTGAAGTCGCTCAAAAATACGCCTACTCGTCGGTTCCCGGCTCTTCTTGTTATTGAGTGGAAACCGAACGCTGTAGTTGACGCTACCTGCCGATTTTGACTGCTGGTAACGCTTTGACCCTCTTGGGAATTGTGTTTGACCGCTGTGAACGTTTCTGTGCACTTCATTAATGCTCCTGTTTGTAACTTGTTCTCTTTTGTAACTTGTTCCTCTTCTTCATCTATAAAAGGGGGTAACATGGTGCCTTGCAATTGCTACTCCTTCCTCTTTGAGTTACTGCTTCTCTTCTTTAGGCTGTTTGGTATTTATGGTTTGCTGGCTTCGTCAGATCGCTTCTCCCCCTTTGGGCTCTGCACACAATCTTAAAGTCCTCGAGGTGTTTAAGATTGTTGAGGGCTCAAAGAAGGAGTCGTGGATTTCTGGTATTTATGGATGTTCTTCGCGCAGGTTAGTCTGGTTATCCTCGTTTTGAGATTGTGTGAAGAGCCCAAAGGTGGAGCTGTCTGCGAGGTGGCATTGCCGCGGCCTAATGGTTAATTATTCCTTCTCAATGTAGAGGAATTTTCCATGAGCCCGGCGCTTGGAGAATTTTTCCATTGACCACTCCCTTTGGATGGCCGCCGATTTCCCGCTTCTTCCGGGTGGATCTACGAAAACTCGGCGACGCCGCTTCCTCGGCGAGTTCACCGCAAAGTGCCTCAACCGCCTTGATGGAGCTACCAAAGCCTTGGTGACCGCGGACTACCACTTTTATAATGAGACCTGCAATTGTATTTTTGACTTTCATTGGGTTCGGCTCTAGGCCGACCGTTTTGTTAGTGTGCCATGTATTACGAACAATGATATGTGTTTATGAATGAAAATATTTATGACATGAAAAGTGTTTTCTAGCTATGCTTTTATCTTTACCGAGTCTTTCTGGTGACGCCGCGGTCATCCGTGACGTTGCTTTTGACGTGTGGGCACGTGCGATGAGACGTGACTTTTGAATTGACAGTTAATGATGTTTTGATCCTCTGGAACTGTGTCAACCGTCCATCATATCGTGTGGCCGCCACGTGGCTTTACCCAAGCCGTTAGAATCGAAAAGGCTTCACATCTCAGCCGTTGATCGCTGAGACTCGAATAGTTCACTTAAATTGCTGTGTTTGAATAACTGAGTGTTTCCTTTTCCCCCTTTCGCTTCCTTCCTATTTTGCTCAACCAAACGACGCTTGCTTGTAAGGAGAAAAGTCATTACCTGCGTTTTCTGCGCCTCAATTCCTCCCACCATCTTCGTAATGCTCATTTTCTCCACTTCGATAGTTCTTGTTGTTCTTCCTTTCTCGCCCTTTGGTGAGTCGTGTAGTTATACCCGCAAAATTTATCCATGGTCTCTATAATAGATGTTAGTAGCGATAGTGAAGGAGAGGTTACTTCTGAAATTAGGTGTAGCGATGCCTTCTGTGTTGGCAGACAGTGTCCACGCTGTCGTTTAGACTGCATTAGGCAGAGTGTGCAGGCTATGAACACTGTGCTTGCCTCTGATGATGAACCCTCTCGTTCCACAGGGGCAATTTCGAGCCAATCTTCAATGGCTGGAAGAGACGCCAAGACCATAGCGCGATTACTCGGAAAGCATCGACTTAGAAGTGTTGGATTCCCACTCCGTGTTGGTGACCGAAGAATCATTGGAACGAATCCGGTCACTTCTTTGTCATCCGGTGGACGAGGGTGCTGCTATTGCAAAGCCAGTTGATCCGGACGAGTTAGTGTGTGATTGCCCGGGGGTTGGGAGTAAACCTTATACTTATATGTACACAACTTTGTTTGAACATCTAGGCGTTAGAGTTCCTTTCCCGAGTACTACCGCGCGATCACGCGTTTGCTAAATGTGGCACCAACTCAGCTTCATCCGAATGGTTGGGCTTACGTGCGCGCTTTCGAAATCATGTGCGAGTGTCTCAATGTATCGGTTACCGCAGAGAAATTTCTTCATTTTGTGCGCTCCTCGGTTAAAGACCCCCCTCGCTGGGTATCTCTAGGTAACCACACCCGCAGCCCTTTTATGAAAGTGTTTAAAAGTAGTTACAAGTCTTTCAGGGACGCCTTCTTTCGGTTGGAAGCGGGCCTCGTGATCCATTCTTGTTAGTTGATGAGAATAACGTTGAGTACTTTCCCTTTCTTTGGGCCGCACCCAAACAACAAATTTACAATTGAGAGGTGTAGCTTATCCCCTACCGATCGGAGGATGTAGACCGAATTTGGTCATACGCTCAATCGGGTAACCATCCCTGGGCATCCCAAATTATAAAGCAAGTTGACGACTCGGCCGGACTTATAGCATATCTAAGTAAATACTTGAACTTTGTGTCCTCTATCCCGCTATGCAGTTCTGTTGTTTTGATCTTGTATCTAATGTGTTGTGTTCTTACAGGACTTTTCGGTATGTCAACGCTGAGCGTAGAGAGACGCCGATTCGTGAGGAACAAAAACGGAAGCAGGGATATACCAACGACACCGATGCTACAAAAACCTCTACTAAGGATGCTGCTGCCGAGAAGGAGAAAAGGAAATCAAGTTCCACACGGTCCACTCAACTGCCTCCCCCCAAAAAGCCAAAATCTGTGCCCGAGACCCCGGTATCTCCAGCTGTGGCTCGGGGTAAGTCTACGTTGTTCGAATCCACTGCTCCGGTTGACGCTGAAGACTTGGGAGATGCCTCTTGGCGGAGAGTTTTGGATGTAAAAAGGGTAAAGGATGGGTCGGCAAGTGGTTCCCTGAAGACTGCCTGGGATGTGCGGTATCCTTTAACGAAGGCTCTTAACCAGGTTTCGTTTCCTGGAGATGTGGAACGGGTGCAGAAGATGGGGCCTCGTCAGAGTCTGGTGGCGATCAAAACTTACAGTCTTTGGACTTCCATGCTAGCTCATCACTTTGAGAGCGCTTACGGGGAATTGATGGCTGAGGGGAATACTCATGAGGACCGGTTGAAATCTATGGAGCAGGATCTGACTGCCTGCCAGCAGGAGAAAAAGTCTTTGGAGGAGGATTTGAAGAAGTATGAGCGTAACAAGAAAGTGACGGATCTGAAAGTCAAAAACATATCTGAGGCCAACGAGCAGTTGAAAAAGGATGTAGCGGTCAAAGAGCAGGAATTGTCTGGGTATAAAGAAAAACTCATTGCAGCATATAATGATCTGGAGAAAGTAAAGAGGGAAGCGGCTGACTATGCTTCCCAAGTGGTGACAGAATTTGACCGCGGGTTTTATTTGGCTCTTAGCCAAGCGCGAGTTCATTTTCCCACTTTGGACCCTCGGATATTTGATCCTCGACAATATTGTGGTTGTGGCCAAATCATGGCCCCTATCGTTGGTAATCAAACTTCGCCACCGCTCACGGGGATGAAGGGGAATACCAATCTTCGTCTCTTGGACTCTGGATAGGTTGGACAAGGTATTGAATGATCTGTCGCCGGATGGTACTCTGGCGAATGAAGCTCCCGCGGCTGGTGAGGGGGAGATGGCCGATGATTCTGAGAAAACTCATTCCGAGGGTCCTCCTGTTTGATTTGTTTTTGTTGGATTTTTGATGACCTGCAGTTTGTAATTTTAATATTTTGAAGCTTTATGTACTTTGGTGCTTTACCTTTTATTTTGACTGCTTTCACTCTTCATTTTGATCTTGAAATGCATTACCTTTGTTTCGTAAGCTTGTCCATCCGCGCTATAAAGTATAGCAGTGCAATACAATACCGCGCCTAGTATTCTCATCGCGACCTGTTTTTACTGCATTCTTCGGCCTTTATTTTTCTTCCACACGACTTGCGTCGCTGGGTTTATGCTTCTCCTCCTTTATTATGCAAGGAGGAGGTTTCGTGAAAGATCGTCCGGTTTATGCCGTGGGATGCTTTCGCATCTACCGCATGTATTGTTTTTGGTCCTCTTTGCGAGCTTCGTTGATCTCTTAAGCAAACGTGATCCCTTAACTTGCTTTTCAACGAGTCATGGTCGGTGTGTTGCTATACAAAGAGGGTTTCTTCGCATGTCTCCGCGGCTAACTTTTCAGCTAACCGCTTCATGGTCATGTGAAGTGCCTCCAAGGGTTCGCGAACTCGTCGTCGGTCCGGACCAAACTTGGCGAGTCCTTTTATCTTGGTGCCTGGGGTCAACATCGAGCCAACTACTCGGTCCTTGCCGCTTTCGGGACTTTGTTTTTCAGACGCATTCACGTATTGCTTGTATAAATTTTATTGCAAATAAATTTGGCATTTCAAACGTATTTGTAATCTTCGATTCTCTTTATTCAATAAGTAATAAGACATTTGGGAAGCTATAGGCTTCCTACAAAAAAATACATTTATTGATACAAAAAGCAGAATCGGTTTTTCATCCTCGGCCTGTTGGGAAGGCCAAGGTTCTTTCATCCTCGGCTATAATAGACCGAAGGTTGGTAGCGTTCCATGACCTAGGGATATTTCCCCGTTGAGTTTTTCCAAATTGAATGCACCTTGGCGACCACGGCTTTGATTACGAACGGACCTCTCCCAATTGGGAGATAACTTACCCACACCCTACCCTTTGTTGTTCGCGCAAAACTAGATCACCTTATTTGAATGTTCTTTTCTTCACTTTGGAGTTGTACCTTTTGGTCGCTCTTTGTTTGGCCGCTTCTTCCTTAATCTTTGCCATTTCTCGGGCTTCTTCCAAAGAAATCTAAATTGACCCGAAAGTCTTTGTTGGATCCTGTCATCGGTGGTAGTTAATATTCTTCTTGGGCTAGGCTCCAATATTTCCACGAGGGATGAGTGCATCACTCCCGTATGTCAAACGAAAAGGGGTTTCACTGTTGAAGATTGCGGTGTAGTATTGTAAGACCACAACACCAATGGCAATTCTTGGCCCGCTTTCCTTGGAGTCTTCTAACCTCTTCTTCAAACCAGCCAAGTACCACCTTGTTTGCGCCTCGGCCTACCCATTAGTTTGTGGGTGTTCTCACCAAGTAAAAGCTTGGTAGATATTCCAAGTTTTGCGAGCTCGACAACCGAATCTGAGGCAAATTGCGTTCCGTTGTCGATTACTTATGGTTGCAGGAATTCCAAACCTAAGCATATTATTCTCTTCCAAAGAGAATTTTTCACCCTTTCTCGCGATATGGTCGCCATCGGTTACGCCTCTATCCATTTCAGTAAATAATCGGCGACAACCAACGTAAATTTTATCGACCGGTCAGGGTGGAAATGGGCGAGAATGTCAATACCCCATACAATGACGGCCAAGCCAAGAAACCGATTGCAAGTTGGTCGGTGGGGCTTTGGAATTTTCGCGTGCATTTGGCATTTGTGACATCGGCGGACATAGTCAACCGCATCTTTCTTCATTGTGGGCCAATAGTATCCTGCACATACTATTTTCGAGCCAAAGCCCGACCTCCAACATGGCTCCTGCACACTCCTTCATGCACCTCCTTGAGTATTTCCTGTGCTTTGTTGTTTGTGACACATTTGAGGAGCGGCCTTCACCGCCTTTCTTTTCTCATCATCCTAAGCACATTCAGCTCTTCACCTGCGCAGTAAGCAAGAATCTTGGTCATCCAAAGAATCGTGGTCGATCTCATCGAGAAGACTTGGATTTGATTGATCTTTGGGTTGGGTTATCATTTCTTGTATTACTGAATGGTTATTGCCAGGTTTTTTAGTGCTTGCCAGTTTTGCTAATATGTCGGCCCTGCTGTTTTGTTCTCTGGGAACATGTGTTAGTTCAAAGGAAATAAATCTGAGTTTTAGCTCTTGTACCTTAGACAAATATTTGGCGAGTAGCTCGTCTTTGGTACTGAATGCCCCTGTGACTTGGCCGGTGACTAGAAGGGAATCGCTACGAACTTT
This sequence comes from Oxytropis ochrocephala, assembly GCA_020916435.1. Taxonomy (NCBI): domain Eukaryota; kingdom Viridiplantae; phylum Streptophyta; class Magnoliopsida; order Fabales; family Fabaceae; genus Oxytropis; species Oxytropis ochrocephala. Next base: position 90,260,834 of record CM037088.1, read on the forward strand.
GAGATGTTTCACTCCGATGTCTACTGCCAAGTTCATACCGGCAATTAACGCCTCGTATTCTGCTTGATTGTTCTTGGCCTTGAAACCAAACCAAGGCGATTGTTCTATAAGCACATTGTCGTCCTCCAACGTGACCCCCGCTCATTGCCTCTCAAGTTAGATGATCCGTCCACCGATAAAGTCCAAATGATATTCGGAATGGGAGTGCATGCGTCGGCTGATCCCCTGCTATTTCCACCATAAAATCTGCTAAAGCCTGCGCCTTGATTGCTCCCCTTGGCTGATATTTGATATCGTATTCAGATAACTCGACCGCCCATGCCACCATTCTTCCGCAATATCGGCTTGGAAAGTATTTGGCGAATAGGCAAATATGTTTTGACAATTCTTGAATGGCTCATGAAGTCTTCTTGAACTTCGCAGCGCCAAGTATCGTGCATAGGCTACCTTTTCAATCTTCTGGTACCGTTGTTCAGGACCTCTCCACATTCGGCTGACATAGTAAATGGGGCATTGCTCTTTAGCTCTTTCTTCAACTAGAACTGCACTCCCTGCGTGCTCTGTAACAGACAAATACAACAATAAAACAGCCCCTGGTGTAGGGGGGTTAGGATTGGTGGCGCGGCTAAGTATGCCTTTATCACCTCCAAGGCTTCTTCGCACTCTGCCGACCATTGGAACTGCGCATTCTTTCTTAACAATTGGAACATAGGGCGTATTTTGTCAGCCGCTTGACCGAGGAATCTTGAGAGTGCCACTATTCGGCCTGCTAAAATCTGGACCTCCTTTGCATTTGTTGGGCTTCGGGCTTCTCTGATAGCTCGGCACTTTGCCGGGTTAGCCTCTATTCCTCTGTGAGTCAACACATAACCTAGGAATTCTCCTGCTTGAACTCCGAAAGAACACTTGTCAGGGTTTAAACGCAACTCATGCCTTTCCAGTAGTAGAAAAGTTTTTTGGAGATTTGCCAGGTGAGACTCCTCGGTTGTCGACTTGACCACCATATCATCCACGTATACTTCAATGGATTTCCCAATCTCTGCCTCAAAGACTCTATCCATTAAGCGTTGGTATGTAGCACCTGCATTTTTCAGTCCAAAAGGCATTACGCGGTAACAATAGTTGTACACATCGACCATGAATGCCGCTTTCTCTTCATCCTCTGGACTCATCTTGATTTGGTTGTAACCGAGATGCGCATCCATGAAACTCGAGGAGCTTATAGCCGAAGCTCCGTCTACCAAACCATCAATACTCGGCAAAGGGTAAGGGTCTTTGGGACATGCTTTATTGAGATCCGTAATCCACGCACATTCGCCATTTCCGTTGGACTTCTCTTCACCATCACGGGGTTGGCCAACCATGTTGGATACTCGACCTCCTTTATGAATTGTGCCTCTACTAGCTTCTTTGTTTCCTCCCGTATAGCTTCGATTTTTCACCGCCTTGCTTCCTCTTTTCTGCGGGCTACAAAGTGCTACGAGATGGGTTTAGTGATAGCCGGTGATGATGATGAAGTTAGGATCAATACGGCATGTCACGGGGGACCACGCGAATACGTGAGTGTGGCTCGAGAGAAATTTAATCGGTTGATCCTCAAGTTCGGGAGTTAGGCCGTGCCGATCCTTGTTTTCTCGATCTTTGGGCGGTCCCTATCACTACTTCTTTCAGAGTATCCACCGGCTTCAACCTTTGCTCCTCTTTTGCCGGGTCATACAGCCGCGGGTCTAGGTCTAGAAAACTGCAGTTGGAACTAACTCCTTGCCCTTCTCTGAACCGTCTTTACCTTCGCGCTCTCTGCGTAACACTTTCTTGCAATAACTTGATCGCCCCTTACCACACCTATCTTGCCATTAGGAAGGGGATACTTCATGCACAGATGGGGATACGATACTACTGCCATCAAAGCATTAAGTGTCGGCCTTCCCACTATTATATTGTATGATGAATCTGTATCAACTATCATGTATCTCAGAGTTACAGTTTTTGCTGATTCTCCTTCGCCAAAAGTTGTTCTCAGGTCCATGTAGCCGCGGACCTCAACCTGCTCACCAGAAAATCCCACCAAAGTTCCAGGATAGCTCTTAAGTGCCTCCACCGGCAAATTTAAACCTTCGAAGCACGACCAATACATAACGTTAGCTGAGCTGCCTCCATCTACCAGTACCCGAGCTATTGAATAACCGCTGGTAGTGACGGAAATTACAATTGGATCGTCCGAGTGAGGCCGCACACCTTCAAAATCCTGCGCGCATCAAAAGAAATTGCGGGATATTCCGCATCGATCCATAAAGATAAGTGGTTTCCGCAGAGAAACGATAGAATAGATCTTGCATATCTTCTTCGGGATGAGGATGTGGCTCCTCCGTAAAATCCTCCTGATATCGTGTTAACTCTTCCCTTTTCGGCGTTTCATGCTCGCCGCGCTTGCCTCTTTCTCTCGCTTGGCTTGTACGTTTGATTCTTTGGGCATGCGGCTTTGGAGGGGCTGGTGCCTTCGGCTTCCTTCTTCGCTGCCTTGACGTACTTTTTTTAAGTTGGCCGTGCTTGAATGAAGTCGCTCGATTTCTTTGCTTGAGGTCCAAAGAATTGTGCGTGGCATATGTCCTCCGTCCGGTGGTACTGCGCAATAAGACCTCAGACTCTTACCCATTACACCAACGAAAGGTGGCGGTCGGCGTGTCGATCCATCATGAAGTCCTTCGTCCTAAAATCACCGACGGCCTTGCCTTCGAGAGGTGTGAAGGCCAATTCGCATTTGGAGGGCGAGTCGTCGCCCTTTGATTTTGCATGTGCGCTCTGCTGCGCCGGCCGTAGGTGCATGCCGGACGGGTGGGAGCGTCTCGGTGAGACCACGCGCCTTGGTGGTGCTTGCATATCCTTTTCATCCTTTCCGAGGCAATGTCATCTCGCGTCAATGTGTTTCTCTGCTTCGGACTCTAATCTCATCCATAGTCCGCGGTTTCCATAAGGAAAGGGCTTCATTGAAGGTTCCGCTGCGAATACCTTTCATAAATGCTTTCACAAAAATCTCTCGTCGGATCATCCACTAAAACCGTTGACTTGTTGAAACGTTCTAGGTAGGCTTTCGAGACTCCCGGCTCTTGGCGTACATCGAACATATCCTCGGCTAGCATTCGCTTCTTCTTATTTCTTGAGAATTGTTGTATGAAACGGTGGCTAAATCTTCAAAACTCGCTATAGAGCGTTCCGTAGCCCTCGAACCATTTTAAGGCTACGCTTACTAAAGTCCCGCGAACATTTTGCAACTAATGGCGTCGGTTCCTCCACCATCGATCATCATCTGCGTTTGGAACGCATCGACATGACTAAGAGGATCTCCTGTACCATCGTATGTGGCAATGGATGGCTCCACGAAGCGCGGGAAGCCGAGCGGCTGGATAGCGCAAAAGAAAAGGGCTGAACGCTCAGCGGTGTTCTAGTGGCATCGATCACCGGGCGAAGTGTCTCATTTCGATAGTGTGGCTCGCACCGCACTTCCTTGCTTCCAGAGCCTGGGCACGTATAGCTTGTTCTTCATTTTGACGGGCTTGATCTGCGTTCTGGGCTTGCAGTGTTTGAACGACCGCGCAAGCAACTGCTCGATCGGGATCCCCAGCTAGACGAAGCGCGCCATTATTCAGATTTCGTGGTCACCATTATGCTAGTGATGGTGAATCGGTTTAGAATTTAGTTGTGGGGCGTAGGAAAAGTTTTACCGCCCCACGGTGGCGCGCAATGTTCTCAACTATTTACGTGGATAAGATAATCAAGAACACAAAGAACAATCTCGCGTGAATAGGAAAATTGTTCAACCCTTCATTAGCCTCTTTGGCGCGAAATATATAGTGTTACAAGCATTCATGGCCAATAATTGATGACCAGTTACATAATTAAGAGATCGGTTACATAATAAGAGTGCACTACAAGAAAAGTCCGATTTAGCCACTAATATTTGCCACGAGCCTAATCCGTCACTAGTTTGCCACGGACTTGCGACGGCATGTGTAAAAAGAAGTGGCGCGAATTTCCATTGGACTTTGCCACGGATTTGCCACGGATTACAAAAACGGTCGCAATTTGCGACGAGGTCATGCGTGGCAAGCCCGTGGCAAATCATTCCACTTAAAACACAAACACGCTTCTTTCTCTCCCACTCTCGAGTTTCTTTCTCTCCCACTCTCGAGACCTTTCCTCCCACTCTCATTTCAGTCTCCCTCTCTACTCTCTCTCGTCTCAACACCACCCCACGACCCACCACCCCACCACCCAACACCACCGCTCCTCCTTCGCCGCTTCTCCTTCTCTTCCACTGCAACATCGTCTTTCACTCTCCTCTCTCTCACCACAAAGACACTAAAACCCTAACCATGTTCTTCTTTTCTTAGATCCTTCAAATCATAGATTCCAAGCTTCTACTCCCGATCTAATGTCATTTGAAGTTCGTTTCTCCTCGATTTCACCTTTTCAGTTCGCTTTCTTCCTCGATTTCACTTTTTCAGTTCGTTTCTACTCTTAATCTAATTTCATTTGAAATTTGTTTCTCTCTCGATCCCACCTTTTCAATGATGAGCTTGGTTCATTTATGCTATTCGATTAGATTCATGTCTCTCAAAAATAGGGATTTGTTTCATTTTAGGTTTGAATATGATTTTGTTTGAAAAATAGGGATTTGTTTCATTTTCAGGTTTTAGGTTTGAATATGGATTCATGATTCGTGTGTTAGCAAAATTTTTGTTTAGTTTGAATAGTTTGGACTTCTCACCGTTTGTTTTTCCGATGCTTCATGTGTTTTTGGAGTTAATGTGCAAAGCCGAGAGGAAGTCATTTATTAAGGTGGTGAGTGCAATTATTGACTTCTATTTGACTTCACACCTTATCGCTTATTGATGTTTTATTTCTCTAGTGCATATATTGGTTTTATTCATTGTAGAAGTGACACCGCTTATTGATGGAAAACATGTGTTGGCGGATTTGGAACCTTGCTCGCCGGAAAGAAGCGAGTTCGATTATTATTTATTACAATTTGTTTTTCTTTTTCAATTGGTTCATTCTTTGATGAGATCGTGGTGATGTATTGAATTTGGTTAGCTTGAGAATGAGGCGGCAGCAGAGTGACTAAGCGTAGACTTGAATGGGAAAGAGGCGGCGGGAAGCGGCTCACGATATGTCCGAAGATTTATCCAAGGAGAGAAAGAGAAAGGAGATCCGGTGAGTGATGTTTCGCCACATGGTGGTGATGGTGGTAGAACTAGATTGCCGAGAATTAGTTCCACTGATGCTATGGAAATGTGGGCTAATAGTCGTAAAGGCAAGAAACTCTACATTGTACTCATAAGGTATCAAATTGTAACTAATTATCTTACGTTGTGTATTGAAATTCCATAGCATTCTGTTTCATTCATTGGTGGATGTAAATGAATGCAAAATTGAATCAAACTCGTTGATAATGATTGATATGCTTATCATTTGTCTATTTGTTATATTTATTTATTGATAATGATTGATATGCTTATGATTGGTGTATTTGTTATATTTATTTATTGTGCATAGTGCACTTTATGTAATCTCTTTGTCTCTAGTGTGCGCTTTAATTTTGTTACTCTTGATTTTAACCACTAGTGTATTTGCAAAGATTCATGGCCTCATCTGAGGTGAGAATATGGAGTCGGGGCGTGATTCGATACTGGTGGTCGTGTAATTCTTCTGCTTTTAACTTTTGTTGTTGTTAAGAATCTGCTCGATTTTTCTGGTGATTGTGTGATACCGCACCGTAATACTCTTTTAACCGAATTCTTTTTATCCGCCTTTGTTTATCTCATTGCATAGGTTAAATATGTCGTGGAACTCGCAAGAGCCTTGGGATCAATGCCGGGAGTTTATCGGGTTGATTTATCGACTAGGCAAGTCTCGCCCCGATGTGGATTGGAGTTATGGGAACCAACGGAAATGTTGGCTCCAAGAAACACTGGATGAATTTGGAGATGACATGGGGAGAGCGAGGGTGCCTATATCGATCGTATTCCCTTTGGTCCAAGAAATAAATATATTCCAAAAGAAAATCTTTGGCCTTACATTCCTGAATTTGTTGATGGAGCGCTTGGCCACATTATACGAGATGTCTAAAGCTCTTGGAGAGCAAATTGGCGATGGGCATCTTTATCACGGCGGTTCTTTCATCCATGGGCATTATCTTGATGCAGTGACTCACCGCTCTTATATCCTGGTGCCTTAAATGTTCCGATGCTTTTTATCGCCACTCACTTGGTCGAGATAAGTTGGAACAACTTTTAAAGCAAGGACGACTATCAAGAGGATGAAATAAACACAACTTACAAGATTATGCGTAGGATGAGGTCAAGAATTAGCCCTAGATGGTTCTCGAAATAGTCATCACAAGCACTAGACAGAAATTGAAGAACAATGGCGCTTGTATGATGGTTTTGATCCAAAGATTGGAGCGCAAACTACGAGCAAGGATCGGCGTAATGTCACCGTTATGGTAGATACATGCCCGCATGGCGGTAAGTATTGGATAACAACCGTATTTTCGAAAAAACATAAACGAACTTTCTTTTGGACCAAATTAGACAATCATGAATTTGAATCATAGATGATTTCATGTGCCTAGAGGTAAAATATCTTGTTGATACCTTTGCAATTTGCATTGAGATGTAGTGAGTTCATCTTTCGGTTTTGGTGACCGATTTGGGCCTTTCTGTTTAACCTATCATTTAAAGCAAAATGTCCGGTCGCTTTGTTGGATCGGATAATTATTATCTATGAGCAAATTCTCTGCTTTTTCACATGTTATTGTTATTTAATTTTCTTTTTAATATATTTATTTTTCATGGGATGAGACAGCTTTTGCGATCGTATGGCTTATTAGTTTGTCCAGAAAGGAATAGCTTAATCTTGCGTGCATTACAACAAACTTGGACACGATGAATATATTGCTTTCTTATGGATGCATTGGGTTCAAAAGAAAAGATCATTAAACAACTTTCATAGCTTGCACAAGATTTCTTGATAACACCGCTTATTGTGGAGTCTTTGTTTCACATGCGATATTGTTTTTCGTAATATTTAGTTGCAAAGTCGTAAAAATTGAATATTTGAATCTCAACACATCTTGCGGTAATTCCACCGGTATGGAGTTCCATCATATTGTTCCACTGTAGGTGATATAGATGGTGAACCGTATGGGACTTTGGATCATCCTCGCCCCCCAAGATCCATCTATTTGGTCCGAGGTCCAAATATGCTTTCCGCACTTCTTTTAGTAAATTTATTGGAGAATTAGCCGCTTTAATGCGCTAATTTTATAATTTATTATATGTGACTTGACTATCAAGTTCTTGTAATGCAAAAGTGGAATTAATGCCCGCTTAAACTTGGTGATTACCGATAATGCGCTTTTTACCAACCCTCGCAAGCCTATGATACTTGCTCTTGCTAGACCGGATCCAAAAAGAACATTACAACATTGGTGAAAGCATTTGGAGAGTGCCGCCTCTCTTCGAGAGCTTGCAAACCTCGTATGAAACCGTGAATTATCAATCACCACTTCTTGAATATCACTATTCTTGAATTTCGTGTCACCGCTCGCATTATTTGACCGATCAATAATATGTCACTTTGTTTGGGCTTTTCGGACCTTAATTATGGGTAACCGAGATGGAATTGATGAAATGTCAAGCACAAGTGCTTCGTCTCTCTCTCGTCGAATTAAGCCGATTGACAAGTATGATCTATATGGGCAAGTTGCATATCCTAAGCACCACAAACAATCTGGCGTTCTCGAAATATATCGTCTAGCAAAGAAAGACAAAGGTAACTTTGTCAATTTATTGGAATAAATGACAATGTGTTTAAGCTTTTTTTTTTTTTTTGATAGGCAATGTGTTTAAGCTTTAAATTGGAGTACAAGAAAATTGATATAATCGTCTACTTTTACTCTTTTAGGCATAGTAGTCAAACTGTGAGTTGTATTATTTGTTCAACTTTTGAATCATGAGTAGTAGTAAAGTATTGTTTGATTTAGAAACATATCAATAAACACACATGATTCATTGCCTAAAACATTCACAAAATATGTTGTCATGAATAGTACAATGGTCTTAAGTAATCTCTTTCTTCCTCTTACGTGTCTTAGGCAATGATTTGTCCGACAAAGTATATAATAATCGTTTTCGGGTTTGAATATATTTCGATTTGCCAATAGAATTCCACTACTTTTTTTTGAGCAAGGGGCCGATGTTGTTACTGTGGATCGCACTTAAAAGAATCAAGTAAGTGTTCTATGAAGCATATGGTTTCCTCTTGACTTACTAATTTTTGGATGAGGTGAAAAATTAGGGTTAATAATCGCTTTACAAAATCATCTAGCAATTACAACACAATGATAACAAGTTAAACCTTGCTAAATACTTTTCCACCGGGGTAGTTACAAAATCAACCAGGTACAAGATAAGATTGGAGTATTTGTCAGCATTGTGAGCACGTTACTTGGAGACACAAGGAAACCGTGAAGCACACCGTACCAAAGTTGCTTTGTCCAACTTCGACCTCAAGTAAACGCTCTTTCTTGCATAAAATGCATTAGTTTGTCGCTTCATATTCTCTTTATTCAATAAGTTGTATAACTCTACTTATTTGTATGTCGCAGGAAATGTGACCCTCAACACACAGCTGAGAGCTCATAGTTGAAAGAACTTCTGGATATAAATGTAAACATAGAAGATAATAACCGTATATGGCCTTTGTTTTAGGTTATGAATATTATGAATATATGTAGAATATCACTAGTTATCGTCTTTGTAATTTGTAGAATATACTAGTAGCTAGTGTTATTTTTTGTATTAACTTAACTTGATATGTCTTTCATGTATGTGGTGTTGTATTAGTATGTCACCGATCTTTTTGTATGATATACTAGCTAACGCTTCTCTTTACTGCTTTTGGTTTCCAATTCCATTGTTTTCACTGATAAATTTAAAAATTCCTGATGCTGTAATAAATTTTGTTAATGAATGGGTTGAAGAATTAAAATTATGATTTAATTTTTTTTTTAAATTTTTTCTAATTTTTGCGACGGATTTGCGATGAAATTTGCGACGACTTTGCCACGAATATTTGCGACGGATTTGCCACGGGTTTGCGACGGAAATATTTGCCACGGAAAAGTCCGTGGCAAACGATTTGCGACGAGCGTTTTTGCCACCATTTTTGGTCCGTGGCAAATCCGTGGCAAATGTTGTTTTGCCACGGAAATTTGTACATTTGCCACGGAAATGTCCGTGGCAAATCAACGATTTTCTTGTAGTGGTGACAGTTACGGGTGGACGCCTAGGCTAAGGATGGGGGCCGACGGCTATAGACTGGGCCGAGCATAAGTGGCTCCCCAGGATCTTAGTCCCTCGGCGTTGTGCTATCGATGCCGCGGTGTTGCAGTTAGGCTCGCGATCGTGAACAATAATCAAGAAAAACTATACTATAAGCAATCCTTCAGGGATTCTTGGATGTTGAATTTCTAAGTTTTTCTGAAATTATATCATAAACAATGACGCATAGAAACAATTATTTGTGCAATCCTTCCGGAATGCTTGGATAATGGATTTATTTTTCTTCAGGAACTATATCACAATGTTCATCAAAATGATAAATAAATACAAATGAGATAAAACAAAAATAAGATCACAAAAATATAATGAGAAGAAGAAAAATTATTCTTGCAATAGACAAAGACATAAATTAAAAAAACAAAATAAACATAAATTGAATTAAAAATAACAGTGACACAAAAAAGGAGCATATGATAAATTTTTTAGCAATGATCTATTCAACTTCAAGAAATTTTTCTTTTCATCACTTGATTATATTATTTAATTATCTAATAAAATGTGAAATAAATAAACACTTGGAATATCAACCACCAACGTGTGTGCAGCATTGGCAAGCATAGGAAGATAGCATGAGATCAATAGTGATAACAAGTAACAATTAACAAAAATAACACCACAGATCATCTAAGAGACTTGATCATAGGGTCTACATTCATGTTCCCTTCTTTTTTCAATTTTGAATAGATGTGTAAATAATATGTTCAAGATGGGACCTTTGACAAAATATTGTGTATACCACATTCTGGAGCCACTATGGTCACGATTAATTTCATTCTTGTTCCTGGAATCAACATTACAACAAGTATATCATAAAACAAACAATAAACAATACTACCTTAGGATGTTTAGAGCTTCGTGCTGATAACGTGTTATGAAATAAGATATAAAACAAGAAGAAGGGTGTGGAGAAGATAAGATGAACAAGAACAAATATGTAGAAGAGTAAGAGCTTTGTTTATTATTCTCTTCACAAACAATGATAAATAAAATTAGTCTTTGTGCAATCCTACAAAGATACTTGATTAACTAAATCATTATTTCTTTCTAACTTGTTAAGCAATAATTTATTTATAGAACAAGAGCTTCGTGCTGATAACGTGTTATGAAAATAAACCAAAATAGAGAAAGGAAGAACAAGAGAGTGAGAGAATGAGAGAAGATGTGAAAGCCTTTGTATTATTCTCTTCACACTAGTGTTACATTGCACAAAGGACTAAGTCCTATTTTTAGGGTACAAATTGGTAATTGAATAGTCAATAGTAAAAAACGACTAACCATCCACTCACATAAAGGGACTTAATGGAATGTGGAAGCCTAATGGTGGACATCCACTAGTTATATTATTCATAACATCGCATAATTTTTTACTCTATTTTAGTTTTATTGTTAATTATTAGTTTACTAAATTAATTTAAATTTTGACCAAAAATTTAATATCTTCCATATTAATTTTTAAAAAGTTTTCTTAGAAATTCAATTAAAGATTTCTAAATGGCGATACTTGTTTTTAACTACAATGTGAAAAAATACATAAAATATAATTAAATTACATTTTTTATCAGTATAATTAAATTACATTGTATCTAGATAGACATTACTATCAGATTATATATAGTTCTTTTTTTTTAACAAGAACTAATTTAGTTCTATTCACTGAAAAGTAAACTGAATATAAATAAAATAGGTACAAACCTTTAGATTGGTCTTATAAATAATTAACTTTATCATTTATTTTTGGTGTAAATCGGATATCCACTAAAACTAATCCATCGAGCCGGGTAGGTCAATAACAATGGAAAGTAAAGGTCTCCCTCAAGAGTTTTAACGCTGCTGCTTATTAAATTTTTTAATTAAATCCTAAAACAATTTTCATGAATATTTCTGGTCTTTTAAATATCATTTTTCTTTTCTAACATGTGGATTTAACATTTCTCTTTCTCTTTCTCCTAAATACCATTTGGTCCTGGGTTCGATCTCTATCCGGTGCGCATGGAAAAAAAATTTGGGAGATGTCAGCCCCTTAAATGGATCTCCAATTAATACCTCGAATGATTAGTCTCCACAGTTACCGTACGTGGATGATACTTTGATTTACCAAAAAAAATATTAAATTTTTAAATTTCATGATTTATAATAAATACATTTTTATAAGCAAATATTAATGTTTAGTAATTAGTTAGGGGAGAGACAAAATTGTTAATTTCGAGAACTTGAATTCTTGACTCCTTAAAATCCTTCATATCCCTTATTATTAAATTAATCGTTTATGTTTCAATAACAGATTCAGTCAAAAAAAACATTTTTCTTTCGGTAAAAAAACGTTTTTCCATAATGAATATGTACTTATACTTTCCTCTTACAAATGTAAAGTGATGCTATATATCACGATAAAGGTTCCCGAAAATTTAACGAAAAGGAATTCGATCATTTAACGATATGTCGAACCATACATGTCGGTTATAAAACAAAATAATTGGATTTAGCCTCTCACTTATAAACAAGTTTAATCCCTTATTAACATGATTTAATTTCATGAGAAACTTCTTTCTTTATCTAAATTATAGAAAAATGTTATTTCATGGAAAGTTAAAATTCATGTTAATTTTCACTATTTATTATACCTTAATCATTTAATCATTTTTTGTCTTTACAATTTTTTCCCTCTTTATCACAACCTAGGATCATGTTTCACCATTGATCATTTCATACGCAGGAGTTTGTGCACGAGCAATAATACTTTTTTCTTTGAAATGGAAGAAATATTTATCATATAGAATTTCAAGTTTCTATTGATATTTTGTTTGTTCACAAATTTTGAAATTTAACACATCAAACAACTTTTATTAAGAGGGATGGAGAAACATGATTTTAGGGGCAGAGTAACTTAAAAGTAAACATAATTTCATGTGACTAAGCCTCAATTATTTCTTCTTTTCTTTTTTGCATCTCGCTTTTTTATTCCCACCACTGGTTCCTGCGCAAGGAGCATCATGTATTCTGATATCTCGAGATCATGAAGATGCGATTTCACCCTATCCTTAAGCTCTATACATGAATCTTTCAATTCTTTAAGCTTAGATAGTTGGGTCGTATCATGATGTTTTAAGGCCTCATCATGCTCCTTACCCTTCTTTTCACTCTCACGGATTTGGGCCAATACACCAGCAAGTTGTAGATTCAGATTGTCCATAGTTGAAACTTCTGAAGAGGAGTTGTCTGGGGAAGCATTTGGCTTGGGATCTTGTTGAAGATACTTGGTAGCAACGACATCGACAGATGGGTGCCCAAAAGAGTAAGGTTTGTTTCCAGGAGAGAATACAACAATAGCAACATCTATGTCGCACAAGATTGACAACTCATTTGCTTTCTTGAATAAGCCTGTTCGACGCTTGGAAAATGTCACCTGTCTTGTGTTTGGATCTTTCACCATCTCAATCTCAATTTTACGACGACCCATGATTCCTTCACCTGCTAAAACTAAAAAGATAAAAACACAAGTGATTAGAAATTAGGGATTGTTGTAATGTGTGGCTATATGCTATCCCAACACCCTTATTTATATTGCAAGTTTAGAAAGAGGTTCATTGTTTCTAATATTGCATTTAATATCTTAATTTTTTTCACTTATGGACATTATTTTCACTAATATAGAAATGTTTTGTAACTTTCTAATTTTGTGAAATTGGTCCTAAATGTTTTAAACTTTAATTTGTTATTTCTTATTTTTTAATTCAAATATACTAATATATTAATGGGCATATTAACTTTTTTCAAAAACTGAGAATCTAATTCTTATCTTTATTATGTGTTATTAATTATATTATTATCACAAATATAGAGGTGTTATTAGAATGATCATTTTATCTCGAAGCACTTAGATGAGATGGTAAGAGTCTCTTTTAGCGTAACCAAGCTTCTGCACTAAAACCCTCACACAAATACATTTATACGTTATAATCACATCTCCATCCATGATATATGCACTAAAACTTCATTGGTATATATTTCTATTTTGCGCTAACCAAAAACTTTTCAAAATTTTAACTATTTATTATATTGAGTTAATTCCATTCAACTGAATTGACCTGAATGATTATTTTTAATTTCTAAATATGGACCCAGTTCTATATCCTCAATAAAAAAATATCCTACCGTCAAAACAACAACAAAAATATCTTAATATTAGGTAAATTTTAATTTTTTTTAATCATATTTTTCCTAAAATGTTTTCTTTATAAAAATGCATCACTTAGTAAGCATTCTTTTTAAAGATATCAGTCTCATTAAATTGGGCTATTTTAAAGTAAAAAAATATCTAATTTTGAGCCGGCTCAATATGACTGAATTAATTTTTCCTGTTAATGTCTAATTGAATATTTTATAAGAAAAAATTAATGGCATTTAATTATGATTTAAAGATTTGCTTAGTAATACTCTCTCCGGTCCACAATATACAGGAAATTTTTTTTGTGTTTTGGTGGTTCAAAGTATAAGAAATAAACATTTTTTTAAAGTGTATTAATTGTCTAATTCCATTTCTACACCTATTTACTTAAAAAGAATGTTTACGAGATTCATTTATATATTTTCCCATGCGGTTTAACCTTATTACTTTAAAAATAATGTTTACGAGACTTAATTTAAATTTTATAAAATGGATAGTTTTGGAAAGAAAGGTTGATTTCAGCTTTAATAATTGAAAATGACAAGTTTCAATGTTATTCCGTGGTATGTGAGATGTCTGATTTTTTTCACTTATATTATAGACTGGAGAGAGTATTTCAAGTCTATTTTTCAAATGCATCTAATATGTTAGTAAAATGTTGATAAGATTTTTGGAAAACCATTAAAGAATTTGGATTTTTTAAAATTTATCATGAAGTACTGAATATGTACTTATACATTTTTTTTTACGCAAATATGTACTTATACATGAGCAACCCAATTTTAAAATATTGAACATAAAATAGATTTTATCTTTTTGCCACACCATCAATAATTCTAAACACGCCTCCTTAAAAGTTATTCATCGTATTTTTTATCGGTAAAGTTATTCATCGTATAAAGCACCATAAAAATTACAATATAAACAAAAAAAAGTTGAGTAGAACAAAAATAGAAAGTAATAAAAATAGAAAAGGTGTAGATTATACTTTAGATACTTACTTATAGAAAATTTATATTAACATATTTAAATATTCATCCTATAATAATTTATAGAAGAATCACTTTCCATAAAAACTCAATTTCTTAATAATATATCATTCCTTCTTTAAATACTAATAAATCTTGATGTAAAGATTAATACTTTTTATTTAAAGTATTCATTTCTTTGTAATAAGTATATTTTTATCTTCATTTTATCATATTTTTATTTACACTTTAATATTATTTCAAGTAAAATAATTAACCTCTTCATGATATATTTCCACCATAAATTGTAATATTAAATAAATTTTCATGTAAATATTAACATATTGATAATTAATAGGAAAAACATGCTAATTACGGTTTTATTGACATATTAATTTAAAATAGAAAAATTATTTAAGCACTAGTGCAAAATAAGGAAAAGAAATAGACATTTAAAGTCACGCGCTCAGATGCCTGCCTTGATATAAGGACGCGGTGGCAAACTTGTAATAAA
The DNA here is from genome assembly GCA_020916435.1 of Oxytropis ochrocephala. Taxonomy (NCBI): domain Eukaryota; kingdom Viridiplantae; phylum Streptophyta; class Magnoliopsida; order Fabales; family Fabaceae; genus Oxytropis; species Oxytropis ochrocephala. The sequence continues at coordinate 90,275,885 of CM037088.1, forward strand.
CTCGAAAACTTTTTTTGGCGCGCTAGTGTTTAAGTCAAGCGTAAAATATGCGTGACTTCAAAAGTGGAAAATTTTAACATTTTAAGACAAACCGTAATATTGCTTGACTTCAAAAGTATTTCACAATTAAAAATAAAAAAATAAAAACGTAAAACACATCAAACAATATGCGTCAACTTCACCAAGTTCTCACTCTCGTGAAAGCATTGCGCATCGCAATCTCTTCCGCGTTGCCATCGTCTTTCCTAACTCATCGTCACTGTCGCCTTCCTAACTCGCCGTCACCGACACCGTTCCCTTCCTAATTCGTCGTCACCATCACCAGTGTGCGTGTTTTCTTCAGGTACCCCTCTTTCTACTTTCTAGGGTTTTTTATGTTCTTGTTTCACTTCCATTATTTTTCTTCTGGATTTCGGGGTTTTGCATTTTGAGTTGGGATTTTCTTCTGGATTTGGGTTATTTTGTATTTTGTGATAAATGGTATAGGTATAAAGGGGTTGATGATAGTAGCAGTGACCTTGAAGTGTGTAAACAATCAAAAAAAGCAGATTAATGGTGTTTAATGATTAAGTTCATAGTGTGGATATATTTTTCCTCCATATCTTAACATTATTCATATTTCTGTGCAGGCACTTGACATTAATAGCTTGTAGCGATTCTACTAGCTGAAATGTGCTGGTTTCTTGCTCCTTTTTGTGGCTAGTTCGGTTGAGTGTAGTGGAAGAACTTTGGAGTCGGTGGCGATGGCGGGAAGGTGGCGAAGGCGACTTACGATGCAAATATGTGGAAGCTTCTTCGAGAGTACAATCGGTGTTAGTGGTTTCATCGGATAATGTTGGATCGAACCACTTCAAGGGATAAGGAGGGCACCGCACGAAGACTCGATGGTGGTAATGGGAAAAACTCGTGATGAAGCGCTCTATCATCCATGATTCGGAGAAAACCGCAACAAAGCTTTCCTTAACCTTGTTCCACTCCTTGTGGTAAACTCTTCATTTATCCCATTCCACTTGCTTTGCTTCAATTAAGCCTTTCTACTTAAAGGAGGATACAAAAGAAGGAACAATTTACTTAGATTTTTAATACTTGAAGTTTGCTTGAATTAGGGAACGTGGCATTGATTTTCACCAACGGTGAATTGAGGAGGTTAGCGAATGGATTGCCAAATACAAGGTCAAGTAACATGTCCTGTTTCTCGTAGTGTTTTGTATTGCTTGCTATATAATCATCCTCTGTGGTTCTTTGTGATAATTTTCATAATGTTTAATAATGTTGATCATTCTTTTTCCATGCCTCTATAATAGCTATGTTTAAGTGATGTTTTTTATGCTATTCAAACAACACAATTGATCACTTGATCACGGGAGTTTATTTTCTATCCTTTATTGTACTCTTGAGTTTCTTATGGATTTGTGATGTAGGTGAAGGAACAAAATTTCAAATCCTTATATCCTTGTATTGAACACTTATGATTCTTTACATTTGTTCACTTGAGGTTTTCTATGGCTTTTCACCGAATTGATAGTTACATTAATCGAGATTGTCATATACAATTCGGGTGATTTGCTTTGCGATTTTATAGCGAGAGAAGTCGTATTATTAGAGCTTAATTTTGTATGCTTTTAAGTTTGCGATCGTGATTCTTGTGATTCTCAAGAGTCTTTGATTTTTCAATCTTTGATTAACGCATTGATAGTCTGTCATTTCTTGTTGATAATACACTTTTAACTGAATCATTTGATAACCAAATTTGTTATTTGCTAGCTGACATTGGGAAACTTTGAAAGTTTGCTGATTTGTTTGCTAACGTTGACGAGCTGTTGCAGATTGTTGCGTTGATCTTGAATGGCGTTTTTCAGAAGCGTCGCTGCACTTTCCCGGCGTCGATCTAGCGTGGTAAGTGATAATATTCCATTCTTATTCTTTTTGTTCTTCTAACTTCTTTGCGTGCTTTTTTCTTTCTTTTGAGCAATTTATTCCGGCTTCGATCTTACTTTTTACCTAACCATGCAATAGGTTGCTTATTTAGGATATTGGAATGTGATACAAGTTTTAGGGTGAAGCTTGATAATATGAACCATATTGATCATTTCATCTACTCAACTTGGAGACCATGTTCCGTATTAAGTGGTTGGGCTTACGGTTTATTGTATTTTTAATATTTTGGTGTCAACATCATATCATATATCTTTGGTTGACAAGATATTAGTCAAATGCATGTTGAATTGCTAAAGAAATTTTTAGTTTGCTAATGATATTTTTTGAGCAAAATATAATACATTTATTTTATATAGAATATGTATGTTGCTAGATTTAATGAATTTGATGTGGGGCCAAATTAGTATATGCACGAGGATCACCCAAAAGCTAAAAAGAATTAAAACTTAAATAAACACTTTTGAAGTCAAGCATTTAAAATGTATGTCTTAAAAACATAACTTTTAAAGTCAAGCATTTAAAACGCCTGACTTAAAAATATCTTTAAAGTCTGGCGCGTGACTTTAAAAGCTATCCACAGAGGCTGGTCTAGAGAGAACACGAGGAATTAAAGTCAGGCGGTTAAAAGTCTGACTTAGAAACAAACTTATGAAGTCAGGCACTCGCGCGACTTTAAATCTCCTGACATACGAAGTCGCCTTAATAGAAGTCACGCTGGCGCGTGACTTTAAATGTCCAATTTGTCTGACTTTAAATCCCTTTTCTGCACTAGTGAAGAGAATATATTTATGATATCTATTACGGTTTTATGAGGTATTTAAATTAATTTTTTTGATTTTTTTTGTATAAACCAAGTATATTCTCTGCACGCAACTGCAGAGACTAATCTCTCGAGCTGGGTAGGACCACAATGAGTGGCAAAGCTCTTATTCAAGAGATTTAACACTGGTGCATGTCCAAGGTTGAGTATATATTATGCTAAATTATAGTTTTGGTTCCTGATCGTATCGGACGAATAGAGATTGAATCGCCGCTGCAGTTCTGCTGGTCGGTCGCTGTTGAGAGATCTGGACCGGTCTTGAATGCCCTCGGGTGGTACCTGCAAAGACACTCTGACGCTCTAGTCAGAGGTGTGCTATCGGCCAGGATTCATAAGGGGTAGATAACGTACCTAAAGCCACAAGCGAGTGTGGTATATATACCGTTGGTAGGCAAGGCGCCCTGGCCGTTAGCGTGTCTTGCGAAGCACGCCAATCGTGGCCGTTTTGGGCCTGCCGTGGTGAGTTGGGCCGCAGGCCCATATGGTGCTCCGAAGGTCTGTTTACTCTAGACTGCTCTTTTGGGCCTATTGGCCCACTCCGAGAACAGTTGCCCCCAAGCCTAGGTCGCTTAAGGGCGGGCTAAGGCTTAGATCGTTGCCCTCGTGTCATGCGCGGCCGACCTACAGGGAGCGACTTAGCGCAGCCTATTCGAGGCTTGATTCGTTTCCCCCTGTCTAGCCTCGCGCGCCAACTGAAGAGGCGATCGATCGTGCTTGTTGGGGTGTGGTCATTGCCACTCTGTTGGGATGTGGTCATTGCCACATGTCGATGTGGTTGCCGCCACTCACGCCGGAATGTGGTCGCCCACTCACGATGGAATGTGGTCGCCGCCACTCACGCCGATATATGGCTGCCACTCACGTTGGAATGTGGTCGCTGCCACTCACATTGGGGTGTGGTCGCTGCCACTCACGTTGGAATGTGGTCGCAGCCACTCACGTTGGTGTGTGGTCGCTGCCACTCACGTTGGAATGTGGTCGCTGGCACTCACGTCGGGATGTGGTCGCTGCCACTCACGTTGGAATGTGGTCGCTGCCACTCACGTCGGGATGTGGTCGCTGCCACTCACGTTGGAATGTGGTCGCTGCCACTCACGTCGGAATGTGGTCGCTGCCACATGTTGGGATGTGGTCGCCATCGTAGCGGCCACGATTATTGTCGACGTTTGTTGCAGGCCGTTCGGTGGCCGCATTCGTTGTAGGTCATTCGATGTCTTACGCTCGTAGTGAACCACTTCGTTGGCTTACGTTTGTTTGGGCCATTCGATGGCACTCGTTGTAGGCCGATCGGTGGCCTTACGGTCGCTCTGCTACTACTCGCATGGTGAGCAACCGGTCATACATTTTTGCATGCAAAATAAATTACAAAGTACGACTTTTAAAGGTCGGGCCTCAGTAAAAACCCTAGTGGAGAAAAAGAGCGCCCGCCTGATATTTATTCATAGGTCGATAGTCTGCCCTGTTATCACAAGGATTGTCTTGTTCTTTAAGCGACCTATCCTGCTCTTCCCTGGGCCGTGCGCGGTCACCCTTTCTAGCGAGCAGTGCTTCTTCGTAGGCCATATGGTTGTTGGCCCTTCGTAGGAATATGATCAGATCCATACGATTTAGGCCAAACTCTACTGCAAATCTGTGGTCCGGTTTCATACCACGTTTGAGATACTTCAGCTTGTCTCTATCAGTCAGGTCGCGCACCTGATCGGCCTCGGCGTTGAATCGCTCTATGTACTGTCTCAATGATTCATTGTCCCCTTGGATAATCGTATCCAAGTGCTCTTCATGCCGTTCTTGGCATCTGTTGGCCAGGAACATTCTGACCAGGCCATCCCAGAAGGAGATGGTGTTGGGACGCAAAGTTTCCCACCATTCCAATGCTCGCTCCTCCAACGACTGTGGAAAAGGTTTTCATTTCATGATTGGACTCAGCTCCCTATAGCTATAGTAATTGTTGAAGGACCTCAGGTGTTTGTCTGGGTCCCCCCGGCCATTGAATTTATTCAGATTGGGTGGCTTCCTCAAGTCTCTGGGAACACGGTAACGACGTATTTCCCTCGTAAAGGGACTATGGCCGTTCGACAGGTTGTTGGGCGCGAACAGTTGCATGGCGAGGAAGGCTCCGTTGGTCGGCATTCCGAAGAGTCCGTTGATTGATTGGCCCAAGAATCCTTCATTTGTCGGCTGCCCCCCGTACTGAGGCAGGAGCCGTGAAGAAGATCGCTCTCTGGGGCGCTCAGATTGGCGTCTCCTGGGTCGATTAACGACCTGAGATACATCTCGGATCTCTCCGTTGCGATAGGTGCGAGTTTCGTCATATGAGTCCCAAGAGCGGCTTCTCGATCTTCGAGAATCAGAGGATTCACAAGAAGAATGTCTAGCAGACAAGCGATCCGATTCTGGGTGATAACTGGATTCTGTGTAGTCGCAGACATATGAGGGGGAATGGCGTCTGTGCACGTTCCTACGAGCGGGCGACCTATGCGCCCTGCTTCTGCGTACAGGCGATCGACGAGAGGTGCTTCCACGGTGGGGGGCGTTCCTTCGAGGAGGCGTCCTATGTCTACGAGATGGGTGACCCTGAGCTGAGGATTCTTCGTTGGCCGCTCGCTAGTGGATCGACATCGACCCTCTCTCGTAGCGCGAGATCATTTCATCTCGTTCAGCAATGAGTTGATTCTTGGTTTGAAGTATTTGCATGAATGCCTGGCATCGACGAGCTTGGCCGGGATTTGCTGTTGTAGAGCCGGCTGCCATACTTGTTCCAGGATTTGTTCTCGGTCGCCCTGCACCGAGAGCTCTTGGCGAGGATTGCCTTGCGATTCGTGAACGATCCACCGCATACCCTGCAGGGTTGGGCGAGGCGCGAACGCTTACGCGAGCAGGATTGAGTCGTGATGATGCTCGCGTAACGGGCTGTTTTTGCGGCGACATTGTGAAGGTAGGATAGCGCTCGGGCCTCCCACTGTGGTCGCCAATTGATCGTACCAGACCAATAGAGATTGAATCGTCGCTGCTGTTCTGTTGGCCGGTCGCTGTTGAGAGATCTGGACCGGTCTTGAATGCCCTCGGGTGGTACCTGCAAAGACACTCTGACGCTCTAGTTAGAGGTGTGCTATCGGGTAGGATTCACAAGGGGTAGATAATGTACTTGAAGCCACAAGCGAGTGTGGTATATATACCATTGGTAGGTAAGGCGCCCTGGCCGTTAGCGTGTCTTGCGGAGCACGCCAATCGTGGGCCGTTTTGGGCCTGCCGTGGTGAGTTGGGTCGCTGGCCCATATGGCGCTCCGAAGGTCTGTTTGCTCTAGACTACTCTTTTGGGCCTATTGGCCCACTCCGGAACAGTTACCCTATTTTCAAAAATTCAGACATTTGGTCCCCCTATTTTAAAAATCAGACATTTAGTCCCCTGTTTTAAAAAACTCAGAGATTCAGTCCAAAAAGGGGGGGTTTTCAAAAAAATTACTGACGTGGTGATAACTATCATTTATGATGGTTATTACTTGCTCTTTAAGCTTGATTTTAGGTGAATTAATAAGCATGTTGTGTGATTTCTCTATTAATTAAGTGTTTAGGTTAGAAATAATTGTGCAGGACTGAATTGGTTTTAATTGGGCATTTTGATGCCCTTGTGCGTGTAATTGTGTTTTGGTTAAGTGCTACAGCAACAGGTGCGAGCGCAATTGTGAAAATGTGAAAGATGAGAGAGAAAGATCAAGGAAACACAGAAATTAAGGAAAGGACAAGTGTCAGAGCTAGAGAAGCACGGAAAGATATGACCTCATGAGAATCTTCCATAATTGCCCTTTACCCTAGGGAATTGTACCTTAATTAGGTCATTTTTAGGGTTGTGTACGAGGAGACACTATATAAGGAAGTTTTCCATTCCCCATTTGTATGCTCTTCCGTCAGGAAGGAAGTTTAGAGATAGCCTCCCCTCTTTGCGTGCAAGCTCACCTTTACATTACCAAATTAATTCATTGCTGAGACTATTGCTGCAGCATCACTGGAGTTACATTTTCTTGGTGGATTCTACCTTGAACGAGCTAGATCAGTCCTCCATTGTCATCTTTGGAGTTCTCCTACTGTTCTCCCTTAGTAGTATACATTCTTACCTTGAAATTTGTAATATGACTTCTACTATCTTGTTTAAGTTAATTTCCATGTTTTGTAAGCTCAATATCAGCTAAATACTCATAGTTGAGATGCTGGATCTGATGTAGTTGATTTATTATGTGATTAATAAAGTATGTTCAATGTTATGCAATTTACCTTGTGTGTGACACTATTTCCATTTTAGAGTAGGATTGGCCGTCTATTCTAAATAGCATTTATAAATTCAGAGATGGTTTGTAAATTTATTTCACAAGGTAATATGGGTAGTGTTCATTAAAAGAGATTTTAATCTTCCTTGCTTAAACCCTAGAGATAGGAGGGCAAAACCCATAAGGTGAATACCGCCGGTGCTCAAGCAGCCTAGGAGGTACTTCTTTAGGGTTTAGAGATAAACTCTTGCAAGGAAAACCTAGTGTGAAGTATTTGAGAAAATATGTCTTAATGCTGCAGCACCTATTGATGAAGCATTGAACGTACCCTTAATTGCATTTTAATGAAGCTACTGAAGTGAATGCATCTCAACTTGTTCTCATCATTGATTCTCATTACCCTTTACTTTTACTACTGTTCATGTTACTCAAAAACTTGAGTGTCATTTACTTTATCACTAATTTGTTAGCCAAATTAAACTTTCAGGATTAAGCATAATTCCTCGTGGGAACGATCTCACTTACTCTATATTACTTGTTTGGACAGTGTACACTTGCACTACCACATTTTACACAACAAGTTTTTGGCGCCGTTGCCGGGGAATTATAGTTTAATAGACTGTTTAATTAGTTAGCAACTTAGTGTCTTTTGTTACTAATTCTATTTGTGTTGTTTCCGTTGCTACATCATTAGATTGCTGCAACATTTGTTGCTGCAGCATATGCACAGGCCTAGACGTAACACACCAGAATTTCAGTTGTACCCAGCGATAGAAAGACATTTTAGAAGATTGAGAAGAGTTCACAGTACTCCAGGACTTATTGAATTAGGACGAGCTGCTGCTATGGCTAGTCCCCACAATTCTAAGCATGGTGATCCTACTCCACCACCTTCACCACCTCCTACAATCCAAGGCGCTGGAGATTTTAGAAGACAAGTTCTTGAAATGGGCGTTATAGGCATAGCTAATGATAGGGATAGACCTATGAGGGACTATGCAGTTTTTTACCCTCAAACTATGGAAACAGGCATAGTGAGGCCAGAGATTGCTACAACTCACTTTGAATTTAAGCCTATGATGTTCCAAATGCTTCAAACAATTGGGCAGTTTGGTGGTGGTCCCCTTGAAGACCCACATCTGCATTTGAAACAATGTGTTGAGGTTTGCAGTAATTTCATTCTCCCTGGTGTTACAAATGATGCTTTTAAGCTGAAATTGTTCTCTTATTCCTTGAAGGATAGAGCTAAGCCTGGCTTAACTCCCCAGAGCCTAACTCTATTGTTACTTGGAATGAGATGGCTGAAAATTTATGACAAAGTATTTTCCTCCAATAAAGAATGTCAGGATGAGAAATGAAATTACCTCTTTGTTGTGCGAAAAGTAGTTGTGCAAGTGTACACAATCGCAACAAGTAATATACTGATAAGTAGAGTTCGTCTCCACAGGGATTGGTATTAATTTTAGAGTTTAAAAAGGAATTACACTTAGAGGAACAAGTAGCAAATAGTTTGAGTAACAAAGTTTCAGTTGAACAAAGATTGCAAAAGTAACTAGTTAACAATGAGTTAAAATATGAGAGAAATAAGTTGGATTGCTTTCACTACGTAAATTCCCAGAAACAAGACGCTATAACGTCACACGCTATAGCGTTAAGCGCTGTTGCAAATATTTTGTGCCTTTCAGTCACTAGCGCCAGGGTTTCATTACAAGATGCCTATGTCTAGGTTCTAAATAAGTTCACCCCTGTATATTCAAGATCCCACAGCTTAAGCTTTATAAACTATTGCAACTTCTATGTCTAGAGGAAGCAAAAGTTGGCTAAATGTCTTTAACCAACCTTCTCGTTTATATTAACCCTTGAGTTCTTTCTATGGTTCATGTCTGAATCCACAGAAGTTCTTGTTTTACGTGGCCAAATATAAAACAAGGTTGAAAGTATTATAACACAAGGATTAAAACACAAAACGTGAGAAATTATATACGTAATATTAAAGGTTCATTACAAGCTTATAGCAACCCAACTCAAAGAGTTTAGCTCATGTTGAGCATCATCAAAATAACACAAATACAAATACTTGCATTACCGTAGGTAAGAAGGAAAATACAAGTGCAAAAGATACAAGCTTGAAGTCTCCTAATCATCCACGCAGAGATGGTTCATCATCAGCCTTACACCGTGAGAAATACAGAGATTACAAAGAAAGACAACTAAAAAAACGCCAAAGCTTCAAAAGTGTATCAATGGAGAAGAAGAAATGTCACGTTCTCTCTCTCTACCAATACTCTCTCTAACTCCGAATATCCTGAGGTATGGGAAGGGAAATCAGCATCCTAGTATATCTAGCATGTGGTACAAAACTTCTCCAAAAGTCAAGAAAGGTGATGTTTGCTTTTTCACCAACTCCACTATTCCTTTACTCATGCAATGACAAGTGTCCACACAAATCCAATAAAATCCGCACATGTCAGCAAGCACAGTGGACACAAGATATGGAACATGGATTAATGAGCTTGGCGCCAAAATTGCACTTTTCCTTTAGATGCTCAGCTGATCTGCCCTCTTGACGCTATAGCGTTAGACGCTATAGCGCTAAACACTGCACTACTTCACAAAATACATCAAAACAATCACAAGGGCACCAAATGTGCCAATTTCATAGCAAAGCAGTGTTTAGCCCTTCCTCACCTAATATAAACAGAAATACAATAAATACTATACTAATATTACTTGAGAACTTACTTAATCTAATGATTAGAGGCATAAATAACTCATATAAATATGAGTTATCACTCTTTCAAACAAACCAAATTTGAAACCTTGTTTGAAGCATGGGAAAGATGCAAAGAATCACGAGAAAATGTCCTCATCATGTTATTCCTATCATTATCCAAATGGAGACTTTCTACAATGGTTTGGAAACTCAAACTAGGCTCATGCTTGATGCCTCATCTGGAGGAGTTCTACTCAATGGATCTTATAATGATGCTTACAATTTAATTGAAGATATTGCTGCAAATAGCTACCAATGGCCTACTGCTAGGTCAAGTGTTCAAAAGAAGGTGACTGGTATACATGAAGTGAGTGAGGTCACTGCCTTGTCTGCTCAAGTGGCTTCCCTCTCCAATATGATCAAGAATATGAGTGCACCTAGTGCTGCAACAACATCTGCTGCAGCAATTCAAGCAATTGTACCAGCAATTGAACCAGCTCCATGTGGTTCCTCTCCAAGTTGTGTTTATTGTGGAGGAGGTCATCTTTATGAGGAGTGTCCTGCGAATCCTATCTCAGTCAATTATGTTGGGTACAACAAAGGTAATAATCCATACTCAAATACTTACAATCATGGGTGGAAGAATCATCCTAATTTCAGGTGGAGCAACAATGCGGCAGCAACACCTACTGCAGCAACTACTCCAGCACCTGTTGTGCCACCAGGATTCCCTGCTCAATCAAAGCAAACTGCTCCTGAAACTGATAACTCTATGGAGGTCATGCTTAGAAAATGAAAGTGCATGTACATTTGGTGAAATCAAAGAACACTTTCTTGATGAGCACTTACTGGCTATAAGTGCTGCAGCACCGTGATATGCTGACATTGTCAATTTTCTGGTTAGCAAGGTGGTCCCTTGTGATATGAACTACCAACAAAAGAAGAGGTTCTTCCATATTGTCAAGCAATATTTCTGGGATGAGCCCTTCCTCTACAAAAAGTGCACTAACCAATTGCTAAGAAGATGTGTGGCTGATGAAGAACAACAGAAGGTGCTGCAGCAATGCCATGCTGCAACATATGGTGGACACTTTGGAGGTATGAGAATAGCAGCAAAGGTGCTACAATATGGTTACTACTGGCCTACCATTTCAAGGATGCCCATGAGTTGGTTAAACAATGTGATAATTGTCAAAGGAGTGGGAACATCTCCAATAAGCAAGAAATGCCATTAACCAACATTCTAGAGATTGAACTCTTTGATGTTTGGGGCATGGATTTTATGGGACCTTTTCCCCCTTCATTTGGCAATACTTACATCCTTGTTACTGTGGATTATGTGTCAAAGTGGGTTGAAGCGGTTGCTTTGCCTAACAATGAAGCTAAGTGTGTCAGCAAGTTCTTGCAAAAGAATATCTTTACAAGGTTTGGTACTCCTAGGGCTATAATCAGTGATGAAGGAATCAGTGATGAAGGATCTCATTTTTGCAACAAATTGATTGAGGCTCTCTTGCCAAGTATGGGGTCAAGCACAAAATTTCTCTGACATATCATCCCCAAACTAATGGCCAAGCTGAGTTATCAAACAGAGAGATCAAGAGAATGCTAGAGAAGATGGTAGGGCCTACAAGAAAGGTCTATGCCAAGAAGCAAGGCACTGCAACAAGGTCAAGCCCAAGGACAAAACAAGGAACCCCTGCACCCTAATCTTCATTTATTTTATGTTTTTAGTTGTTTCAGTTGTTGTTTTTAGTTTGTTGTTTCTGTTTGAATAAACCTGTTGAGTGGCCCATGTCTATGTTAGCACTCAACAATTGTGTTTAGTTAGTGTGTTTGTTAGTATTTGCTTCTGTTTTTGTTGTTCTATAGCTTTCCCCTTAGTCTTTATGCAAAGGAGGACACTTTGCCTGATTCTAAGTGTGGGGAGCTATACTTAGGTCGTGTACTCTGTTCATTTATTGAAACTGTGGGTTTAACTAGGCATTTCAAGTCTATGGTCAGTGCTCCTAATTTATTGAAACTGAACAACTCACGCTATAGCGTTTGGCGCTATAGCGCTTTGAACACTGATAACAGATTTATTTACTAGCTGCAGCCCCCTCATTACTCGGCTCCACAGCAATTATATATATATATATATATATATATATATATATATATATATATATATATATATATATTTTTTTTTTTTTTTTTTATGAGGCTTTGCCTCTTTGCCTTTGGGGACACCGAGAGCTCTTATTTCTGAAACTACAACACACACATATTTACACTGAACTTCTAAGTCACTGACCACCCTAAGACCTTCGTACCTAACCTTTATATAGCCTAAACACCCCCAAACTTTGCTTTAAAAACTCTTCAAGTTTTTAGTCAAGCCTTGATGTCACCTTGGTTAACCAGGACTGACCTAAGCATCAGATAGTCCTAGGCTAACTAAGTTTTTCCTTAAGCACAGAGATTTTTTATGTGTGGGAGCAATAATAAACAAAGATTTTCTAAAAGCATGGCTCTCTTACTCACTCACACATCATCATTAAAATTAGCCCAAAGAGAATGCATTCAATGATTATACTTAAAAATGAAACACATGAAACAGATCATTGATAACTTTAGGCCCTCCCATTAAACAAAAGTGAGCAGTGTCCTCACTGCTCTTAAAGAACTAGGGAGAAGCCTAAGACAAAACAGAACAACATAAAACAAGTCTTTAAACATTTGTGAAGCGCAAGACAGACGCTATAGCGCTTCACAACTTATTGGAACATACAGCAAAATTAAAAACTACTACTACAGCAGAATGCTAAAATCATTTCTTTGTTAGACCAGACCTGGTCCTTGAACCGACACGAGTAGGCTGAGGAGGCTTTGCAGCCTTTTTCTTCTTCTTCTCTTCCTTCTGGCCTTGATCAGGCGCTATAGCATCAGACGCTATAGCGCTTCCACTTGGGGCTTCCTTTTCCTTAGCTGCCTTCATCTCTGCTAACTTGCTAGCAACTTCAGCTTCTTGATCAGATACCTCCTTTTCAACTTCTTGTGCTTCTGGCTGCACACTTTCTTGATCCTCTTCCTCAATCACAGCAAGCTTAGCTCCTGGGCTCCTTCTGGCAGATACATATGTTGGCCTCTTTGTTGCCACGTGCTTCTCCTTCAGAATACGGCTTGGTGTGCCAGATGGCACTGGACCTTGCACTACCTTCCTTGGAGGGCTGTCAGCCATGGCCTGAGCTTCTTCTTCAGAACCTGCAAGAATATTAACCTTTGATTGAGGGCTCCTTTGGGCTCTTTGCTTTAGCCTAGGAGATTTTGTTGTACTTGACACAGATGATGATGGACTTTTTTGTGCTGCAGGCGCTATAGCATCAGACGCTATAGCGCTAGCAGATTTTTCAGCAGGAATTTGGGGATTGAGCTGTTGTGGTGATGCAGGTGGTGGACTTGGTTCTTTTCTTGCTATGGGAGATTGGACAGTGGTTACTCGGGCCGTGTCTTTGGCTCATTTAGATTTGGTGGTTCTTTGTGTAGGTGTGGGTGATGTTTCTTTTGTTGGGATTGGTGGAGGGATGGTTGCTGCAGATTGGGGTATTTCAGGAATAGTTTGATCTTGGGCTGGTGGTGAAGGTGGTCTAGTGGGGCTAGGTGTGGGATCAGCAGGCAATTCCTCATACTCTTCACTCTCTGATCCTTCCTCCTTTTCTGGGCTCTCCTCACCAGATTTCTCCTCACTTTCAGAATCTTCCTCTTCTTCAGAGTCATTTACTTCCTTCATCAGCCTCCTCGTCTCTTCTTCATCTTCTTCACTTAATTCCTCCAAATCTTCAGTGTTTAAGGATTCTTCACTGCTCACCTTTGCTTTCTTCTTAGCAGGACTCCTTCCCTTCTTCAAGGCAGGGCTTCTTGGTCTCTTTTTGAGTGCCTCATCAGAGGCCTTTTTACTTACCCTTTCTTCTTGTTGAGGTGGCTCCTTCACACCTTCTTGATCCTCAATCAACCACTCTGGAAACACAGGGGGCTCCAGTAGTTCCTTTCCCCTGGACAACTTCTCCATGACAGCTTTTTCCCACTCAAACTTTGCCTTCACAAACTTGCACAAGGCTTGTTGGTTCTTTTTCAACTGATTAAGCGCTATAGCATCAGACGCTATAGCGCTAGCACTTCTTAGTATGGGCTTGAACACAGCAGGGATATCTCCTTGAGGGGTTCTCCTCTCATCACGAATCTCAATTTCAACCTCAGCCTGCTTACACAACTCAGTAATTAAACATGGAAAGTAAAGATTACCGTCAGTCTTCAGTCTGCTTTTCTCAATCTCCCTTGCAATGATCTTGCCTACATCAATGCTCTCTCCTTCTAAAATAGCATCCAGCACTATTAACCTGTCCTTCTCCACATTGGTTGTGTGGGAAGTTGGCATGAGTGAATGCCTGATAAAAGTAAACCACATGGCAGCCTCATCCACCAGAAATGCTTTCTTCACCTTAAATTCAGATCCAAACCTTTCCCATGTAGCTTCCTCCACACAAATCCTCTTCTTGACCTCCTCCATTTCGTCACAGCCCCATGTATCAAGCTTTTTCTCCAATGCTTTCCCAGAATACCCTAGCTTGAAGTGTTCATTAATGGCACTTGGACTGAAGTCAACCATTTCACCCCTAACCATGGAATAGGTTTGGGGCTTTCCCCCTTTTGGAGGAGGAATACCTTTGTAAAACTCTCTCACCAGAGGCACCACAAATTCCCCTCTGTGCTTGATGAATTTCTGCCACCCTAGCGCTATAACAGTAGACGTGAACACATCAGGGGCTTTTTCTGTTTTAAAACCCCTTTCTGCGATGAAATTCATCTTCCAGTAACGCGCAGGATCGTCTTTTGGGTCTATGGCTCTAGAGGAACTGGGTTCTGAGGTCTTGGTCTTTCTCTGGGGTTTTTCAATTGAATGCTTCTTCACCATTTTGAGATTTTTGAAGAGATGAAAGTGATTTGTGAATTTTCTGAACTGGAATGTGAGATCGGTTGCAGAGAGAAAAGGAATGAAGTTATGGCTGGATGGGGGTTAGGGAAGAAGAAGAAAAATCAACGGTTAGAAGGAAAGAAAGACAGGGGAGTGGTTGAGTGAGAGTTTATTGGGAATTGAATGAGGTGACCGTTGTTGATGGGGCGGAGTGACTGAAGTGATTGGGGCTGTCACACGTGGGCGCATAGGGTGAAGCAGTTGAAGTGCACAGAGCGCGCGTGCCACGTCATTTATAACTGTCCCTTGCTTTGAAATAACAATGTTTCTTCCTGCCAGCTACCGCCTCTTGACGCTATAGCGTCAATATCACACTTTGGGTCTTCAATTTTCTAAATTCCTCAACACAAAAAATTTTCCTCCTGCACAATAAAATAAAAACAACAGAAATGTTAATTAAAATCTTGGGTGCCTCCCAAGAGCGCTTGTTTAAGAGTCTTGACTGACTTCTTCATTTGATGTTATGGATCTTGAAGATCAATTGAGGTCTTGTCCTCATCACAAAGTGTCACCATGGTACTTTGTTTTACTCTCATCCATTCACCTTGAAAGTGGTGTTGGTTGCTTGATCATATAAATCCACGGCACCATGAGGTAGACCTTGACTAATTTAAAAGGGCGGACCACGGATTTGTGCTTGCCAGAAACAATTTCAATCTTGAATTAACGAGAAGCACTTGGCCTCCTTCATCATCTGCTGCTGCGGATCTTCTGTCATGCCACACCTTTGTTTTTCTTTGTAAATGGTGAACTTTCATAGGCGGCATGCCTAATCTCATCAAGTTCATTTAATTGCGGTAGCCTAGCCTTACCGCCCTATCACGATCAAAGTTGAGCTTTTTATGGCCCAATGAGCTTTGTGTTGCATTTCTCAATAGGGAGGTGGCATGCTTTCCCAAACACAAGTCCGTATGGAGACATTCCCAGAGGTGTCTTGAAGGTCATCTGTAAGCCCATAACGCATCATCCGGATGGATTGACCAATCCTTTCTTGAGGTCCCACCATTTTTTCAAGCATCCTTTTGATTTCTCTATTGGACAATTCAACTTGCCCATTTGTTTGTGGGTGGTATGCGTTGGCAATTTTGTGCCTCACTCCATATTTTCCCAATAGAGACTCAATCAACTTGTTACAAAAGTGAGAACCCTCATCACCGATAATTGCTCTTGGTGTACCATATCCGGTGAATATGTTCTTCTGCGGGAACTTGCCGACCGACTTGGCATCATTGTTGGGGAGAGCCACGGCTTGAACCCATTTGGAAACATAATCCACACCACCACATGTACAAATTCCCATGAGAAGGAGGAAAGGGACCCATGAAATCCATGCCCCATACATCAAAGAGTTCAATCTCTAAGTTGTTGGTTAAGGGCATTTCATGCTTGTTTGAAATGTTCCCGGTCCTTTGACACCTTGCACGACTCTTTACCAATTCCTGAGCAATCCTTGAATAATGTAGGCCAGTAATACCCACATTGCAGCACCTTTGCAGCTGTTCTAGTTCCTCCAAAGTGTCCACCACATGGTGAAGCATGACAATGCTCTAACACTTGAGGTTGTTCTTCTTCTGCAAGGCACCTTCTTATCACTTGGTCTTGGCACTTCTTGTAGAAAAGGTTCATCCCAATAATAATCCTTCACTACATGGAAAAACCTTTTTCTTTGTTGATAATTGGATCTGCGAGCACAATTCTGCTTACCAAGTTATTCACAATATCAGCAAACCACGGAGCAGTATCTTCAGACGCTATAGCGTCTGGCGTTATAGCGGCAACCGCTATAGCGTTACACTTTTTCACTGCTACTGCCAACAACTTCTCATCTGGGAAGATTTCTTTAATCTCACCCTGCGCTGTACCTGCATTTTCTCCTTCAAGTCTAGACAAATGGTCAGCAACTTGGTTCTCCACCCCCTTTTTATCATGAATTTCCAAGTCAAATTCTTGGAGGAGGAGAACCCATCTTATTAGCCGAGGTTTTGCATCTTTCTTTGAGATCAAATACTTGATGGCTGAATGATCTGTAAAAACAATTACTTTTGTGCCAACCAAGTATGATCTAAATTTATCAAAGGCAAAGACCACGGCTAATAGCTCTTTTTCAGTAACTGTGTAATTTAACTGTGCTTCAATAAGTGTTTTGCTTGCATAGTAAATGGAATGAAAGATTTTATCATACCTTTGACCGAGCACAGCTCCCATTGCATAGTCGCTTGCATCACACATGAGCTCAAATGGTTTACTCCAATCAGGAGCAACAATGATAGGTGCAGTAATCAGAGCTTTCTTTAACTTCTGGAAGGCTTCAAGGCATGCATCATCAAAGTTGAAAGTGGTGTCATCTTTGAAGGAGTTGACATAGAGGCTTTGAGATCTTTGAGAAGTCTTTAATGAATCTCCTATAGAACCCAGCATGCCCAAGGAAACTTCTTATGCCTTTGACACTTGAAGGGGGTGGCAATTTTTCAATGACTTCAATCTTGGCCCTATCCACCTCTAAGCCTTTCTTGGAGATCCTATGCCCTAGTACAATTCCTTCTTGCACCATGAAGTGACATTTCTCCCAATTAAGCACAAGATTTGTTTCTTCACACCTTATCAGTATTTCTTCCAAGTTGTCCAAACACTTCAAAAACTATCCCCAAACACGGAGAAGTCATCCATAAAAACCTCCATAGATTTTTCAATGAAGTCAAGAGAATATGGACATCATACATCCTGGAAAGTTGCAGGGGCATTACACAGTCCAAAGGGCATTCTTCTAAAAGCAAATGTGCCATAAGGACATGTGAATGTGGTCTTTTCTTGGTCTTCGGAACTATTGCTATTTGATTATAGCGGAGTAGCCATCAAGAAAGCAGTAATAGTCCTTACCAGCAAGTCTGTCCAACATTTGGTCAATAAAAGGGAGAGGAAAGTGGTCCTTCTTTGTGGCCTTGTTCAATTTCCTATAGTCCATGCAGATTCTCCAACCAGTCACTGTTCTTGTGGGAATTAATTCATTTTTGTCATTTGTGATCACAGTGACACCACCTTTCTTGGGAACACACCGCACGTGGCTCACCCATGCACCGTCGTAAATAGGATATACAATCCACGCATCTAACCACTTGAGGATTTCCTTCTTCACCACTTCCTTCATTATGGGATTAAGCCTTCTCGGCCTTCAATGCTATGTTTAGCATTTTCCTCTAACACAATCCTATGCATGCAGTTGTAGGACTTATCCCATGTATATCGGGCATTTGCCAACCTATTGCCTTCTTGTGCCTTTTCGGAGTTGCAATGAGCTCCACCTCTTGGTTTTGATCCAAACTAGCGAGAAATGATGACAGGTAGAGTCTCATTTTCCCCCAAATATGCATACTTCAGTGCTTGGGTAATTCTTTCAACTCTAGATCGGTGGTTGAATAATAGAAGGCACACTCTTCTTGAGGTTTGAGTTTTCTTGCTCTAGTGACTCATATCTCCTAGCCCAAACCTCATTCACGCTTTGTTTTTCTATTGGAACCTCCTCTTCTTCCAACAATTCATGTTCCTCAGTATTGTTAAGCACCTTTCCCAAGTGGTTGTTAGTTTTTACGAAAATGCTTTTGCACCACTTGGTCAAGTGAAACCACAAAGGAACACTCTTGAAGATTGACATCCGGAAGCTTTAATGCATTCGAACATTGATCTTAACTTCTTGATCATTGACTCTCATTGTCAATTCCCTTTTTGTACATCAATGAGTGTCTTCCCCAGTGGCCAAAAAGGGTCTTCCTAAAATGATAGGTACCTCTGCATCTGCTTCAAAATCTAGAATAACAAAGTCAACAGAAAAACAAATTTATCTACTTTAATTAAAACATCCTCCAAGTATTCCTCGGATAGGCAAGTGACCTATCACCTAACTCGGAGGCTTAGGTAAATAGGTCCGCGCCTCCTATACCCAATTGTGTGTAAATGGACTTGGGCATTAAATTAATACTTGCCCCCAAGTCACATAAAGCACGACCAGAATAAAAATTTCCAATGGAACAGGGTATTGTGAAACTACCAGGGTCCTTTAATTTTCTGGGGAGTTTATTTTGCATCAACATGCTTGCATTCCCGATCATTGCCACGCTTTCAAATTCTCCTAACCTTCTTTTCTTTGTCAAAACATCTTTCATAAATTTGGCATAGTTGGGCATTTGTTGTAATGCCTCAACTAGAGGAACATTAATGTGCAATTGTTTTAACACCTCAAGGAATTTATTAAATTGTTTGTCCTCACGTGCCTTTTTTAACCTTTGAGGGTAAGGGGGAGCAGGATATTCAGGCACCAATTTAGGTTCAGGTGTTCTGTTTGCATTTGACGCTATAGCGTCAGGCGCTATAACGTCTGAAAAATTCTTTTCATTTCCAGCAACACTTGACTCTAAATTTTTGGGTGCAGTAGTTACCTCTTTACCACTTCTGGTGGTTATTGCTTTCACATGCTCCTTGCCTGGTGCATGAGATGGAGAAGGTTCAGTAGTAGATGGGAGTCCACCATTACGCGCTGCGTGAGAGCGAGCGGATGCAATCTGTCCCACTTGATTCTCCGAGTTTTGATGGATGCTTCATGAGTCTGCATTGTTGTTTTACAATCAGCGATGAATGACCTTAGCGAGACTCCATTGAGTTATCCATTGCGGGAGCGGGGAACATTACGCTCTTGGAGGTTGTTGTTGTTGTTGCCTTGGAAAACACGGGGAATAGCGAGAGCACTTGTGCTTGTGTTAGCATTATTTCCTCCCCACCTGAAGTTAGGATGATTCCTCCAACCGTGGTTGTATGTATTAGAATAAGGGTTGTTACCCTTGTTGTAACTGATAACTCATATTTATATGAGTTATTTATACTCACTCACGAATAAATCATGCAAGTTCTCTAGCAATACAAGGTTTAATTAATTAGTTTTATAATGATTTCTCGACGAGTTTTAAGTGAATAAGAGTTTAAATAGATAAATCTGTGCATTTAGGCACCAAGTGGTGCCCTCGAGAGCGCTTTTGATGCTTTTTGTGCTTGTGCGGGAAATTCGATCTTTGAGCGTTACCACGTCCTCACCACGCCTACCAAAGTGCAGCAGAGCAAGGGTGAAAGATCTTAATTTTGGCGCTAAGCAATGATAGTCAAAGATATAAAAGTCGGAAGATCTTCTATTCCCATGAGTGACATTGACGCGAAACACCGTGGCGTTGAGCGATTGTCGGGGAGAAGATAGGAAAGCGGGCTTGGTAGGTGAGCAAGTGACATCGACGCGCGTAAAGCAAGGTGGCTATTTAATGAAGGCTCGCTCTCTCTCTCAGGCATCACCAACCACAATCACAATCATCATCTCCTCCATACATCTTGAAACACTTCATCTTCATTACCCCACCATCCCCATTAAACTCGAAATTAGTTTTGTAAAGAAGATCCGGAAACGGACTTACGTATTTTACCGATCCGAACTTAGTTTTATTTTACGCCCGTTGTAAAGCTCGGGCGTTGTAACGTCTATACAAACGTACATCTTTGAAGAGCTACTTAGTTGCATCTTGTGCACTTAGTTTCTTTTACAGTAATGTATGGTATTTGGATTCTAAATCCACTTCATTCTCAGAAAGATGCTCAACATGAGCTAAGCACTTTGTAGTTGAGTTGTTGTTTTGCTTATAATGAATTTCTAGTCAATTGTTATAAAGTATTGGCGTGCATGTTTTAAATCTTTGTGTGAAAATATTTCCAAACTTGTTTTGAGGTTGGCCTCTTAAAATAGGTAGATTCATAGGTACGCAGGACATGGTCTATGAAAAGAAATCAAAGATTTATATGAGCGAACGGTGCACTAAAGACATTTAGGCATTTTTTTATCTAAGTCTAGACATAGAACGGATAAATAGTTCATAGAACATTCTTTGTGGGTGCTTAAAATACGAGGAGTGGGCCTATTTAGAACCTAGACATAGGACCTCTTATACTTGAAACTCGGCGTTTTGTCTTTGAAAAGCATAGCTCTTTTGCAACAACGTTCAAACGTGGCCACGTCTATACAATATAGCATTTGTACGTTATAACGTGTAGACGTTGTAACGTCTGACTAGAAAGGATTTATTTTGCATACAACAACTCAGCTCACCTCTCATCCATACTCACAACCAACATTTGTTTACTTGCTTTAATCACATCTTTAGCTTTAAAAACAACTCTTATTGTCGATTTGTTACTTGATTTTCTTGTGCTTTGATCTTGAACTTTGAAAAGCAAACCAATCCTCGTGGGAACGATCTCTTACTTGAATCCACTTTATTACTTGTACGATGTGTATACTTGCACTATAATTGCGAAAAATCATACTATTACACAAACGCAACAAGTTTTTGGCGCCGTTGCCGGGGATTGTAGTAATTTTCTTTGTTCAAAGTATTAAAACACAAGTTGAAGGAATTTTACTGTGTTGTTTGCTATTTCTGTGTTTGAACAGGTAGACGTTACAGCGTATGCTTAGTTCCAACTCAAGCTCTAGTTCAAGCTGAACCAAGGAGTGAATCTGAACTGAGTTTGATCCGAACTGAAAGAACTTTCGAGACAACTAAGGAGACAACAAAGGTTAAGAAGAAGGCAAAGAACAACAAGAACAACACCCAACCATGTCGGATCATAACACTTTGGTTCTAGAGGTGGACATACACCAAGAGGAGTCAGAGGACAAGGTCATGGACCACAAACTCATACAGAGACAATAGTTGTTGATGATGAACACTACCAAAGGCAAAGAACTCATCAATGCGGACCACAAGATATGGTCAATGAGCGGGGATAGGCCTATGCGTGATTATGCCGTGCTCAATCCTCGCTCATTTACAAACAGAGCATTGCAAGACCAACCCTTCATCTTCGGTCATTTTGAGTTCAAGCCCATGATGTTCCAAATGCTGCAAACTGCAGGCCAATTTGGAGGTTTCCCTCAAGAAGATCCATATTCTCACCTGAGGCAATTTCTGGATGTGTGCAGCAACTTTATCATCCCTGGAGTCTCAGAGGATGCATTTAGATTGAAACTCTTCCCATACTCACTCAAGGATAAGGCTAAAATTGGCTGAATTCCTTGGAGCCAAATTCAATTCATACTTGGGATGAGCTAGCGAGAGAAGTTTCTCGGCCAAATATTTCCCTCCCAACAAGAATGCTAAGCTAAGAAATGATATCACTTCCTTCAAAACAAAGGAAGGGGAATCATTATTTGAAGCGTGGGAAAGGTGGAAGGAATTACTAAGAATGTGCCCTCACCATGGCATTCCCGTGGTGATCCAAATGGAGACTTTCTACAATGGTCTAGATCAGCCTACAAGGTTGATACTTGATGCTTCATCAGGTGGTGTCATTCTAAACATGTCCTTTTACGAGGCATGCAAGCTCATTGATGACATAGCCACCCATAACTCTCATTGGCCATCGAGATAGATTTACTCCGGAAAGAAGGCGGTGTGCATGAGATAAGTGAAGTAATCGCTCTTTCGCTCAAGTGGCTACTACGACCAACATGATCAAAACTTTGAGTACTTCAAACGTGGCCACGTCTCGAGAAGGCATCACGGCGATTGAACCTACCCGATCTGGTGGAGTAGTGTGTGTTTATTGTGAAGAAGGGCATGTGTATGAGGAGTGTCCTACAACCCTCAATCTGTAAACTTTGTCTCTCGGAACAAAGGAAATGGCCCTCTACTCCAACTCCTACAATTCAAATTGGAGAAATCATCCAAATTTCTGTTGGAGAAACAACAATGCACTAAATACCAAAGAACAATGCTCTGCAATACCTCCGGATTTCCTCCTCAACAACAACGAGAGCGATGCGTGCGTAATAACAACAATAGTAGCTTGGAAGCCATGATGAAGAACTTCATAAGTGATTGCAAGACAACCCTTCAAACTCATGAGTCTTCAATCAAAACTCTGGAAAATCAAATTGGACGGATAGCTTCAAATTACTCACTCAAAGCGCGAAATGGATCTCTTCCTTCTACAAATGAAACACCATCATCATCACCCAATGGTAATAATGGGGTAAATGGTCGAATAAATGCAATTTCTTTAAGAAGTGGTACTGAATATCTTGAACCAACTATGCCTGTGGAAGAAGAATTACAGGGAGAAGCGAGAAAGAAGTACGGAGAAAGAGAAAAAGAAAGGGAAAGAAGCAAGCACAAGTGGTGTGAAAGATACTCCGGGCGTTACAACGTCTAATTTTGAACCAGGAATCAAGACTGCACCTAGGCTTGTACACGAGTATCCTCCTCCACCATACCCTCAAAGATTGAAGAAGGCCCATGAAGATAAGCGGTTCAAAGAAGTTCATGGACATGTTAAAGCGATTACACATCAACCTTCCTTTGGTTGAAGCTTTCTGACAAAGATGCCAAATTATGTCAAGTTCTTGAAAGACATCATCACCAAAAGGAGAAGGCTAGGGAGTTTGAAATCTGTTGCTTTAACAGAAGAATGTAGTTTAATTATGCGAGAATAAACTTCCTAGAAAACTCAAGGATCTGGCGACTTTACTATACCATGCTCCATTGGAGATTTTTACATTGGCAAAGCGTTATGTGACTTGGGAGCAAGTATCAACTTGATGCCCAAGTCCATTTATGACAAACTTGGTGTAGAACCTGCCGGGCCTACCTCTTTAAGCTTAACTTTAGTGATAAAAGTAGAGTTTATCCCGAGGGCATACTAGAAGATGTTTTGATTAAGGTTGACAAGTTTGTGTTTCCGGTGGATTTTGTTATTTTAGATTTTGATGCGGATAAAGAAGTTCCCATCATTCAGGGGGAGACCCTTCTTAGCTCTTTGGAAGGACAATCATTGATGTGCGAAAGGAGAATTAATCATGAGAGTCAATGACCAAGAAGTCAAGTTCAACGTCCTCAATGCACTCAAATATCCGATCCAAACACGGAGGAATGTTCGTATGTGGTTGCCATTGATCATATGGTTCGAAAAACAATTCAACAAGGATAATGATCATTTGTAGAAAATTTTGGGCGACAATGAAATGCAAGAATTATTAGCGAGAAGAAGTTGTTCCTCTAGACGTCGTAACGTGCATTGCGAGAGCGTGGCCACGTCTCGAGCCCCTGCACCAAAGACATGGACAAAGAGGTATGAATCTTTAGGGCAAGAGGAGTCAAATCAAGAAGAATGTGCCCTCCATTAAAGAGCCACCAACTTTGGAATTAAAGGTGTTACTGATCATTTAAAGTATGTCTTCTTAGGGAAAATGATTCCTGCCTGTGATCATTTCTTGCAAGCTCACCCAAGAGCAGGAAAATGATCTCATTAATACCCTGAAGAGACATAAAAAGGCAATTGGTTGGCAAATGGCAGACATCAAAGGTATCACTCCCACAATCTGTATGCATAGAATTGTCCCGGAGGAGAATGCCAAGAATAGCATTGAAGGACAGAGGAGATGAACCCCATAATGAAGGAGGTGGTAAAGAAAGAAATCATCAAGTGGTTGGATGCGTGGAATCATTTACCCTATTAGTGATGCAAAATCCTTGGTGAGTCCAAATGTGTACCCAAAAAGGAGGAGTTCTTGTGGTAACAAATGAGAAAAATGAGCTAATTCCAACAAGGACGATGAATAAAGTTGGAGGATATGCATGGATTACAGAAAGTTAAACAAAGCAACTAAGAAGGATCATTTCCCTCTTCCATTCATTGATCAAATGCTAGACAGGCTCGCAGGCAAAGATTTCTACTGCTTCCTTGATGGTTATTCAGGCTACAACCAGATAGCTATCGCACCTGAAGATCAAGAAAGACAACATTCACTTGTCCCTATGGTACCTTTGCTTTCGTAAGGATGCCATTTGGGTATGCAATGCTCTGCAACATTTCAAAGGTGCATGATGGCCTTATTTTCCGATTTTATTGAGAATTCCATGGAGGTTTTTATGGGCGATTTCTCGATCTATGGAGATTCGTACAAAGGATGCCTGGATAATTTGGAAGGAGTTCTGATAAGGTGTGAAGAAACCAATCTAGTACTCAATTGGGAAAAATGCCATTTCATGGTACAAGAAGGAATAGTGTTGGGGCACGAGAATATCAAAGAAAGGGTTAGAGGTGGGCCAGAGCAAAGATTGATGTTATTGACAAGCTACCTCCACCCACAACTATCAAAGGAGTCAAGTTTCTTAGGACATGCGGGGTTTTACAGAAGATTTATCAAGGATTTCTCAAAGATTTCAAAACCCTCAATGTATGCATTTGTTTTGCAGCAACGTGACAACGTCTTCAATTTTGATGAGCAATGTCATGAAGCTTTCAACAAGTCAAGATTGCCTTGGTGATTTGCTCGAGAATAGTCACTCCAGTTGGTCCAAGCCATTTGAGTTGATGTGTGATGCAAGTGATTATCTTTGTGGGAGCCGTATTGGGGCAAAGGTATGGAAAAATTTTTCATTCTATTTATTATGCCATGAAACCGTAGATGATGCCCAATTGAATTATCTTGTGGATGAAAAGAACTCTTGGTCGTTTGTGTTTGCATTTGATAAGTTTAGATCATACTTAGTGGGTGCAAAAGTTATTGTTTTCATCGATCATTCAGCCATTAAGTACTTAATTTCTAAAAAGATGCAAAGCCAAGACTTATTAGATGGGTTCTCCTCCTCCAAGAATTTGACTTGGAAATTCGTGACAAAAGGGGGTGGAGAACCAAGTTCTTGATCATCTTTCTAGGCTTGAGAATGTTGATGCAGTGCAATGTGAAAAGGATATACAAGAAAAATTTCTGATGAGAGACTATTGTTAGTAGCCTCGGTGAAGTGAAGACGTGGCCACGTCTATGACA
Organism: Oxytropis ochrocephala; assembly: GCA_020916435.1. NCBI lineage: Eukaryota > Viridiplantae > Streptophyta > Magnoliopsida > Fabales > Fabaceae > Oxytropis > Oxytropis ochrocephala. The sequence continues at coordinate 90,301,487 of CM037088.1, forward strand.
CTTTCGTCAAAGCGTCATAACGTCGATACTACTTGCACCATGGTATCTTTGACATAGTTAACTTCCTTGTTAGCAAGATTGTGCTGTAGGATTCAACTATCAACGAAGAATAGGTTCTTCCACACTATAAAGCACTATTTCTGGGATGAACCATATTTGTACAAATTGTGTCCAGATCAGTTACTAAGAAGGTGCCTAGCTGAGGAAGAGCAACTCCATGTGCTACAACAATGTCATTCAGCACCTTATGGTGGACATTTTGGAGGTACTAGAACAAATTGCAAAGGTCCTACAATCAAAGCTACTATTGGCCAACATTATTCGAGAGATGCACACATGAGTGGTTAGGAGATGTGACAAGTGCCAAAGAACAGGAAATATATCAAGCAAGCAAGAGATGCCACTCACAAACATTCTGGAAGTTGAATTGTTTGATGTATGGGGAATGGATTTCATGGGACCATTTCCTATGTCCCATGGAAATCTCTACATTACAGTAGCCGTGGATTACGTGTCAAAGTGGGTTGAAGCGGTGGCATTACCAAACAATGAAGCTAAATCAGTTAGCAAGGTCCTGAAAAAGAATATATTCACAAGGTTTGGTACTCCAAGGGCCATAATCAGTGATGAAGGCTCTCATTTCTGCAATAAGTTAATTGAGAACCTCCTGGCTAAGTATGGAGTGAAACACGAATTCTGCTACAACCTATCACCTCCAAACCAAAGGCTGCGCGAAATATCCAACCGAGAGATCAAAAGAATACTTGAAAAGATGGTTGGTCCCAACGAAAAGGAGTGGTCATTACAATTGGATGATGCACTTTGGGCCTCTGAGCACGACATACAAAACACCATTGGGCATGTCTCCTTACAAGCTAGTTTATGGTAAGGCTTGTCACCTACCAATTGAGCTCGGCCTGAGACAAGGCTTATTGGGCAATAAAACAATTAAATCTAGATCATAAAAAGGCTGGTGAGGCAAGATTGTTACAATTGAATGAGCTAGAAGAGTTTAGACACCATGCCTATGAGAGCTCAGCAATGTATAAAGAAAAGACCAAGAAGTGGCATGATCAAAGAATCCAAAGGAGAGAGCTAGCAGAAGGGACGCAGGTGTTGCTATTCAATTCAAGGCTTAAGTTGTTTCCAGGAAAGTTGAAGTCAAGGTGGTCAGGTCCATTCAAATTAATGAAGATCTATCCTCATGGTGCTGTGGATTTATTTGATGAAAAGACAAACACCATATTCAAAGTTAATGGCCAACGTGTGAAACAATATCATGGAGAGCATGTGGAAAGGGATAAGATCCAAATGTCCCTCAACAATTCTTGAGTGAAAGAAACAAAAGTCTGGCTGAAGACTCTTAAAGCAAGCGCTCTTGGGAGGCAACCCAATGATTTTTAATTAACAAATTTTTGTGTCTTTTTAATTTTTGTTTTGCAGGAATAAGTGTTGAAAGAAATATGGAAGTGAAAGGTGGTAGACGTCGTAACGTCTCAGTATTCACTAGACGTGGGCACGTCTGGGCAGTCAGGGCAGATTTAAATTAAGTCAAAGGCGTAAGTGATGACATGTCAGAAATGATTTCCCTCTGAGCACGAACGTGGTAACTGACCACGACGTCATCTCCCTTCCCTAACTTGTCTAATCAACGGTTACTTTTCTCCATTACTCCACTCTTCCATTTCTCAACTCCCCATAACCACTTCCCCATAAAAATCTAACCATTCACCATAAACCCACCACCTGCAACCTCTTTCTTCTCCTTATCTCTCTGAAACCAAAACCTCCCCTCTCTTTCTCAGAAAACCTAAATTTCCAAAATCCCCATTCCGCTTCCAAGCAATTTTGGTATGAATTACCATGACGAAAGTGAAGCAATCAGCTACCAAATCCTCTGGGAAAGGCAAGCATGCTGACCTGAGTTCATCCTCAGCCCCCATCCCTGAAACACCTAACCCATCCAAGAAAAAAGCCCTACTTCCTGAAAGGGGCTTTAGTCAAAAGAAAGCCCATCCTCGATTTTCTACGCAACCGTCGCAGCGTTGGGTTGCGTGGTTCGTGGTGCAGAGAAGGAATACATTGCTACTCCGGTTCACGATTTCTACAAGGGAATCGTTGAAAGGCACGAAGGAGAGCCGTCCATTGTATCAAAGGTGCGAGGTGAGGAAGTCAAGTTTGGAGTGAGAGTCATCAATGACTATTTTGGGTTAGGGTACTATGGCAAAGTTGTGGAGACCAAACAAAAGAATTATGGTCCGCCGAAATGGATCTTTGTTCACGGGTGTATTAGCAAATACGAGGATCGCCAGCAAGACATTGGACTGCGGCCCGACCCATCACACGCGCGCCCAACACGCCGCTTGGAGCGCACTTCGCCGCCGAAATTCTCGCGTAACGGTCGGACATCACTTTGTATATATCGTCATTCGCACATGGCATCGTGCGTTCTCTAACCTTGTGCTATCTCGCGGCGACCTCTCACTAGATCGTCGGAGTGTCTTTGCGAGTACCACCCGAGGTGCTCTACGCGTGAAGCGGGGCCGGGACCTTTTTCACCTATTCAACGACCGCCCATTTGACGAGTCAATCAACACTTCAACTCTTCATTGGTCAAGGTACGATCAATTGGCGACCACGATGGGGAGGCCCGTGCGCTATCCTACCTCTCTTATGGCTCCACGCGGCCGCCCCGCACGCGCGGGCCACTTCTCGACTCAATCCTCCGGCGAGAACCAGCCATGAACTTCGGAAGAAGCGTGTGGCGTTACGATCCACGAATCTCAAGGACTTCCACGACAAGAACCTTCATGGCACACCCGGTCGTGGGCCGGTCCTCCAGCCAGATCCATCCGGCCATTCCTCGAGACCTACGCCCCGAGCCGATTGAAGCGGGCATCCGAGAACCTCTGCGGACCATGTTACTCAGCGATTTTGCGAGATCTTGCAAAACAAGAATAAAGTGATCGCGGTCGAGATGCACTCATCTCCCGGTATGAAAGAGGTTCGATTCGGGCGCGCGTGCGAAGAGACGGAGAACCTTCACTTTCGCCGCCCGGCCGTGCGCGAAGACACCGCTCCCTCCTCGCAGGAGCATTTCTCGCCGAGAGCACTACTCATCATTCTCGGCGGAAAAGAAGCGAGGGCACGCAGTCGCCCCGGCGAGCAGCAACGCGAAGACGCGCCGTTCAATGTCCGATGACTATGAAGATTCCGGCTACCGATCCCGACACCGGCCGCTCGCCCACGAATACTCCTCTAATGAGTCGTCTGCAGGTCACGTCGGTCGAAGCGGATCTTGGGATTCGTGAAGAGCCGGAAGAAGTCTGAAATGGAAGAATTAGGGGCGTTCGCATCGGCCTAGGAGAGCCAGCGCGCGCGCCCCTGCAAGGCCTCTCGGCTACCGCCAACCGCCCATCTGAGGATTTTATGGAATGACGGGCAACGAGGCATGCCTCGCAATGCAACCCTTTGGGTCGAGCGGCATTCGAGAATGAACACGGCCCGTTCTCGAGGAGATCGGGCGTTATAAGATTCCGAGAGATCTCATGGCCGCCCAACCTCAACAAGTTTGACGGTAGAGGTGATCCGCATAAGCATCTCCGTTATTTCAATAATTACTGCCACTTCTGAATTAGGACCGACCATGAAATGCGGGCTTTTTCCCGATCCGTTGGGCGGTAGAGCATTGGAATGGTGGGAGTCTTTGCGCCCAATACCATCTCCTCGTGGGACGACTGATTAGAATATTCTTGTCTCACTACACCGCAAACCGCCGCCAATACCGGTATGAAGAATACTTGGACTCTGTTGTTCAAGGAGATAATGAGACGTTGAGACGATTACATCGGCCAGGTTTAACATCGAGGTCGAAGTCATTCGTGACTTGTCGAGACAAGGACAAGTTGAAATATCTCGGCGGGGTATTCGACCGACCACCACCCGATTCGTTGAAGAGTTTACATTGAATCATTACGGGATCTCGGCCACTTCTTGACAAGGGCTAACGTCCACATGCGAGTATGAAGAAACTCAGGCGGCAAGAAAGGCGTCCGCGCCGACGACCTAAAGAAGAAAACAGCAAGCCGGCCAAAGGGCATGAAGGTCGCCGCGACAATCGGCCTGACTTTCGAGACAAAAAGTTCGATCATCGCACTCGACTCAACACCTCCATCGCGCAGATCTACAATGTCGTCGAAATAATGAGTTTGTGGGAGTTAAGCGGCACGAACCACTGCGTGCTCAAGAAGGGGCACGGCCAGACCAAAAGATCTTTGCCGCTACCACAAGAGTAAGGGGCACGATACCAACGACTGTATGGCCCTTAAAGATGACATCGAAGAGCTGATCCAGAAAGGCAAGTTGGGAAAGTATGTGAGGTCGGAGGAAGGCGACCGACCTCAAGAGAAGCCGAAAGAAGCCGATCCAGACGGAGGAAAGGGGCGGCCATAGAAGGCACCCAAAACAAGGATCGATCGAAGATCGTGACACTCGGCAGTCCAGAGGCCGTAATGTTGCGATGGTTATTCATGGTGGAAACCCCCTGGATCGCAGGGAATCTAATAAAGCCACTAAGAGAAAGTGGGACGAATTGTTAATGGTTGCATCCACCTCAGCACCACCACCGGTCTCGAGCAGACCTCCCATCTCGTTCGATGATAGCGACTGCATGACGGCAGCAAACCTAATAGCTATGTTCCACCGTAATCGTATGGTTATGGCAAACACGTAAGTCAGAGAATCTGGTCGATCAAGGTAGCTCGGTGATATAATGTTTGAAGGCTTGATCGACAAGATAAAGGTTGATCGAAGCGAGATAATTCCCGGTGCCGAGCCTACTCCTCTAACGAGGTTCAATGGGGTGACGACTATCCGCTGGGAACGATCGAGTGATGGTCACGTTTGGTGGCGACACTGGGGATAGTACTGCATGCAGACGGGCGGTCGGGACGGCGTTCTGGTACTCCCCTCAAATCCTCGCTATCAATGTATTATTGGTAGGCCGACTTTGGGTAAGCTAGAGGCGTTACATCGACGGTGCATCTAAAAATGAAATTCTATAGCAAGGGCGACCAAGTAGTTACCACGGGCGGCCGACCTTGAATCAGCAAAGAAGAAGCCACGCTCTATACCAAGAAATATGTGACGAGGTAGATCGTGGCCCGAACGTTCAAAGCACTAGTGAAGGCCATCAAGTCAATGTCGCCGATTTGGATGCTCTGGTATGATCCGATAGCGACCCGTAAGACAATGATGGTGATTTGGCTCGAGAACCGAAGCAGCCGGTGATAAGACCCGAGCCTCATGGAGAGTTGGAAGACGTTCAATTGGGTGACGACCCATCCAAAGCGGTGAAGCTTCGGTAGCGACCTACCGAGCAAGTGAAGCAAGATCTTGTGCGATGCTTAGAGACTATCTTGACTGTTTGCATGGCGGGCATCGATATGCCCGCATCCCTATCAAAGTGGCTGCCATCAACTTTCCGTCGATGAAGGGGTCGGCCGGTCGCTCAAAAAGGCGTGCTCGAACGAGGAAAAATCTCAAGCCGCTGCCAAGGCCGTTGAGGACCTCATAAAGGCCAATTTTATAGAAGAGATCAAATACACGACCTGGCTGTCCAACGTCGTGCTGGTTAAAAAGAAGAATGGAAAATGGAGGATGTGTGTGGACTATCTTGATCTAAACGAGGCATGCCCGGATGCCTTTCTGTGCCCAACATTGACAAGGTGGTCGATGGTGCCTCGGGCTACAAACTCATGTCTTTTACGGATGCTTACTCTGGATACAATCAGATCACGATGTATCCGCCCGATCGGCACAAGACGGCCTTCATGACCGATCGGGGAAATTTTCAGTACAAGGTGATGCCCTTCGGTCTGAAGAACGCTGGAGCGACCTACCAGCGGATGATGAACAAGATTTTTAAAAGACAGATCGGCCGCATCTCAGAGGTGTATCGGGCGACATGATCATTAAAAGCGTAACCGACCTGGACCACGTAAGCGACCTCGAGAGAAATATTTGAAGAAGCTAGGAAGAACTTCGCTCGGACTTAATCCGAAAAGTGTACCTTTGGGTGTGAGGGCGGCGGTTCTTGGGTTTTCACCGATGAAAGAGGATAGAAGCAAACCACGAAAAGTGTAGAGGCGATTAGCGCCGATATGAGGCCGCCCACATCGAAAAAAGAAATACAACGATTAAATGGTATGGTGGCGCTCTATCCGCATTCATCCCCAAAGCGGCTGCAAGTCGCTTCCACTTTGTTTAGGGCTTCTTGAAGAAGGAAGTGGATTTTGAGTGGACCGAGCAATGCCGGCGAGCATTGGATGAGTTAAAACAAGCCTTGATTAGCCCCCGATCATGGCCAAGCCGTTCACGGGCGAGACGTTATATCTGTACTTGGCCATAACGAAGAAGTTCTCGATCTTTGTGCTAGTTAGAAAAAAACGATCTAAAGCGAGAATCCGGTCTATTTCATAAGCAAAGTACTCCGAGGGCCGGCGAGATACGAGAAGATAGAAGTTTGCCCTTGCACTTCTAATAGCGGCTAGAAAGGCCGAGACCCTACTTTGTGGCCCACCAGGTCGTGGTAAGGACCAACCGACCTATAAGGCAAGTCCTTCATCGGCGGACACAGGCGGGAAGAATGATAAAGTGGGCGGTAGAACTTCGGTGAGTTTGGCATCAAATTTGAATCTAGATCGGCCGCAAAGCACGGTATTGGCCGACTTTATAGCGAAATGACTCCTACCCGTAAGATCAAGCCGAACGACACGGATCTTGCACGATGGGTCGCCTAATAGCGAGGGGAGTGGGGCGGCCTAATACTAGAGAATTCGAGAAGGCGCTTGCTTTGTAGAAGTCTCTTTAACCTTTGCGTTCCACACTTCAAACAATCGGGCCGAATATGAGGCGTGTATAGCCGACTGCGGCTCGCCAGAGACTTCAATGTTGGCCGGGTTGAGCTCGGATCGATTCCCTACTCGTAGTCTCACGGATCAAAGAATTGTATGATGCTAAAGACGACGTCTTTGAAAAGTTATCTAGCGAGTGAGAGAAGCGCTCAAGCGGTTCGGCCAGAAAGTGAAGTGGTACATGTGCCTCGGACCGAAAATGTTCGAGCGGATATCCTGTCGGCCGGGCAAGCACCAAAACTCGTGGAATCATAGAAGTGTGATTCAAGAAACATTAAATAGGCCGGCGTTTACGCGAAGCCAAGTCGATCGTTGGCGTTCTATGTGTCGTGTCGACGGTTCGATTGGATCGCCCCATCCCGAGATATATTGTGGAAGGAGAAGAGCCGAAGCGATCCAAAGCAAGCTAAGTTAGTCGGACTCGGAGCGACCAAGTACTGCATTATAGAAGGAAGGTTGTGCAGAAGAGGATTCTCCTCTCCATTGCTAAGGTGTCTTCGTCGGTCGGCCGACCATGTGTTGAGGACATTCATGAAGGTGTTTGTGGGAGTCACCGGGCGCTCGTTCCATTGCTAAAAAAGGCTCTCGTGGCCGGCTACTATTGGCCGACCATGGGCGAGGCGCCAAGAAACTTCGTTCGAAGTGCAAGAAATGCCAAGTGCATCGCCGATGTCCACATTGCACCCTCCTCCGAGTTACAAAGTCTTGTCTCACCTTGGCCGTCGCTGGTGGGGCATGGATCTTCTAGGCCCGTTTCCACTGCTCCGAGCCGGTTCAAATTCTTGATCGTGGCGATGATTACTTCACTAAGTGGATCGAGGCCGAGCCGCTTTACAACAATCACATCGGCCAAAGTCGGCAAGTTCTTCTTGGACGGTGTGTGCTAGCCCGTTTGGGGATTCCCAGCCAGATTGATAACGCACAACGGCACCGGTTCCGCAGACAAGAGATTCAGAGAAATGTTTGGCGACTTAGGGTGTGAAACAGCAAGCGTTTCACCTCGGTCGAGCACCCTCGGACCAACGGCCAAGCCGGCGGCAGCGGGGTAGTCTGCGTGGTTTGAGGCGAAGCCCGACGGCGAAGCGAAAGAACTGGTCGAAGAGGCTGCGATCCGTTCTATGGGCCTCTGAGACAACCCCTCATTCATCGGCCGGGAGTCGCCGCTTCAGATTGGTGTGCAGGCCGTCTTTGTGATACCCATAGAAATGGGCGAGCTGAATTGGAGGACTTCAAACCCCTACAATGGTTGACAACGGCCAAGCTATCCAGAAAGAGTTGGACTTAATTGAAGAATCTGCGCACCCAAGCTTCGCTAAGAGAGCAATTGATCAAGCGTAAGGTCGCGGCCGGTACAACGCCGAGTTCAAAGAGGAATTCTCGGTCGGCCATTCGTTCTAAGACGGGCCGACGTGGGAAACAAGAATGCACGCGAGGAAGTGGCGCCAAATTGGGAAGGTCCGTGTATCGAGTCATCGCGAAGACCGGCAAGGGGCATACGAGTGCAAAACCATGAATGGGGCGACTATCCCCGAAACATGGAATGCGAGAAAAACTTAGGAAGTATTACGTTTGAATGTAACAAGTGATTCGAATGTAATAACGACCGATCTATTAATGAAAGCGGCGGCGCTCTTTTTCCCACCGGGTTTTTACAGAGGCGACCTTTAAAAACATGATGTGTTCTTTACTTTCTCGCAAGAATGTATGACCGGTCGCTCAAGATTGCCCGTGGCAAAGGAGCGATCGGCGACTTATCGAAGTTAATCGGATCGTCGAAACGATCTAAATCGAGCGACCATCGAAATGGTCCCAACCGAAAGTGCCATCGAAATGGCCCCGAGGTTAAAACCGCCAAATCTTAGATCGTCGAAGCGATCCGAATCGAAGCGACCGTCGAAACGGTCCCAACCGAAAGTGCCATCGAAAATGGCCCAACAATGCTAGGTCGTCCGAAGCGATCTCGTCGAGTGCCATCGGAAATGGCCCAAAGGTTAAGTAATAACCCATCACGGTGAGACCGAAAAGCGATCTACTTAAATGCCATCGAAGGGCTCGATCGGAGATCGCCGAGCGATCCAAGGCCCCGTATGGACATTAACCTAAAGAATGGATGCTTTCAAATAAGCACGAATGACGACCGAACGGTCTTAAATTTCAAAGACTTAGAAAAATAAGCATACAAGGCGCGCAAAGAAAAGCGACCAACAACGAAGCGCTATCGGCGAGACGAAAGCGCGGCGAGCGCGTACAAGTTCCAAATGAACAAGGCGAATAAATGCAAGTCTGCAGAAATTGCAACATAAATTCAAGCGGGCATAAATGAAAAGCAAATAAAGATTGTCATTACAAATAGGGGCGCCGCCGGCCGAGCGCCCACGAATAAAAGGATCGCACGGGCGAAATATTGTCGCCCGAAGGCAAGTTACAAAATTACACCGCTCGCAGCGGGCTTCAAAAAGAATGGTGGCGGGGCGAATGACGTTGCCACCGCTCGTCATATTCTGCGAGCAACATGATCTTGTTATTTTCGACATAGTGTGTGGCTTGATCATCTTGTCATCGAAATTGATCTGCGGTCGGAATTCAACACCGCGCTGGCCAAGAGCGTTGTAGAATTGCTCGATTGCAGCCTCTGGCCGGCGCCTTGCCACCACGAATCTTCGCTGCGCTGCTCGGCATTTACGGCCTCCAACCTCGCTTTCTCCTTCTCGGCCGGATTCAAGGTCGACTTTGGAGTGTTCACCGGCCGCAAGCTCCTTGTTCCTCTTTGTGACTGGCGGTCATCCTCCCCGTTTGAGGCTTCCTTCTTCGATGGAAGAGCTTGTCGTATTCTGCCGCGCCTCAACCAAAGCCTTGCCCTTCCTGCGAATTCAGTCGAAGGTTGGTTAGTCGGTCGAATAAAGGTAAGATAGAAATTACAAGACTAAGAAAGTGAAATTACCATCGATTCGGCCACCACTCGGCCATGACTTTATCGACCCCATACAAAGAGAAGCGCGAGAGCGCCATGGGCTTCCCGGTACTCCTCCGGATCGGCGCGCACTCAAGCTTTCGAGTGGATGATGGGAACCTCCTCCGTTGCAGGAGCCGGGACCGAACGTCACGCTTGGCCCGCTTGGGTGAGCGATCGGAATCGGGAGGAGGCGGCCAGGCTCCTTGGACCGCTTTCTTCCCTTGGCCCTTAGGGGTGTGGGGACTTTGGAGGAAGGTTCGGGATTACCCCCGACCGAGAAGAACCAGTCCCCGAGCCCTCCTTCGGGCTTCGGGGCTGAAGCGGCGAGTTCCGCTTTTTGCGGACATCCTTTCTCGCAAAATAACGAGCCATGGGTTAGGATAACATATTGACAAGGCCTACAAAGAAGAATATAAAGAAAAAGCTCGAAGGCGGACCAATCTCGGCCTCCGGATCTTACGCCATTACAAGACGAAGAATTCGGCAAGGTATATCGCCTTTAGGATCTGGGCGCATCATGCTGCCAACGCCTTAATCATCTCCAAAGATTCCGGTCGGCCTCCCAGGATCGTTGATGAGAATAAATGTAGTCGCCTCTCCTCGGAAGAAGTGGGCTTCGTTCCACATGATTGGGAAGAATGGGGGACCGAGCATCCCATCCGGCCGATCTCGAAATGGCCATCCGGCCTCCTTGGTTGGAGCGACCGAGTAGTGGCCCCTCCGCATCGCACCGAGCGACTCTTGGAAAGCCTTGAAGAATCGATGATGAGTCTTCTCGCATTTTGAAGGAGACCTGCTCCTCTTCTCTTTGTTTGCTTTCTCCTTAGCCACCGAGCTCAAAGAGAGTGAAGAAGAGCATGATCGACACCGCCCGACCAAGCTTGGTTAGCAAGACTTCAAAGGTCTTGAAACGCCCATGCGTTCGGATGGAGCCGAGAGGGGCGACGATAATATGACGCAGGCGTCCCGTTGGAACTTCGGTGAAAGGAGGGACGATCTTCATTTTCTCGACCACGATCCGGTACATGGTGAACTTCAAGAACCGGGAGTAAGTGGCAATATCTTGGCCGTCTTTCATACCCTCACTCTCCGGCTGGTGAGTCGGCGAAATAACGCTCAATGTCGACAAGGCGTAATGATCGACCGTCGGCGATACTCCGTGGCGCTCAAGAGTGCCGGAGACCCAAGACATATCGAGAGGATCTCGGGCTATATCCGGTGAGCGTCGGCGCTTTCTTCGCTCGACCCTCCTTCGTTGTTGGCCTCACGGCACGAGAAGCTAGCGCTGGTGGACGATCTGTTCATCACCGCCTTCACCTCGGCCGTCTCCGGCATCGAGCATAGCCTCGCCCTCGACACAGGCGGCTCTCGGTTCCTCATCATCATCCGGTCGATCACCTCGACATACTCATCTTGTTCGAGAGCCGGGGCATCGACCGACGGCGGTGTAGAGTTACTCGGCCGAATCGGTAGAGTGAATGTAAGAGTGGGAGCTAGAGTTGGTCTTTGCTCGTAGAAGTACCGCTCGAAGAATCGCATTTTTGTCATCCAGAAGACGACCTAGAGTCCGCCTCGGGGGCATTGGGCTCGCCCGACCTCGACATATATGTGGCGAAAGATCGGGCGGTTTTCCGAATACGGCGATTAATTTTGTCCGTGGCATACACAAACACACGTGATAAAGGGATCGAGTCGTCGATCGAGCCGAAGCACTCATGAGAGAAGGCGAGCCGGCCATCCTCGACTTTGACACCCCTATCACGAGGCGTGGAAAAGCACGAAATACTTTAAAGAAAAACTCAAGTTTAAAAGAGTAAAAGGGAGCGGTCGATTCGCACCTTAGCGGTGTTGAAGATCGGTCGCGAGCAAACAGAGCAGCGACTACAGATCGCGAGTCGGCGACGATTTAATCGGTCCGGAGAGCAAATCGAAAGTGTGAGATATGAACTCGTCCGAAGGGGTATTTATAGTGAAGACCCATGGCGCGAAGGGGGGACGGGACGCGTTGTCGCAACGTTTCACCTTCTGCGCCAATGGTTGTCTCCGGACAACCTCCGGAAACACCAAACGTCACGCCTTAAATGTCGGGAAAGACCAACCGTCGCGGCAGCGGTCGATGGTTGACCAAATGGTCGACACCGCCTCGTAGAAAAAAGCGGCGCGTCGTTTCATCAAGAGAACACTCACGGGGCATCGATTCAAGCCTCGGCCGCTCTTGGCGACCTAGGCTTGGGGGCAAGCGTTCTCGGGTGTATTAGCAAATACGAGGATCGCCAACAGCAATTGGACTGCGGCCCGACCCATCACGGCGGCCCGACACACGCTGCTTGGGCGCACTTCGCCGGCGAAATTCTCGCGTAACGGTCGGACATCACTCGTATATATCGCCATTCGCACATGGCATCGTGTGCGTTCTCTAACCTTGTGCTATCTCGCGCGGCGACCTCTCACTAGATCGTCGGAGTGTCTTTGCGGTGTACCACCCGAGGTGCTCTCTGCGTGAAGCCGGGACCGGTCCTTTCACCTATTCAACGACCGGCCCATTTGTGACGAGTCAATCAACACTTCAACTCTTCATTGGTCAAGATGCGATCGGATGCTATTAAGGAGAGGATATGTGTTGAAGGTGTCTTTATCTGGGAGAGGAGTGGAGAGCACGGTAGTGAATTCAAAATCATGAAGAGGTACCTATGTGATGAAGCCAACACTTGGTTTCATTTCATAAGGCAATTTGCTTAATTCCTACTTCTCACACATCCTGGGTAGACAAAGAGAGGCTGATTGTGATTGATGCAATCATGTCAAGAGACAAAGTGGAGGTTGGAAAGGCGATCAACCGTGAGCTCAACAAATGGAAGAATAGGAAGGATGGTTATTTGTATTTCCCATGTATGATTCTTGACTTGTGTATGGAGGCGGGAGTAGAGATTGAAGCTTGAGCTTGGGGAGCGACCTCAAGGCCCCTTTTCAACAAAGTTTAAGCCTAGGGTGAAGTCTGCGGGAGCCGCAAGTTCTGTTGATACACAGACGTTGCAACGTCTGGAGGAAAGGCAGAACTCCCTGGCCAAGTTTGTCAAGGAACAATTTGAATGGCAAAAGAAGGTATTTGCAGAAGTATCTAAAGGAAAGAAAGTAATTGGAGAGCTGTGTTTGCAGAAATTTGGATGCGGGAAGAAGATGAGGATGATGTCCCCTGTCTACAATCCAAAGAAGAATTCATGAAGAAGGAAAGGGCCAAGCGAGCAAGAAGCCCACCAAAAGGCAGAGCCAAAGAAAGAAACAAAAGAAGGTAAGTAGTGAAGAGGATTTTAATTACGATGATTTGGATGATATTTCGATTTTGATGCAGAGGAATCTAAGAAAGTGAGCATGGAAGTAATTAGTGAGGAGGAAGAGGAGGAAAGCCACGAGGAGAAAGGGAGTTCAAGTGAGAAGACCGTGAGTGAATCCCCACCAAATCAAACAAACAAAGAGCCACCCAAACAAAATCCAGCGGCTAGCCCCAAGCCACCATCCCCACAAGCCACACAACCACCACCTTCACCAAAAGAAACTTCCACCCATGACCAAAACACACCAAAGACCCCACAATCCAAAGCTCAAGACCAACCAATCCCACAACCACCCCCACCCCAACTTCGAACCTCAAAACAACCTCACCCTGAAAAACCGGACGTGGCGGCGTGCAGCGAACAAACACAGAGAGCAACCCGAGTCCCAACCCATTAGCCCACCCAAGAAGACACGAGTGAAGAGTGCACTAACGTCTGACAACCCCTTTGGAAGGAAGAAAAGACAAGAGCTAGCGGTGAGTCAAAACAAGCTCAAAGGAGTGAAGAAAAAGAGGAAGTTGTAGCCCCACAACAATAAGGCCAAAGCTTCTGTGAAGAGAAAAGCTCAAGGTGCCGCAGGGGAAACTCGCTCATCGCTACTAGTGCGGCATTTGTTGCCACTAGTGTTTACGAACAACCCTTCCTGCTATTCTTTGAAGAAGCGCCTACGGGCGCCGTAACGTCTGGCCGAAAAAGAGGTTTGCACCAAACTTGCGTAAATGCAAGTCAATAATGAAAGAAGGCGCCATGGAGAAAGTAAGACAAAGAAGCAATGGAGGAGGCCACTCGGAAACCGGCAGAGCACTGTTGAAGCAAGCCGGGGGCCGATTCTTTGGAATTGAGGATCATCCACAGGGCGTGGCAACGTCTAAAGAGCCGCAGGTGGAAAAAGCCTGGTGATCCCCAACGATCCAATGCAATTTAACCCTGCTTGATTTGGCAATGAGGATGTGGGAGGAAGCTAAGAAGAGGGTTGCGGGCTGCGTCAAGTGTTCTTGATGCAAGTGTGGGAGCTGTTCAAAAGAGAAAGAGTCGATGAGACAACATGACCACCACCACAACTGAGCAAGGAGGAGTAAAAGTCAAGAAAGAGAAGAAGGAAAAGAAGAAAGGAGAAGGTCAGGCAGGAGTACCCACCAGACAAAGCGGAAGGCTTAGGTCTGGTGCAGCAAACAAGTAAGTCCCTCATTTAATTTCCATAGTAGTTGTAGTTTTTTTTCATTCTTTGTTCTTAGTTTTAATTTTAGTTGAAGTTTCAGTAGTTTTATTTCATGTTCTGAATGAAACCCCCCTCTATAAAAAAAAAAAAAAAAAAAGGAAATTTTCTGTTTTGTTTATCTTTGCGCAGTGGGGACACTGCTCAACTTTAAGTGTGGGGAGGGGGGATCTCAATGTTTTAAGTTTGTTCTGTGTGTACATGTAATCAAATACAAAAGCAATTTCTGTTCTTACTCTGTCAAAGCATGAAAATAATTCTCTTTGGGCTAAAGACAGTGAAAATGTGTGTGTGAGTAGCCTATGCATGACTAGATGAAAAGAATTGATTGTTGCTCCTACACAAACTCTGTTTTTAAGAAAGAATCTAGTTAGCTAGGGAATATTTTGTGCTGAAATTAGTTTTGGTGAACTATGGTGAGAGTAAAACTTGATTAAAAACCTAGAATAGCAGTAGAAGCTAAGTTTGGGGGTGAATCAAGTCGTACTAAGGCTGGGTGCAAAGACTATAGGATGGTTAAGTGCAGGTGTAGTGTGAGTGCAACGTTGTAACGTCGACCCGTAACGTTATAACGTCTGCCGTGTGTGTTGTGTAGTGTGTTCAAACGTTATAACGTCTCACCCATAAACGTTGTAAAGTCTATTCCAAAAATACCAAAAAGAGTCTGTTGATGCAAATAAGTGGAAAATCCACATGTGTTCTGTGTTCCCTGTAATACCCTGAAACAAATGCTGAGCACTCTAAAGTATAAAAAAAAAAAAAAAAAAAAAAGAATAGAACTCCAAAATGGAGCAAATAAAAGAAGAGTTGCTCAGTAATGAGGGGGTTACAGTCTTTTTGCGTGTGTGAGTCAATAAATTAGTTGCACTAACCTAGTCCTAGCACCCAATTAAGACCCTTTGTCATGCTCTAAATGAACCCCTATTCTTATGTGAAAGTGTTAGCCTATTCTCTGTTTTGAAAGATGTTTCTTCACACCATTTGGAAACCACTCTCTCAATAGCTAAGGTAGTTTCGAACTAGCTAGAGGAAGAATTAATACAGAGGTCACACACTCACTTTGAGCTTTAATGAATCTGGAATTTAATTATGCATTGGTGCGTGAGTGTGTGAAGAAATAGCCCTCGAGAGTGAATTTTGATCTGTTGGTTGAGTAGAGAAATGGAACCTCGCTAGTGTAGTTGATTTCATGTAGTTGTTTTTGTTGTCTTGATTGCTTGAGGACAAGCAATGACTTAAGTTTGGGGGTGTGATAACTCATATTTATATGAGTTATTTATACTCACTCACGAATAAATCATGCAAGTTCTCTAGCAATACAAGGTTTAATTAATTAGTTTTATAATGATTTACGAGTTTTAAGTGAATAAGAGTTTAAATAGATAAATCAGTGCATTTAGGCACCAAGTGGTGCCCTTGAGAGCGCTTTTGATGCTTTTTGTTTGTCAGCAGAAATTCGGTCTTTGAACGTTACCACGTCCTCACCACGTCTACCAAAGTGCAAAGAGCGCAGGGTGAAAGATCTTAATTTTGGCGCGCTAAGCAATGATAGTCAAAGATATAAAAGTCGGAAGATCTTCTATTCCCCATGAGTGACACGCGAGAAACACCGTAGCGTTGAGCGATTAATCGTGAGAGAAGATAGGAAAGCGGGCTTGGTAGGTGAGCAAGTGACATCGACGCGTCGTCGGTGGTGGCTATTTAATGAAGGCTCAGCTCTCTCTCGAGGCATCACCAACCACAATCACAATCATCATCTCCTCCATACATCTTCGAAAACACTTCATCTTCATTACCCCACCATCCCCATTAAACTCGAAATTAGTTTTGTAAAGAAGATCCGGAAGCGGACTTACGTATTTCTTGTCCGAACTTAGTTTTATTTTACTCCCGTTGTAAAGCTCGGGCGTTGTAACGTCTATACATACATACATCTTTGAAGAGCTACTTAGTTGCATCTTGTGCACTTAGTTTCTTTTCTCGTAATGTATGGTATTTGGATTCTAAATCCACTTCATTACGTAAAGATGCTCAACATGAGCTAAGCACTTTGTAGTTGAGTTGTTGTTTTGCTTATAATGAATTTCTAGTCAATTGTTATAAAGTATTGGCGTGCATGTTTTAAATCTTTGTGTGAAAATATTTCCAAACTTGTTTTGAGGTTGGCCTCTTAAAATAGGTAGATTCATAGAATACGGACATGGTCTATGAAAAGAAATCAAAGATTTATATGAACGAACGGTGCACTAAAGACATTTAGGCATTTTTTATCTAAGTCTAGACATAGAGCGGATAAATAGTTCATAGAACATTCTTTGTGGGTGCTTAAAATACAGAGTGGGCCTATTTAGAACCTAGACATAGGACCTCTTATACTTGAAACTCGGCGTTTTGTCTTTGAAAAGCATAGCTCTTTTGCAACAAATGTTCAAACGTGGCCACGTCTATACAATATAGCATTTGTGCGTTATAACGTGTAGACGCGTTGTAACGTCCGACTAGAAAGGATTTATTTTGCATACAACAACTCAGCTCACCTCTCATCCATACTCACAACCAACATTTGTTTACTTGCTTTAATCACATCTTTAGCTTTAAAAACAACTCTTATTGCCGATTTGTTACTTGATTTTCTTGTGCTTTGATCTTGAACTTTGAAAAGCAAACCAATCCTCGTGGGAACGATCTCTTACTTGAATCCACTTTATTACTTGTACGATGTGTATACTTGCACTATAATTGCGAAATATCATACTATTACACAAACGCAACATAACCCACATAGTTGACAGAAGCAGGATTCGTTGTACATTCTTCATACAGATGAGCCCCTCCACAATATACACAACTGGTTTCTCCAGGTGGAGCTTGTTCAATTGCTGCTGCAGTTGACCTTTCAGCGCTATAGCATCGAGCGCTATAAGCGTTGGCGATGTTCAACTCCTTTATCATGTTTGTTAGAGTGGCCACTTGGGTGAGAGAACAGAAACCTCACTTACTTCATGAACCCACTTACTTTCCTTGTAGAATTCAGCCTTTCAAAGAGGCCATGAAGAACTGTTAATGGCAATGCGCTCTATGAGCTCACAAGCGTCATTATATGATGAGTTCAGAATTACACCTCCAGATGAGGCATCCAACATGGACCTAGTAGGTGCCTCTAGCCCATTATAAAAAGTCTCCATTTGAATTACTATAGGAATTCCATGATGTGGACATTTCCTAAGCAACTCCTTCCACCTTTCCCAAGCCTCATGTAATGATTCACCCTCTTTTTGCTTGAAGGATGTGATGTCATTCCTCATCCTTGCATTTTTGTTTGGTGGGAAATACTTCTCCAGAAATTTCTTTGTCATATCTTCCCAAGTTGTGATAGAATTGACTCCAAGGAGTTCAACCAAGCTTTGCTCTGTCTTTTAAAGAATAAGGGAACAGTTTGACTGAAAGCATCCTCACTCACCCCGGGATAATAAAATTATTGCACACTTCAAGGAAGTTTCTCAGATGAGCAAAAGGATCTTCTTGAGAAGAACCTCCAAATTGTCCAGTTGTTTGGAGCATTTGGAACATCATAGGCTTGAACTCAAAGTGAGTAGCAGTCACCACAGGCCTAGTGATGCTTGTTTCCATGGAATGTGGATCAAACACAACATAATCTCTCATTGGCTTTGTCTCTGTCATTCACCATTTGATCGGGTCCTTGATTAATGAATCTGTCTCTGCACGGTATTCATTATCAACTTCAGTATGGGTAAAAGGACCTTGCCTTCCACCTCTTGGCATTCTTCCTCCCAATTGTGAGGGATTTCTTCCCCCAATTGTGCCTCTACCAGTATGATGAGAGTGTTCAGACATAGTTAGTCTGAGTTGTTGTAACCTTGTCGGCGTCTTAACCTTCTCGAATCTTCTCTCGGTTCGGATCAAACTCAAAAGTGGGTGGTTCGATGACGGGCATACGCTATAGCATCGACGCCATAGCACTTCCGTAACACACCACGAGAAAATTGCCAGAGTAAAACCTCCCTAAGGATGTAATAATTTCTAAACAATAAAAATTAAATGCAATCCCGGCACGCGGCGCCAAAAACTTGTTGTCGCGAAAAGTAGTTGTGCAAGTGTACACAATCGCAACAAGTAATATCTTGATAAGTAGAGTTCGTCTCCACAGGATTGGTATTAATTTTAGAGTTTAAAAAGGAATTACACTTTAGAGGAACAAGTAGCAAATAGTTTGAGTAACAAAGTTTCAGTTGAACAAACGTTGTAAAAGTAACTAGTTAACAGTGAGTTAAAATATAAGAGAAATAAGTTGGATTGCTTTCACTACGTAAATTCCTAAAACAAGACGCTATAACGTCACACGCTATAGCGTTAAGCGGCTATTACCAAATATTTTGTGCCTTTCAGTCACTAGCGTCAGGGTTTCATTACAAGATGCCTATGTCTAGGTTCTAAATAAGTTCACCCCTGTATATTCAAGATCCCACAGCTTAAGCTTTATAAACTATTGCAACTTCTATGTCTAGAGGAAGCAAAAGTTGGCTAAATGTCTTTAACCAACCTTCTCGCTTTATATTAACCCTTGAGTTCTTTCTATGGTTCATGTGCGAATCCACGAAGTTCTTGTTTCGTGGCCAAATATAAAACAAGGTTGAAAGTATTATAACACAAGGATTAAAACACAAAACGTGAGAAATTATATACGTAATATTAAAGGTTCATTACAAGCTTATAGCAACCCAACTCAAAGAGTTTAGCTCATGTTGAGCATCATCAAAATAACACAAATACAAATACTTGCATTACCGTAGGTAAGAAGGAAATTACAAGTGCAAAAGATACAAGCTTGAAGTCTCCTAATCATCCACGCAGATATGGTTCATCATCAGCCTTACACCATGAGAAATACAGAGATTACAAAGAAAGAAAACTAAAAATTGCAAAAGCTTCAAAAGTGTATCAATGGAGAAGAAGAAATGTCACGTTCTCTCTCTCTACCAATACTCTCTCTAACTCTGAAAAATCCTCAGGTATGGGAAGGGAAATCAGCATCCTAGTATATCTAGCATGTGGTACAAAACTTCTCCAAAAGTCAAGAAAGGTGATGTTTGCTTTTTCACCAACTCCACTATTCCTTTACTCATGCAATGACAAGTGTCCACACAAATCCAATAAAATCCGCACATGTCAGCAAGCACAGTGGACACAAGATATGGAACATGGATTAATGAGCTTGGCGCCAAAATTGCACTTTTCCTTTAGATGCTCAGCTGATCTGCCCTCTTGACGCTATAGCGTTAGGCGCTTATAGCGCTAAACACCTGCACTACTTCACAAAATACATCAAAATAATCACAAGAGGCACCAAACGTGCCAATTTCATAGCAAAGCGATGTTTAGCCCTTCCTCACCTAATATGAACAAAATACAATAAATACTATACTAATATTACTTGAGAACTTACTTAATTTAATGATTAGAGGCATAAATAACTCATATAAATATGAGTTATCAGGCATTAAGTTAATACTTGCCCCCAAATCACATAAAGCACGACCAGAATAAAAATTTCCAATGGAACAGGGTATTGTGAAACTACCAGGGTCCTTTAATTTTCTGGGGAGTTTATTTTGCATCAACATGCTGCATTCCCCAGTCATTGCCACGCTTTCAAATTCTCCCAACCTTCTTTTCTTTGTCAAAACATCTTTCATAAATTTGGCATAGTTGGGCATTTGTTGTAATGCCTCAACTAGAGGAACATTAATGTGCAATTGTTTTAACACCTCAAGGAATTTATTAAATTGTTTGTCCTCATGTGCCTTTTTAACCTTTGGGGGGGTAAGGGGCGGGATATTCGAGCACCAATTTAGGTTCGGTGTTCTGTTTGCATTTGACGCTATAAGCGTCGGAGTGCTATAACGTCTGAAAATTCTTTTCATTTTCAAAGAACACTTGACTCTAAATTCTTGGGTGCGATAGTTACCTCTTTACCACTTACGGTGGTTATTGCTTTCACATGCTCCTTGCACGGTGCATGAGATGGCGAAGGTTCGATGAGTAGATGGGAGTCCACCATTTTGCCTTTGCGTGAGAGCGGATGCAATCTGTCCCACTTGATTCTCGAGTTTTGATTGATGCTTCATGAGTGCATTGTTGTTTTACAATCAGCGATGAATGACCTTAGCAGAGACTCCATTGAATTATCCATAGCGGGAGCGGGAGTTACATCTTGGAGGTAGTTGTTGTTGTCTTGGAAAACTCGGGGAATAGCGAGAGCATTTGTGCTTGTGTTAGCATTATTTCCTCCCCATCCCGAAGTTAGGATGGTTCCTCCAACCGTGGTTGTATGTATTGGAATAAGGGTTGTTACCCTTGTTGTAACCCACATAGTTGTGACGAGGGTTTGTTGTACATTCTTCATACGAGATCGCCCCCACAAGAGATACACAACCGGTTTCTCCGTGGGAGCTTGTTCAATTCTTCTGCGATTGACCTCTCTCGGCGCTATAGCATCGGGCGCTATAGCGTTGGCGATGTTCAACTCCTTTATCATGTTTGTTAGAGTGGCCACTTGGGCAGAGAGAGCAGACACACCTCACTTACTTCATGAACCCCACTACCTTCCTTGTAGAATTGACCTTTCGGTGAGGCCATGAAGAAGCTGTTAATGGCAATGCGCTCTATAAGCTCACAAGCGTCATTATATGATGAGTTCGAATTACACCTCCATTTGAGGCATCCAACATGGACCTAGTAGGTGCCTCTAGCCCATTATAAAAAGTCTCCATTTGAATTACTATAGGAATTCCATGATGTGGACATTTCCTCAAACAACTCCTTCCACCTTTCCCAAGCCTCATGTAATGATTCACCCTCTTTTTGCTTGAAGGATGTGATGTCATTCCTCATCCTTGCATTTTTGTTTGGTGGGAAATACTTCTCCGAAAACTTCTTTGTCATATCTTCCCAAGTTGTGATAGAATGGACTCCAAGGAGTTCAACCAAGCTTTGCTCTGTCTTTTAAAGAATAAGGGAACAGCCACTGAAAGCATCCTCACTCACCCCGGATAATGAAATTACTTGCACACTTCAAGGAAGTTTCTCGGATGAGCAAAAGGATCTTCTTGAGAAGAACCTCCAAATTGTCCAGTTGTTTGGAGCATTTGGAACATCATAGGCTTGAACTCAAAGTGAGTAGCGATCACCACAGCCTAGTGATGCTTGTTTCCATGGAATGTGGATCAAACACAAACATAATCTCTCATTGGCTGTCTCTGTCATTCACCATTTGATCGTGTCCTTGATTAATGAATCGTCTCTGTACCCGCATTCATTATCAACTTCATATGGGTAAAAGGACCTTGCCTTCCACCTCTTGGCATTCTTCCTCCTATTTGTGAGGGAGTTCTTCCCCCAAATGTGCCTCTACCCGAGAGTGTTCAGACATAGTTAGTCTGAGTTGTTGTAACCTTTGTTGGCGTCTTAACCTTCTGAATCTTCTCTTTGGTTCAGATCAAACTCAAAAGTGGGTGGTTACGATGCGGGCATACGCTATAGCATCGACGCTATAGCACTTCTGTAACACACCACAAAAAATTGCCAAGGTAAAACCTCCTAAGGATGTAATAATTTCTAAACAATAAAAATTAAATGCAATCCCCGGCAACGGCGCCAAAAACTTGTTGTGCGAAAAGTAGTTGTGCAAGTGTACACAATCGCAACAAGTAATATCTTGATAAGTAGAGTTCGTCTCCACAGGGATTGGTATTAATTTTAGAGTTTAAAAAGGAATTACACTTAGAGGAACAAGTAGCAAATAGTTTGAGTAACAAAGTTTCAGTTGAACAAAGATTGCAAAAGTAACTAGTTAACAATGAGTTAAAATATGAGAGAAATAAGTTGGATTGCTTTCACTACGTAAATTCCGAAACAAGACGCTATAACGTCACACGCTATAGCGTTAAGCGGCTATTGCAAAATATTTTGTGCCTTTCGGTCACTAGCGCCAAGGTTTCATTACAAGATGCCTATGTCTAGGTTCTAAATAAGTTCACCCCTGTATATTCAAGATCCCACAGCTTAAGCTTTATAAACTATTGCAACTTCTATGTCTAGAGGAAGCAAAAGTTGGCTAAATGTCTTTAACCAACCTTCTCGTTTATATTAACCCTTGAGTTCTTTCTATGGTTCATGTCTGAATCCACAGAAGTTCTTGTTTTACGTGGCCAAATATAAAACAAGGTTGAAAGTATTATAACACAAGGATTAAAACACAAAACGTGAGAAATTATATACGTAATATTAAAGGTTCATTACAAGCTTATAGCAACCCAACTCAAAGAGTTTAGCTCATGTTGAGCATCATCAAAATAACACAAATACAAATACTTGCATTACCGTAGGTAAGAAGGAAAATACAAGTGCAAAAGATACAAGCTTGAAGTCTCCTAATCATCCACGCAGAGATGGTTCATCATCAGCCTTACACCGTGAGAAATACAGAGATTACAAAGAAAGACAACTAAAAAAACGCCAAAGCTTCAAAAGTGTATCAATGGAGAAGAAGAAATCTCACGTTCTCTCTCTCTAACTCCGAATATCCTGAGGTATGGGAAGGGAAATCAGCATCCTAGTATATCTAGCATGTGGTACAAAACTTCTCCAAAAGTCAAGAAAGGTGATGTTTGCTTTTTCACCAACTCCACTATTCCTTTACTCATGCAATGACAAGTGTCCACACAAATCCAATAAAATCCGCACATGTCAGCAAGCACAGTGGACACAAGATATGGAACATGGATTAATGAGCTTGGCGCCAAAATTGCACTTTTCCTTTAGATGCTCAGCGATCCGCCCTCTTGACGCTATAGCGTTAGGACGCTATAGCGCTAAACACTGCACTACTTCACAAAATACATCAAAACAATCACAAGGGCACCAAATGTGCCAATTTCATAGCAAAGCAGTGTTTAGCCCTTCCTCACCTAATATAAACAGAAATACAATAAATACTATACTAATATTACTTGAGAACTTACTTAATCTAATGATTAGAGGCATAAATAACTCATATAAATATGAGTTATCACTCTTTCAAACAAACCAAATTTGAAACCTTGTTTGAAGCATGGGAAAGATGCAAAGAACTGCTGAGAAAATGTCCTCATCATGTTATTCCTATCATTATCCAAATGGAGACTTTCTACAATGGTTTGGAAACTCAAACTAGGCTCATGCTTGATGCCTCATCTGGAGGAGTTCTACTCAATGGATCTTACAATGATGCTTACAATTTAATTGAAGATATTGCTGCAAATAGCTACCAATGGCCTACTGCTAGGTCAAGTGTTCAAAAGAAGGTGACTGGTATACATGAAGTGAGTGAGGTCACTGCCTTGTCTGCTCAAGTGGCTTCCCTCTCCAATATGATCAAGAATATGAGTGCACCTAGTGCTGCAGCAACATCTGCTGCAGCAATTCAAGCAATTGTACCAGCAATTGAACCAGCTCCATGTGGTTCCTCTCCAAGTTGTGTTTATTGTGGAGGAGGTCATCTTTATGAGGAGTGTCCTGCGAATCCTATCTCAGTCAATTATGTTGGGTACAACAAAGGTAATAATCCATACTCAAATACTTACAATCATGGGTGGAAGAATCATCCTAATTTCGGTGGAGCAACAATGCGGCGAACACCTCTGCGCAAAGAACTACTCCAAAGACTGTTGTGCCACGAGATTCCTGCTCAATCAAAGCAAACAATGCCTCGAAACCGATAACTCTATGGAGGTCATGCTTAGAAAATGAAAGTGCATGTACATTTGGTGAAATCAAAGAACACTTTCTTGATGAGCACTTATCGGCTATAAGTCTTTGCGACAGTGATATCTTGACATTGTCAATTTTACAGTTAGCAAGGTGGTCCTCTTGTGATATGAACTACCAACAAAAGAAGAGGTTCTTCCATATTGTCAAGCAATATTTCTGGGATGAGCCCTTCCTCTACAAAAAGTGCACTAACCAATTGCTAAGAAGATGTGTGGCTGATGAAGAACAACAGAAGGTGCTGCAGCAATGCCATGCTGCAACATATGGTGGACACTTTGGAGGTATGAGAATAGCAGCAAAGGTGCTACAATATGGTTACTACTGGCCTACCATTTCAAGGATGCCCATGAGTTGGTTAAACAATGTGAAGAAATGCCATTAACCAACATTCTAGAGATTGAACTCTTTGATGTTTGGGGCATGGATTTTATGGGACCTTTTCCCCCTTCATTTGGCAATACTTACATCCTTGTTACTGTGGATTATGTGTCAAAGTGGGTTGAAGCGGTTGCTTTGCCTAACAATGAAGCTAAGTGTGTCAGCAAGTTCTTGCAAAAGAATATCTTTACAAGGTTTGGTACTCCTAGGGCTATAATCAGTGATGAAGGAATCAGTGATGAAGGATCTCATTTTTGCAACAAATTGATTGAGGCTCTCTTAGCCAAGTATGGGGTCAAGCACAAAATTTCTACAGCATATCATCCCCAAACTAATGGCCAAGCTGATTTATCAAACAGAGAGATCAAGAGAATGCTAGAGAAGATGGTAGGGCCTACAAGAAAGGTCTATGCCAAGAAGCAAGGCACTGCAACAAGGTCAAGCCCAAGGACAAAACAAGGAACCCCTGCACCCTAATCTTCATTTATTTTATGTTTTTAGTTGTTTCAGTTGTTGTTTTTAGTTTGTTGTTTCTGTTTGAATAAACCTGTTGAGTGGCCCATGTCTATGTTAGCACTCAACAATTGTGTTTAGTTAGTGTGTTTGTTAGTATTTGCTTCTGTTTTTGTTGTTCTATAGCTTTCCCTTAGTCTTTATGCACGGTGAGGACCTTTGCCCAGCCTCTAAGTGTGGGGGAGCTATACTTAGGTCGTGTACTCTGTTCATTTATTGAAATGTGGGGTTTAACTAGGCATTTCAAGTCTATGGTCAAGTGCTCTAATTTATTGAAATCGAACAACTCACGCTATAGCGTTTGGCGCTATAAGCGCTTTGAACACCGATAACAGATTTATTTACTAGTCTGCAGACCCCATTACTCGGCTCCACAAAGAATTATATATATATATATATATATATATATATATATATATATATATATTTTTTTTTTTTTTACATGAGGCTTTGCCTCTTTGCCTTTGGGACAGTAGAGCTCTTATTTCTGAAACTACGACTTACAACATATTTACACTTTAACTTCTAAGTCACCGACCACCCTAAGACCTTCAGACCTAACCTTTATATAGCCTAAACACCCCCAAACTTTGCTTTAAAAACTCTTCAAGTTTTTAGTCAAGCCTTGATGTCACCTTGGTTAACCAGACTCCACCTAAGCATCGAGATAGTCTAGGCTAACTAAGTTTTTCCTTAAGCACGTAGATTTTTTATGTGTGGGAGCAATAATAAACAAAGATTTTCTAAAAGCATGGCTCTCTTACTCACTCACACATCATCATTAAAATTAGCCCAAAGAGAATGCATTCAATGATTATACTTAAAAATGAAACACATGAAACAGATCATTGATAACTTTAGGCCCTCCCCACAACAAAAGTGAGCAAAGTGTCCTCACCGCTCTTAAAAGAACTAGGAGAAGCCTAAGACAAAACAGAACAACATAAAACAAGTCTTTAAACATTTGTGAAGCGCAAGAGCCAGACGCTTATAGCGCTTCACAACTTATTGGAACATACAAAGAAAAAATTAAAAACTACTACTACAAAGAGAATGCTAAAATCATTTCTTTGTTAGACCGGACACGGTCCTTGAACCGACACACGAGTAGTAGGTGAGGAGGCTTTGCAGCCTTTTTCTTCTTCTTCTCTTCCTTACGGCGCTTGATCGGTAGCTATAGCATCGAGCGCTATAGCGCTTCCACTGGGGCTTCCTTTTCCTTAGCCGCCTTCATCTCTCGCTAACTTGCTGGCGACTTCACTTCTTGATCGGATACCTCCTTTTCGACTTCTTGTGCTTCGTTTGCACACTTTCTTGATCCTCTTCCTCAATCACAGCAGCTTAGCTCCCGGGCTCCTTCCGGCGGATACATATGTTGCCTCTTTGTTGCCACGTGCTTTTCCTTGAGAATCGGCTTGGTGTGCGGATAGCACTGGACCTTGCACTACCTTCCTTGGAGGGCTGTCAGCCATGGCCTTGAGCTTCTTCTTCAGAACTGCAAGAATATTAACCTTTGATTGAGGGCTCCTTTGGGCTCTTTGCTTTAGCCTAGGAGATTTTGTTGTACTTGACACAGATGATGATGGACTTTTTTTGTCTTTGCAGCGCTTATAGCATCGGGCGCTATAAGCGCCAGCGATTTTTCAGCGAGAATTTGGGGATTGAGTATTTGTGGTGGTGATGCGGTGGTGGACTTGGTTCTTTTCTTGCTATGGGAGATTGGACAGGTGGTTCTGGCTGTGCTGGCTCATTTAGATTTGGTGGTTGCTGTGTAGGTGTGGGTGATGTTTCTTTTGTTGGGATTGGTGGAGGGATGGTTGCTGCAGATTGGGGTATTTCAGGAATAGTTTGATCTTGGGCTGGTGGTGAAGGTGGTCTAGTGGGGCTAGGTGTGGGATCGTGAGCAATTCCTCATACTCTTCACTCTCTGATCCTTCCTCCTTTTCTGGGCTCTCCTCACCAGATTTCTCCTCACTTTCAGAATCTTCCTCTTCTTCAGAGTCATTTACTTCCTTCATCAGCCTCCTCGTCTCTTCTTCATCTTCTTCACTTAATTCCTCCAAATCTTCAGTGTTTAAGGATTCTTCATTGCTCACCTTTGCTTTCTTCTTAGCAGGACTCCTTCCCTTCTTCAAGGCAGGGCTTCTTGGTCTCTTTTTGAGTGCCTCATCAGAGGCCTTTTTACTTACCCTTTCTTCTTGTTGAGGTGGCTCCTTCACACCTTCTTGATCCTCAATCAACCACTGAAACACAGGGGCTCCAGTAGTTCCTTTCCCTGACAACTTCTCCATGACAGCCTTTTTCCCACTCAAACTTTGCCTTCACAAACTTGCACAAGGCTTGTTGGTTCTTTTTCAAGCGATTAAGCGCTATAGCATCGGGCCGCTATAAGCGCTAGCACTTCTTAGTATGGGCTTGAACACAGCAGGGATATCTCCTTGAGGGGTTCTCCTCTCATCACGAATCTCAATTTCAACCTCAGCCTGCTTACACAACTCAGTAATTAAACATGGAAAGTAAAGATTACCGTCAGTCTTCAGTCTGCTTTTCTCAATCTCCCTTGCAATGATCTTGCCTACATCAATGCTCTCTCCTTCTAAAATAGCATCCAGCACTATTAACCTGTCCTTCTCCACATTGGTTGTGTGGGAAGTTGGCATGAGTGAATGCCTGATAAAAGTAAACCACATGGCAGCCTCATCCACCAGAAATGCTTTCTTCACCTTAAATTCAGATCCAAACCTTTCCCATGTAGCTTCCTCCACACAAATCCTCTTCTTGACCTCCTCCATTTTGTCACACAACCCCATGTATCAAGTTTTTCTCCAATGCTTTCCCGAATACCCTAGCTTGAAGTGTTCATTAATGGCACTTGAACTGAAGTCAACCATTTCACCCCAACCATGGAATAGGTTTGGGGCTTTCCCCACACGGAGGAGGAATACCTTTGTAAAACTCTCTCACCGAGAGCACCACAAAATCCTCTGCGTGCTTGATGAATTTCGCCACCCTAGCGCTATAACGATGAGACGTGAACACATCGGGGCTTTTTCGCTTTTAAAACCCCTTTCTGCGATGAAATTCATCTTCCAATGAACGCTTGCAGATCGCTTTTTGGGTCTATGGCTCTAGAGGAACTGGGTTACGAGGTCTTGGTCTTTCTCTCGGGTTTTTCAATTGAATGCTTCTTCACCATTTTGAGATTTTTGAAGAGATGAAAGTGATTTGTGAATTTTCCGAACTGGAATGTGAGATCGGTTGCGAGAGAAAAGGAATGAAGTTATGGCTGGATGGGGGTTAGGGAAGAAGAAGAAAAATCAACGGTTAGAAGGAAAGAAAAGACAGGGAGTGGTTGAGTGAGAGGTTATTGGGAATTGAATGAGGTGACCGTTGTTGATGGGGCGGAGTGGTGAAGTGATTGGGGTACATCACACGTGGGCGCATAGGGTGAAGCGGTTGAAGTGCCAGAGCGCGCGTGCCACGTCATTTATAATCGCCCCTTGCTTTGAAATAACAATGTTTCTTCACGCATTCACAGCCTCTTGACGCTATAGCGTCAATATCACACTTTGGGTCTTCAATTTTCCAAATTCCTCAACACAAAAACTTTTCCTCCCGCACAATAAAATAAAAACAACGAAATGTTAATTAAAATCTTGGGGTGCCTCCCAAGAGCGCTTATTTAAGAGTCTTGACTGACTTCTTCATTTGATGTTATGGATCTTGAAGATCAATTGAGGTATTGTCCCTCATCACAGTGTCACCATGGTACTGTTTTACTCTCTGTCCATTCACCTTGAAAGTGGTGTTGGTTGCTTGATCATATAAATCCACGGCACCATGAGGTAGACCTTGACTAATTTAAAAGGGCGGACCACGGATTTGTGCTTGCCAGAAACAATTTCAATCTTGAATTAAAGAGAAGCACTTGGCCTCCTTCAATCAGCTCTGCTTACGGATCTTCTGTCATGCCACACCTTTGTTTTTTCCTTGTAAATGGTTTGAACTTTCATAGGCGGCATGCCTAATCTCATCAAGTTCATTTAATTGCGTAGCCTAGCCTTACCGCTTTCATCACGATCAAAGTTGAGCTTTTTATGGCCCAATGAGCTTTGTGTTGCAGCTCAATAGGGAGGTGGCATGCTTTCCCAAACACAAGTCCGTATGGAGACATTCCTGGAGGTGTCTTGAAGGTCATCCCAGTAAGCCCATAACGCATCATCCGGATGGATTGACCAACCTCCTTTCTTGAGGTCCCACCATTTTTTCAAGCATCCTTTTGATTTCTCTATTGGACAATTCAGCTTGCCCATTTGTTTGTGGTTGGTATGCGAAGGCAATTTTGTGCCTCACTCCATATTTTCCCAATAGAGACTCAATCAACTTGTTACAAAAGTGAGAACCCTCATCACCGATAATTGCTCTTGGTGTACCATATCCGGTGAATATGTTCTTCTGCGGGAACTTGCGACCGACTTGGCATCATTGTTGGGAGAGCCACGGCTTCAACCCATTTGGAAACATAATCCACAGCCACCAGTATGTACAAATTCCCATGAGAAGGAGGAAAGGGACCCATGAAATCCATGCCCCATACATCAAAGAGTTCAATCTCTAAGTTGTTGGTTAAGGGCATTTCATGCTTGTTTGAAATGTTCCCGATCCTTTGACACCTTGCATGACTCTTTACCAATTCCTGAGCATCCTTGAATAATGTAGGCCAGTAATACCCACATTGCAGCACCTTTGCAGCTGTTCTAGTTCCTCCAAAGTGTCCACCACATGGTGAAGCATGACAATGCTCTAACACTTGAGGTTGTTCTTCTTCCGCAAGGCACCTTCTTATCACTTGGTCTTGGCACTTCTTGTAGAAAAGGTTCATCCCAATAATAATCCTTCACTACATGGAAAAACCTTTTCTTTGTTGATAATTCGAATCTGCGAGCACAATTACGCTTACCAAGTTATTCACAATATCAAGCCAAACCACGGGCGGTATCTTGAGGCGCTAGCGTGCGGCGTTATAGCGGCAACCGCTATAGCGTTACACTTTTCACTGCTCACGCCAACAACTTCTCATCCGGGAAGATTTCTTTAATCTCACCTGCTACTTTGTACACTGCATTTTCTCCTTCAAGTCTAGACAAATGGTCAAGAACTTGGTTCTCCACCCCCTTTTTATCATGAATTTCCAAGTCAAATTCTTGGAGGAGAGAACCCATCTTATTAGCCGAGGTTTTGCATCTTTCTTTGAGATCAAATACTTGATGGTCGAATGGTCTGTAAAAAACAATTACTTTTGTGCCAACCAAGTATGATCTAAATTTATCAAAGGCAAAGACCACGGCTAATAGCTCTTTTTCATGAATTGTGTAATTTAAGTGTGCTTCAATAAGTGTTTTGCTTGCATAGTAAATGGAATGAAAGATTTTATCATACCTTTGACCGCGCACAGCTCCCACTGCATAGTCGCTTGCATCACACATGAGCTCAAATGGTTTACTCCAATCAGGAGCAACAATGATAGGTGCAGTAATCAGAGCTTTCTTTAACTTCTGGAAGGCTTCAAGGCATGCATCATCAAAGTTGAAAGTGGTGTCATGCTAAAGGAGTTGACATAGAGGCTTTGAGATCTTTGAGAAGTCTTTAATGAATCTCCTATAGAACCCAGCATGCCCAAGGAAACTTCTTATGCCTTTGACACTTGAGGGGGGTGGCAATTTTTCAATGACTTCAATCTTGGCCCTATCCACCTCTAAGCCTTTCTTGGAGATCCTATGCCCTAGTACAATTCCTTCTTGCACCATGAAGTGACATTTCTCCCAATTAAGCACAAGATTTGTTTCTTCACACCTTATCGATATTTCTTCCAAGTTGTCCAAACACTTCAAAAAAACTATCCCCAAACACAGAGAAGTCATCCATAAAAACCTCCATAGATTTTTCAATGAAGTCGAGAGATATGGACATCATACATCTCTGGAAAGTTGCAGGGGCATTACACAGTCCAAAGGGCATTCTTCTAAAAGCAAATGTGCCATAAGGACATGTGAATGTGGTCTTTTCTTTGGTCTTCGGGAACTATTGCTATTTGATTATAGCGAGTAGCCATCAAGATAGCGATAATAGTCCTTACCAAAGAAGTCCGTCCAACATTTGGTCAATAAAAGGGAGAGGAAAGTGGTCCTTCTTTGTGGCCTTGTTCAATTTCCTATAGTCCATGCAGATTCTCCAACCAGTCACTGTTCTTGTGGGAATTAATTCATTTTTGTCATTTGTGATCACAGTGACACCACCTTTCTTGGGAACACACTGCACAGGGCTCACCCATGCACTGTCAGAAATAGGATATACAATCTCTGCATCTAACCACTTGAGGATTTCCTTCTTCACCACTTCCTTCATTTTGGGATTAAGCCTTCTCTGGCCTTCAATGCTATGTTTAGCATTTTCCTCTAACACAATCCTATGCATGCAGATTGTAGGACTTATCCCATGTATATCAGACATTTGCCAACCTATTGCCTTCTTGTGCCTTTTCAGAGTTGCAATGAGCTCCACCTCTTGGTTTTGATCCAAACTAGCAGAAATGATGACAGGTAGAGTCTCATTTTCCCCCAAATATGCATACTTCAGGTGCTTGGGTAATTCTTTCAACTCTAGATCAGGTGGTTGAATAATAGAAGGCACACTCTTCTTGAGGTTTGAGTTTTCTTGCTCTAGTGACTCATATCTCCTAGCC
This sequence comes from Oxytropis ochrocephala, assembly GCA_020916435.1. Lineage (NCBI taxonomy): Eukaryota > Viridiplantae > Streptophyta > Magnoliopsida > Fabales > Fabaceae > Oxytropis > Oxytropis ochrocephala. The sequence goes on from CM037088.1 coordinate 90,333,363, forward strand.
CAAACCTCATTCACAGTTTGTTTTTCTATTGGAACCTCCTCTTCTTCCAACAATTCATGTTCCTCAGTATTGTTAAGCACCTTTCCCAAGTGGTTGTTAGTTTTCTGAAAATGCTTTTGCACCACTTGGTCAAGTGAAACCACAAAGGAACACTCTTCAGTATTGACATCTGGAAGCTTTAATGCATTCAGAACATTGATCTTAACTTCTTGATCATTGACTCTCATTGTCAATTCCCCTTTTTGTACATCAATGAGTGTCTTCCCTGTGGCCAAAAAGGGTCTTCCTAAAATGATAGGTACCTCTGCATCTGCTTCAAAATCTAGAATAACAAAGTCAACAGGAAAAACAAATTTATCTACTTTAATTAAAACATCCTCCAGTATTCCCTCGGGATAGGCAAGTGACCTGTCGGCTAAGCTCGAGGCTTACGAAATAGGTCCGGCGGTTCCTATACCCAATTGTGTGTAAATGGACTTGGGCATTAAATTAATACTTGCCCCCAAGTCACATAAAGCACGACCAGAATAAAAATTTCCAATGGAACAGGGTATTGTGAAACTACCAGGGTCCTTTAATTTTCTGGGGAGTTTATTTTGCATCAACATCTTTGCATTCCCGATCATTGCCACGATTTCAAATTCTCCTAACCTTCTTTTCTTTGTCAAAACATCTTTCATAAATTTGGCATAGTTGGGCATTTGTTGTAATGCCTCAACTAGAGGAACATTAATGTGCAATTGTTTTAACACCTCAAGGAATTTATTAAATTGTTTGTCCTCACGTGCCTTTTTAACCTTTGAGGGTAAGGGGAGCGGATATTCGGGCACCAATTTAGGTTCGTGTGTTCTGTTTGCATTTGACGCTATAGCGTCAGGTATTATAACGTCTGAAAAATTCTTTTCATTTCCAAAGAACACTTGACTCTAAATTTTTGGGTGCGATGAGTTACCTCTTTACCACTTACGGTGGTTATTGCTTTCACATGCTCCTTGCACGGTGCATGAGATGGAGAAGGTTCGATGTAGTAGATGGGAGTCCACCATTACGCGCTTTGCGTGAGAGCGGATGCAATCTGTCCCACTTGATTCTCCGAGTTTTGATGGATGCTTCATGAGTCCGCATTGTTGTTTTACAATCAGCGATGAATGACCTTAGCGAGAGACTCCATTGAGTTATCCATTGCAGGAGCAGGAACATTCTGTCTTGGAGGTTGTTGTTGTTGTTGCCTTGGAAAACCTGGGGGAATAGCATGAGCACTTGTGCTTGTGTTAGCATTATTTCCTCCCCCCCACCTGAAGTTAGGATGATTCCTCCAACTAGGGTTGTATGTATTAGAATAAGGGTTGTTACCCTTGTTGTAACCCACATAGTTGACAGAAGCAGGATTCGTTGTACATTCTTCATACGATGAGCCCTCCACAATATCTGAATCGGCTTTTCCGGTGGAGCTTGTTCAATTGTCTTTGCAGCTTGACCTTTCAGCGCTATAGCATCAGACGCTATAGCGTTGGCAGTGTTCAACTCCTTTATCATGTTTGTTAGAGTGGCCACTTGGGCTGAGAGAGCAGAAACCTCACTTACTTCATGAACCCCAGCTACTTTCCTTGTAGAATTCAGCCTTTCGAAGAGGCCATGAAGAATCAGTTAATGGCAATGCGCTCTATGAGCTCACAAGCGTCATTATATGATGAGTTCGAATTACACCTCCGGATGAGGCATCCAACATGGACCTAGTAGGTGCCTCTAGCCCATTATAAAAGTCTCCATTTGAATTACTATAGGAATTCCATGATGTGGACATTTCCTAAGCAACTCCTTCCACCTTTCCCAAGCCTCATGTAATGATTCACCTCTTTTTGCTTGAAGGATGTGATGTCATTCCTCATCCTTGCATTTTTGTTTGGTGGGAAATACTTCTCCAGAAATTTCTTTGTCATATCTTCCCAAGTTGTGATAGAATTGGACTCCAAGGAGTTCAACCAAGCTTTGCTCTGTCTTTTAAAGAATAAGGGAACAGTTTGACTGAAAGCATCCTCACTCACCCCAGGATAATAAAATTATCGCACACTTCAAGGAAGTTTCTCAGATGAGCAAAAGGATCTTCTTGAGAAGAACCTCCAAATTGTCCAGTTGTTTGGAGCATTTGGAACATCATAGGCTTGAACTCAAAGTGAGTAGCGATCACCACCACGAGCCTAGTGATGCTTGTTTCCATGGAATGTGGATCAAACACGACATAATCTCTCATTGGCTGCATCTCTGTCATTCACCATTTGATCGGGTCCTTGATTAATGAATCATCTCATACCGGTATTCATTATCAACTTGATATGGGTAAAAGGACCTTGCCTTCCACCTCTTGGCATTCTTCCTCCCAATTGTGCCTCTACCAGTATGATGAGAGTGTTCAGACATAGTTAGTCTGAGTTGTTGTAACCTTTGTTGGCGTCTTAACCTTCTGAATCTTCTCTCTGGTTCAGGATCAAACTCAAAAGTGGGTGGTTCGATGCGGGCATACGCTATAGCATCGACGCCTATAGCACTTCCCGTAACACACCACGAAATTGCCAAGGTAAAACCTCCCTAAGGATGTAATAATTTCTAAACAATAAAAATTAAATGCAATCCCCGGCAACGGCGCCAAAAACTTGTTGTGCGAAAAGTAGTTGTGCAAGTGTACACAATCACAACAAGTAATATACTGATAAGTAGAGTTCGTCTCCACAGGGATTGGTATTAATTTTAGAGTTTAAAAAGGAATTACACTTTAGAGGAACAAGTAGCAAATAGTTTGAGTAACAAAGTTTCAGTTGAACAAAAGTTGTAAAAGTAACTAGTTAACAGTGAGTTAAAATATAAGAGAAATAAGTTGGATTGCTTTCACTACGTAAATTCCCAGAAACAAGACGCTATAACGTCACACGCTATAGCGTTAAGCGCTGTTGCAAATATTTTGTGCCTTTCAGTCACTAGCGCCAGGGTTTCATTACAAGATGCCTATGTCTAGGTTCTAAATAAGTTCACCCCTGTATATTCAAGATCCCACAGCTTAAGCTTTATAAACTATTGCAACTTCTATGTCTAGAGGAAGCAAAAGTTGGCTAAATGTCTTTAACCAACCTTCTCGTTTATATTAACCCTTGAGTTCTTTCTATGGTTCATGTCTGAATCCACAGAAGTTCTTGTTTTACGTGGCCAAATATAAAACAAGGTTGAAAGTATTATAACACAAGGATTAAAACACAAAACGTGAGAAATTATATACGTAATATTAAAGGTTCATTACAAGCTTATAGCAACCCAACTCAAAGAGTTTAGCTCATGTTGAGCATCATCAAAATAACACAAATACAAATACTTGCATTACCGTAGGTAAGAAGGAAAATACAAGTGCAAAAGATACAAGCTTGAAGTCTCCTAATCATCCACGCAGAGATGGTTCATCATCAGCCTTACACCGTGAGAAATACAGAGATTACAAAGAAAGACAACTAAAAAAACGCCAAAGCTTCAAAAGTGTATCAATGGAGAAGAAGAAATGTCACGTTCTCTCTCTCTACCAATACTCTCTCTAACTCTGAAAAATCCTCAGGTATGGGAAGGGAAATCAGCATCCTAGTATATCTAGCATGTGGTACAAAACTTCTCCAAAAGTCAAGAAAGGTGATGTTTGCTTTTTCACCAACTCCACTATTCCTTTACTCATGCAATGACAAGTGTCCACACAAATCCAATAAAATCCACACATGTCGCCACAAACACGATGGACACAAGATATGGAACATGGATTAATGAGCTTGGCGCCAAAATTGCACTTTTCCTTTAGATGCTCAGCTGATCTGCCCTCTTGACGCTATAGCGTTAGACGCTATAGCGCTAAACACTGCACTACTTCACAAAATACATCAAAATAATCACAAGGGCACCAAACGTGCCAATTTCATAGCAAAGCGATGTTTAGCCCTTCCTCACCTAATATGAACAGAAATACAATAAATACTATACTAATATTACTTGAGAACTTACTTAATTTAATGATTAGAGGCATAAATAACTCATATAAATATGAGTTATCAGGCATTAAGTTAATACTTGCCCCCAAATCACATAAAGCACGACCAGAATAAAAATTTCCAATGGAACAGGTATTGTGAAACTACGGGGTCCTTTAATTTTCTGGGAGTTTATTTTGCATCAACATGCTGCATTCCCCAGTCATTGCCACAGTTTCAAATTCTCCCAACCTTCTTTTCTTTGTCAAAACATCTTTCATAAATTTGGCATAGTTGGGCATTTGTTGTAATGCCTCAACTAGAGGAACATTAATGTGCAATTGTTTTAACACCTCAAGGAATTTATTAAATTGTTTGTCCTCATGTGCCTTTTTAACCTTTGGGGGTAAGGGGCGGGATATTCGAGCACCAATTTAGGTTCGTGTGTTCTGTTTGCATTTGACGCTATAGCGTCAGTGCTATAACGTCTGAAAATTCTTTTCATTTTCAAAGAACACTTGACTCTAAATTCTTGGGTGCGATAGTTACCTCTTTACCACTTACGGTGGTTATTGCTTTCACATGCTCCTTGCACGGTGCATGAGATGGCGAAAGTTCGATAGTAGATGGGAGTCCACCATTTTGCCTTTGCGTGAGAAGCGGATGCAATCTGTCCCACTTGATTCTCGAGTTTTGATTGATGCTTCATGAGTCCGCATTGTTGTTTTACAATCACCGATGAATGACCTTAGCGAGACTCCATTGAATTATCCATAGCGGGAGCGAGGAGCATTACGTCTTGGAGGTAGTTGTTGTTGTCTTGGAAAACACGGGGGAATAGCGGGGAGCATTTGTGCTTGTGTTAGCATTATTTCCTCCCCATCCGAAGTTAGGATGGTTCCTCCAACCGTGGTTGTATGTATTGGAATAAGGGTTGTTACCCTTGTTGTAACCCACATAGTTGATGACGAGGTTTTTGTTGTATTCTTCATACAGAATCGCCCCACAAGATACACAACCGGGTTTCTCCAGGTGGAGCTTGTTCAATTCTTTCTTGCAGATTGACCTCTCAGCGCTATAGCATCGGGCCGCTATAGCGTTGGCGATGTTCAACTCCTTTATCATGTTTGTTAGAGTGGCCACTTGGGCGAGAGAGCGAGACACCTCACTTACTTCATGAACCCCACTACCTTCCTTGTAGAATTCACCTTTTCGGTAGGCCATGAAGAATCATTAATGGCAATGCGCTCTATAAGCTCACAAGCGTCATTATATGATGAGTTCAGAATTACACCTCCGGATGAGGCATCCAACATGGACCTAGTAGGTGCCTCTAGCCCATTATAAAAGTCTCCATTTGAATTACTATAGGAATTCCATGATGTGGACATTTCCTCAAAGAACTCCTTCCACCTTTCCCAAGCCTCATGTAATGATTCACCTCTTTTTGCTTGAAGGATGTGATGTCATTCCTCATCCTTGCATTTTTGTTTGGTGGGAAATACTTCTCCGAAACTTCTTTGTCATATCTTCCCAAGTTGTGATAGAATTGGACTCCAAGGAGTTCAACCAAGCTTTTGCTCTGTCTTTTAAAGAATAAGGAGCAGTTTGACTGAAAGCATCCTCACTCACCCCCCACAGGATAATGAAATTATCGCACACTTCAAGGAAGTTTCTCGGATGAGCAAAAGGATCTTCTTGAGAAGAACCTCCAAATTGTCCAGTTGTTTGGAGCATTTGGAACATCATAGGCTTGAACTCAAAGTGAGTAGCGATCACCACGAGCCTAGTGATGCTTGTTTCCATGGAATGTGGATCAAACCACGACATAATCTCTCATTGGCCTGTCTCTGTCATTCACCATTTGATCGGTCCTTGATTAATGAATCATCTCTGCACCACAGTATTCATTATCAACTTGAGAATGGGTAAAAGGACCTTGCCTTCCACCTCTTGGCATTCTTCCTCCTATTTGTGAGGAGTTCTTCCCCCAGTGTGCCTCTACCCGTATGATGAGAGTGTTCGGACATATTTAGTCCGAGTTGTTGTAACCTTTGTTGGCGTCTTAACCTTCGAATCTTCTCTGCGGTTCGAGATCAAACTCAAAAGTGGGTGGTTACGATGCGGGCATACGCTATAGCATCGGGCCGCTATAGCACTTCCTGTAACACACCATAGAAAATTGCCAAGGTAAAACCTCCTAAGGATGTAATAATTTCTAAACAATAAAAATTAAATGCAATCCCTACAATGGCGCCAAAAACTTGTTGTCGCGAAAAGTAGTTGTGCAAGTGTACACAATCGCAACAAGTAATATCTTGATAAGTAGAGTTCGTCTCCACAGGGATTGGTATTAATTTTAGAGTTTAAAAAGGAATTACACTTAGAGGAACAAGTAGCAAATAGTTTGAGTAACAAAGTTTCAGTTGAACAAAGATTGCAAAAGTAACTAGTTAACAATGAGTTAAAATATGAGAGAAATAAGTTGGATTGCTTTCACTACGTAAATTCCCAGAAACAAGACGCTATAACGTCACACGCTATAGCGTTAAGCGCTGTTGCAAATATTTTGTGCCTTTCAGTCACTAGCGCTAGGGTTTCATTACAAGATGCCTATGTCTAGGTTCTAAATAAGTTCACCCCTGTATATTCAAGATCCCACAGCTTAAGCTTTATAAACTATTGCAACTTCTATGTCTAGAGGAAGCAAAAGTTGGCTAAATGTCTTTAACCAACCTTCTCGTTTATATTAACCCTTGAGTTCTTTCTATGGTTCATGTCTGAATCCACAGAAGTTCTTGTTTTACGTGGCCAAATATAAAACAAGGTTGAAAGTATTATAACACAAGGATTAAAACACAAAACGTGAGAAATTATATACGTAATATTAAAGGTTCATTACAAGCTTATAGCAACCCAACTCAAAGAGTTTAGCTCATGTTGAGCATCATCAAAATAACACAAATACAAATACTTGCATTACCGTAGGTAAGAAGGAAAATACAAGTGCAAAAGATACAAGCTTGAAGTCTCCTAATCATCCACGCAGAGATGGTTCATCATCAGCCTTACACCGTGAGAAATCTGAGAGATTACAAAGAAAGACAACTAAAAACGCCAAAGCTTCAAAAGTGTATCAATGGAGAAGAAGAAATGTCACGTTCTCTCTCTCTACCAATACTCTCTCTAACTCCGAATATCCTGAGGTATGGGAAGGGAAATCAGCATCCTAGTATATCTAGCATGTGGTACAAAACTTCTCCAAAAGTCAAGAAAGGTGATGTTTGCTTTTTCACCAACTCCACTATTCCTTTACTCATGCAATGACAAGTGTCCACACAAATCCAATAAAATCCGCACATGTCGGCAAGCCACGGTGGACACAAGATATGGAACATGGATTAATGAGCTTGGCGCCAAAATTGCACTTTTCCTTTAGATGCTCACCGATACGCCTCTTGGCGCTATAGCGTTAGACGCTATAGCGCTAAACAACGCACTACTTCACAAAATACATCAAAACAATCACAAGGGCACCAAATGTGCCAATTTCATAACAAAGCGATGTGTTTAGCCCTTCCTCACCTAATATAAACAGAAAATACAATAAATACTATACTAATATTACTTGAGAACTTACTTAATCTAATGATTAGAGGCATAAATAACTCATATAAATATGAGTTATCACTCTTTCAAACAAACCAAATTTGAAACCTTGTTTGAAGCATGGGAAAGATGCAAAGAACTGCTGAGAAAATGTCCTCATCATGTTATTCCTATCATTATCCAAATGGAGACTTTCTACAATGGTTTGGAAACTCAAACTAGGCTCATGCTTGATGCCTCATCTGGAGGAGTTCTACTCAATGGATCTTACAATGATGCTTACAATTTAATTGAAGATATTGCTGCAAATAGCTACCAATGGCCTACTGCTAGGTCAAGTGTTCAAAAGAAGGTGACTGGTATACATGAAGTGAGTGAGGTCAACGCTGCTGTCTCGCTCAGTGGCTTCCTCTCCAATATGATCAGAATATGAGTGCACCTAGTCTTTCAGCGAAGAACATCTGCTGCAGCAATTCAAGCAATTGTACCAAAGAATTGAACCAAATTTCTCCATGTGGTTCCTCTCCAAGTTGTGTTTATTGTGGAGGAGGTCATCTTTATGAGGAGTGTCCTGCGAATCCTATCTCAGTCAATTATGTTGGGTACAACAAAGGTAATAATCCATACTCAAATACTTACAATCATGGGTGGAAGAATCATCCTAATTTCAGGTGGAGCAACAATGCGGCGAGAACACCTCTGCAAAGAACTACTCCAAAGACTGTTGTGCCACGAGATTCCCTGCTCAATCAAAGCAAATCGCTCCAAAAGCGATAACTCTATGGAGGTCATGCTTAGAAAATGAAAGTGCATGTACATTTGGTGAAATCAAAGAACACTTTCTTGATGAGCACTTACTGGCTATAAGTGCTGCAGCACCGTGATATGCTGACATTGTCAATTTTCTGGTTAGCAAGGTGGTCCCTTGTGATATGAACTACCAACAAAAGAAGAGGTTCTTCCATATTGTCAAGCAATATTTCTGGGATGAGCCCTTCCTCTACAAAAAGTGCACTAACCAATTGCTAAGAAGATGTGTGGCTGATGAAGAACAACAGAAGGTGCTGCAGCAATGCCATGCTGCAACATATGGTGGACACTTTGGAGGTATGAGAATAGCAGCAAAGGTGCTACAATATGGTTATTACTGGCCTACCATTTCAAGGATGCCCATGAGTTGGTTAAACAATGTGATAATTGTCAAAGGAGTGGGAACATCTCCAATAAGCAAGAAATGCCATTAACCAACATTCTAGAGATTGAACTCTTTGATGTTTGGGGCATGGATTTTATGGGACCTTTTCCCCCTTCATTTGGCAATACTTACATCCTTGTTACTGTGGATTATGTGTCAAAGTGGGTTGAAGCGGTTGCTTTGCCTAACAATGAAGCTAAGTGTGTCAGCAAGTTCTTGCAAAAGAATATCTTTACAAGGTTTGGTACTCCTAGGGCTATAATCAGTGATGAAGGATCTCATTTTTGCAACAAATTGATTGAGGCTCTCTTAGCCAAGTATGGGGTCAAGCACAAAATTTCTACAGCATATCATCCCCAAACTAATGGCCAAGCTGAGTTATCAAACAGAGAGATCAAGAGAATGCTAGAGAAGATGGTAGGGCCTACAAGAAAGGTCTATGCCAAGAAGCAAGGCACTGCAACAAGGTCAAGCCCAAGGACAAAACAAGGAACCCCTGCACCCTAATCTTCATTTATTTTATGTTTTTAGTTGTTTCAGTTGTTGTTTTTAGTTTGTTGTTTCTGTTTGAATAAACCTGTTGAGTGGCCCATGTCTATGTTAGCACTCAACAATTGTGTTTAGTTAGTGTGTTTGTTAGTATTTGCTTCTGTTTTTGTTGTTCTATAGCTTTCCCCTTAGTCTTTATGCAGTGAGGACACTGCCCAGTTCTAAGTGTGGGGGGAGCTATACTTAGGTCGTGTACTCTGTTCATTTGCAATCAAATTAGTGAATTTTAAAATTTTAGAAGTAGAGTTGAGCAAAAACATAGTGCCCCTGCTTGATGAGTGAATAGTGCCCCTGCTTGATGAGTGAACTATCTTGTTTCTGCTCCTACACTTAAAACATGAACTCGGGTAGGAACTTAGTGAATTAGAAATGATCTGAACTAGGCTAGTGTTGGTAGACCTAGGGAACTGCTAAATTTCTACTAAAAACTTAGGGCAGCATAGGAAACTAAGTTTGGGGGTTCTATGAGATATGTTAAGGCAAATCATGAACCCTTGCTGCAACAATGTTAGGTTATGTGCACATAGTTTTAGGTTGTTTGAATTAAGTCTGAATGTAGGTGCAAAGCACCAATGTCTGTAAATATGTAATGTGCTGCAATTGCCCAATCAATCAAATGCGAAAAAAACCGAAAAAGCAAAAATGCTATCAAAAAGACAATCAAATAAGGGCAATGCAGTACAAATAAAAACAAAAGTCTGTACAAAGAAGTTGTTATGAGTCTGTAATGCTGCAGCAACTGTTGTTGCAGCAATGTCAAGTTATGTTAGAATAAGTGCACTGGCCTAAAAGTTCTGGATTGCTACATCAAAGCCCTTAATCATGCTCAACCCCCTTTTTGAGTTTGAATTGTTAGTCTGCCCTTCCTTTTGAAAAATCTTTTGCATTCCCAAAAGAAAGTCTCTCTAAGTCTTAGCTAAGTGAAATTTTGAACCTTGCTAAGGTCTGAACTGATTTAAGTGTCACACACACACACACACACACACACACACACACACACACACACACACACACACACTATTGAGCAGGAATAAGTTAGGGAACTCATTATTCAGAAGCTTTGCAATTGAGGGATAATCTGAAAGTTGATGCTCAGCTTGATTCTTCTTTGTGCTTCATATTTGAATTAATTCATTGATTGTGATTGCTTATTAACAGTTGTGCTTGTTTGTGTCAAGTGTCATTGCTTGAGGACAAGCAACGGTTCAAGTTTGGGGGTGTGATAACTATCATTTATGATGGTTATTACTTGCTCTTTAAGCTTTATTTTAGGTGAATTAATAAGCGTGTTGTGTGATTTCTCTTGTAATAAGTGTTTAGGTTAGAAATAATTGTGCAGGACTGAATTGGTTTTAATTGGGCATTTTGATGCCCTTGTGCATTTAATTGCGTTTTGGTTAAGTGCTACAGCAATAGGTGCGAACACAATTGTGAAAATGCGAAAGATGAGAGTGAAAGATCAAGGAAACTGTTGTGCGAAAAGGTGATGTGCAAGTATACACAATCGCAACAAGTAATACAATGATAAGTAAAGATCGTTCCCACGAGGATTGTTGAGTTTACTTCTATATTTAAAGAAAGTAATTTAGCTAGTGAGTAAAACAAGTAACAATAGCAAGTTGTCAACAAGTATTGTGATTAACATAAATGAAAGTAAGTAAGCAAGTAAAGATAGATGATGTGTAGAAACTCAGAATGAGAGTAGTTGAAATATGAGAGAGATAAGTTGGACTACTTGTTACTAAGTAAATCCCCAAAAGCAAAGCGTTATAACATCAGACGCTATAACGTCAAGCGCTGTAGCATATGATTGTGTGCCACCGCCAGGGTTTTGTTACAAGTCTCTTATGTCTAGGTTCTAAATAAGTCCACCCCTGTATAATAAAGAACCCACCGCTTTTGCCCTATGAACTATTGCATTCCTATGTCTAGGTGAAGCAAATGTTGCTTAAATGTCTTTAAACAACTTTTCATTCATATCAATCTTTGAGTTCGAATCATGGACCATGTCTATACCCATGAATATACTCATTTTAGCTGATCAATTCTAAAATAAGTTTGGAAGTATTAAAAAGCAAAGATTGAAACGCAAAACATTAGATGTTATAAATACAATACTAAAGGTTCATAACAAAGCTCAAAGCAATCCAACTACAAATGTTTAGCTCATGATAAGCATCATCAACAAAATACAAGATAAATGACTCATATTACCGTAAACAAGAAGAGGGAAGATGATTGCAAAAGATACAAACCATAAACTACACTTCATCAACAGCTTGATGATGCTATAACGTGAGTTTTACAACGCTTAAAAAATGGTAAACCTTATCTAAAAAGAAAAAGCTTGAAAAGTGTGTTAATGGAGGAGAAGGGTGTCAAGTTTCTCTCCCAAAAACCCTCTCTTGCTTCCCATGGGGCTGAAGTGTGTTGAGGAAGATGACCCTTTTGCAAAAGATAAAGTCAGCTTGCTCAAAAAGGTGATTTGATAAGCCACCAACCAAAAGTACCATCCACATGCAAGTGGACAAGTGTCTCTAAAAAGCCTTTTAGTAGGTGACTTTAGCAGCAAAAATATCCTTTAAATATGGGCTGAAATGACATAAAGTATGAGCTCCAAAATTGTGCTTTTTGCTTTTCTCTCTCTTGCTCACGCAAGAAGCAAACACTATAATGTCTGACGCTATAACATACTGAACAAACACATTAAAACACAAGATGGGGCACCAAAGTGGCAAATGATCACAAATCAGTTCCTAACCCTCTTTTACATTAAACAACATATATTTACTTAATTAAACAACAATATTACTTAAGAACTTGAATTAATTTAAGTAATAAGAGCATAAATAACTCATATAAATACAAGTTTTTGATAGTTGGTTTAGGTGGCTACACAATTTGTAACTGCCAAAACTAACTTAACAAACTACAACGGCTATTTAGTTTTAAAACCTAGCCGTTAGAGAAAACATTAAGTTTAGGTTTTGATATTAAAACCAACACCCTCCCTTAATATCAAAGCCCTACACTAAAAGACACTTAGGCTAAAAAAACATCTAAGTTGAGAAATAGGACCATCATTAGGACAGACCCCGGGGATAGTCTTAGAATAGGAATAGTTTGGGACAAGCCCCCAAACATCCAAAATGTTCACCTCTCTGCTTCTCACATTGAAAAAAATGAAAAAAACACATATTTGCATCCCCGTAAATCATATATCGCACCATGCATGTATTCACTTCCTTTTATTCATCATAGCATTTGCATCAAAGCATTACATTTGCACAGTACGTATTCACATTCGCACTTCATGCATTCATCATATCCCCAACAAAAAAAAGCAAAAAGGCAAAGAAGCAAAAAGCAAAACGAAAAAAAATATCATTTATTCATCATCCCACCAAATACCGATCATTGCATGTACATACATTACATGCACGCATACACCATTCATTGCAGTGTTAGACATGCCAAATATAGATAGTTTTTCCCTTCTCAGGTAAATGCATTCATTAGGTATGTTCAGATAAACACGCCAACTGTCGATCCCTAGAATTTGTTCCTCTGAAATCAGCGCTCCAAGCGTTGATCCCACGTCACACCTCAGATCACCCCAGTTGATCCTTTAGAGCCCCATCGCTCCTTCAGACCCCACACGGTCTTTCAACACAGATCACACGTCGTTATCGGGTCCGACGGATCATTCGACCCCACATGGTCCTTCAAACATAGTGGACGTTCTTTGTGGTCAACATATCAGTTCTAGACCTGATCTTGACCCCCGGGCCGCCGCTCGAATATAAAGGCCTCCCTCAGACCGTTTTACTAATACCATTGCCAGTTGCGCTCTTTCAGACCCCGGGTGGTCCTTCAATGCCTAGGCAGCCGTTTAGACCTTTGTCCTTCAGAGCCCCAGTGCTCCTTCAAATCCCCTGTGGTCCTCCTTTATTTTTGTTCTTTTTGTTCTCAGTTAATCCACCTAGTGTTAACCGCTCCCCATCAATTTTCAAACCATCCAATTCCCCCTAAACGGACAAAATTAGAGTTTATTCTATCTTTATTTCTATTTTTACTACAAAAATTTGATGACTCTTCACATTTTCTAGCAAAATATAAATAAAGAGGGACAATTGTTATACCCTAATTTTGTCCGACCAATTCAATATTTTTAATAATTTTTTTATGAACGCCCAATTTTAATGAGTAGTTTTCTCGAGTTCAAAAAGCATATTTCGTTGTGCTCGCACTTTATTTCTATTTGCGTACACGCGTTTAGTCTTAATGATCTTGCAGTATTTTTATCATTGTGGACGCGTGTTATATTTAACTACAAATGCGTGTTATTTCTAACAGTCTCACACCATTTTGTTCTCACGCACGCGTGTTAGTTCTAATTGTATACGCGTGCTTATTTTGGGTACTCGTTACTTATTGTTATTGCTAGTAATAGTTTTTTTTTCCTTTTTCTCTTAATCAAAAAGATTGAAATAAAATCAAAATAAAGAGTGTAATTTGAATAGTCAAAACTGTCCTTTTATTACAAAAAAAATATAATAATCAAAGTTTACAAAATTTGTTACACATAGGGACAAAAAAAAAATATAAGCAAAAAAGTACAAAAATAATTTTTTAAAAAACTACATGGTAGGAGTCACTAGCTACTCTCTTGGTTGTCCATATTTTATGGCTCATGCTTCGTACAACCCCCTAGCTACTCATTAAAACCCATTTTTTTGTGTGAAAAGACCAAAAACCCTCACTGAAATTTGGTTTTTATTTTTTTTAAAGATTATGCACGGTTCGGCGCACGGTTGATCGAACTTGATCGAATCTCGCTGCGCCGAATCAGTCAAAATTTACTTAAACACCCCAAATTTATGTTTTGACTAGGTTCGACCAAGGGTGTGCCGATCCAAATCGATCAGCCGTGCGCCGAACCCTGTCCACTGTCCAGGGGTATTTTGGGAATAAAGAGTGGTATGGGGGTTCTAGTGAGTAGGAGGGGGGTTGGACGAAGCATGAGCCTATTTTATTTTGAGCTTCAAAAATAACTATCTTTCTTTGGCCCATGCTTCGTACAACCCCCGCTACTCACTAGAACCCCCTTTTTGGTGTGAAAAGACCAAAAGCCCTTACTGGAATTTGGTTTTTATTATTTTTAAAGATTATGCACGGTTCGGCGCACGGTTGATCTAACTTGATCGAATCTCGCTGCGCCGAACCAGTCAAAAATTACTCAGACACCCCAAAATTATGTTTTGACTAGGTTCGACCAAGCGTGTGCCGATCAAAATCGATCAGCCGTGCGTCGAACCCTCTCCACCGTTCAAGGGTATTTTGGGAATAAAGGATGATATGAGGGTTCTAGTGAGTAGCTAGGGAGTTATACGAAGCATGTGCCCTTTCTTTTTGTTCTTTTGTCATCGAATTGCACAAACATTACAGCTTTTTCAGCCACCCCCTGCTCTATTTTTTGCACCACTTCGTTTTTGCCCCCACCCTATGCTTTATCTATTATTTTTTTAATTCATTTTGTTATCTTTTATTTTTCTTATTTAGTTCCGATCATCAAATGTTATTCACCATTTTTTTATCTATCTTTAAATAAATATTAATTACTTTGTGTCATGTCTTTTTATGTTTCTAACTTATTTAGGCCTAGGTTTTGTCTCACTCTTTTTACAAACCAATGAGCCTAACTCATCCTCACACATTTTCCAAACTAATGAGTCCAACTCATTTTCACGCACACCATCTTAATTCTTTTTCATTCTAAAAAAAATACAAAAATAAATATCTTTTTTTTCCAAAAAAACTAAATAGGGGGCTAAGTCGACTGTACAGTCGGGTTAATCACCGTTTTAGGGCGAATGAGTTGAACGACTCAAGAGTCCCAAAATCCTTATTCTAAAATCAAACCACGTCACATCAAATCAATTTTCCAAAGTTCAAAAATCCTATTTTCAAAAAGTAGGGGATTAAGTCAGTTGTACAACTGGGTTAATCATCATTCCAAGACGAATGAGTCGTACGGTTCAGTAATCCTAAAACCCCTATATTAAAAAACATCAACCAACAAATGTTTTCTAACTAAGAACTACGTAGTTTTGAATTCTCCATTGCATCTGGATATACGTAGGAGCAGGGCTCCACTCCTGTCAAGCACAAAAAACTAATTAGAAGGTAACATTGCTTAGGAAGGATGTCGTGGGGTGCTAATACCTTCTCCACACATAATCGACTCCCGAACCCAAATGTGGTCTAAAGGACCCTTATCCACACATATTATCCCCGTTTAGACCTCGATTCACTCCTTCGCTTAATCTTCAACTGGTCCCACGTATTATCCTCGTGTTCCCTCTTCCTTGCCTTCCAAGTATGTCTGCCTTACGTCAGCCATTTATTTCCTCGGTTGACCTTCGTCCTAGGACAACGATTATGAACTTAGGCACCCGAACCACCATGGTCGTGGCACTCTATAGGCTGATACTTTACTCTCCCTCGGCCTCACTCACTATTCCTCGGGCTTACCCCTTCCTAGGGGAGTTAACCTTGTGATCTACCTCGAGGACCTCTCTTGAGTTTGTTCCTTCAGCAATTATCTCTCATGACTTTGTCTAGTGGCTTGCTTTGGCGCCCTAGTCATTTTCCTTTTTCCTCTTAGCCCTCGGCCTACGGCTTAATTAATTTTGGGTGTTAACAATTATATTTATAGCAATGCGAGTGTTTAAATTTTTTTCACACCCTACCACATCCTAGTTACACCACTGCTTATTTTGATATTAATTAATCTTGAAGACCAGATTAAATTTTTATTAGTGACGAAATTGGAAATTCACTCTGTGTGTAGCCATTAATGATCCGAACAAAAATATAACTTTATTTTTAGGAAATAAATAAATGAATAATACACTCACAATGTTTGTCAACTTTATGTCAATTTTTTTTATTGGACAAAAAAAATGTTTGTCACGTGGGAAAGTCACGTGTCCACTTCCAAGCTTGCGAAAGAAGTGAACCCAACTTCCCCAATCCACAATTCGACACTGGTTTTTTTTTTTGTACACCCACCCCACCATCCCCTCATACCCCCACCCCACCCTGTGAATAGACCAAAATACCCCTGCCTTTTTACAAAATCACAATTTCTTTACACTTTTGGTCATACCTACGATTGACCACATTCACTCGCATATACATATCTGAAACGTATATACGAGTGAGCCAATTTCACACCACTCGCATATACATCTTCATCAACCTATATACGATCCACATTATTTTACCCATCGTATATACCTTATTAAGGTGTATATACGATTACACCTCATATCAGCCACTCGCATTTACGTCCAGCACAACATCTATACGACACTTTGACAAGTAAGCATTGTATATACCCCACTTCTCATGTATATACGATGCGCATTTTTATTATTGTTTTTTTTATTGTTTTTTTTATTTGCTTGTAGTGTCCGGTAGGCATCGCAGAGGGAGATGGGAGGTATCTCCTTTCGGAGAGAGAGGGGAGTCATCTACTGCTCTGAGTACGAGGACTCGGAGGCATAATCAGTTCCATGCTTCGGCGAGGAGACAAGATATGAGAGAGGCTGACCCAACTGAGTATCAGCAGCCCAAGCCACCCCGGTATGATGTGCAACCAACTAAGCACCATCATCACCCAACTCAGTATCAGGATGCTGGAGATTTCTATCACGTGGATTTCTTACAGCAGAGTCAGCACAAGGATTGGTATCGGGGGAGGCTGCCTCCTGAGTACCATCACCAGGCTCCTCAGTACCATCATCAGGCTCCTCAGTACCATCACCAGACTCCTCAGTACCAGCCACAGCCTCTTCATTACCATCTCTCGTCTGCCGAGTATCGTGAAACAACCTCGAGGGCATGAGGGTATCGAGGCCGATTCGTCGTTCTCAGATCAGTCTATGTCTGAGCATCAGGAGGAGGAGCCTCAGCAGGATCAGGGGCATCGGGAGGAGCCTCAGCCTCAGGCTCAACCTCAGGCCTCTTTCTTCACAAACATGGCAGATCATGTCTGCAGTTCTATACTCGCTGACCCGGTAAGTTTTGCTTTTTTTGCTTAAATAATTTATTTTACAGACATAGTCTGCACTTTTTGCTTACGTCATTTAATTATTTTTAATTTAGGATTATCAGCGTGTTGTCAAAGTATGGGCTCATGGCAACAAAGTCCATACCAGACTGCAACTACAGTACCGGTCCCTACTTCAGCGTTCCGCATTGGTCAGGGACTCTAGACTAAAGCCACTTCTCGTCACTGGCCACGCCACAGTAGACCATGAGTTGCTGTCGGCTTTTATCGAGAGATGGCACGCAGATACTTCGTCATTTCACTTACCATTTTGTGAAATGACGATCACTCTAAATGACGTCTCTTGCTTGCTGCATCTTCCCATCCAGGGAACTATGCCACACCTCCCACCATCACTGTCAGCTCGGAGCATGCCACATACCTTGCAGAGACCTATCTTGGTGTTTCACGGACTAAGGCTGCTAACAACACCAAAGGAGGTCCATATTACAGCTTCAATTGGCTGCTCTGGATTTATGAGCGTAATTTGGAGGAGGGTGGTGACATGACAGTTGTTGTGAGGGCTTATCTCCTTCTGCTTCTGACCTACAGTATCTTCATTACGAAGACTGGAGACAGGGCGGAGGTATGTGGTCGCTTCTACACAGGCCGATATGAGTCCGAGGTTCTTGGAGGCTATGCATGGGAGTGCAGTGCACTAGGCGCCATGTATGACTCCTTGAACACTACTTCTTTGAGGAGACCAGCAGTGTGGAGGTATGCCACCTATTCAGTATGAATGTAAACTTAATTTTTTATTAATTCATCTTGTGTTTGGGTAAATAGTTTTTAATTAAATCATTGTTTATTTTTGCATTTCGATCTTGGATAATGTCGTACTTCCTCGGATGGCGGTGAGGTTGGTGGTCATATACCCGGTGCGGAGCCACTTGCTGGGCGGTTTAGGAAGAAGAAGTCGATCACACCTCAAGCTCGGCCACTACATGAGGATGATTGACGAGATGAGGCGGAAGGATGTCTGCTGGCGGCCATTTGAGAGCACGAGGATGGTAGACCTTTTGAGCATATCTCCTATCACGGGGCTTCATCGGTGGGCCGATTTGAGTTCCTTACATGCTTGATAATCGCTGCGGCGGTTTGGAGTACCGTCGGTACATCCCGCGTGACCTCTCGTGAGGTCGTCAGAGTCATCTTGGCTCAAGTCTTTTAGATCACCCACTTCATGGCATCTGTGTATGACATCCTGCGCCTACTCGGTTTGCTCGTGGCGGATGAGGCTGCACTGGGTACTTAGAGTGGTACGTCTGTGCATCTGTCCCCCCCCGCACTATTACCAGCTCCACCATCACTAGTAGCACAAGACTGGACACCCTCCCCAGACCTACGATACGACAATCCTGAGTGGATGAGGGAGGTTGTGACCGCTTGTAGGGAGGGGATTCGTGATGGCGAGATCACGCGTGGCAGTCAGGCGTATCGGACACTCCATAGGCTGGTGGGGATGGCACATCCGGATGACATTGCACATGCACTTAGACGATGGGGACGAGGATGAGGGCCACGACGTTAGGGATTTTGTATTTGTGCTTTGATGTATTTGTACTCATATTACTTTGATGTTGGCACTTTATTATTAGTTTTTTTCGGTTGTTATATTTTACGAATTTCCATAAATTTTCGATTTCATTGATTCGATAAAACAAAGTTACACAAGCGATAAAACATAAACATAGACAGATAAAAAAAATACAATAGAAACTACTGAGTTGGTGGAGTTAATCGACGAAGGATCTCAGCGACGATCCTTCTAGTTTCGACGTACAGATGAATGTAACTCTTCCATTTAAACATAATATGATTGAACATCATCTGTCAGAGGTCATCCTCGGTGTTGACATCCACGGCAGACCAGTAAAGACCTCCATCAGTTCATTCCGGTTTCCGATAAACGATACAAATTATCTCATGCTCGTCGTTCTCTAGTTGAACCATCCGCAGTAGTTTCTGCTTAAGAGAAGCAAATGATATGCATTGTTTTAACCTACACGATAAAACATCTCTCCCATCGAAACCTATACCATCATCTTGCAAGATGATGCCCTGATGATCAACAAACCCCATATTAGAATGAACGAGAGTGAGGGAAGAAAGCTCGTAGTATGACATTAGCGAAGCCTGCATCATCTTCACTTGTGTTGTGTGAGAGAAGGAGGAAGTTGAATTTTTGGTGTGAAAATAGTGATGGTGGGAGTGGATATGGATATTTATAGTTGAGGTAAAAGATTATCAACCGTTGATTTGTCGTGCAATCCACACCGTTGATCAACTTTGAAAGTGAAATCATGACCGTTGAAAATTTTTTTATAGCAAAAAAAAAATTCAAACCCATCGTATATATGTCATTTTGGACATATATACGATACTCAATTTTAACACGTCGTATATATGTCTTTAAGAGGTATATACGATTGAATCTTACACGGCAAATCGTATATACTTCTTAAGGACATATATACGATGTGTTAAAATTGGCGTAGTATATATATATGTCCAAAATGACATATATACGATGGCGCTTTTTTAAAAAAAAAAAAAAAAAAATACAGGCGTTTTGGAGTTTTTTGATTTTGGTGGAGGTATATGGGGATTGAGTGGGGGTACAGAAAAAACATCCCTTCGACACTCTGCATCCCACAAACCATTCTGTTGGGCTCATTTCCTTACACATCAACAAACATTCACAAAACAACCGAAAACAAAAACAGGCGCAGAGAGAGAAAGAGAGAGCCATACACACACAGAAACACAAAGCTGAAGAAGGAAGAAGATAAACAAATTTTACTTAAAAAAAAACTTCTCTGCCAAACCCGCCAAAAACGAAACCCTTCCGCGCTCTCTAATCCGAAAGGGAACAAAAAAAAATGACACAACCACCTGTACCGTCTCCTCCGCCGATGCTTCCACCACCACCTGCATCAACCGCTCCGCCGTCACAATCCTCCGATGGTGTCCGCGTTCGGTGCGCTGGTTGCCGTATGATCTTGACTGTTGCGCCTGGGCTTACCGAATTCGCTTGCCCTACCTGCCGAATGCCACAGATGCTTCCGCCCGAACTCATGGCTCGGGTCCACCAAACGGCGCCGTCGTTATCTCCGGTTCCTCAGAACAAACCGGCTCACGGCATTGATCCAACTAAGATCCAGCTTCCTTGCGCTTCTTGTAAGGCCATTCTCAATGTTCCTCATGGTCTATCGCGCTTTTCTTGTCCTCAATGTGGCGTTGACCTTGCCGTCGATCTTTCCAAAATCAAGCAGTTCTTCGCTCCTCCTCCTCCTCCTCCTCCTGAAGAAGTTAACGAGGTTTGCTTCTATCACTCCAATTTTGCTTTTTGCGCTTTCTGTTGTGAGATTTCTAAATTGTGAAGTGGCTTGTGTTACTGTTGTACTGCGTAGACTGATAAGGTGAATCTGTAGGTAGTTTAGCATTTTAGCTCATCTGAGTGAGTGTAGCATTTCCTGATTGAGATTGTGAAAATAACATGCTTTTGGTCTCGTTTACTTAGTTTTCAATATGATACGCATTTTAATTTTAATAAGATACACATATTAGTAAATGTATTAGTGCATAGATAGCTAAAGAGATGATATATAGACAGAGTGAGATGATATACACAGTCAAGGAGTAGCATATTTAGAAATGGAGAAAATGCTACGAAGTTGTTTTCACCCTTTTCAAATATGCTATTCTTTCCGAAAAAGAGAATTTGAAAACATATTAAACAGTGTGTTTGTTTTCACCTTAATCATACTCAGGCTCGAGATTGGGCCACATCAATAAAATTGTTGCTTTCACTTGGAACGTGCATCTAAATGTGTTTTGATGCCTGTTGAATTTGTGATTCTGTGTGTCTCAATTGGATCACACTAGGTTGTATTTATAATAGAATTGCAATAAATACAAGAAATCATAAATGATTATTCTAATCCTAGTTGATATGATTGATATGGACACCTAAGGATGATGTGTACTTGACTAGGATTCTAACACTTCCCCTCAAGCTAAAGCTTACTAAGCTTTAAGCTTGTTACAATAAAACAAAGCATTGTTCCACAAAGTTTAAACCTAAGTCCGCCTGTGATATTGTGAGTCATAACCAACATAAGTCAACATCAGATGATCGTCGATGGGAAGAGAAGTCATTAGTGATTCATATGTGGGAAAAGTCACCACCGGAATGATCGTCGGTGGGAAGAGAAGTCATCACAATATAATCCATTAACGACAAGAAAAAGGTATGACAAACAAATGATCTGAGACCAGATCAGGAACTAGTGGTGCAAGGTGACGCCGGCGGTGGAAGATCAATCGGAGGCACCGTCAAATCGGTGGTTAGCAGCGAATTTTGGAATCACCGTAGATGACGGTGGCGAGCGATGTGTAGATGGTTGCGGGACGAAAAACAGCAAAGTGATGGAAAAGAGTTGCAACTGAAGAAAATAGTGAGAAATTGAAAAACTAAAAGGTGGTGCAGCCGGCGGCAAATGTCGCCGGCGGCGGTTGTGAGGGATGCACAGAGCGAGGTCCAAGATTAGAACCGCTTAGATACCATGTTGAATTTGTGATATTGAATTTCTCATTTGGATCAAACAAGGTTGTATTTATAATAGCATTGCAATAAGTACAATAAATCATAATTGATTATTCTAATCCTAATTGTATGATAATAATCATGATTGATATGCACACCTAAGGATGATGTGTACCTGACTAGGATTCTAACAATGCCAAAGTAGATAGAGTGCATTTATGGTTTAAATTTTAAACTGCAGAAGTACATTTATTTATAGAGTTTGAAAAACTTATTTTTAGACCCAAACACAAGCTGTAAGAGAAATCCAAACACACTAATAATGCTTGGCGTTTTTTATTGCTGCTTAGTGGAACGAAAATGTTGAAATAGTTTAACATTTTGTTGAGTTTTCTTCTTTTAAGAATAAGAGGTACTAAATATAGAAAAGAACTCAGTATCTTGTGTTGTTATATTACATGTTTTACGAATTACTACCTAAGGTTTGACGGTAGTGGATGTGATAGTGTTGCTGATAAGAATGAACAAGCACTGCAAAAAGAAAGGAGAATGCGCTTGATAATTGATGAGATAAAGATGTTACTAAGGATGGATGAACAGACATTGCAAAGGGGAAGTACAATATGCTATTATATTTTTTTTTTGGGATGAAAAGAACTAGTTTATCATTGAGAAAAGAGGGAATTAAGACAGTGGGAATCTAAGTAACCTTTGTTAAGGTATTGATTGTCGGTTTCTATTTTGCCGATTTCTTGCTCTCTTAGTTTCTTGCATGAATTTTTGTTGCGATTTTAGGGTGAGAATTTCTAGCCTTGATGGCAGTGTTATCAATGGTGCCAAAATCCCACAATATATACATTCCATTGTAGTCTATGGCGCCACCATGGCTGGCTGCGGTCACCATGCCATTCTGCCATGGCGCGGTGCCATGGCCACCATTTACAATCACTGCTCGACGGGAGCTATTATTAGAATTTCAGGCATTGTAAACTTGGAATTGGAGTTATTCCCCTAAGAAGTCTAATTGTTTAATGGTCTTGAAATTTTTGTAATTAAGTGGTCCTTGGTCCACAAGAGTCAATCATTCATAATCATATGCTAAAACCAACCATGGGAGTGTTGTCAAATACGGATTGCTGAAAATAGCAGAACGCCAAAAATCCAATATGCGAAATATCAGTGTTTTGTGCAAATAGCAGAAGCCCCACATAGCGATTGAAATAAATGCTGCTGGTAAATATAATAAAAAGCTGCATGGCAATCAGAATAGTGACATAAAATTAACTCAGAAAAACAACTTTGTTACCTCTGGAGATGAACCCACCATCATAGCCGCCAAGAAGCTTGCAGGGGGAAAGGTGGTGTACGAATAGTTTTGAGAAGGAAGAGAAGAAGCACATAGATACATTTAGGCTGAGAAATGTTTGTCGAACTCAGTTGCCTCTTAGTTTCTTTTTAATGTTTTAATAAAAAAATTATTTTTATTTAAAAAAGCACATGCGAACCGGTTTTACTGAGTTTTTAAAAAATAAAATAAAACCTGAAAATCTGGTAAGTTATGCTATTGTCGTTATCATCGCTGTCACCACCATGAGTATAGCAGCCACAATAATCAAAATGGCGATACTACAATAGCGTAGCATTTTTTATTGCGGAATATGGAAAACCCGATACGCAATATCGCGACAGCGCCACTATAGCCAATATTCGATAAGTGATAACACTGCATGGAGTAATTTTTCATTTTGAATAAACATTTTCCTCATCTGAGGATTTTATAAAATGGATGCAATGATTTGCTCGACCATCTCTAATTATTTTTTATAAACATTTTTCAACAATCAATTTACAAACAAAAGTTTACCTTTACACCCCTTCTCCACCCGAGCCCTCCTCATCCACACCTTGGTTGAGTAGGTGGAAAGTGGGAAATTTTTGAATGAAAATAACTTTATGCTTGCATGATGTAAAAGAAATAAGGGATGAAAATTATAGTGTACTCATTTTTCACTCTCAGCCTAGCCTTATTAGATCTTTTGTTTATCTTGCCAGCCTTATTAGATCTATATTTTTATTCTTACTTTTATTCTGCATTAAATTAAATCAGGTTGCTGTTGATGTTGAGCGGGATGAAGATGAAGGTGGCATGGTTGGAGAAACATTTACAGATTATGTGAGTTACTAATTATTTCCTTTTTGTCAGCATTGTATGTCAGAAGTTTCTTTTGACTGAATCAACAATTCGTTTGTTATTTCAATTTGCCAAATTTTGTTTTACCCAAGCTCACTATAGTGGCATTTAAATATCTCCTCATGCAGCGACCGCCAAAAGTATCTATTGGACCTCCACACCCAGATCCTGTTGTGGAGACATCTTCCTTGTCTGCAGTGCAGCCACCTGAGCCTACTTATGATCCAAAAACTAAAGATAATTTGGAAAATTCAAAGGCTCTGTCATGCTTGCAAATTGAAACATTGGTCTATGCTTGTCAGGTTTCTTCTTTGACATAATGGACAGTATATGATTATGTTTTGCTTTGCTTTTCTTGTGTATAATGTAAAACTTTTGTGACAGAGACACCTTCAACACCTCCCCAATGGAGCTAGGGCAGGATTCTTTATTGGAGATGGAGCTGGTGTAGGTAAAGGCCGAACAATTGCAGGTCTAATTTGGGAGAACTGGTACCATGAAAGGAGGAAAGCATTGTAAGTTTAGGTCATAGCTCTGCTTGCAAACACATTTGTGTGTAATTTAAAATCGAGTCAAATGCTAATTCATGCTTTGACGGACATACACACATGCTTACCTGAGCATATGACCTTGTTTGTAATTTACCTCGTTGTCTAGCTATACTCTTGGAGTTTACTTGTTTTGATGCTTTTGTCATGTTCCCAATGATCTCACACAGGTGGATTTCTGTTGGTTCAGACTTGAAGTTTGATGCTAGAAGAGACTTGGATGATGTGGGGGCAACAAGTATTGAAGGTATCTCCTTTGGTGATTTTATTTTAGTGAAGTTATGTTGCATGCTCAACTAATCTATTTGAAACTCTGTTTTGTACGTAGCTGGCGCAAAAATGACTTTCACTATATAATTTACTTGCTCAAATTATTTTCATTTTCAATTTTTAAGATTTGTATGGGTATTTATGGAGTATTTTTGTAATACTGCATATCAAACCAGGATTATGGTATATTTATATATAGGTGGTTCACAAGGTGGTTCACAAGGTGGTTCATTGCAGTCAGTGGTTCTCAATGAAATTAACACTGCTAAGAATTTTTTTTTTTGGACAAAAACACTGCTAAAATAGTTGGATTCCTATTAATCCACGAGTCTTCTTGTTACATAGGTAGTGTTAAAGGTCTAGGCTAGGCTTTTACTAGTTGTACTAAACTAATACTTGTTCCAACCCCAGCAGAACTTCAAATGCAATCTCCATTAAAAATTGTATCTATGACAACGCAATTCAATTCTCCATTGGAATAACCCCATTGAAGGCAGTTTGTGGCAGGGATCCACCCCCTGTTGGCTGTTATTCAGGCTCCTACAAATGGTAGAGGCTTAACACATGCTTCACTAAACTATTAGAACTTTCTGCAACCAAATTATACACATTTTAACCCAACAATTATCCTAAGGTCATGACTTGAATTTCCTTTTGCTTTTCTCCTAATTAGCTACTTGTTGGTCCTCATCAAGGTGCCACCCCAACTATCTCTGATGCTATCATTCGCAATCTTGTCTCGTCTAGTCTTGCCACTCATTCATCGCAATATTCACATCTCTACTACATTAGTTATATTCTCGTGTTTGCTTTTTACTGCCCTCTTTCTGTCCCATTCAATATAGCCGGTCTTATAATTGTACGATAAGATTCTGTAGAATCTAAAAGTCTTTGTTATTTGAGAATGATAGAATGTTTTTCATTGATTGAACAGAATGATTACAATTGTATTTATATCATGCTGGATATACTGATATCTAACAGAATCCTAACTGCTAACAGAACAGAGTTAGTTTCAAACTGAAACTAACTTTACAACTAACTTTACAACTAACTGAACAACAGATATTTAAACTATACTATTTCTAATACATCCTTCATTCCCCCCACAAGCTCAGAGGTGTGAAACACTCTGAGCTTGTCACGAAAGTAGCAGAACATCTGTTTGGACAGGGCCTTTGTCAATACATCAGCAATCTGAGCCTTGGCAGGAATATATTCTACAATCAGGGATTTGTTCAATACTTTCTCACGAACAAAGAAGATGTCCAACTCCATGTGCTTGGTACGTGAGTGGAGGACTGGGTTGTGAGTCAAGGCAACTGTACTTTGATTATCACAGAAAATGACTGGTGTGGGAACAGCAACTTGTAGTTCATGCAGCAGTGACTGAATCCACAGTACTTCTGCAGCAACTAGAATCCTAACTGCTAACAGATAGAATGATAGAATGTTTTTCATTGATTGAACAGAATGATTACAATTGTATTTATATCATGCTGGATATACTGATATCTAACAGAATCCTAACTGCTAACAGAACAGAGTTAGTTTCAAACTGAAACTAACTTTACAACTAACTTTACAACTAACTGAACAACAGATATTTAAACTATACTATTTCTAATACATCCTTCAGATTCTCCCTTTTTCTTGAGCGGTACATTTTTTATCACATAAAACACCTGATGCTCTCCTCCATTTCAACCATCCCACTTGAATCCAATGCTTTACATCTCCCTCAATTTCTATGTTAATTTGTATAGTGAACCCACGATATTTAAAGTTTAAACCATGTGAATTGTGATATGGAAAAGTCCCCAACTTTCACCTCTAAGATTACATTTCTGATTCCTTATATTTCGTCTTACTTCTACTGAAACGGAAACCACTTGCTTCTAAAGCTTCTCTCCAAGTCTCTACCTTCCCATTGATCTTCTCTCTCGACTCACCAACTAGAACTAAATCATCTGCAAACAACATGTATCACAGTGTTGAGTCTTGAATGTGCTCTGTGAGTACATCCAAGACCAAAGTATAGCAATCGAAAAAGCTTTTGAGGCCCGGCCTGTGTTCTCACACTAGTCGTGGTCCCCTCATACATATCCTTGATAGCTGCTTGGATATAGTCAATGCGAACCCTTTATTCTCCATGGATTTCTACAAGGTCTCTCTCGGCACCCTATTATACGCCTTCTCCAAATCAATGAAAACCAAAAAAGCAAGCGACTGAAGTTGGCCTTCTATCAACAACATCTGATGCCATTCACCACAAGAATCTAATCTAGAGTTTCATGACGAGAAACCATGTGAGAGAGAGGGAGAGAGAATAGAAGCTAACTTTGATCTAAAACTGAAATTTTCTATTAATGAAACTTAGAAACTAAACTCAGTATTTATATGAACTACTACTAGCCACTTTATCACTGATTATTTGTTACTATCCTCTTCTTTTGTGCATTTTCATTTTCAACTCTGATCATGCTTCTTTTATCTGAAGAATGAAAAAAATTCTGTTTTTTAGTACATTCCAGGCGTTTGTGTTTATGTAGAGTTCAATCTAAAGAGTTCTGATATTTTTATCATCTATACTGAAAACAATGTTCTTCCATGTTTAAATGTCTTTTCTTTTAACTTTATCCAGTGCATGCTTTGAACAAACTGCCATATTCAAAGCTTGATTCAAGGTCTGTTGGGATAAAGGAAGGAGTTGTTTTCTTGACATACAATAGCCTCATAGCATCTTCAGAGAAAGGTCGTTCTCGGCTTCAGCAGCTTGTGCAGTGGTGTGGACCAGGGTTTGATGGTCTTGTAATTTTTGATGAGGTATGCAAAATATTTTCGGATTATCAATTGTAATTACTAATTTCCAATGACTATTTTGAAGGATGTTAATTTATAATTATAGTGCTTCATGGATTCAATTTGTTTCTTTACCTTTGTTAATAAGGTTTAATAAATTCATTGCAGTGTCACAAAGCAAAAAATCTGGTCCCTGAATCTGGTAGTCAGCCAACGCGAACTGGAGAAGCGGTACTTGAAATCCAGGTTTGTTCTGAAGTCTCCATCTCTTGGAACAGTAAACATAAGTTTTGATATTTTTTATACGAAGTATAATCTGATTTTATGTTGAAGTGGGTGTTCACTGTTCAATCTTGGCAAATATATATATATATATATATATATATATATATATAGGATCTTTTTTTTGAAAAATTAACATATTATAAAATAGGAGACTTCTAAGAAGAAAGAAAGAATAATAGGCCCAATTTTAGCTTGCCTAATAGTTACGCACGCAACTCGTAGCATAGGTCTAGGGACAAATTTAATATTGTATTGAAACAAATTTTGATTCCAGAGGTCTAAACAAAGCATCTTTGAAATTAATTTCTAACGATGAATTTGAGTGAGGTGCTTGTTGGTTCTGCGTGCCAGTATGTGGCCCATTATAATGTTCCAAAGTAGTCTACAATGGCAAATGCCATACCATAATACTATTATAGTGGTTACTATATGTTGAAAGCTGTGCATAATGATCCTATTCCTATTGAATTTTGGTCCAAATTAGTGAACTGGTTTTCCTCATTATTATGTGCTAGTAAAAATTCGCATGCTTCCTGAACCCGAACCATGAACCAAGCTAGTACTGCACAGTAATCCATGGTATATTGGTCCCAGTTCTAACTAGTTGTATATTTGGTTGTTATTATTGGAAATTCGGGATTTTTGGCATGTTAGATCAGGAAAGGCAATACTACAGTAAAGATTACATCATTCCATTCACAATAATTCTGTCTTGGTTTGTTGAAGCATTTTCTGTTCTTTCATTTTCGTGGTTTTGATGGAGGAAAGGGTCCAGGTGATTATGAAAGTCTGCTTATTTTGTGTGTGGTGTATCAGGCACGAGCATAACATAATTTTCCATTTTATCTTTGTGCAATAGCGTTGTATGTCATGCTTTCTGCCCGTCGTATTTTGAAAGAATTTACTTTGGTAAATATGCAAAGTGGTTCTGAAGCTTTTATTTTGCAATAAAGTGTATATTATCAAGTGACTTGATATAAGCCCCAAACTCTGGAGAATTTGATATAGTTGTTAGTAGACAAAAGCTAATGGCTTCTACAACACCAAAAATATATGGTGGTTGATCTGTAAGAGAAGTATATAACAGCCGTGGTCTTCTGTTAAAATTTCAAGTTTTCATGGTATGTTGATCTCTCCTGAGGTCATTTGGAATATGAGTAGTTTTCATCGTCATTGTTAATTATAAAGTGATTATGGTGTTGTTTGATTCTAGTAGCCAGTCCTACCTATTGGGATAAGGCTTGATTGTTGTATTTTATTTTTTATTTATTAGGTTTTGTTTTTGTCTGCATTTTGGAACAAGAGTAACTGTACGGTTAACTATATTTTCGGCTTAATTTTCAAAAACCTCTTCATCCCTTATGGCTCCAAATCTCTCTCTCCCTCCCTCCCTTGCACGTGTTTGTATGTGTCTTTGGCTCTGTCTGCATATTTATGTTGAACTCAAATTTTTACTCTGCCAAATTTAGCATTGAATTGGTGGATAGAAAATGTGCTTTCTGAGTTATTGCAATCTAATTTCACAGGATCGATTACCTGAAGCCCGTGTTGTTTATTGCTCAGCAACTGGTGCATCTGAACCTCGCAATATGGGTTATATGGTTCGACTTGGTCTTTGGGGAGATGGAACTTCTTTCTCTGATTTCCGTGAATTTCTTGGTAAAGTTCTTTTTTATTTTTCAATGTCTCATTTCTTTTTTCTTATCGTCAATGAAATTGTGATCTCATTCATAAACTAATTTTTTGGATAATTTTTTTGTATTTCCAAATAATTGCTGCTTCAATGTTTTGGAATTAAATTATGCTTCTTTAGCTGGTGTTGTATTTATTTTCCTGAACATTCTACTGTTTGATTGATGGCGAAGGTTCCCAACTTCCCATGCATGGATGGAGCCATCGGTAAAAGCACAAAAGTGTAAACCCACCCTTATCCCTCCCAACCCTTCCTACCCTTAGTCTCAGCCGTCACCCCTTTCCTTCCAAGGGTTCCACTGGCCGATCCGCCTAGGCGGTAGTTATCGCTGCTGCTCACAACGGCACAAACAGTGCAGATGTGGAACTGCTCATGGTGGTTGTCCAGGGAGCTTGCGGAGGGATTGGTTTGTTTGAGGATTTATGGTGACCCTACAGTGATGTGTTTGCGGGGGAACAGGATGAGGTGCTGATCGGTGGCACTGCAGGTTTTTGAAGACAAAGTGTTGCTGTATCATCGGATGCGGTATTCTCCAAACAGCAGTAGTAGTGCTGCTCCTTTTCTTCAAAACCAGACAAAATGAAACGTCCCCTCCCAGTTGATGATTGAAGTTTGATTATCCAGTAAATCACCCTTTTTCCTGTCCTGTGTGCTTGCAATCCAAAACTCGGAATGGTTAATCAGAGGGTGAGGCAGCGGCGATAAAGGTCAGAATCAAAGTGTCCACGGGACTATGAAGCTGAAGCTTCGATTGGCCAGAGTGGCGGAGGGTGGTGCGGGTAAGAGGGGAGGACACCAACATGCGAAGGGTGGCGGAAGGAGAAACACAGGGTGGAGGAGGAGAGGGTGGCAGTGATGGCCAAGGGGTTGCAGGGAAATGGGTTCGGGGATATGAGAGTTGATTTGGCACTGTTACCCTTTGAAAACTGTTTTTTATCTGGATCGTCCATTGAAAAAGCTCTTCATCCATAGGCCGTTCTTTTATATCCATCAATGGACCCATTTGTGAAGGTCCATGTGAGATGGCGCCTTGATTGACAACTACAATTGTTTTAATTTCAACTAACTGTAGCTATATAATATAAAAAGTTCAAGAATTTCTTATAACTCGGTTTCTGCAGTGTGTTGCCTCCATGGCCCCATCTGCTAAATGTTTGAAGTTAACTATTTAAATTTATATATCCAGGTGCTCTTGATAGAGGGGGTGTTGGAGCTCTAGAATTAGTTGCCATGGACATGAAAGCAAGGTTGTTATATTTTCATGCATACGCCAACTCTCAGCCTTATGAAAATTTATGCTTATGAATGTTGTTTTACTTCACTTTTCTCGTTTTAGGGGGATGTATTTATGTCGAACGCTTAGCTACGAGGGTGCGGAGTTTGATGTTATTGAAGCACCATTAGAAGATAAAATGATGGTATGAGACACTGATTTGTTTACTTATACCATTTTATTTACTGATGCTGTAATTACACTTCAGAATAAATATTGATGGGAATTATCTGGGTAAATATTAACTGGCATCTGAAAATAATAATAGTATAGCTTATGCTAAAAGAAAGAGGAATTCCGGCAACAGTTTCAACCTGCTATCTATTAGTTTTGTGATATGGTGTTAAGCAGTTAGCTTCCCCCCCTCACAATTTGGTTTGTCTCATTGGTTTTCGCTTGTCAATATCAATTGTATTGATTGGTTTAAAATATTATCTTCAATATATTCAGACACTTGCATGTACTTATATCATAGGTATGATGGGTATTTTAGTATAGTATGCCGAATTAGGAATGTACTTTATCCTCTTTTTGTGTATTTTAATTCCCTTTGCTTCGTTTAAGTATGGTAACAAAGGGATTTGGTGTTGTAGAAGCTATTGATATCTCCTTGTGCAGACTGTTTAACTTTGCTTTCATATAATTTTAACATGTATTGTCATCTATATTAACTGAAGTTGCATTTATTTATCCTGTGAATTCAATATTTTTATTAAATGATCTTACTGTCCATCTTAAACTTCTTAGGACATGTATAAAAAGGCAGCAGAATTTTGGGCAGAATTACGAGTAGAATTGCTGTCAGCCTGTGCCTTCCTAAATGATAAACCTAATACTAGTCAACTGTGGCGATTATACTGGGCAAGCCACCAGGTATTAGATGTGATGTTGTGTTGCATAGAGATACAATCACTATTTTAACGTGTCTTGTATTCTTATTATATATGTTCTTGATTTTTTCATTTGTACTCCTTGTGATGCTGTAGCGTTTCTTTAGACACATGTGTATGTCTGCTAAAGTCCCTGCAGCTGTGAGACTAGCAAAACAAGCATTAATTGAAGATAAGTGTGTAGTTATTGGTCTTCAGAGTACCGGAGAAGCAAGGACAGAGGAAGCTGTCACAAAATATGTGAGTAATTGAATTATGTAATTTCTACATAGAGCAATTTTGTTTTCTGCAGTTCAGATTTTTCATATGATTTATTTGTTTTTTGGATAGGGTTCTGAACTTGATGACTTTGTTTCTGGACCTCGAGAATTGATGCTTAAATTTGTGGAAGAAAATTACCCATTACCCGAAAAACCTGAGCTTCTTCCAGGTTTGAACATTATTTTGGCAAACAATTCCCATTTATATTCATTATTTTGCGTTTTTTTCGATTTTTTTCCGAATTTTGATATAGGAGAGGATGGGGTTAAGGAGCTCCAAAGAAAGAGGCACTCTGCAACTCCCGGTGTTTCAGCAAAAGGAAGGGTCAGGAAAGTAGCCAAGTGGCAACCTCCTAGTGATGCAGAAAGTGATGAAGAATCTGAATGTGAGTTTCCCATTACTAAAGTGGATGAATCTTATCTACTTAACCTTGTTTCTATTGTGCTTCAGCTGTGTAACATAGTAAACCATTTTTCCTACTATCAACATTCAGGGCCTTTCTTTTGCTATGTTGAGTTGCTTAATTGAACAATGAAGCCATTTGTATTATTTTTATTGTGTGTGTATGTGTGGTTATATACACATATATATATATATATATATACACTAATGAAATACGTTCACATTGAGGTAGGGTCTTTTGTTTTACGTGATATCTCGTTCCATGTGTGTTCCCCTCCATGTTCGATAGTAGGTGATAAAAGTTATCGATCCTGGATAGTGGCATGGAGTGAGACCTGCAAGCTTTGACCCTCTGACAACACAGGTTAAATGAGGCTTGGAAGAGTTTGTGGTTAATGTTGAGTAGGAGGGAGGATGCTAGTAACTTGTGGGGTTGCCAAAAAGTAGGGGTAAAAGTAAGGGTGGAAACAATCACGGAGGGACTCATTTTAGGCAGCAAATCATGTGGACAAAAAAATACCTGCAAACTGAGATCTGTCGTGGCCTTCTGCTCTATATGCTGTGCCAGCAGTATTACACAGCTACAGCATGCAAATGATAACCCTGGGTATTGACAACCCTGGTCCACTTTATAAGAGAAAAACCACTTTTTAGGCTCATTGAATTAATGATGTATCTAAAAAGTGGACCAGATACATCAATTATTCAATGAACCTAAAAAGTAGTTTTTCTCTTATAAAGTGGACCGGAGGTAGTATTATAGTGTGCTTAAAAGCATTCTTTGATGCTCTTCCTCTTTATCTGTCCAATAATAGCTTTGGATCTGCTTGTATTGGAATGTAGGATAAGGAGGAATGAGTATCAATATATGGTTAGGATTTAGTTAGGGGAGTTTAGTCTTATCTTGTATCAATAGGAGGGTATTGGGATAGAGGAGAGCGTTTTTCAGATTTGAAAAAATTCAGTGAATAGAGCAGTGACTCTGTTGTGAAGGGGAAACCCTTGGAGGAGAGTTTTCTCTCCTACTTCTTCGTAATCTTTCCTATTTCATCAATAAAATTGTCATTCTTTTTTATTCAATTTCTGGGTTCCAAACAGCTTGCTTGCTTACTAGTAAGTAGTACATAGGTAGAGTTTTAATAATTTATTATATAGACTGGTCTCTGCTGATGGATAAAAACGGTGCAAATTAATTGCCTTGCTATCAAGATATGTTTATTCTATATTGGAAAACATGATAAGAAGTTTATTTCAATGGATGTGTGGAAACTAAATCAACGTTCTAGGACATACATACCCAGTGTTTACTAGTTTATTTTGAAGGAATCACACAGCTGTCCTGTGTTCAATATGCATTTCCAGACTCAGATCTAGACATGATACACATATCAACAAAGAAAGCATTGTGATGCTATGTAACAATAAGAAATGCCACATTATTTTCATTTTGTCTTTTTTTTTTTGATTATTTGTTTGGCAAATGATAAAAAATGTGAAATGCTGCGTGTACAAACTTTTGAAAATAGAAAATGAAGTAAAAATAAAGTTACAACTTACAACTCTATAATGACCAGTGAAAGCAGAAAATATTAATGGAAAACATTTCCTTATAGCAAACAGGCATTAGAATCCCAAATTGGCTTAATCAAGTGAATCTCCCTATGTATATGATAAACTGAAATAAGATTTGCAAGATTGTTTTGTTATGTATCATTGCCTACTTCCCATTAACCATTTGAAACTTGGATTGTATTAAACATGGTTTCTGTTGCAAATTGTTAACAGACAGTCGTTGATTAGTGGTTTAAATTTGCACGATAATTTCCTGAAAGAAGTTGTTGTTGCTAAAGGGCGTACTGACTACTGTATTATGTATTGTTTTTGATCTTTTGGTCCGTCTTACTTCATTACTGTAAGAGTACATCACTTAGTCATATTTTAGTGTTCTGCAATAGTTATATTTCTGCAGTATTCTGCAAGTGCAGATAGACTAAAATGTAAATCAGTTACATTCTGTTTTAGAAGTGCACACGTTAAGCCTTAGTGTGCACAGGTTAAGAGGTAGATATAAATAGCATCTCTGTAACTGTTTCAATCAATTGAATAGAATCAAAACAGAAATTCAGTTCACTCTCTCTCTCTCTCTCTCTCTCTCTCTCTCTCTCTCTCTCTCTCTCTCTCTCTCTCTCTCTCTCTCATTCTGTTAGATATTTCACATGGTATCAGTTAGCTAAACGATCCATGGCTGAAGACGATTCCCACGGTGGCTCGCCACCGCATACGCCTCCGGCAGTTCCTCTCGCGACTGCACCTGCGCAAAATCCTCTTATTACTTTCACGCTTAAAATTTCTGATAAACTTGATGAGAAGAATTTTCTCGTTTGGAGACAGCAAGTGGAACCGATGATAAACGCGCACAATCTCCAGAGTTTCATCCACTTTCCTGACATACCAGAACAATTTCTCAGTTCTGCAGATCGTGTTGCTCATCGCGAAAATCCACAGTACCGGAATTGGTTGCAACAGGACCAATGGTTGTTATCGTGGCTTCAATCCACGTTATCAAGCGCAATTATGCCTAGAGTTCTTGGTTGCGCTCACTCCTTCCAGCTATGGGCGCGCATCAACGATCATTTTCAAAAACTCACGCGCGCTAAGCGCACGCCACCACTGAATCGAACTTCGCTCCACAACTCTCGATTCTAAAAGCGTTGATGACTATCTACTGCGCGATCAAGTCTATAGTGGATAATCTTGCATCTGTTGGTGATCCGGTTTACGCAGACCAAAGACATTGATGTTATTCTAGAGGGATTACACAAAGATTATGCGCGCCGATAATCTCGATGAATTGAAAGCAAATTCGAGGCAAATCAACTTGAAGAGGTTGAAGCTTTGTTGCTTGCTCATGAAATGCGTTCGGGAAGTTTAAAAAGAAGTCTCGATCGAAACTCACAAATCAATTTGACAAACACCTTGCCTACAACTACACAGAACAGTGAGAATCAACAACAACAATCCGGTAACTCTGTTCCTTACTCTAACTCTAATAGTAATGACAATAGTTATTACAATACCAATTTTTCTGGTGCCTTTCGTGGCCGTGGGAGGCCGTGGAGGCGTGGTGGCGAGGAAGAGGCCGGTTTGGCAATGTACAATGTCAAGTATGTTTTAAATTTGGTCATTTAGCAACTAGTCATTATCACAGATTGTCGGCAATTTCAGCACAAATACTGCGACTACCAAAGCTATTCTACACCACCAAACAATCACTTTAATCCACCACCACATCCCTATAACTATCAATTTCCCCACCATTGTATCGTAACACATGGTAGTGCAGACCACCCTACAACCCTAGGCCTCCTCCTCCACAACCTACACGGCCTCCACAACACCACTTATCACCAAGCTCTCATGACTACCTCTGTCCCTCCACAACCAAGACAACTCGGTTACCATGGCACCACGACACAAAGAAATCCATTACAATTACACATCGGTCCCGAATATTCACCAAAGAATCACCATTTGAGGACTCGATCAGATTTACATTGGCAATGGCCAAGGTTTGTCGATTAAAAAAATCGGCTCTTACTACTTTTCATCTCCTATTAATCCTCGAAGTGTCTCTTGTGTTAAAGAATCTTGTTCATGTCCCCTCTATCACAAAAAAATTATTTAGTGTTAGTCGGTTTGCAGCTGATAATAATGTCTATTTTCAATTCCATGCTAAAGATTGTCTTGTCTTCTCTCAGGACACCAATGAATTACTTCTTCATGGTCCTGTTCGTGAGGATGGGCTCTATGAGTTTGCACCTTTCAAGTTCCATCATCAACCAAGTCCTACACAGTCTCCAATTCATCGCAGCCCATCAAGCTCCAGTCCTTCCTCCCCCACTCGCTCGCACTAGTCTCCACTACTAGCCATGTTCTTCCACCAAGTTGTAATTCTAGTTTCAATTCAAGTATTTCTTCCGTTAATAGTGTCTCTGCTCCTATTAATAGTGCTCTTTCAGTCACTGCCCCCTCCCCCAGTCTTAGAACTATGTGGCATCTAAGACTAGGCCACCCAAATCATGTATCAATGAACAATGTATTTCAAAAATGTAATATTCCTATTTCAAATAAAGACATTTCTCGAATTTTGTCTTTGCTTGTTGCATGGGAAAAACCTACAAAATTGTATGCACCACCATCCCAAACAACTTATACTACTCCTCTTGAACTTATCTATAGTGATCTCTGGGGGCTGCACTAATTGAATCCACTAATAAAGCCCTATACTATGTTACCTTTGTAGATGCGACCACCAGATTCACATGGCTATACTTACTTAAGAAAAAATCGATACACTAGCCATTTTCAAACAATTTAAAGCACTAGTTGAACTACAATTTAACCTACCTATCAAAGTCATCCAAACCGACCAAGGTGGTGAATTTAGACCATTCTCAACCTACCTTGGTCGACCTAGGAATTATACACCGAATCATTGCACTCTCACTCATCACCAAAATGGTGTAGTTGAAAGAAAACATAGACACATTGTTGATCTTAGCCTATCCTTACTTAGTCATGCCTCTCTACCATTAAAATTTTGGGACTATGCAGTCCAAACTGCTGTTTATCTCATCAACAGACAACCTTCTGCTCCTCTCCATCACATTCCACCTTACACTGCCCTCTTCAATAAAGATCCTGACTATAATTTCCTTAAAGTGTTCGGGTGTGCTTGCTTTCCTCTTTTAAGACCCTACAATGCACACAAATTTGATTTTAGGTCTCATGAGTGTCTTTTCCTAGGATACTCTACATCTCACAAAGCTTACAAATGTCCTGTCTCCTCTTGGGAAACTCATTCTCTCCAAGGATGTTATTTTCAATGAAATTAGGTTCCTTATCCGCTTCTCTTTGGAAACTCTCGAGTCCTCACCCTCTGCTCCTTCTACCTCTGTGAGTCTCAGTCCTCTTCCCCACTAATTCCTCTTCTTCTATCATCTCTACAAAGAAATACACAAGTCACACCAAAGACACAACTCTCTCTGCACATCATCATCTACTGCTACCACCAAAGAACATTATTCCTCACAAGCTGCTGCCTCCTCTACCTCCAACCCTCCTCCACTACTACCTCACCTCCACCTCACGATACTTCACCACAACACCCACCCAACAACACTCACCCAATGCAAACAAGATCCAAGGTCGGCATACGATTACCTAGACTTCACCCTTCATTTTCCTCACCACCACCAACCTAAAACGCTAAACAAGCTCTTAAAGATCCTAATCGGCTTCACGCCATGCAAGCGAGAATACCTGACCCTTCAAAATAACCAAACTGACCACTTGTTCCTCTCCCCACACATAGAAAAGCCATAGGTTGTAAGTGGGTATTTCGTGTCAAAGAAAATGCCATGGCTCTGTGAATAAATATAAAGCTAGGTTAGTGGCTAAGGGATTTCATCAAATCCAAGGTTTTGACTTTCATGAGACATTTTCACCCGTGGTAAAACCTAAGTTACTATAAGAATTATACTCACTTTGGCTCTTACATACAAGTGGCCACTTCACCAACTAGATGTTAACAATGCCTCTTTAAATGGGACTCTACATGAAGAAGTGTATATGGAACAACCTCCGGGCTTTGTATCCTCTGATTCATCACTAGTTTGCAAACTCCACAAGTCACTTTATGGTCTCAAACAAGCACCAAGGCAATGGTTTGAAAAACTCACCACCACTCTCTCTTGACTATTGGTTTTAAAAGTAGCAAGTGTGATCCTTCTTTGTTCATATTTCGTGCAAAAGGTATCGTTGCTTATCTACTAGTCTATGTAGATGATATAATTCTAACTGGTAACACACCCTCTTTACTCAAACTCATCACTACTAGACTTCACCAACAATTTGCTCTCAAAGAACTTGGGGATCTAGACTACTTCTTGGGCATTGAGGTTCACAAACAACCCAATGGATCGGTCTACTCACTCAATCCAAGTATATTTGTGATCTTCTACTCAAGACCAAAGATGCAAGACTCGCTCGCTGTTAATTCACCTATGTGCTCAAGCACAAAACTGCTCTAAAAGCGAGTTCTCGCCAAGTTTAAGGATCCTACTTTGTATAGATCGGTTGTGGGTGCATTGCGGTATGCCACTCTCTGCACTGAGTTGAGCTATTCTCACAACAAAGTCTCCGATTCATGGCGAGACCCCTTGATGACCACCGGATCGCAGCTTAAACGAATTCTTAGATACCTACGGGGCACCATTCATCATGGACTACGGTTTACACACTGCTAACGATCAACACCCATTTGTTCTAGCGGGGTTTTGTGATCTTGATCCGGCTTTCGGACCACGATGATAGGCGTTCTACTTCGGTTCTCTGCTGTGTATTTTGGTCCAAACCTTGTGTCTTGGTGGTCAAGAAAGCAACCTCTTGTTGCTAGGTCGAGTCTTTGAGGCTGAATATCGGCTCGGCTCATACCGCTTCTTTGAAATACTATGGATTCGCATCGCTCTCGTAACTCCATGTCAAAATTCTCACCCCATCATTCATTGTGACAATCAAAGCACTTTGTGGCAATGGCTCACAACCCGCTTCTTCACGCCGCACTCAAACACATGGAAATTGATTTGTTCTTTGTTAGGGAAAAGGTTCTAGCTAAACAATTACAAGTCACTCACATTCTGGGCGATTTGAGATAGCCGATGCCTCACAAAACCTCTCTCGCTCACAAATGTTCTACTAGATTGCGGTGTCCAAGCTTGGGGTGTGCTCTCTTGATCACCCACCCTAACCTTGTGGGGGTGTGTAAGAGTACATCACTTAGTCATATTTTAGTGTTCGCAATAGTTATATTTCTCGCATGATTCGCAAGTGCGAGATAGACTAAAATGTAAATCGATTACATTCTGTTTTAGAAGTGCACACGTTAAGCCTTAGTGTGCACAGGTTAAGAGGTAGATATAAATAGCATCTCTCAGAATCGTTTCAATCAATTGAATAGAATCAAAACAGAAATTCAGTTCACTCTCTCTCTCTCTCTCTCTCTCATTCTGTTAGATATTTCACAATTACTATTATGTATATCAGTTTCAATTTGCTCTTGTTATCTTTTACAGATTTACTGTTCTTCATTTCGTATTGTATGTTAAACTTAAGGTTACATTGCAATTAACAAAATATATATTTTTTATTCCGATGACGTGTGTGTGCGTATTTAAAAATCTGATGTATGAAGTTAGTTAGTTTTGGGAAATATCTTTAACTTGCTGGGTTGCGTGTTTGAATTTATCAAGATTCTTCTGGTTTGATGCAGCTGACTCTGGTATTGAATCTAATGACTCTGATGATGAATATCACATATGTGAAATTTGCACTACTGAGGAGGTAGTTTTTCTTTGATTATTTTTTCTTGAATCTCTTAAATTATTTTGATGTTGGGGATGTAGGAGTCACTTAGTTTTTGTTGCAGGAACGGAAAAAATTGCTACAGTGTTCCTGTTGTGGTAAATTAGTCCATTCCACATGCTTGATGCCACCAATTGGTGATATAGTTCCTGAAGAGTGGTCATGCCATTTGTGTAAAGAGAAAACAGATGAGTATCTTCTAGCAAGACAGGCCTACATAGCTGAACTCCAGAAGAGGTACGCACTTTAAACATTTCTCGAGTCATTCGGGTCTGATTTTAATTATTATTTTATATTGAATAACTGGTTACTAGAAAAAGACTGCAAGACACATTATCTTTAATCTTTGCAAACCAAAGTTAGGGGGAAAGAAAATAAATGTGAGGTAGGTGGTGATCAGATTTTGTTAAATTATGACAGGTATGATGCAGCCTTGGAACGCAAGACAAAAATATTAGAGATTATTCGTTCGTTGGATCTTCCAAATAATCCTTTGGACGATATTATTGACCAGGTAGTTATCACATGTTTGATTCACCCCATTGCTTTGAAGCATATTTGCTTATATGTGCACAGCAAAATAATTTTAATTCAATTTTAAAGTTTATTTGTAATGTCTACATTGATTTAAGGGGACGGTAAAATAAATATGTTGATCTTTTTGTCTATTGCAGTTGGTGTTGCGGACAAACTAAGGTCCCGCTTACTTCATTTTCAAATTTTCATTTCCTGTTTTCAATATATATGATACACATAATAGAATAATAGAATATATCCCGTGAGTGGAATGCTATCCAATGTAGACGTTAGTGGTACAGAAGCTATAGCATATCTGGAAATAGTCAACAAAAATTTATATCATTCACCATTTGTATACTAGTATGTGTATTATCTCCTTGGCTATTTGTATACTAGTATGTGTATACTATTGAAAGAAAAATGAGAACTTGAAAACAAAGTAAACAGGCCCTAAATGTTTGGTGTATACAAATGTTTTGAGAACCAGACCGGTCATTGAACCGGTGAAGGCATTGAACAGTCACACAAGAGTTTATTTCAACTGAATCTACTAGAGGTTGCATCCTGTTAGAGGCACTTACCGAAAATAACAAACAAACTAATAGTTAACTTCTTTCCCTTTTTTCCTATATTAAACCCACAAGACTCCATCAAGTACCAAATCATATTTGAATCTAATTAGTGGTATCTCACAATATATCTCTGTGAGTTGTGACACTATGTCAGAATTTCGATATAATCTATCAATGAGGATGTTTTACACTCTTTTTTGTATTTATGTTCAGGTAGGGGGGCCTGACAAAGTTGCAGAAATGACAGGAAGGAGAGGCATGCTTGTGAGGGCTGCTTCTGGAAAGGGTGTGACTTATCAGGCTCGTAATACGTGAGTTGTAGTCTCTTCTTATCTTGTTAGTTATTTTAACAGCATTCGATTTTAGCTGCATTACCAATTTTCGTCTATCTGTTTAGAAAGGATGTTACCATGGAAATGGTTAACATGCACGAAAAGCAGCTCTTTATGGATGGCAAAAAGTTAGTTGCTATTATATCAGAAGCTGGATCAGCTGGTGTTTCTTTGCAGGCAGATAGAAGAGTTGCAAATCAGGTTTGGTAAACTGACTTGAAATTATTGTTGTCCCTGAAATTGTTGGTTGTCTGTCCTATAGTTATTATGATCTTATTTGTGGTTCGAAACATCTGATAGATTGAACTTAAGATATCTGTTTTATTCTTCATTTGCTGTTCTGATTTCTTTATTATGTTCTTTGACCTCTACAACCAGAAAAGAAGAGTTCATTTAACTCTGGAGCTTCCATGGAGTGCTGACCGAGCGATTCAGCAGTTTGGAAGAACTCACCGATCAAATCAAGCTTCAGCACCTGAATACAGGTAATTAATTGGTTTTCCTGTTAACTAAATTAATTAATTGTGACTCTGGTTTTATTGGCAAAATATGTAACTTAAAAATGAAGCCTGAATCCCTGAAGGAAAAGATTTCAGTTGGTGCTGTTTTGGGGGAAGAGGGTGTAGTAATTCTATAAACGTAATGCAATTTGAGTTCAACATAGAAACCTATTTCTGAGAATTTGTTATTGAACAAAATCTGATGATTACATGTGTTTGATAGGTTTTATAGCAAGCTAAGCTTGCTGAACTAACATTAACTAACTCCAAACTGAATTGTCAGTTAGTTGCGCATCTAGTTACACACGGCTACAGGGGTGTAATTCTCTGTTAGCAGTTCTATTCTGGCTTTGGTGAGCTGTAGCAGTGTTATACCTCTAATACTCCCCTGCAAGCTCACCAGGGTGTGATGCTTGGCTTGAGTGAGTCGCAATCTGTGAGCTCACAAGTTTATTTTTTTTTATTTTAGAATTTATCTCAAATATTAGAAGAAAAAAGGAGTGGCTCCTGTTAGCTGTTGTTGAACAGAGACGGAAGGAAAGATTTTAAGAGAGGGAAGAAAACTGTGTCGCATGCTGCAGTGAGAGGTGATTGATGTTTTGAGAGAAGAAAAGCACACCGCACAGACGCACAGTCCTTAACTTTGATGGATGAAGGATGATACGAAGGAAAGGGGTTGTGTTTTTAACCTGGTAAAAAGGTAAGGCAGTGTTAAGACTTAAAATTTTAACTCAGTTTTAAACATTATGGAAAGTGAGGCATATTTAACCAACCAGGTCACAGGGAAGATCCGCGACGCGACCCGTTTCTACGCACAGCCCATAATCCCCAAACTATTAACATTCGGGTAAACAGAAGATAAACACCTGGGTTTCGGACCAGACTCGCTGCAAACACCTTCCTTCTCGCATCACATGAACTCGCAAACACGTGATTCAGCGATTCCGCCACCGATTCATGACGATGCCATTGGACACCTTTAAAAACTGAGTCTACCTAGGCATAGACTCGCTATAGCCAAGCAAGCTCGTGGGCTAGTCCGTTTCTACGAGTTAGGACCCGATTTTAACTACCATGCTCTTGAGGACCTAAAATTTAGTTTTGAGTGTTGTAAGGTCTTAGCAAGGGAAAGCAAGAACTACCAAATGGAGGTGTAATAAGGTGGTGCGTGAAAGAGTATGGTGTATGGGATCTCAAAGTTAAGGGCTGAGTTGGGAAATGAAGTAGACACTGGTTAACAAGGCATAATCCCAAAATTTTTTAGGGTAATGAGTAATGACTAATGAGGCTTGAGCCCGTAAAGTGAGGCCAATCTCTACAATTTACATGCACGTCCTCTCTTCCAAGCCGTTCTGATGATGGGTGTAAGGGAAATTAGTCTACGAATGATACCACACTGATTTAAAAGTTGTGTATGAATATGAACTAACTTTAACCAACTCTATCGTACTGAATAGTCAGTCAGTTAGTTACACTCGGCTGCAGGGGTGTAATCCCCTTTTAGCAGTTCTATTCTAGCCTCAGTGAGCTGTAGCAGTGTTATTCCTTTAATAGAGGGCAGTACAGTTAGGAAAGAGTATGTTATAATCATACGTGAGATAATATTTGTTACAGATAGGAAAAGATTTTGTGTCGACAGGGAACAATATACAATCTCTCACAATATTGGGTATGCAACTCTATTGGAAAACAAATGGGCATAACAATACAGAAGCTTAGAATTTAACCCTTTCCCAAAGCAGATTTGGGGAACTATCAAGTGTATTTGTATTTCTCTCAACCAAATGCAGCAAAGAACTGCAAACTGCCAGGCAATTTTGGCGTCTTTTTGTGCCAAAACAATTATACTGAGCCAGCATAAAGGTTGTACATCATAGTTTTCTTTCAATAATATCTGTTGAACTGTTTTAAATCTTGATTGCACAAAACATACATAGGAGAAAGAATGATGATTAGTTGAGCGTTGTTGTATTGATGTTCTCTTTCTATTTTACCCCCTTGCCCCTTTCCTCCTTGTGTATTTATGCATCACTTGTTTTCTCTAGTGGAAGTTTATTTGATACCCAAGACACAGGAAGTTGCTGTCTTGCTTTGTCAAAAAGTTATATTGCTAGTGTAAATTGTCCATCAGTCACATGAAAACGTATTGAAGTTAAAATGGAAGCAACTTAGACTGGATCTGAAATGGCTGCTGTGACACTATTTGTTGATATTCTCTTGACAGGCTACACCAATTTACCTAATCTCTGTTCTCATAAATGCATCAGGATTCTCTTTACTAATCTTGGTGGAGAACGACGTTTTGCTTCAATTGTTGCGAAGAGATTGGAATCTCTTGGTGCTTTGACTCAGGGAGACCGCAGGTACGTTGGATTAATCGGTTTTCAATTTTCAATGAGCTGGCATTGATGAATTCTGACATCTTTGTTCCTGAATTTATGGCTTACAGAGCTGGACCTTCATTAAGTGCTTATAACTACGATAGTGCTTACGGAAAGAGGGCTCTGATGATTATGTACAAAGGAATAATGGAGCAGGTTTCGTATTATCTTTGAAAATGACATACATACAGACATGAATGCTTGTCAATGTGATGTGTGTATGGATAGAATGCTCAAGTCCCATCTACTGACAAATTGTTTTTTTTTAGGATTCTCTACCTGTTGTACCTCCAGGATGTTCGTCTGACAGACCAGATACAATTCAAGATTTTATTATGCAGGCAAAAGCTGCTCTTGTATCTGTTGGGATAGTTAGGGACACAGTTCTTGGTAATTCATTCATTACCCTTAATTAAGTTGAATGAAGTGGGTTGATATTGAATTTTCTATCTCTCTTTCAAATTGGTCGTTCACCATTCCACTGGCTAAA
Organism: Oxytropis ochrocephala; assembly: GCA_020916435.1. Classification (NCBI taxonomy): domain Eukaryota; kingdom Viridiplantae; phylum Streptophyta; class Magnoliopsida; order Fabales; family Fabaceae; genus Oxytropis; species Oxytropis ochrocephala. The sequence goes on from CM037088.1 coordinate 90,378,207, forward strand.
CCTTTTCTTTTTTTTGACTAAACAAGTTCTTCCTACTTTTGTAGGTAGTGGTAAAGATCATGGGAGGTTATCCGGTCGCATTATTGATTCAGATATGCATGAAGTTGGACGATTTCTCAACCGACTTTTGGGACTACCTCCTGATATTCAGAATGGGTCTATCTTTTGTATATTAATGATTCGATGCTTCTAATTTTTAGTATTTAGATTCAATATACTAAATATAACTTTAATCGCAGGCTATTTGAGTTATTTGTGAGTATATTGGATCTTCTCATTCGGAATGCTCGTATTGAAGGTAACCTTGATACAGGCATTGTTGACTTGCAAGCTAATATCATTGAGCTACAGGGGACTCCAAAGGTTTGTCGCTAGACTTGTGCCTACTCATTTGTTTACGTTAACTCTGTTATGTTGCTAATATGTGCAGGATAAATTTTTATTTGCTTGCAGACAGTTCATGTTGATCAGTTGACTGGGGCTTCAACGGTTCTGTTTACATTCATCTTGGATCGCGGGATCACATGGGAGGTGCTTTCTTTTGTTTGACCCAACAAATGGTGTGCTTTACCTGGACAAATGTAAAATACTGACTTATTATTTATTACATGTCAGTCAGCAAGTAACATGCTTGGTGAAAAGCAGAAGGACGGGCTTGGTTCAGCCAATGATGGCTTCTATGAGTCCAAGAGGGAATGGTTGGGAAAACGTCATTTCATTTTAGCATTTGAAAGGTATCCTTCATGTTTTTTCTTACATAGTCCCCTTTCCTTCTATTTCTTTCTTCCTTCCTTTCTTCCTTCCTAGCTCGATGGATCTAGGATAGACTTGGATACCTATATTAGGACTTTGAGCCTATCCGATCCTTACAAAATCGGCTTGTAAGGTGTGGATGCCCTCTCTTTATAAACTCTTTTAATACCTTATCTCTAGTCTATGTGAGACTTGTTTTTTCCCTCAATAGTTGCCAATTTAAATACGCGAGCCTATCTCTGCAGGTATAGTCTTTTTCTTTCTTTCTTTCTTCCTTCCTTCCTTCCTTCTTTCTTTATGGTTAGTTACAACAATCCTTTCCGCCCCTGTTTGTCTATAAAATCTTTAAGGAAAATTGCACTCACCTCTCTTGAGGTATGCTTTATATGACTTATGAAACCCCTATTCTGTAAAAAATGGACTTTCCTCTCAATTACAAACATTTCCCCTCTATTAGGAAGGTTGCTAAGGGGAGAAGGTTAGTGTAACCATAATTAATATTGAAAACTTCATGAATATAAATCTATCAAAACTAATTATGACAACTATCAAATAAAAACCAAATATACACAGTATTAAATAAATTATATTCTCCCTGACTAGGTGATAATTTTCAACGTGGTCATTGTTATTCATGATTTTTTATTCTTATCTGTGTGTGTGTTTGGTTCTTGGTTGTTTCATTGTTCTTCAGATTTGTAAAATATAACTGTCATATCCTGAAATGGAACAACCATATTTGACACACAATCTTCTTACTGATCTGTTTACATCATTATATTTCTTCAATCTGTTCCAGTTCTGTTTCGGGTATGTATAAGATAGTTCGTCCCCCTGTTGGAGAATCAAACCGGTAAGTATTCTAGTATTTAAGCTTTGTCCAGCATTTCAGCTTAATTGCTTTTTTATTCATTACTTTCTCCATATTGTATAGGGAGATGCCTCTGTCTGAATTAAAAAGTAAATATAGAAAAGTTTCATCCTTAGAGAAGGCTCAAACTGGCTGGGAAGAGGAATATGAAGTTTCATCTAAACAGGTATAGTTCTTTGGTTAGGGATTTTTCTAACGTTGCCAGGAAACTAATGTTATTGATGTATTGAAATGTTGAGGCTGGATGTAAAAAGTCAAGTATTGCTTGTTGCTGTTTAATCTAGGTTTGAGTTTTGTTAGAACAACACAAGAAATGATTACTTATGACTTATTTGTTACAGCCAATGGTTTTATGAAATTTAAAGAATAACATTATTCCTCTTACTGTCAAATTTTTATTCTTCTCTTCATAAATAACATCTAAAAAACAAGGAGACTCACTAAGCAAATACTGTATTCATATGCACTATGATTCTAAATACTTGGTTCTGTTTACTGTCCTATCCTATGATCAAACAATATGCTACTGTCGTTTCTATTTGTTGTGAATTCCTCGGACAATTGCCATATATACTGAACTGCATCATTTACTGATATGCTATTAAGCTATTGTCCTTTCTATCCATTGTGAATTCCTAGGACTGTTATATATACTGAACTTAGTCATGCTGTTATTCATATTTACTATTTACTGTACTTGCTCCCTTAATGAGTGATCTATTATCTATACCATCACTAGTCCCATCGATCAGCACATAGCCATGCTAGGATGCGTTAATTTTAGTACTATCTATAAACACATTACAAATAAGATAAAAACATGTAATCCCTGCTGACTCTAAATTGTCTTACATTGACTTCTTTTTACCTCTTTTGGCAGTGCATGCATGGTCCCAATTGTAAAATTGGAAATTTCTGTACAGTGGGCAGAAGATTACAGGAAGTAAATGTCTTGGGTGGCCTCATTCTTCCTGTTTGGGGAAGCATAGAAAAGGCCCTTGCTAAGCAGGTATTTCCTTAGCATATATGAAGACAGAAACCAATACATTGTAGTGAGAAAGAACTGTGCAATGCATATATCAACGCATGCATCGATTTTTACCATCATATTATTTAATCTGCTGATTTGAGTTGAGTTTTGGAATGATTAGTTTTGCAACATGAAAGTTGTATTTCATGGCTTGGATTATGATATATTTTGAAGTAACTTATTTTAATAAATATTCACACAAACCCAGTTTGGATGATAGGGGGGGGGGGGGGACCTTTGACCTTCATAAAAAAACATACGTTCTGGAAAGGTTTTCTTTGTAAGGCGGTTATGGTCACTGTTGAGTTGTTAGACCATTATATTTATGACTTCACCAGGGACTAGTTCTATGATGTCTTTCTGATTGGCAGTACCTTAAGAAATTACTTAAATATATCCCTCTCAGAAAAACCAAAAAACTAAACTGCAAATCAAAACTTCTACAGGCCCGGCTAAGCCATAGGAGGCTACGTGTTGTACGCATTGAAACTACTGTGGATAGCCAAAGAATTGTTGGGCTTCTTGTTCCCAATGCAGCTGTTGAAACTGTGCTACAAGGTTTCCTCCCTCTCTCTCTCTCTCTCTCTAACATTTATTTTTGTTAACAATCATTCATGATTTGCTTCCATACAAGATTGAAGATGGATTTTCTTAGTGTTTAGGCTTAAAATCAAACTCATATCCACAAAACCGGCTTGTAAAGTGAGAACTTGCCTAGTTTTATAAGCACTTCTTAGGTCATACTCTAGTCAATGTGGTATCTCAACACACTCCTTCACACTAAAGACTAGACATCTGAAGTGTTGACAAATGTTGGTGGAATAATAAGATTTCAACAAATATATTTGATTGCACAATGTGCATGTTAAAGAGAATTTTTTGAACTTAAAAGTTACACCATTTGACAACTCAGGTGCAATTTTGAACTGGATTTTAGATTTAGTAGTAGCCCCTAGAAAATATGATAGTTGTGTCTAAAATGGGTTGGCACCAAGATGTAGAGGAAGACTAAGATAAGCTCCATGGGGAACTATAAAAAGACAAGTATCGGTTTGTGATAGAACACAATGGCATTAATCGATCCACGCTGTTGAGCTAATTTGATGGCTAATAACAGCTGATTCTACAGAATTTAAGTGATTACCAAACAAAAAAATCTAAAGTAGGCCAGCTTGTACTAGTTAAAGTTTTATATGGAAAATTTTGTATAGAGAATCGGTTTGTTTGGAGCATCTGATATGGCATCGTTGGCATCAGATTTAATCAGAAGGGTTGAACTATTATTTATGGATTAAACATTTTGCAAAATATTCCATTGGATTCAAAATATTCCTATCCGACTATTTTATGATATATTTATGATTTTTTAGTCTGAATTTTGTTATCCCGTTCTTGTCAAAAGTTATTAAGGAATTAACCTAAGGTCACAATTTTGCAGGTTTAACATGGGTTGAAGAAATTGATGATTGACCTGTGACAATAGGCTTTGCTCACACTTTCTCTTTGACAAAGTTTGAACTTAGGCTGCCTTCTGAAATTTGGTCGCGTCTGCCAACATTTGGTGTCCTTTGTATGTCAACAAGCAATTTTTGTTAATGGAAAAAGCTCAACTTTGATGCTGAATTTTTTGGAGAGGGAATGACTCATCCTCTGCGCCATGCAACACAATTGTGCAGTCTCATTAAGCTATATTATTTTAACACCCATTGTGGCATATGATTCAATTTTGTATATTTTGTAAAGATGATTCACTGAGACAGTAGATGGCTAGGTTGTATTACATATAGTGCAGTCTATTTGAACTAGTTTGTATCAGATATCCTCAATCTTCAATAATTATTAATTTAAAATTTTATAGTTGAAAGTAAATATTCCTTAAGAGCAACATCTGTTGTCCAGAAAGTAAATATTATTTTTATAGTTGAAAGTAAATATTGAGACAGTAATAATAATATTCTTTTTATAGTTGAAAGTAAATATTGAGACAGTAATAATAATATTCTTTTAGAGCAACATCTGTTGTCAAGACAGACAGTAATAATACATGAGCATACCATGCACAACACACCCACATAAATCGTTCATCAGAATTTCATCTCCAACCCAATTTGTTTTGATTAAAAAAAATACAATACAAATAGCCGCATGATGGGAAACACACATTATTCTCTTTATCTGCATGATGATATGAGAAAATATCAGCACACGAAAGGAGCATCAACGTGGTGGTCACTGCAATAGAGTCCAGGGCGTTGAGCAAAACCGTCCTTCTCCAGCTTTTGTCTAGCCCTCTTAACAAGCTCTGTATTTGTAACTTGACCATCAGTTTCCTCAATTATAGTCTGTATAGCATTGCTAAAAGCTCCATAAGCATTGGCGGCATTTCCGCCAGGAGTTGCGTCTGCCGAAGTCTGGTCTGTCTGACAGCCGCTCATCAGAATCCCACCGGTTGGAAGGCCACGGTTTCCTGATCCGGCATATACCTCTTCCTTACTTCCCACTTGTGTATCCAAGGCAGGTTTCGCGTATCCCTCATCATTATCATCTAGCTTTTGCTTGAGAAACTCTTGTGCAAGACTACCCACCATCCCCAATAACCCTCCCTGTTTACCTTCACCACCACCTCCTTGTTGGAGTTTGTTCAAGATAACCTTCATAAACTTCTTCACTTTAGGGCTAGCATCTTCTCCAAAAACATCAAAAAGGGTAGGCCTTAGTTTACCAACATCTATATCCTGTTTCCCAGTTTTCTGCTGTAGTATTTCAATGAGAGTTGAAAGTGGCAGAGACCTATTCTTTACACCATGTGGGAGGTCAACATCTCTATCTTCAGCTTCATCATTATCCCTGCGCCGATGACTACGCAATGCCGAAGGGACATGAAATCCCCTAGACTCAACAGCATCCTCCACAGTCCTATGCAGAAAGCTTGACAACCCAAAGCCTGAGCCAGAATGTTGCTCTTCTCCCTTTGTGCTCTCTCCTATCTGCTCCTTAGCTTTATCAATTAGACCACCACTGTGGCAAGAATCCGACACAATCGTGAGCCTACACCCTCTTGGGACCCCGTCTACAAATTCCTTGAAATCATCATCTGTTTTCTCACACATAAAATAGTTTATCACTTTCCACAATAACTCTATCAAGTGCTCTATCGACAGGGAAACAAAATACTAACATAGAATCTATGAAGCACATACACTCGACACGGACACCGGACACGACTCGAACACGAGACACCAAAGATCATTTTGAATTTTTTGAAAAATACAAATAATTGAAGTGTCGTGTGTCGATTCGGTGTCCAACGGGATACGTGTCGGACACCGGGACACGTCTTCAAATGGAATAGAATACAAATCACAATTCAGGATGAGGTTGGAAAAAAATAGTGAGTCAATTATGAATACAATCTTACTTATAAAATAGATCTATGAATTCTATGTGTTTTTACACCTACACCAAACCTGACCAAGAAAGACCAAATTGATGTAAAATCATCAAACAGTTTCTCATACTCCTTAACAAATCAAAAGATACACTGGAATAGATTCTCAACTCTCAACCTTTAGCTCAAAGATCCAAACAGGGTAGAATAGTATCATTCAAATAAACAAACAATCCATTTAATTAAAACAAAAAGGACCATAAAAAAAGAGACGATCATACAAAGAGGGCAAAAAAGGAAAAGAAAGGAAATTTTGTTACCAGTGATGAGATTCATATCAGAAGGAACGATACATTCATCAAAACCAGTATCATCATCCTCTCCAGTTTCAGCAGGAAGACGCGTACCGTGTCCACTATAATGAACAAACAGCACATCACCTTCCTCCGCCGATCGGACCAATCCAGCCAACGCCTTCCGTATATTCTTTCCGGTTGGCTCCGTGTACGACTCATCCGTATCAATCAAAACGGTGATGTCGTCTTCAGAAAATCCATAACGTTCGATCAAACATTTGTGCATCTTCCATACGTCGTTTACACATCCTCTTAACTCTGCCTTTGTTCCTGGATAGTTGATCCCAATCAGCACTGCCTTTTTCGCCATTTGTAAAGATACTCTGTTTCTTTGGATCTATGAAGATGAAGAAGAAAGGGTACTGACTTTTTTCCTTATTTTCTTTTTTAGCTTTGAATTATTAGAATGAAAGAAGAGATAACAGTGTCTCTGTCATGAAAATGATCTTTTTTATTTTAATTTAAATGAAAAATAATAATTTATCCGTTTTTTTTTTTTTGCAATGCGTGGTTTTTGTTTTTCTTGTATCCGATCTGTTTGTTTCTATGCGTTGTTGAATTTGTTCTTGATTTATATTGGTTGGATGAGTTGGATTGGACGATGGCATTGGCGCGAACGTAACTGTGTGTATTTATTCTCGTTCTTAAATACATTTACTTCAAAACGTGGCCACAATAATGCCTAACGTTTCGTTTTAAAAATGGTGAAATTTCATGGCTTTTCCTTTTCCCACACCCCCTCCTACTCATCGCACGCCCCTAAACTTTTTTTTTTCTTTCAAAAATGACCTCGCGTGGGACGCTCGTGCAGCACGTTTAAGTGACTGTTCGAACGACGTTGTGCGAACAGATTCAAATGACCTTGTCCGTGTTAAGGAATTTTTGTTGTTCAACGATATCGTTCGAGCTCGCTTCGAATAAACTCAATGCGTGTCAATGAATATTGCCAACCGATGGTGTGAGGTGTGTTTTGGCCGCCTCGATTGGAGTTATTCGAACTTGTTCAAGGAGAGCGCTCGAACATGCGTTCGAATGGTTGCATACTGAACCAAGTTGTTGTGCGTAAACGAAACTTAATAAACCGTAAACACGGTTTTGGTCATTTCAAAATATGTCGATCAAGAGTTATACAACATTGTGTACCAAAATTATAAACCTAACTTAACATTGACTACCATCACTATCTTTACTTAAATCTACACAAGGAAGGGGATGGTGGGTTGTGATTGTATGAGCAAAGACTTCCACTTTTGTATCCGGCCAATAAAAAGCGAATCCCAACCTCACATGGGTGCCCTATTAGTATTCCACATCAAATCCGGCAGGGGCATTGGACTTCCAGGCTTCATAAAGATCTTCAAAAAGACAACACAAAACATAATGTTATGTAATGTTTTTGAATGACTACACTGAAGGATGTTGAACTATCGGGCACTTCTGAATGGCGCAACATTGAAGGGAAAAATTGTGTAACAACAATTAGGTGACCAACAAGTCAGGACGACTTTGTACTTGTTACTGATTAGATACCCCATATCCGGTATAGTCATCCAATTATCTTCAACATTGTTCCCATGATGTGCCTCAACAACGCCTTCATCAAAAATGTGACCTTACCAATGTGACTTTGTACTTGAGTTCTCTTTTTGCTTAGTGATGGATTAGGTGCTGGACACGTTGAAGATAATTGTGACTATACAATGTTGAAGATAATTGGATTGGACTTCTACTTGTGACTATACCCTCAACAACGCCTTCATCAAAAATGTGACCTTACCAATGTTGAGGTGTATTGAAGCATTTCTTGGAAGGGGTGAGGAGGGATGGCAGTCAGTCATCCAATTATCTTCAACATTGTTCCCATGATGTGCCTCAACATTGGTAAGGTCACATTTTTGATGAAGGCGAATCCCAACCCTTTGTACTTCTCTTTTTGAAGATAATGTGACTTTGTACTTGAGTTCTCTTTTTGCTTAGTGATGGATTAGGTGCTGGACACGTTGACAAAGTAGGAGTAGGAGTTGAACCAGAACTGTATGGGTTTGTAGGCGTTCCACTCCTACTTTGGGGGGGGAGTAGGTCGTTTACAAGACTGAGCAAAACATCCACTAGATGAACCCTGGGGGGAGTCAAATTTGTCATCTACATGCTCCCAAAATGACTTGTCTCGCTTTGTTGAGTAATCAACATTCCCTTTCTTATCTTTTTTTGGTGCTCCCTTTGTAATGATCGTATCCGGAGGTGGACACATAGAAGTCGTGTCTGGGAATGCCAATTCACGTGCTTTTGCCTTAATCATAACTCTACCGGCGTGATTAGAGGCCTCAAACCTTCTTCTGATAGCTTCAAGTTCAATGTCTACACTCAACTCATCATCCATTACCTCTGTCTGTATTTTGAAATTCAACCTCTGCCAATGTTGGTTAATCATGCTCAACGGAATTGGAGTGCAATCCATCATAACCCTACAAAAAAAGCGACATTGATTTAGTGACAACCCATCAAAATAAGTTGAGTTTATAGACAAAATAACAAGATGAGTGTACATCATACCTTGAAAGCTCACATGCACATGGTAGTCCGTGTGTAGTCCTGAGCGTGCATCGACATAATGATGGGTTAAGTGAAACGGATCCAGTCTGCTGCATCTCACTCAAAATATGGTCTATAGCATTAGATGAAACTAAACCCTTAATTTCATCAAAAATCTTCTTCTTCAAGTGGTGAACTTTCACTCTACTCAAACTATGCTCGAAGTGCATTTTAAGGTCAGAATGTTGTATCCTAAGCATGGTCCGCATTCCATCCCAAAGACTTGCACAAATCTCCCTACTTGTCTCGTAATATTTGCTTCAAGTGAGAGTGTGCAGACTCAACTCTGTTGGTGGTAGTGTTGCCAAGGTGCATATGCTTATTTATCCATGCATCAATAAATTTTTCCTTGAAGGGGTCTAGCCAGGTGGTCTTCACATACTGTATGAAACTGGGATAAGGTCCTGCCAAGTCGTTAAACAGACCCAACTCATAATCATACTCTTCTGTAGTCTTCGCATGCACAATGTGATTGAAATGCACCCATAATGTCATTAACAATAGCTTGGTCTTTCACAATGAGCCTTGCTTTGGCCTCACATTTTTCTTAATGTGAAATTGGCACAACAAGTTTGCGGATGTTGGAAATATTGCTTTGCAGAGCATTCATCATACCTCGTGTCTCTCACAAGAAGTATGACTTGTAGAAGTTCATCCTGTTTCCTAAATAAACCCCTCAATTTCTCAAGAACCCATGCAAAGTTATCCATCCTCTCCCAATTGACATAAGCAAATGCAGTAGAGTAAGTCTTCTCAGTTGAGGTTACACCAATGATCTCAACCAATGGATACCTGTACCAGTTGGTTTTATATGTGGAATCAATCAACAAAATAATTGGGAAGGTGTTTAGAAGCTCAATAGAATCTGGATGGGCCTAAAAGATGTCTTTCACAACCGTAGTTCCTTCTGCAAGTCGAGTCCAGTAAACATAATTATCGCGTTGCAAATAAAACATCAGTTGTTGGAGCTCAGTCCTACCCTCACGCATAGCCGACCGTTGCCTTTGACGACAGTTGTATATTTGTTTCACAATCGTATAGTTATCATCGAGCTTCATCAATTTCACTTTTCATTAAGGATCAATTTAGGCCGAGTATGATTCCTAGTCATTCTAGCCACTTGTTCCTTCTCTTCTGAAGTTAACCTACCAATGTACAGACGTCCATCATGATAAGTAGCCATACCATGGTTATGAGTTCCATTCATAACTCTCAAAATCCATCCTCCAAGCTTCTTAATAAATTTCCTTTCATGCGGAAGGACAAACAACATTTTCTAGTGTTTGTGCCTTCCTCAACATTTGTCTTATATGATCCAAATTTTATCACAAATCAACATGCGGTATTGTTTACCCGATCGTCCGTCCGGTGTCGATTTTCCTATAACAATCACCATCCCAAGAGATTTTCCAACCGCACGCACTCCAAGTCGCTGCCTCCTCACGACTAGGAAATAACCAAATTCAATTACTAAGTGTCAGTTACATAATTTGAATAGTTCGCTAAAATTAAAACAACTAATTCATTCTTACCGTATCAGTTTTGAACGAACTAGTAAAGTCTTGGGATTCGACGACGTCAGTTGACATGTCAATCGCAATGATTGACATCTCACCAAGCTAAAGTTGACAACTCATCTGCTCCAGATGCACCCTCATTTTCATCCATTTAACCAACAAAAACCTGCACAGAACCTGCAACTTATCAATTGCTGTCATACGCCTGTTCGAACGGCCTCATGCGAACACAGTTCGAATGAGGGTGTTCGAACAAATCAAATTCAAATCCCATTTAACACCCATTCGAACACGTTCATGCGAACATGTTCGAACGACCCTGTTCGAACTGAGCGCGTTTGCAGAAAAAAAAATGGTGTAAAAAACTCAAAACAGAACCAAAATGAAAAAAGTTTGGTAGGGTTATTATCTTGAGCTAGTTGCCAATGTTGGGTAGTTGAATGGGAGTGAATGATGAAGGTGAGGATGGGTGGGTTTTGGAGTGGAGAGAGGGGGAGGTTTGGGGTTTTAGAGGGAGTGTGTTGTGTTGTAGGAGAAGAAGAGGGAGAGGGGTAGAGGGGGGAATTAAATTTTAAGTGGGGTTAGTTTGGTAAATGTGTAGGGTGAGGGGGTGTGTTTTGAGTAGGAGGGGGTGTGGGAAAAGTAAAAGCCAATTTCATTTACCTCACTTAAACTATGATTAAATGATCAAATAACACAAACACCTCTCTATTTTGTAAATGACACTTTTCCTATATTATAATGGAGTACTCTCCATTTGAGTCCTTAAAAGGACCACACGTGTACACATCACTTTTTTATATCTTTTTAATACTAATACCTAATAAACACGGTCGTCCCAAACAATTTGAGTTCCCTGTTCAAATCTAAAAAATTAAGCCCTAAACTGAAATCAAATTATAGCATGGGCTTCATTGATGGTCTAAGCTTCCTTTTTTGTTGCATATTCCCTTTGGCATTTTTGGGTTACCATGTTTTTGGTGCGCAGTTTCCACCGGCTTTGCTGATGACTAATCTACGCCGGAGAACCTGGCTGGCCACGGGTACCGGCTTTGCCGGCCCGTGTGGTTCTCCCCTCCCAACAGAGTTTTGGCTGAGATTGAATTTCAAAATACAGACAGAGATCCCTGATGATGAGTTGAGTCTCGACATTGAACTTGAAGCTATCAAAAGAAGGTTTGAGGCCTCTGATTACGCCGATAGAGTTATGTTGAACGCAAAAGCACGTGAATTGGCATTCCCAAACACGACTTCCATGTGTCCACCTCCGGATACGATCATTATAAAGGGAGCACCAAAAATAGATAAGAAAGGGAAAGTTGATTTCTCAACAAAGCGAGACAAGTCATTTTGGGAGCATGTAGATGACAAATTTGACTCCCCCCAGGGTTCAGATAATGGATGTTTTGCTCAGTCTCGTAAACGCCATACTCCCCCCCCCCCCAAAGTAGGAGTGGAACGCCTACAAACCCACACAGTTTGGGTTCCACTCCTACTTTGTCAACGTGTCCAGCACCTAATCCATCACGAAGCAAAAAGCGAACTCAAGCTGACAGTGCTACTACAATCCCTACTCCTCCACTACTTAAGAAACCAACACCCACACCTATTGTTACACAAGATACTATTACTACTACTACTACTACTACTACTACTACTACTACTACTACTACTACTACTACTACTACTACTACTACTACTACTACTACTACTACTACTACTACTACTACTACTACTACTACTACTACTACTACTACTACTACTACTACTACTACTACTACTACTACTACTACTACTACTACTACTACTGTTTCACCAGCTCTTACTTTAACACCAGCTATTTCTTTGACACCAGCTCCTACTCTTACACCAAATCCTATTGTTACAGATATGGATGCTACATGGATGTTTTTAATAGATACATAATCGGGATGCTAGAGTACATTCATTCCTATGTTGAAAAAATTGTTAATGTGGTTGGTGATGGAAACTGTGGATTCCGATGTATTGCTGCATTTCTTGGAAGGGGTGAGGAGGCTTGGTAGTCTGTGAGAATTGAACTGATGGAGGAGCTTAACCAATACAATGACTTCTACACTCAGCTGTATGGTGGTATTGGAAAGGTCACATTTTTGATGAAGGCGTTGTTGAGGGCACATCATGGGGATAATATTCGCGATAATTGGTTGACTATACTAGTTATCGGGTATCTAATCAGTAACAAGTACAAAGTCGTCCTGACTTGTTGGTCAGCTCAATGTTCTTACACAATTTTTCCTTTCAATGTTGCACCATTCAGAAGTGTCCGATAGTTCAACATCATTTTGGTAGAAAAATAGGATAACTTTGTACAGGTAAAGTGTCTTCTATTTACATTCCATTTAGTTCTTGTGAAACGTTACATAACAGAATTTTGTTTTCGTTGTATTTCCGAAGGTCTTTATGAAGCCTGGAAGACCAATGCCCTTGCCGGATTTGATATGAAATACTAATAGGGCACCCATAGCAAAGGGTTGGGACTCACTTTTTATTGACCGCATGCAAAAGTGGAAGTCTTTGATCATACAATCACAACCCCCATCCCCCTCCTTGTAGAGATTTAAGTAAAGATAGTGATGATAGTCAATGTTAAGTTAGGCTTATAATTTTGGTGCACAATATTGTATAACTCTTGGTAGACAACTCTTGAAATCACCAAAACTCTGTTTCTGGTTTATTAAGTTTCTGTTTCTGCATTACGCTGGTTCGAAAGCAACCATTCAAACGCCAGTTCGAACGACACCATTCGAATATGTTCGAATAACGTCATTTGCGTCAACAATAATGCACCCTCACACCATCAGTTACCAACTTTCCTTAACACGTATAAATGTATTCGAACGTGTTCGAACGAGCTTATATGAACAACCAAAATTCCTTAACACTGATACAGTCATTCAAACGTGTTCGTATAGCGTCATTCAACCGTTACTTAACACGTCTTGAACGAGCGTCCCACGCGAGGTTATTTTTGGAAAAAAATTATTTAGGGGTGTGCGGTGAGTAGGAGGGGGAGTGGGAAAAGCAAAATCCTTTATTTGTCTCTCCCTTTTACCGATCAATTATTTCTCTTTTTATTTCTTAATAAAGAAAGTTTTTGAAAAATTTGTTTGTCTAAACTTTTAATATTTTTTTTACAAACTTTCAATTGAATTAGTTATATTTTATCATCTATTTTGTGAGGATTGAAGAAAAGGATGGGGGCGATAAGTCTAAACACAAATTAAGTAGTTGATAATTAATTGAGTGAAAAAAAGTATAAGAGTAATTTTGGAAAAATATATAAATAGAAACAAAGTTGATGTTTTTTTTTTTGGAAATGTAATATAAATAGATAACTATTGTCAAAAAAACAAAAAAAATATAAATAGATATCTCAATGTTCGAAGAGGTACATTTTTGGATGGATTTGATCAAACTAAAACTAAGATGCGGTTGGTGACACGTAAAGATCAACAATTGAATGAGAAGTATTTGGTATCACTCAATATTGTTAGTATTTGAGGTAATAATGTTAGTTTAGAAAATAGTTGAATACCTTGCTTCAAAAAAAAAAATAGTTGAATACCGTAAAAGGCTTTAGTTGATAGTTGGAAGGTAATAGTACTTAGTAGTGTGAGGTTTGGAGAAAGGAATGATTTGTATTGCTCTCAAATTGGACATATCTATTATATTCTAGATTTATCTTGTACTTTAGCGTATTAATGAGAGTTCAAGGGGTACTCCAACCCGTAGAATTAACTTGAGGCCTCGTTAAAACCTTATCGAGCAAAAACCCGGTGGGAAAAAACCCAATGAGGAAAAAAAGTCCCTCAAGGAAACAAGGCAACAGAGCCAATTACACTGGAAAACAAAAATACAAAAACAACAACAACAGCAAAAACCAACAGACTATCCTTGTATAGGATTTTCTCTTTTGATATTTGTATAGAATATTCTAGATCCTTTTATTTAGTACATGTAATGGTAATATCTTGACTATCCTTGTTCTAGACTTCATTAGAGAAATCTAGAAATTTGCGTCACCTCTTTAACACTTCACCTTGATGCAAACTTCAGAAATTCTTAGCATAGCCTGCAATTGCTGAAACTTGTCTCTTGATAATTCCTTCATAAATATGTCTGGAACTTGATCTTTTGTTGTGCGGTACTCAAGCAGAATCTTTTTAGTTGTCTCTGCTTCTCTAATAAAGTGATACACCCTCTGGTCCTTTTTATAGGAAAAATATCACTTGTTAGGTTCATTGAATAAATGATGTATCTAGCATACAATATAGGGCGATCTTGTTGTTCACCCATGTCTTCAAGTATTCTCCGAGTCTATATAGCTTGAATTGTCGCTTCATCTCCTGCTACACACTTGGCCTCTAGTGTTGCTTTCTTCTTTGATGCCCATGGAAAAAATCCTGATCCGAGTGAAAAAGAATAGGATGATATTGTACTCTTCATTTCATTTGTTGCACCTTCCTAATCACTGTTAGTGTAACCAAGTTTCCCATGGGTTTATTCCATATTGTAGCGACAGAAAAATCCGGGAAAGGATTCTTCGAAAGGTTCTTTAGGAAGCCGCCACCAAATTTTAGTTTAAGGGCAAATTCGGAAAATCCCTTTTGGTTTAGGACAAGACAAGTTTAGGGTTCGGGAGTCGTTATGCGTGGGGAAGGTATTAGCACCCCACGACATCCTTTGTCTAATTAATTATGGTTTATTAATATTTACCCTTTTATTTATAAAGAAAGAGACTTAATTAAATTTTTAATTTTTAGTGCTTGACAAGAGTTTGAGTCTTGCTCCTACGTACCTCCGGATGCAATGGAGGAATCAAAGCTACGTACTTCTTCCTGAAAATGTTTATGGGTTGGTGTTTTTTAGTATAGGGGTCCTAGGATTCCTTGAACTGTACAGCTCACTGATTCCTAGGACGCTGACTAACCCGATTGTACAACCGACTTAGTCCCCTACTTTTTGAAAATAATTTTGAATTTTTGAAAAGCGTTGTGAGATGGGTTGATTTTAGAATAGGTATTCTAGAACTCCTGAACTGTACAACCCATTAGTTTTAGAACGCCGACTAACCCGGTTGTACAACCGACTTAGTCCCCTATTTTATGGACGAATAATTTATTTAAGTTTTTGTAGGATTACTGAACTGTACAGCTCATTGGTCCTAAAATGATAACTAACCCGGTTGTACAACCGACTTAGCCGTTTATTTTTAGAGAAGTAATTGATTCGTAATTGTTAAGTTTTCAGGGTTACTGAACTGTACAGTTCATTGGCCCTAAAATAATGACTAACCCGGTTGTACAACCGACTTGGCCGTTTATTTTTAGAGAAGTAATTGATTCGTAATTGTTAAGTTTTCAGGGTTACTGAACTGTACAGTTCATTGGCCCTAAAATAATGACTAACCCGGTTGTACAACCGACTTAGCCGTTTATTTGATTTCGGGAGAAAAATCATTTATGTTTAAGTTGGAAAAGAATTAAAAAGTAAATCAGGGGGTGAAGGTAGTAAATTGGGGTTTTATTAGTCGCGGGGGACTGTATAAATATTAAGGGGTGTAAGAAGGAAAGCCCAGTTCGCATTTGGAAGCCAAGAATGCGAAACTGGGCTTAAGTGGGGGGAGGTATACGCGTGAATACAGGGGGTGTTGTTAGTATTCTGAGTAATTAGAAAAAAATAAAAATAACAAAAGCCCATACATAAGGAAACCCTAAGACAGCCAGACCTAATTTCAAACATTCCCTTCCCATGCTGCCGCGGCACCGTCTTCGGTGAGAGAGAGAGTTTTACTCCGGCGGAAATATCGCCGGTTTTAGGGGAGGGAGCGCGAAAAATCCGGCGCGGTTTGCGCCGGTTTCCATGGAAGATGAAACCGAAGCTTTGGGTTCGCGAGGAGAGAGAAGGAAGAACGGCAGGGGTCGGTGGCGATGAAGGAGGTGGCGGAACAGGGTGGCCCGTGACCCAGGTGGGTATGGCTCGGCTTCAGTTTGGGTGATTTGCTGGCTTCGGTTTGGCTCGGTTTCGTGATGCTTACCGTGGGGATTTTTTTGTGGTGGTTCGCCGGAGCCCTCGCCGGAGAAGATGACCGGAGCTCCGGCGAGCAAGCTAAAAGGTTGGTTTTTTGTTTTTATCTCATTTTTTGTCCCTGATCCGTTTTCTACTCCCTTTCGTTCTTGAATTTTCTTAACCCTCTGGTTACTTGCTGTTATATTAATGGGTAGGTTTCCTTTTAACTTGTTTTCCTAAACATCAAAAAACTTAGCCTATTCTTTCGGTCCCAAATAAAACTAGCATATTCTGTTTTTGATTTCTAACCTTAATTCAACATTTCCAAACAATAACAACAATAGAGGTTTGATTAAATACTCAGAGCAACTTAAGTCTATTGATGAATTGAGAATCAGAATGGTCTACGAGAAAAACGGGTCTAATCTAACCTTTTTTTTTGCTTCTGTTTTGGGTTCTATGGTGTGCTTGTGACTGATCTTCTATAGTGTCTGCTACTATTGTTTCTGCTGCTCCTGTGACTGCTTCTACTTCATATTCAGAAATTCAAAACTGTGTTTTCTTTTTTTGGATTAGGGTTTCGGTGTGAAACACTAATCCTATTTTTGGTGATTTTCGCATTCGTTTTCTGCTTTGTTCCTGTGTGTCTTTTACTGTGGACTGACTGCTTATTTATATTAAAAACCTAGGGTTAGCATTTAATTGGTTTTGACTGCTTTGACTGGGCTTTTGCAGGTTCTGATAACATGGGCTAGCTGAGTAGTCTTGGAGAACAAGAACAGGCCTTAGAGATTGCTGATGCTGCTCCTTTTATTTAATTTTCGTTTTTTTATATTTTTTGTATTTTTAATTATTGTTTTTTTTGTATTTTAGAGATTGGGACATTTTGGACACTCCTAAATTGTAATAAAAATTAAATTAGCTTTTTTTTCTACACTTTTGGACTATATATTAATAAATTAAACAACTAAAACAAAACAAAAAAAGAAAACGGACAAAATTGGGGTATAACAGCTGCCCCTCTTTATTTATATTTTACTAGAAAATGTGAGGTGTATTCGAATTTTCGTAGTAGAAATAGAAATAAAGATAGAATAGACGTCAATTTTGTTCGTTTAGGGGGGAAACAGAGGGTTTAAGAATATACAGGGAGCGGTTAACACTTGGCGCATTAACCGAGAACAAAATGAAGGATCGCTCGGGATCTGAAGGAGCGCACTAAGGCTCTGAATGACCACCCGGGGTCTAGAAGGCTGCCTAGGCCTTAATAGAGGACCATCGTGGTCTGAAGGAGCGCTACTAGCTACGGTACTAGTAAAATGATCCGAGGGCCTTTAGATTCGAGCGCCGGGGTCAAGATCGATCCGAATCGATATGTTGACCAATAGAGGACGTTCACCATGTCTTAGGCTAACACAACTAGTCCGGCGACCACGCGAGTCCGGAAGGTCCGCTTGCTCGACTACGACGTTTGTGACTCGGGCCACTTAGGGCAATCAAGGAGCGTAGTGCTCTGAAGGACCACTGGAGTCCAAGGATCAACCCGTGATCTCGTGATATGATATGAGATCAACGCTTAAAGCGCGATACTAGAGGAACAAAATATAGGGATCGACACTTGAAGTCAATTCATGTAATGCATATACAGTGCCAATAATACATGCATGAAATGCGAATTAAATGAAATAGGTGATGAATGAAATAGGTGATTCTTTTCTCTTTTTGTTTTTAGTTTTTTGCTTCTTTTTTGGTATACAATAAATGCATGAAATGCGAATGTGGATGAAATGCTTGAATGCAAATGCTATGGTGCGATGATATGAAATGATTGATTTGGGTGTAGAAACACTTTTTTTTTGTGATGATGAGATGTGAGACTTTGGATGTGAGAGGTGGAGATTGATCATTCATTGGAAAGACTAGATTTGATTCAAACTTCTAAGATCTCAAAGTTGTTATTTACTGATTAATCGATGTGAAAAAGTACTATATTTGCAAGCTTGCTTCTTTTTCTTTTCCACTATGATGCCCCATGATGACCGAAATTTTGGTCCACAAAGTTAACCAAGTGTACTTTCAGTATCATATTATCAACTTGTGTTCTCTCTCTTTGAAGCATTGATTAGTAAAGATGTATAGCAATGTATATATAGATGAATGAGTCAGTTAACTTGTGGTTCTGGTCTTTGTCAATGTCATGAAAGGTAGGTTTTCCCCAGCCAAGGAATGCAGGACTGCCCCAATTTAGATTTGATGACGGTGAGTGAAAATTGCCCCTGTCTAGTGGTGACAAGCTAGGGGTGTAGAAGATGATGAATTGGGAAGGCATTGGCTTTGGAATGAAAGGTGGCAAGTAGGAGATGTTGTCTCAACCCATAGAGTTTGATGTTTCCCTAATTATGGTGAGGACAAGATTGCCCCGACTAGAGTAGAAACATTTAGGATAGTGAGTTGAGAAATTGCCCCGGTATGGTTTTTTGGTTGTGAATATGGCAAGGGGATGAGATGGGTGTAGGGTGAATTTTCCCATTTGAAGGTGGAGTGAAGAGCGATAGGATTGCCCCACTTGGAATGGTATTTCGAATGGTTGTGAAATGTGACAGAGTTAGGGTTATGGGTTTTTGGAGATGGTCAAATGCGGCTGTATAGACTGGGAGTGGCATGGGATGGATACTGGACAAATTTCCCCAAGTTCAGATGGAATAGACGGTAAAAGGGGTGCCCCACTTTAGGATCTAGGTAACGATCCTAGCATGAACTTTTGGTTATTTTGAGAATGATTCTCAGACTATGATGGTCTTGAGCTTGCTATGATGAAAGTTACACTTGGTGATCAATAGACCTTGTCTTGGTATAATTGTAACTTGGACGGATCTTATGGTGCAAGTCCTCTGATTTTCCCTTTTTTTTTTTTTTTTTTTTTTTTTTTTTTTTTTTTTTGATACACTTGTTTTTGAGCAAACATATTGTAAATAAACTTATTTGTCCTAAGATTAAAACTTTGAGAAAACAAAAGCAATCGGTCGTTGATCAGAACGGATTTTTGGAGTTGTAACGTGGCTGATGGTTAATGGTTTATGAAGGAAATGGTTATTAGGCTCAAATGAGTGTTTGAGGTTTTATTGAGACAGTAGTTGATGTGCCTCATGGACCTGTTTAGGATTGTCACTTGGCCAAGGGTTTGTGGAGGGTAGGATATTGAGGTCAAAGAAAGGGTTTGGGGATTGATGAGACAAATGATTTTTATTCAGCAGTATAGTTTGGCTAATGGTTAATGGCTTACGAAAGAAGGGTTTGTTAGGCTCAAAAGAGTGTTTGAGGTCTATGTCTCGTGGTAGAAACGGATCTGCTTAGATGGATTAATGAAGGATAGGACATTGGGAAGTGTTTGAGGGTTTATTTTAGGCCGGGATCTCTTATGCGTTTAATTGCAAGAAGTATCACTCATAATTGCCACTTTTGCTTTTTCGTGGTTTTTCGATCCTCTTTTTTGATTTCCCTTTCTTTTTGATTTTGATTTTTTCTTTTTCTTTCTTTCGAGCTGAGTGACTTGATAAAAATGATACACCATTTTTGATGTGGAATTGATCCTTGTCTAGGGTGATTGAAAGGTTTTTAGATTTTGGCTTGTGGGTAGCACGGGTTTTTTCCGAGGTATGGGAAGATGGTCAAACTTCATTTCAAATCATGATTGCTCGTTTTCTCAAAAATTAACTTAAGGACAATAATTTATTTACTTTATATATTTGCTCTTTTTCTTTATTTCTTTTTTTATGCCCTAATTTTTGCTTAGTCGCTTTTACGAGTTTTTCAACCTAACGGACCTTTTTGAATTTATATTTTTTGTAAAAGGACTTGCACCAAGGGAATGCAACGTTGACAAGGTATTTTATAGATCACACATTTTCCCCAGTATGGAGGGCCTAAAGTGTTATTTCACTAGGGGAACCAACCGTAAACGTCAACTATGTACTCGATGTGGGGAGTATGTACTTTATGGGTGGTCGGTGGGGATTAGACTTTGACAGGGATGATGGTAAGGTAGGGACATTAACCGACTCAAACAAGAATGAAGACACATGTTACGCACGAAGTTACTATACAAATGCTTCAGAGAGAGTTAATGATAGAAATTTTTGACTGACATTTCGGTCATTTATCATGGGATGGAAGAGATGCAACGTTTGGTTAAAAAATGTGAGCAAGCTAAAAATTTGAAAAACTGAGTGACTTGAAACACTTTGAGCTTGCAATGAAGTATGACCAAACTCTTTCTAAAAAGAATGATTTATTTCACAAGAATTGTCTCACCTCTCATCACAATTTTTTCTAGAGTTATGCTCATTTTTTTTGTAATGCAAGATGTAAGTATGCAAGTGAATGAGTGTGCATGAAATGCGAATGAATGTATGTGAAATGCAAATGTAATGATGATGTATGTGAATATATGATTTTATTTATCGCGTCGGGAATTATAAACTTTTCATTGGAGAGTAAAGTACAAAATTTAATTTTGACTTCAAAAGGTACGCAGCTTCTCTCCAAGGTAAAGATTTTTAATTCTCCGATATCATAAAAGTGCAACAACGATAGATGTTTATTTGCCGTATTTTTGTAGTGCAAAGAAAAAGAAAAATGCATGTGGTATATTTTCTAAAAAGTAGTAAATAATGATTTTTGATTTTTGACTTTTTGATTTAATTAATTTTTTTTTTGGATAAAAGACGGTATGCATTAATGTTCGTTTGAATGCAAGGGTGTTAAGCTCCTTTGTGAACCTAGGAAGGTACCTTATGGAGTGGGTCTAAAGTTTCCTTTATAGTGAACCTCACAAGGATGGTTCTAAAGAATCCTACACATGGTTCCTAGAGCCAATGACTCCAGTCCAGGACACTGACCCCAACAATAGGCAAGCTATTAGGAGGGATAGCATCCTCAAAAGGAATCAAACTCTAGGTGAGATTTTCGTGACCACCCAACGAGACGTACGTCCCGCAGGCCATCACTACGCAATCTCGTTCTAACTTAGGTTTATGCTCGAGTCCGGGTATAGGACCTTTCTCACAAGTGTGTGATGTGTAGAAGTGAAGTGTGTGTAGGAGCAATTTAACAACAACCCAAAAATCGCAAATGACAAACAAACATATATACAAATATCGTCTTCTATCCTAGTGTTTACACAAATAAATAATATAATTATGCAAAAGCAAATAAATAAATAAAAGGGTAAAAATTGAATTAATCATAAATTAATTAGACTAGGTTTTGACTCTCTAAAAATAAATAAGTCCCCAGTGAAGTCGCCAGCTGTAGCGACAGAAAAATCCGGGAAAGGATTCTTCGAAAGGTTCTTTAGGAAGCCGCCACCAAATTTTAGTTTAAGGGCAAATTCGGAAAATCCCTTTTGGTTTAGGACAAGACAAGTTTAGGGTTCGGGAGTCGTTATGCGTGGGGAAGGTATTAGCACCCCACGACATCCTTTGTCTAATTAATTATGGTTTATTAATATTTAACCTTTTATTTATAAAGAAAGAGACTTAATTAAATTTTTAATTTTTAGTGCTTGACAAGAGTTTGAGTCTTGCTCCTACGTACCTCCGGATGCAATGGAGGAATCAAAGCTACGTAGTTCTTCCTGAAAATGTTTATGGGTTGGTGTTTTTTAGTATAGGGGTCCTAGGATTCCTTGAACTGTACAGCTCACTGATTCCTAGGACGCTGACTAACCCGATTGTACAACCGACTTAGTCCCCTACTTTTTGAAAATAATTTTGAATTTTTGAAAAGCGTTGTGAGATGGGTTGATTTTAGAATAGGTATTCTAGAACTCCCGAATCGCATGCACCCATTAGTTTTAGAACGCCGACTAACCCGGTTGTACAACCGACTTAGTCCCCTATTTTATGGACGAATAATTTATTTAAGTTTTTGTAGGATTACTGAACTGTACAGCTCATTGGTCCTAAAATGATAACTAACCCGGTTGTACAACCGACTTAGCCGTTTATTTTTAGAGAAGTAATTGATTCGTAATTGTTAAGTTTTGAGGGTTACTGAACTGTACAGTTCATTGGCCCTAAAATAATGACTAACCCGGTTGTACAACCGACTTGGCCGTTTATTTTTAGAGAAGTAATTGATTCGTAATTGTTAAGTTTTTCAGGTTACTTGAATCATGCATAGTTCATTGGCCCTAAAATAATGACTAACCCGGTTGTACAACCGACTTAGCCGTTTATTTGATTTCGGGAGAAAAATCATTTATGTTTAAGTTGGAAAAGAATTAAAAAGTAAATCAGGGGGTGAAGGTAGTAAATTGGGGTTTTATTAGTCGCGGGGGACTGTATAAATATTAAGGGGTGTAAGAAGAAAGCCCGGTTCAGATCTGAAGCCTGAGAATGCTGGCCCGGGCTTAAGTGGGGGAGGTATACGCGCGTGAATACAGGGGTGTTGTTAGTATTCGAGTAATTAGAAAAAAAAAAAACAAACAAAAGCCCATACATAAGGAAACCCTAAGACAAATGGACCTAATTTCAAACATTCCTTCCAATCTTTGCCATGCGCGCCTTCTTGAGAGAGAGAGAGTTTTACTCCGGCGGAAATATCGCCGGTTTTAGGGGAGGGAGCGCGAAAAATCCGGCGCGGTTTGCGCCGGTTTCCATGGAAGATGAAACCGAAGCTTTGGGTTCGCGAGGAGAGAGAAGGAAGAACGGCAGGGGTCGATGGCGATGAAGGAGGTGGCGGAACAGGGTGGCCCGTGACCCAGGTGGGTATGGCTCGACTTCAGTTTGGGTGATTTGCTGGCTTCGGTTTGGCTCGGTTTCGTGATGCTTACCGTGGGGATTTTTTTGTGGTGGTTCGCCGGAGCCCTCGCCGGAGAAGATGACCGGAGCTCCGGCGAGCAAGCTAAAAGGTTGGTTTTTTGTTTTTATCTCATTTTTTGTCCCTGATCCGTTTTCTACTCCCTTTCGTTCTTGAATTTTCTTAACCCTCTGGTTACTTGCTGTTATATTAATGGGTAGGTTTCCTTTTAACTTGTTTTCCTAAACATCACAAAACTTAGCCTATTCTTTCGGTCCCAAATAAAACTAGCATATTCTGTTTTTGATTTCTAACCTTAATTCAACATTTCCAAACAATAACAACAATAGAGGTTTGATTAATACTCAGAGCAACTTAAGTCTATTGATGAATTGAGAATCAGAATGGTCTACGAGAAAAACGGGTCTAATCTAACCTTTTTTTTTTGCTTCTGTTTTGGGTTCTATGGTGTGCTTGTGACTGATCTTCTATAGTGTCTGCTACTATTGTTTCTGCTGCTCCTGTGACTGCTTCTACTTCATATTCAGAAATTCAAAACTGTGTTTTCTTTTTTTGGATTAGGGTTTCGGTGTGAAACACTAATCCTATTTTTGGTGATTTTCGCAATGCGTTTTACGCTTTGTTCTGTGTGTCTTTTATCGTGGACTCCATCGCTTATTTATATTAAAAACCTAGGGTTAGCATTTAATTGGTTTTGACCGCTTGGTGGCTTTGCGTGTTCTCGATAACATGGGCTAGCCGAAAGCGATCTTGGAGAACAAGAACAGTTCTAGAGATTCTTGATCTTTGCTCTTTTATTTAATTTTCGTTTTTTATATTTTTTGTATTTTTAATTATTGTTTTTTTTGTATTTTAGAGATTGGGACATTTTGGACACTCCTAAATTGTAATAAAAATTAAATTAGCTTTTTTTTCTACACTTTTGGACTATATATTAATAAATTAAACAACTAAAACAAAACAAAAAAAGAAAACGGACAAAATTGGGGTATAACACATATGCCCCAATCCTTTGTGCCTTTAAAGTATCTTAGAACTCTTTTTCCCGCTCCATAGTGAAATTGACTTGGCTTCTGCATGAATCTTAATAGTAGGCTAGTAGCATACATGATGTCTGGGCGCGTAGCTGTAAGATATAGTAGGCTCCCGATCAAACTTCTATAGCGTGATGCATCAGCTTCTGGCGTTCCGTCTTCCTTTGTAACTTCTCATTTGTCACGAGTGGAGTAGCTGCTGGTTTGCATTCATTCATGTTGAACTTCTTTAATAATTCTTCAGTGTATATGTTCTGACAGATGAATATCCCTTCTTTTTGTTGTTTTACTTCTAAACCAAGAAAGTAGTTCATCAAAAAACTTTGAGTTGCCCATGGGAAATATGACATGGCATCATCCTATACATTATGTCTAATGCTAAAAAAATAATTATGATGAAATCAAGTGAATAATTAGTCTCTTGAGAGCTCAAAGCCAACCAAGCCATCTTGAGGTGTTAATTTATCAATAATGTTATGTAGCCAAAAATTTTAGCCAAAAATAGACAAAAACCAACTTACAACATGAATTAACCAAGTTTTTTAGACTATTAACCAACCTGCTGCCAAAATCTTCGTGCCTTGCAAGTACCTTTGAACTATTTTTTCCTGCTCCATTGTGAAATTGAATTGGCTTCTGCATGAATCTTGATAGTAGGCTAGATGCATACACGATGTCTGGTTGCATAACAGTAAGATATAGTAGGCTCCTGATTAAAACTTCTATAGCGCGATGTATTAGCTTCTGCCGCTCTGTCTTGCTTTTGTAACTTCTCATTTGTCACGAGTGTAGTAGCAGTTGGCTTGCATTCATTCATGTTTAACTTCTTCAATAGTACTTTAGCGTATTTCTTCTGACGTATGAATATCCCTTCTTATTTTTGTTTTACTTCTAAACCGAGGAAGTAGTTCATCAAGCCAAGACCGGTCATGTCGAATGTCTTCATCACGTCTTCTTTGACTTTAGTCACTATTTTCATGTTGTTTCCTGTTTAGATTAGATCATCTACATACAAATAGATAATGAGAGTATATCATGCTAACCTTGGTGGGTCTCGACATATAGTGTTGCCTCACTCCTACTCCTCCTAAATCCTTGGTCGATGAAGTATTGATCAATTCGACTATATCATGCTTAAGGAGCTTGCTTGTGACCATATAGAGCTTTTCTAAGTCTTAATTCTTTATCTTCGTTTTCTTAGATTACGAAACCTTGTGGATACTCAACATAAACCTCTTCTTCTAGTACTCCATTTAGAAAGGTATACTTAACATCTAGTTGATAAATTCACCACTCTTTTTGTGGTGCAAGAGCTATTAAAGCTCTTATTGTATCTAGACGAGCAACTGGAGCAAATGACTCATTGCAGTCAACTCCAGGTTGTTGTGTGTAGCACTTTGCTAGAAGCCTAGCCTTGTGCTTTTGTATTGAGCCATCAGGGTTAAGCTTTGTCTTATAAACCTATTTGACTCCTATGATACCTTTATCTTTTGGGCAATCTACTAGCTCTCATGTGTTATTTTTTGCAATTGATTTAATCTCCTCCTCCATGTCTTTGATCCATACTTCTTTCCTTGACGCTACCTCAATTTTCTCAGGCTCATGTATGGCCAAATTGCAAGTTTTGATATGTGTGTGTGTGTGTGTGTGTGTGTGAACCACAGATCTTACTCGTCTCGAAGTAGATTCTGGTGAGGAATCTTGTTGAAGAGAAAGAGAAGGAGGCATACCTGAATCTTCCATTACTTCTTCAACTTCTTCTTATGGTTATTGTAGTGGAAGGGAAACGTTCCTTCTCTCAATTTTTTTCTTTATCCCAGTTCCAAGTGGCAACTTCATCAACTTGACATCTTGACTAATAATGAGCTTCTTTGTAAGTTGTAGACTCGATTGCCTTTTGATTGGGTATTGTATACTAAAAAGATGCCTCAAATTTTATTGTCTTCTAACTTATGCCTCTTTTGGTCTGGGACATGAATGTAGAAAATTAATTCAAAGACCCTTAGATGTTTGTAGGAGGTTTTTCCCCACTCCAGGCTTTAATAGGAGTCTTGTCTAAGAATGCCTGAGTTGGGCATCTATTGATTTGTAGACAACAATATCGATCTAGACTAATAATGTTGACTAAAACAACAAAGAAAAAACAACCCTTGATATAACGAGAAGAGTCAAGACCAGAAGAGTCAACATAAGAAAGGTCATCACGAGAAGGGTCAACTTGGGAAGAGTCATGATGAGAAGAGTCAACATAAGAAGAGTCATCATGAGAAGAGTCGCAGTCAAGTTGAAAAACATCATGATAAGAAGGGTCAAGATAAGAACGGTCATGATGAGAAGAGTCAAGTTGAGAAGAGTCATGTTGAGAAGCATTAGCATGGGAAGTATCAATATGAGAAGCATCATCTTGAGAAGACTCAAATATGACAAGAATCAAAGTAGATAAGGGTGATGATAGCTGTAAAGTTGTTGTCTTCTGGAGAATGTAGAAAAAGCTGTTTTCCTTCTCCAAAAGAGGCTCCAACGGCTAGATTATTTTTCCAATGACTCTAATTCATGGACCAACAGTTCATACACATTTATTTGACTATATAAGACTCATTGGATCATTGCTGGAAGACGTGTGAGAGCGCATTGAGCCAAAACTTCCAACCTTCTCAATGTGTCAAGTTTTGTCTTAGCTATTTTAAAATCTTAGGGATTCATTTTACTTCTGAGTATGTATTCTAGCTTATGTTTAGAATTATGTTGAACCGAGTTTGTATTAACCAAGCTCTTGTAATCCCACCAAAATCCAAACATTGAAATGTACAACCTGTTGAAACCTTCTCAAGTAGCATGTGTTGCAATAGGGTTTGAGAAGCAAGTTAGAATCTATCTAATTGATTAGAAGGATTGTATTAGGCGTGAAACAATAGGTACACTTGTATCAAGAAATTTACCACAAGAACTTTAAGCCTAGGCTTGTTGTAAAGTTTTATCTTGGAAAATAGTTGAAATACTCACTGAGTGTGAGGAGTGGATGTAGCCTTGAGTTTTGGGTGAACCACTATACCTATTTGTGTTTTTTATTGCTTTTCTTAAGTTGTTATTTATCAGTTCTTCAAACTCTTTGTTCAGAAAAGTTTTTAGAAAACTAAGAAGATTGGTCTTCTAACCCTTCTCAACTACTCATAGTTTTTCTAGATTTTTTTTTACAACCCTTCTCAAGTGTTTTCATAGTGGTATATCTAAAGTATCATTCTTAAGCATTTCACACTTAAGATAAGTTTTTCTTAAACACTACCTCATACCTTGAAAACCATTTTATTCACTATGTTGGTATCTATTATGAGGGGAAAGAATTAACTGACACTTCTCAACTCAAAAACATAGTTGAGAAGTCAGTTTTGTCTCACACTTTGCTACTCCCTATTAGAGTTGAGAAGACTTTTTCAATTCATCCTTCTCAACTTAGATTTTACACACACCATGTCGAACCATACTTGTGAAGTAATTTATCTAATCTGAGGTTAAATTTTAAAAGGGTCACAATTATAGCGCCTTCTGATGACTAGCCAAATAAATAGTTGTCATTCTCTGTGAATTTTGGTTGAATAAAACAAGTAAAATAAGCGTAAACTGAATTGCAGAAATAGAAGTTTAGTATATATATTATATATTTATATATATATATATATATATATAAATTATTTAGTTTAGTTTTAGTAATAATAATTCTATATATAAATATAAATTATTTAGATAAAAACAAGAAAGAAGAAACAATGAAAATATGGAGACGATAAGAAATGGGATGGCACCACACTCTTAATTCATTGAGAGAAAGAAGAAGTGATAAGCCTAGGGGATGATCACCACAAGAAACTTGGTTTTTTGATAAGATCTAATGAAGGTTCAATGAAGAACAAAAGAGAGACATATTCTCACAATACACAATCTATTATTTCTTAAAATTCTGAGTTGTTATTCTCATAGATTTCCCCCCTATATATAGGAAAGGATCGATAATGATGGGCTGATTCAATACAAGGCAATAGAAAGGCCACAAATAGCTAACAATAATTCCTAGTGGCTTTTTAATACACATTAGGGGATGAATGGTTACAAAACAAGCAAGAAGAGCAAGAATCATCTTCAGCAAGCAAGCAAAGAGTCATCCTTCCTTATTCCATTAGAAATTTCGTCCATTATCCTTATGCATCAGCCCACACCTTTATTTCTCGAAATTAAAACAAAAACACATTAATATTTTGACCAATAATTTGTATCTCACTTGAAGCCCAATTTTAACCATAACAGAATTCGAATCTCCCATAGTGGTTGTGAGAAGACTTGTAGAATTCTTTCTTATCTTTCCAAGATCAAGAATCATGCTAATCGGACTTCTGGATCTTAAGATATTACCAAAACAAGACAGATGTGTTATTTTCAACAATGCCAACTTTTCCATCTTAGGCTTAATTTTATTCATTTTAAGGGAATTCATCCTAGGTTCTCATCATTCCTTCCTTGTTACACTCATTGATTTCAATTGGCATCAGAGCTCGGCTTCTGGGATGAGCACACTCAAAAAGTGTGAGAGGAAAAGATCTTGCAAGAAGCTAAGTCACGACCTAACCAAAATTTGTAGCTTTCCTACCAGAAGGTTCATCATCAAGTAGACCTTCCGAATTCAGTGGAGAGCACTACTACTACTGGAAGAGTCAAATGAAGGTATTTTTCGAAACAGGTCCATATGTTCCTACAATGACAAATGCAGCTGGTGTACTCATTCCAAAACCCAAAGCTCAGTGGACTACTGATAACTGTAGCGACCGAAAAATCCGGGTTAGAATTCTTCGAAGTTCAAAAATGAAGCCGCCACCAAATTTTAGTTTAAGGGCAAATTTGGAAAATCCCTTTGGGTTCGGATAAATGCTAGGTTTAGGTTCGGGAGTCGTTTATGTGCGGGGAAGGTATTAGCACCCCGCAACATCCTTCAAAGAAGGCTACCTATTAATTAGTTGTGTAAGAATGTTAATTTAAAATAAATCGAGTTTTACCCTTTTGAAAATTAAAATTGAATAAATTGTTTGATAAATAGTTAGTTGTTTTTGTTCTATTTTTTGAGAAGAATAAGAAAGAAATAATTAAAGAAACTAAAAAAAAGGTTTTATTAGCGCAATTGACAGAGGTCGGCCGCCCTCTGCTCCTACATACCCCTTGGTGGGGGATCAAATCACATGTGGTTCTTGATATAAAATATTTGTGTGTTGGGTGTTTTTTATTTATGAGAAAAAATGGTTTTGAGGAGTAATAAAAATAAATGAGGAAAATAATTATAACATAGTGGTTTGTAAATCAAGGGGTGCAGATTAGCATAAAAGAGGTGTTGTATTATAGAATAAAAGGGTGTGCAGTTACAGATCTAATAATTTATTTACACAAAGGATTGCTATTTAGATCATATTTACAAAAGTATTTATTTACACTAAGGGAATAGTTGAACGATTAGTTACAATATTAAATTAGTTTATGGAATAGGCTTCAAGTTAAATTAGATCATGAATTGACGTAGATCTAATTGCAAGACTTTTAAATAATGTAAGATAAACAAAGAAATCACATGAAAGGAAAATAGGGTTGAAACATCCTAACCATGCAACAAAAGATGCAGAAATCTGAGGCGGTGATATAGTGATGAAGGTGTCACGAGTTGATGATTTTGGCTGCGTTGCTTTTCATCTGGTTTTTGATCTTCCTCTTTACTCAACAACTTTGAAACTATGTTTCAATGGATTAGGATTCTGATTTTAAATCCTAATCCTTTTTAGGTGATTTTTGCATTGTTGTTTCTTTTGTGATTGTGGTAGACTGCTTATTATATTAGAAGATTAGGTTTTGCAATTAATTCTTGATTTGCCCTGATTTGGTTTTATTTTCATATCTGGATTTGAGTCTTGGGGACCAAGACTAGGGTTTGGGAGAGCATGAAGATCCAAGCCCAACTGTTAACTGGACTAAAGCTCTTTTTTGTATTTTTTTATTTATTTTCGGATTCCTTTTTTTTTGTTTATTTTGTATTACTATTTTTTTTGTATTTTGGACCCTTTTTTGGACTTTTAGACACTTATACATTATAATAAAACTAAATTACATTTTTTCACATTTTTGGACTAAATATTGTCTAAATAAATTAAATAAACAAATTAATAAAAAAGATGTTGGGCCAAATACCGAAGCGAAATCGGGCCCGACTAAACAAATGCGCTAGAATGAGGCCCAAATAGAAGAAATAGGCCCGTTAGGCAATAGATACTAAAAATCAAATTGGAATCACGTTCGTAGGCCCAAACCATAATGATATGCCCAATTGCGAAAAAACGACTCATGTAAGCCCAATTAGATTCAACTAGGCCCAAATCGAGTTCAAATCAAGAATGCGCGAAAAGATTGATCATTTGCGCGCATGCCGAGTTTAAACAACGATATTTCAGTTTAGTTGACGGGATAATTGAAATTGGCTCAAATTAGAAGAATGAGACGTTATTCTAAAAAATCTCGTAATTTCGTGACCTCGGAACGTGAATTAAATTGGGGTATAACAGCTGCCCCTCTTTATTTGTATTTTAATAGAAAAGGTGAAGTGTATTCAAATTTTCGTAGTAGAAATAGAAATAAAGATAGAATAGACATCAATTTTGTCCGTTTAGAGGGGAAATAGAGGGTTTGAGAAATAACACTTGTGCATTAACCGAGAACAAAATGAAGGATCGCTTGGGATCTGAAGGAGCACTAAGGCTCTGAAGGACCACTCAGGGTCTGAAAGGCTGCCTAGGCCTGAATTGAAGGACCATCGTGGTCTGAAGGAGCGCTACTAGCTACGGTACTAGTAAAACGTCTGAGGGGGCCTTTATATTCGAGCGGCTGTGATGGGTCAAGATCAGATTCGGAACTGATATGTTGTCCATGAAGGACGTCCACTATGTCTTAGGCTGACACAACTAGTCTAAAGGACCACACGGGGTCTGTGAAGGTCCGTCGGGCTCGACTCCGACGTTGCAACCTGGGCCACTTAGGGCACTGCTCTGAAGGACCACTTGGGGTCTGAGAGAGCACTGGGGATCTGAAGGATCGATGCTAGACTTAGTGCTAACATTGAGATCTGTTGTGCTATAGGATCCAACACTTGTCGTGTTGGCTTAAGGGATGGAAGTAAGTAGGGATCGACATTTGAAGTCGAATGGAGAATGACAGATGTTATGTACATGCATGTAATGCATGCACGCACAATGATTTTTTTTTTGAGTGGAATGATGAATGAAATGTATGAATGACTTTCTCTCTTTTGCTTCTTCTTTTTGGTATATGTTGAATGCATAAAATGCAAATGTGAAATGATGCAATTATAATGCTCTTTTTGCTTTTTGTGTTTGCTTATTTTCTTGGTATATGATGAATGCATGAAATGCGAATGCAAATACGGGGCAAATGTAATGTTTTAATGCAAATGTCACGGTAAAAAAGGAAGTGCATATATGCATGATGCGATGATATGATATGATTGATTGGGATGTAGAAACATTTTTGGTACTAATGAGAAACGAGACTTTCGATGCTATAAAAAAGGAAAGATGAATACTTTTGAATTGATCACTCTTTGGAGGAAATTTTGATGTCTCGAACTCTAACTCTCGTAAGCTCAAGGTTGCCATGTTTCGAGACTATGATTTGTAACGATGTGTTTGTGATGTGCATTTGTAGATTTGGTCACATGGGTTTTCATTTGGTTGTGATGACCCATGGTGGGTAAGCTTTCAAGTCTAAAATGTTAACTTGCGAGTTCTCTCTCTTAGAAGCATTGCTTAATAAACATGAATAACAGTGTGAATACGGATGAATGTGTCAGTTGGCTCAGGGTTCAAGAATTGTAGGGTATGGACAAATGTGGTGTATGAGGGGAGTGTAGGATAAGGTTATTTGATCAAGGCTATAGCTTGTCCCAGAGTAAGAAAATGTGTGGCTGCCCCAATTTTGACTTCAAATAGTGGGGAGCACAATAGCTTGCCGTTGTATAGGGAATACAACGAGGGCAAGGGTACAAATTGACTGAAGGACTGGGAAATATGCTTGTATTGTAGTAACAAGTGGCTATGGAGATGAGAGGAATGGGAGGCAAAAGAATTCTTTCGGCAGAGAGAATATGATGCCCCAATCTATAAAAGGACAAGGTTTCCCCAATCGATGAAAGATAAAAGTTGCCCCATTCCATGAAAGATAAAGGTTGCCCCATTTTGAGTGTGGTCGTGAAAGGGTGCAAAGTTAGAATAAAGGTTTGGGGACTTGTCTGGTACGACTATATGGATATGGGTGTAGTATATGAACTGGATGAAAGGTGAGGGTAGTCTGGGGATGTTGAAAAATTTGCTTGAGTTTGAGTGGAATGAAAGGCGGGGGTACTACCCCACTTTGAGATGGTAAGTCAAATAAATGTCGTAGTAGGGCTTTGTGGTTTTCTTTTGGGAAGATTCCACAAGCTATGACAGCCAAAAGTCTTTTATTTGATGAGCCTTTACTTTGATGATCACTAAATTTCTCCTTAATATCATTGTCTCTTGGGCGACATCTAAGCGTGCAAGCCCTTTTGATTTATTTATTTTTTCTCTCTTTTTTTTTGTAATAACAATTTTTTTAGCAAATAAATTATTCTAATTGTTTTGTCCTAAAGTTAAAACTTTGAGAAACATTGAAGCAACCAGTCATTGATCAGAATGTGTCTTAGGATTGTAATGAGGCTAACGGTTAATGATTTAAGAGGGAAATGAGGATTTGGCCCATAGAAGTGTTTGAGGGGTCGGTTGAGACAAATGAACTTTTATGAGCTTTGTGGTGTGATGTATCAGCTCCAACTCTATACTATTTTTTTTTCAAGACTGTTTGTTTCTACTCCTCCGTTGTCTCAGAGTCTTACTTCTTCTTCTGTTTTCTTTTTCTATTTTTTCAAACATTTTTTTCTTCTCTTTCATTGGAGCTGAGTAAGCCGGTGAATATAACAACACATTCTCTAAACGTAGAATTGATCATTGTCTATGGTGATTGAAAAGAAATTTTTGATTTTTCGACTCAAACTGGGTGCAAAGGCTAATTCTTTTTTAGGATGTGGGTGAATGGCCAAAGTTCACTTCAAATCATGATTGCTTATTTTCTCAAAATTTTAACTATGGGACAAAACTTCAAGTTTAATATATTTGCTCTTTTCTTTATTTTTTCTTTTTATTCCCTAATTTTTGCTTAGGTTGCTCTTGTGAGTTTTCAACCTAACGGGCTTTTGTTCATATATGATTTTTTTTTACTCAAAAGGACTTGCACAATTGTTTAGAACGCCAACATGAAATCTTAGTGATCACAACTCTGCCCCGGTATGGAGTGTTTAAAGGGAAATTTCATCACTGGGGGATAGTGAATGAAATACTTTTGTGGGGAGGCATTTTATGGATGATTGGGATTGATGGGTGAGAGATAATGATAAGTGGTGAAGGTCGGGATAGTACAACTGACTCAAGCAAGAGTATATACACTTGCCATATTAATTTATTTTGAAATAGCTTCATAGAGAGAGAATACCGGTTAAAATAGAACAAGTTAATAAAATAGACATTTTAGGCTCTTATCATGGGAGAGTTGAGGTGTGTTTCTTAGGTAACCAAGAATGGTTGGGTAGAAGTGGTATTGGGTTAATGCCTTTGGTGAGGCATGCAAAGGCTAAGGGTCAAGCCTATGGGAGGGAGGTTCGGAAATGGTCAAGTCAATATTGGAGTGACCATGATGGTGAATGGGTTACTGGCGAATTTCATTGGAGGTAATTACATGGTGGTTAAGTGGGTGATTGGTGAAAGTCTTTGAAGTGAATAAAACTAGGTTTAGAAGGACAGATTCCATAAAGGTAGTAGGTATGGTAGGGATGTATATGGGGTGATGAGTGAAATACTTGATATTGGTGAATCAAGTTAGGTATTTTCAGTCAAATGATATGACCACATTCCCCAAAGGAGAGAACTCAATTCAAATATACATTTTCAAGAATTCATCGTTTCTCATCAAATAGTGTTTCCAAAGAATTTCTCATGAGTTTTATTATATTTTTGAATAAATTTTGAACGCAATGCATGAGTTCATTCATGTTGCTAGATTTGGTTAAAGAAGCGGATGAATGAAATACCTAATAATTGCTTGAATGTGATGGAATGATACCTTGATATGACGCTGAGACAAAAAGAAAATTATCGAATGATGGATGATGCAAGAAAATGAGATTTTGGTAATGTGGGATCGAGGACTAATGCATTTGAGATGTTATAACTTTTGCTTTTGTTCTTTGTGATGCATGAAGAGGAGTTATGTATTTGGATGAAATATTGAATGAATATAATATTTTTTATAATATCAAGGTGATATTATTTTCTGATTTTTTGTGTATGGATATGTAAGATGATGTAATTTTTGGACAAATAAATATATGACATTTTTGTTATTTTCTAGATGATGAGATGCATGGTAGTGCAATCAAATGAAAAATTGATTTATTTTATTTTATGAGTGCATGATGGTTTTTTATTTATGATGAATGAAAGGAAAGATGTCACTTCACATACATGTGTGGAAAGAAAGTAAAAAGAGGTTTTTGGTGATTCAAGTTTGAGAAAGTCTTAACTATATGTCACCTCATATACATGCTTATGTAGGAAGGAAAGAGAGAAAAATTATTTTGATGGTTTAATATTTTTTGAAAGAAAATGAGACTAAAAAAAAGTTAACCGTATCGATGCAGCAAGTAGGTGAAATGCCCTTGTGTCCTATGAAGGTTTGTATCTTATGTACGTCATGGTCTAGGGCTACTCAAGTGATCATTCTTTCAGATGGCTCTATTCACTTCCTCACAAAGGTCTCCAGAGCTAAAGTCCCCTT
Organism: Oxytropis ochrocephala; assembly: GCA_020916435.1. Classification (NCBI taxonomy): domain Eukaryota; kingdom Viridiplantae; phylum Streptophyta; class Magnoliopsida; order Fabales; family Fabaceae; genus Oxytropis; species Oxytropis ochrocephala. The sequence goes on from CM037088.1 coordinate 90,413,565, forward strand.
TACAATACTGTCCACAACGATAGATATCTACCAGGTGTGGGATATTATAAAAAGGCGCACTCTGGCTGAGACTTTCATGAGAGTCAGACAGAAAAATCCAGAATGACTGTCACTAATGTCTCCACTCGTCCTAAAGTCACACAGACCCGGGTATAGGGGCCCACTCAGAAGTGTGTGCAATAGTGTAATGTGACATGCGTGATTTGGGCAAAATATCTATACTACCCAAACTGCAAAGAAGATACAAATACAACAATAAAATAAAGTCATCTACCCTAAGGTTCAATGGAGGAATATTTACAAATAAATAACTAAACAAATTAAATTAAGTAAATAAAACGAATATAAGGGTAAAAACTAAATATTAAATTAACAACTAATTACACATTTAATTAATTAGGTTTGACTTGCTTAAAAAAAGTCCCCAGTGGAGTCGCCAGCTGTAGCGACCGAAAAATCCGGGTTAGGATTCTTCGAAGTTCAAAAATGAAGCCGCCACCAAGTTTTAGTTTAAGGGCAAATTTGGAAAATCCCTTTGGGTTCGGATAAATACTAGGTTTAGGTTCGGGAGTAGTTTATGTGCGGGGAAGGTATTAGCACCCCGCAACATCCTTCAAAGAAGGCTACCTATTAATTAGTTGTGTAAGAATGTTAATTTAAAATAAATCGAGTTTTACCCTTTTGAAAATTAAAATTGAATAAATTGTTTGATAAATAGTTAGTTGTTTTTGTTCTATTTTTTGAGAAGAATAAGAAAGAAATAATTAAAGAAATAAAAAAAAGGTTTTATTAGCGCAATTGACAGAGGTCGGCCGCCCTCTGCTCCTACATACCCCTTGGTGGGGGATGAAATCACATGTAGTTCTTGATATAAAATATTTGTGTGTTGGGTGTTTTTTATTTATGAGAAAAAATGGTTTTGAGGAGTAATAAAAATAAATGAGGAAAATAATTATAACATAGTGGTTTGTAAATCAAGGGGGTGCAGTTAGCATAAAAGAGGTGTTGTATTATAGAATAAAAGGGTGTGCAGTTACAGATCTAATAATTTATTTACACAAAGGATTGCTATTTAGATCATATTTACAAAAGTATTTATTTACACTAAGGGAATAGTTGAACGATTAGTTACAATATTAAATTAGTTTATGGAATAGGCTTCAAGTTAAATTAGATCATGAACCGACGTAGATCTAATTGCAAGACTTTTAAATAATGTAAGATAAACAAAGAAATCACATGAAAGGAAAATAGGGTTGAAACATCCTAACCATGCAAATCAAAGATGCAGGAAATCTGAGGCGGTGATATAGTGATGAAGGTGTCACGAGTTGATGATTTTGGTGCGTTGCTTTTCATCATCCGGTTTTTGATCTTCCTCTTTACTCAAAGAACTTTGAAACTATGTTTCAATGGATTAGGATTCGATTTTAAATCCTAATCCTTTTTAGGTGATTTTTGCATTGTTGTTTCTTTTGTGATTGTGGTAGACTGCTTATTTATATTAGAAGATTAGGTTTTGCAATTAATTCTTGATTTGCCCTGATTTGGTTTTATTTTCATATCTGGATTTGAGTCTTGGGGACCAAGACTAGGGTTTGGGAGAGCATGAAGATCCAAGCCCAACTGTTAACTAGACTAAAGCTCTTTTTTGTATTTTTTTTATTTATTTTCGGATTCCTTTTTTTTGTTTATTTTGTATTACTATTTTTTTGTATTTTGGACCCCTTTTTGGACTTTTAGACACTTATACATTATAATAAAACTAAATTACATTTTTTCACATTTTTGGACTAAATATTATCTAAATAAATTAAATAAACAAATTAATAAAAAAGATGTTGGGCCAAATACCAAAGCGAAATCGGGCCCGACTAAACAAATGCGCTAGAACGAGGCCCAAATAGAAGAAATAGGCCCGTTAGCCAATAGATACTAAAAATCAAATTGGAATCACGTTCGTAGGCCCAAACCATAATGATATGCCCAATTGCGAGAAAAACGACTCATGTAAGCCCAATTAGATTCAACTAGGCCCAAATACTGAGTTCAAACTGAAGAATGCGCGAAAAGATCGATCATTCGCGCGCATGCCGAGTTTAAACAACGATATTCCGGTTTAGTTGACGGGATAATTGAAATTGGGGTATAACAATAACAAATACTGAGTTTTGTTGATTGGAAAGGCAAAGTATTATCTTACTTGTGCCTTAGGAAGAGCTGAATATGACAAGATAGTAGGGAACAAGGCTACTAAAGAAATATGGGATGCTTTTCAAATTACTCATGAAGAAATTGATCAAATCAAAGAAGCAAAGAAGGGCATGCTCATCCATGTTTGAAATGTTCAAAATAAGTGAGGAAAAAACTATTGGCGATATGTTCAGTAGGTTCACCACAATCAACACAGCCTGCTACATTTTTTAATAGGGCAACTATTAGAAAAACTTTGAACAAAACCTCATATAAACTATGGAAAGGAAAGACACCCATTATATCTTATTTCCATGTATTTGGCTTTGAGTGAGATGTTTTAAATAACGAGGATAATTTAGGAAAGTTTGATGATAAATCTGATTCTGCACTATATTTAGGATATTCTCTTACATCTAAAGCATATAGTGTTTATAATCTTAGAACTAAATATGTTGAAGAAAGCATGCATGTTATGTTTCTTGAAACTAACAGTTGAACTAATAAAAATGAAGATGATTATATAGATGTAGATAAGACATATGAAAAGGGTGATGAACTTCACGAGAAGACTAGAATCAAATTCTACATCTGACCCTTTTCAACTTCAAGAGGGCCAACAAAACCATCCAACTCAAGCCTCTGAGCTACCAAGGAGTTGGAGATTGGTGACTAACCATCCTCAAGAGCAGATAATTGGAGAAACTTATGAACCTGTTAGAACCCGAAGTTCCTTTAGAAGAGAAGCTTCTCACAATGCTTTTATTTCAGCAATAGAACCTAAAAATATAATTGAAGCAATTGTTGATGAATCATGGTTAGAAGAAATGAAAGAGGAGCTTGCACAATTTGAGAAGACTGTGGTATCAAATCTAGTTCCATGTCCAAAACACCAATCTATCATTGGCAAAAAATGGGTCTTTAGGAACAAAAAGGATGAAAATGGTAAGAATATCAGAAACAATGCAAGACTTGTTGCCCAAGGTTATAACCAACTGGAAGATATTGACTATGATGAAACTTTTTCTCCTGTTTTGTAGATTAGAAGCCATTAGAATACTTCTTGCTTATGCTGCTAACAAAGATTTCAAACTCTTTCAAATGGATGTCAAAAGTGTTTTTCTAAATGGATTTCTAAATTAAGAGGTGTATGTACACCAACCTCCTAGTTTTATTGATCAAAAATATCCAAATCATGTTTTCAAATTTACTAAGGCCCTCTAAGGACTCAAACAGGCTCCTAGAGCATGGTATGGGAGGCTTAGTACTTACTTGATCAAAAATGGAATATCAAGAGACAAAATTGATGTCACACTCTTAAGATGAATTATTGACTGTTCAAATCTATGTTGATGACATCATCTTTGGAGCAACAAATGAAAAACTTTGCAATGATTTTGGAAACTTAATGAAGAGTGAGTTTGAAATGAGTCTTATGGGTGAATTAATGTATTTCCTTGGTTTGCAAATTAAGAAACTTAATAAGGGTATATTTATTTTCAAGAAAATATATAAGAGACCTTCTTAAGAAGTATAAGATGAGTGTAGCCAAACCTATGGCCACTCCAATGCACCCTTCTTCAAGCATTGAAAAAGATGAGAAGGGTAATCCTTGTTGCGCCCCGAAAAATCCGGTTTGGGACTTTTCAGTTTGACAACGTGAAATTAGTAGAGCCGCCACCAATATTTATTTTTTAGGAAAAACATTGAAAAAAACCTTTTTGAAAAGAGGGTGGTCTTTCAAAACTTAGAGATGTAGGTTCGGGGTCGCTTGCGCATGGGAAGGTATTAGCACTTCACGCGCCTCTTTCTACCGAAAGGGAACCATTAATTTGATGTGGTTTTGAAATGTTTGATTTGAAATATATTGTTCTACTTTTTTTCTTTTCTTTTCTTTTGTGAAATGGTTTTATTGAAAACAGAAAGAGGCATGTTTTTGGTATCTTTGAATATCGTGACACAAAACAAAGATTTTTGAAAATGGTGCTTGACGGGACATGAAGAGGTCCCTCACGTACCTCACCGGCCGAGGGGTCAAAGCTACGTAGTTCTTGTTTTGCGTGTGAAAACGGCTTAGGGGTTTAGGTTTTGGAGTTTTTGAAATAAGACTCGAGTGTTCGCGAACACCAAACAAGCAAAGGCTTCGAGTGGCATTCGGTATTAACTCGAAAGAAAAAGAGTTGGAGCCAAGCAATCAAACAAGCAATGGCTTCGAGTGATTACTGAAAGACAACATTGTATTATTCTTTTTTGAAAATTGTTTTGAAAAAAAGTGATGAGCCTTAGTGATAATTACCACTAAATAACTCATGTTATTTTGGAAATTTGAATTGGTTTTTTTTTTTGTTGTTTAATTAATGTGTGGGAGCTTTCATAATAGTCAAACAAGCAAAGGCTTCGAGTGACTATCACTAATAACTCCTCATTAACGATCAAACAAGCAATGGCTTCGAGTGATGGTTAATGATTTGCTTAGGAAAATGCCTTAGGTTTTTTTATTTGAAAACAATTGAATTTGAGTTTGAAGAAAAGAAAGTAGAACATAACAAGTAAAAAGGTTTTCTTTTTTTTTACTTATGGTAAAATGCTAGTGAATGGTAAGGTAAAAAGTGAAAAAACACATTAACACTATTACACATTTCCCCACAAGATCAAACACACATTTTAAGCATTGAAATGAAACCTAAAAAGGAACCCTAAGGCCGAAACCTCATATGGTCAAAATATCAAGTTATTTCATGCCCAAATTGATGATCAACACATGAAACAAGTCACACAAATCAAGCTTTTCATTTACATAAATCAAAAAGAGGAAAGAAAACATCAAACCCTAGTTTTTAAGGCCTAAGGCCGAAACCTTATATGACATAAACAACGCATTATTTCATGCACAAATTCATAATCAAACACATGGAACAAATTATGCAAGTTTAAGCACATCAAGCATTTATTTACACAAAAATCAAAGAGTAAAAGGAAGGCAAATAAAACCCTAATTTGTAAGGCCTAAAACCGAACCCTCACACTCAATGAATCAAACCAAAATCTCAACTTGCAAGTTATGACATGAACAAGGGATGCATATATCACATGGAAATTATTTATTCATGCAAATATGACAAAATAAATATGAAAAAAAAAAGCAAGAACATGGTTGAAAAACACAAGAAACCTCTCCTCAAGGCCAAGGGTTCCCTTCAAACACCCAAGGCTCCCAAAGTCCTTGACATAGTGTTTGAAATGAACCCTCTAAGCCTCTTAGAGAGGATAGAGGAGTAGAAGGGAGATTCACATGCTAATGGTGAAAAATGCAAAAGATAAGATTTTTACCTCAAGATCAAAGCTACACAAGAATAGGAGAATGAAGATCAAAACCAAAACAAACCAAAACCTTCACAAATCACCAACAATGCCACGCAAATTTGAAGAAAGCAAGCTCCTTTATGGAGTAAAAATGGAATCAAGGATGAAAAGAAGAGGATATGTGAATGTGGAGTAGATTTGAGGTGATTTGGTGGAGGAAAATTGAAAAGAGAATGGAAGGGAATGAAGGAGGGGGTTCGGCCAAGAGGAGGAGAAGAGAGGAGAGAATGCTAGCTAGGGTAAAAAAATGAGAGTGTGTGTGTGTGATCTCCTATTTTTGGGTTTTATATGAAGTGAAAATTTAAAGGGTAATTAGGACAATGTGTTTCTTGCAAACCAATAGGATTTGAGATAAATTTTGAATCAATGGTCAAGATGCAAGATCACATGGATTGAGGGTAATTAAAAACACAAAATGGGGGAGAGAGAGGGCTGGAATGCGCAGCTTAGGAGTGGTGGTGAAGGATAATCTCAATTACAAAATGGTTCAAATGAAGGGTGAGGATTGTTTTTCACACTTGAATGGATGGCCATGATTTAATATAATTTGCAAGCAATAAAAATAAATGAAAATGGGAGGTATATGGCTGAAGTGCGCAGCAAGGGAGTGTGGGAGAGTGAGTGGAATTGCAAATTGTACTATTGTACTATCCTTATCCTTTCACAATTCAAAAGAATGTAGAATATTCCTCTCAGATCTTTCTTCCTAATTCATGCCATTTTGGGCCCTATCCTATGATTCAATGATTGGGCTCTGAATTTTATGATCTCACCAATCCCAAAATTGATTTATTTGCCCCACCTCAAGGAAAAGACCATTTTACCCCTCTATCCAAAAACTAGGTTTTTAGACCAAAAGGTTTAATATTTATGCACAAAAATAATCACAATGGAGCACAAATATCCTTTAAATAAATCATTGATGATTATCCAAGGATTTGGGACAAAAAACCGTTTTTATTGTGAAATGACCAAAATGCCCTCTTACTCTAAAAACCCTAGTTTTTGCTTGAAACACATTTCCACTTCAAAAATGTTTTTTCAACCTAGGAGTGACCTCTAGTACCTTGAAATGCATGTTGGATGACTTGTTTTGAGGAATTGCCCTGTATTTGCAAAATGACCAAAATACCCTTTTGCACTGAAAAACCCTAATTTGTCTAAAAAGCGCATTCCAACTCCAAAAATGATTTTAGACACTTTGAAAGGACTTCAAAACCTAAATGCAATGCATGATGTTTTTTACTTTTTAATTTAATTATTTTTTTTGGGGGAAAATTAGGTTTTGACCTAAAGTTAGGACAAAATTGGGGTATGATAAATGCTCTCTTTATCTGGATTTTAACAAGGAATATGAATTGGCCGAAACATATTCCGAGGCAAAATAGAGATAAAGAATTCAGAAATTATACCGATTTTGTCTACTTAGGAAAAACTCGAATTTTCCTTTTCCTTTTTTATCTTCTAGTTTTTCTTTTTGGGTGAATGGATGCCAGCCATAAATGACTGTAATGAATGAAGTGCCAACCCTCAGGCGGCAAAACAAGAGGTAAATTGGTGCCAACCCTCTAGTGGCATAAACAGCAAGAAATAAAGCGGTAAATAAAACAGTAAAGAAGGTACCGACTGCAGTGGCCGACACCGGCAGGGAAGAAAGTGATAAAGAGTGCGGTAAAGAAGGAGTGCTCGTGGCTCTGAAGGAACATTTAAGTTCTGAAGGAGCACTTGCGGCTCTGAAGGAACACTTGGACTCTGAAGGAACACTTGGGCTCTGAAGGAACACTTGGGCTCTGAAGGATCACTTGGGCTCTGAAGGAACACTTGGGCTCTGAAGGAACACTCGGGCTCTGAAGGAACACTTGGGCTCTGAAGGAACACTTGGGCTCAAGGTGGCCTATTCGAGCGGCTTTGAGGTTCAATATCAAGTTGTGGGACCGATACCTTTTACCTTGATGGACTTACGCTATGCTTTATACCGGCACGCCTAGTCCGAAGGGCGCGAGGTCCTGGGGCCGATCCGTCATGCTCCGTGATGACTTGGCAAAATGAAGGACGCGAGGTCCGAGGGCCGATCCGTCATGCTCCGTGATGACTTGGCGAGGTGAAGGTCGAGTTCAAAGTCGCCGCTTGGATCGTTGATTTGAAATAAACCAAGGACTCTAGGTCCGATGATTCGCTTGCTCGATAACGACGGATCCGGCGGAAGCATAGGTCCCGAAGGGACACGTGAGTCCCGGGGGATTCGCAAATCTGTTGTTTGATCGATTGAGATGGCCAATGCCGCTTATTGAGGTGAGGGACCCGCAGCTCGAATATGAGGTGAAGTCTGCTTTTGGAGGGACGCTCAGGTCCTGAAGGGATTCACGAATCTTGTTGATCTTCTTCAGTCGGTCCATGCTTCCGCACCGATCCAGGGTGTCTGCTCAGGCTAGCGGACCTTTCTTCTGCTTCCTCTGATTGGTGATCAATGTCGTTGCACTGATCCAGGGTGTCTGCTCAGGCTAGCGGACCTTTTTTCTGCTTTATCTGGTTGGTGGTCAGTGCCATTGCACTGATCTAGGGTGTCTGCTCTGGCCGCAGGTCTTTTCTTCAGGAACCTTCCGGCGGTCAATGCCACTACACTGCTTTAGGGAGTCTGCTCTGGAATAGTAGGACTCTTCTTAAACTTTCTCTGATAATGTGTACCTGCACATGTTAGCAGATGCAAATGCATGGTGCATGGGATGAGGATGCATGTTATGCAAGGGCATGTTATGCAGGAGCATGTTATGCAGCGAGTGCATGCGATGCTATGATTTTGGTATGATGATGAATGCAATGAGATGCTATTCTTGATTTTCTTTGGTCAGCTTTCTTTTTTCTGACTGTTTGTTTTTTCGCTTTTTAACAAAGGCTAATTCTTTTACTGGTTCAACCGACTCCCGATACTCCTGGCACAAGACTGAGAGGCCGATGGAAACTGCAGGGCTCATGGATCGAATGCAAGTTTGCTTTATGGTTCGCCATCTGGAATGGTCTGCGAGGGCAACTTTCTTAGTAAGATTAATTTTCTTTAAGAAATCGCTTGTTTCCCGTGACTTTTAAAGATTTCGCAATGATTCGTAATGCCTTATGATGTACTCACATGTTTTACAATTCAGGATCACCATCATCATAAAACGCTTATTTTGAGCAGAAAAAGCAGAAATAACAACAAACAAGACATGAGAAAAGCTGAGCTTTATTGATGTGGAAGTCGATCGTACAGAACGTTACGACGACTGTTGAGTACATTTGAAAGTTTTAAAACTATAAAAAGACACGAAAAGAAAAACAAGAGGTAAATCGAATTGCATCGTCCGCCTCTGTGGAGCGATGCCGACATCCGTGTCCTTGACCTTGATCACTCCTCCTTCGAGTCTTCGGGAAATTGTATGCCTTTCTTTACTTTTCATGCTCAAGTTTTCGACCTTAATTTTTGCCTCGATCGCCTTTGCGGGTTTTCAATCCACCGGTCGCTCTGATTTTGCCTAGGTCGCCTTTTTCGGTTTTCAACCTAGCGAGCTAATTCTTGCTTGGCTCATCTTTCTCTTTTTTACTCATTTCTTTCGTGCATAATACTTCTTCACCGAGTCCAATTGACTGGGTTCTTGAGATCTTCTCCATCCATGTTGGTGAGTATCAACGCCCCTCCCGTGAAGGCTTTCTTGACTACATATGGACCATCATAAGTGGGCGCCCACTTCCTCGAGGTCACTCGGATAGGCGATATCTTTTTGAGTACTAGATCTCCTCATTAAATTCACGTGGCCGGACTTTCTTGTCGGCGCGCTTCTCATTCTCTGTTGGTACAGCTTGTCCATGGCACAACGCTGCAATCCTTTTCTCTTCAATGAGGTTTAGCCGATCTAGGCGGGCTGTACTCCACTCGCTTCTTCCAACTTGGTTTCCATTAATACCCGCAGGAGGGTATTTCAACCTCAATAGGAGTCTTCGCTTCACCCCCATATACCGGGGAGAAAGGGGTTGCCCACCGATGTACGCCTTTGAAGTACGGTAGCCATGCAAGGCGAAGGGAAGCATCTCATGCCAATCCTTGTAGGTTACCACCATTTTTGCACTATTTTCTTGATATTCTTGTTGGTCGCTTCTACCGCTCCATTCATCTTTGGGCGGTAGGGAGAGGAATTGTGATCTTTGAATGTTGAATTCTTTGCACAAGTCCTTCATCATTTTATCGTTCGGAGTTCTTTGCGCCGTTGTCGCGATGATCTTGTTGGGTAGACCATATCGCAAATCGGATCCTTCTTCACAAATTTGGCAACCACCGAGTGGTTATACTTTGGAATATGAAGCGCCTTCAACCCACTTGGTAAAGTAGTCAATTGCAACCGAATGAAGCGATGCCCGCTTGACGCTTTGGGTTCAATAGGACCTATGACGCCCATGCCCCACATTGAAAACGGCCAAGATGCAATGATCGAGCTTTAGTTTGGCGGTGGCACATGGATATGATCGCATATATCCGGCATTTGTGGCACTTTCTTACAAAGCTATAACAGCTTTGATTCCATCTCGCAACCGTAATAACCCGCCTCTTAAGATTTTTCTAGCCATGGTGTGCCCACCGGAATGGGTCCCAAATGAGCCTTCATGCACATCTCTCATGATTCTTTCGAATTTCTTCCTTGGCAACACACCTCAGGAGAACCATATCGTGATTTCTTTTGTAAAGAACTTCACCACTCAAGAAGAAATTCCTTGACAATCTTCTGAGAGTTCTCTTGTCATTCTCTGATGCCCCGGTGGTATTCCCATTAGCGATGTGTAACGCTTGATGTCGTGGTACCAAGGCTTCTCGTCGGGCTCTTCATCTATTCTTTGCAAGATAGTGATGCGCAGCAGCGAACTCGGCGTCGAATTCGATATTGGTCAAGCTCTTGTCACAGTTGACATTGAACATAGAGGACAGGTGTTGCCAATGCATCGGCTAACTAGTTTTCGCCTCGAGGATATGCTTGAAGGTGATCTCGTCAAAGGACTTCATCAACTCTTGCAGGTAATCACAATAAGGAATCAGTTTGGGATCTCTGGTCTCCCAATCGCCTCTCACTTGATGAATAACTAGGGGCTGAATCCCCATACACATCTAGCCTTTTAACATTCCATTCTAGGGCTGCTTGAACACCCAGGATACACGCTTCATACTCTGCTATGTTATTTGTGACATAGAAGCTCAGTCTCGCAGTGACGGGAATGAAACGGTTGTCAAGAGATATCAACACAGCACCTGCCCCGTGCCCCCATACATTTGACGCACCATCGAATATCATTCTCCATCTTTCACTTTCATGGGACTTCCTCATCGAACAGCGGTGCCATGATGTCTTCATCGGGAAAATCATGCGCGCATTGGTGGTAGTCCGGGATTGGATGACATGCCAAATATTTAGCGAGTGTGCTACCTTTAATCGCTTTTTGTAACATACAAGATATCGTGATTCGACAATCGCATTCGCCAACGGCAATTCGTCTGTGAGAGCTGGTTTCTCAAACATGTACTTGATCGGGTCCATTTTTGACACCAACCAAGTTGTGTGACTCAAAGCATGTATCGCTTTTAAACGATGAGCAAATTTCCCAAACTAAAGCACAACAGTCTTTTCGGCATGGAATATCTTGTCTCACGATCGGTGAACTTTTTGCTTAGATAGTATATTGCATGCTCCTTTTTCCCTGATTCATCGTCTTGACCCAACACACACCCATTGAATTGTCTAGCACTCATAAGGTATAAGATGAGTGGCACGCACGCCACAGTGGCATTAAGATCGTGGATTCTGCAAATACACCTTAATTTTCTCAAAGGCAACTTGACACTGGTCATTCCATTTCAACTCTTGATTTTTGCATAGCAATTTGAAGATTGGCTCACAAGTAGCAATCAAACCGGAGATGAATCGAGAGATGTAATTCAACCTTCCGAGGAAACCACGGACTTCTTTCTCTGCTTGTGCACCGCATTTCGAGGATGGCTTTTACTTTGTCCGGATCCACTTCAATGCCTTTACGGTGACAATGAAGCTAACAACTTTCCCGATCTCACTCCAAACGTGCACTTGGCCGGATTCAATTTGAGCTTATATTTTCTCAAACGTTCAAAGAGCTTCTGCAGATTGATAATGTGCTCCTCATCGGTTTTAGATTTTGCGATCATGTCATCAACATAAACCTCAATCTCTTTATGCATCATATCGTGGAATAAGGTAACCATGGCCCTCTGTAGGTTGCGCGCCAAAGATTCTTCAATCCGAATGGCATGACCTTATAACAGAATGTTCCCCAAAGTGTTATGAAAGTTGTCTTTCCATGTCCTCAGGGTCCATTTTGATCTGATTATATCCCGAATATCCATCCATGAAGGAGAATAACGAGTGTTGAGCTGTACTGTCCACTAAGACATCAATGTGGGGCAAAGGAAAATCATCCTTAGGGCTAGCACGGTTCAGATCTCGGTAATCAACACACATCCTGACCTTCCCATCCTTCTTGGGAACTGGGACAATATTGGCAACCCACTGCGGGTACTTGGCCACCGCTAAGAATCCTGCATCAAATTGCTTCCTCACTTCATCTCTGATTTTGAGGGACATTTCTGGTTTCATCCTTCTCAACTTACTGACAAAGGGCATTCGAGTTTGACCGGTAGCTTGTGTACCACAATGTCAGTGTCCAACCCGGGCATATCTTGGTAGGACCATGCAAACACATCCACATAATCGTGCAATAGCAGGACCAAATTCACATGATCTTTCTCACTCATGGTGATACCCACTTTGACCTCTTTCTTATTTTCAGCTGTACCCAAATTAATCACTTCAGTAGCTTCCTTGTGGGGCTCGATTACCCTTTCTTCTTGTTTCATTAACCTCATGAGTTCTGGAGGAGTTTCCCATTCTTCTTCAACATCCCCCTCAGCCTGATTGATGGGGTGATCAAAGTCAAAAGGTGGACTATCGACACTCATCATTTTGAGAGACTATTCTTTGTAGATCCGCATTTTGCCGGCGAAAAAGCGAATGAAAGCGAGACAAACAAACAATAAAAACAGAAAATGATTCACGCAATGAAAAGGAAAAACGATTTTTATTGATTGAGAAATTCAAAACAAGCGTTTTTATTGATGAGGATGACTTAGAAAATAAAAACATGTGAGCCCCTAACAACTGGTCCTATGGCCTTGGGCAGAGCCACAAGGTTGCATTACAAATGATTACTTTAAATTAAAAGACACAGGAGGATCATCAGCTTTCCAATTCTTTAATTCTTCACCAAGATCACAATGACGAACTGCACTCGCCTCGCCTTCTTCGCACTCGTAACCTTCTATGACGGCACGCAACTTGGTTGGGATTCCATAAACTAGCACTCACAAAGCTTTGACTGATGTCGCAAAATGGGATCTTCTGGGGCCAGGGATCTTCAGCTCTGGACTTGGCCAACCATCGACGCTTTCGTTCATCTGCCATCGTTCTCCTTTCCTCCTCACTGGGTATATCCTAGCCCGCAACGGTCTTTGTTTTCCTTCAGTTGGATGGGAGCTAGAATCCCTTGACCGCACTTTCCCAAACCGTAACCAACCTTGTATCCTCACTAACATAATTTTGGCAACCATCTCCTCCTCTTTGGTTCTTCCAAATCGCATTGGCGATCTCCAAGGATCGAAAAGGTTTGTTTCCAAAGACTCTTCAATGGGCTTCCACATACTTGAACTCGGATGGCTTATTAACCAAAGTCTCCTCTTCACCAAACACTACCACAACCTTATCATCCACCATGAATTTGACCCGTTGGTGTAGAGAAGAAGGATTGCCCCATCCATGTGGATCCGTCTCTCCTAACAGAGCATGTACTATATGAAGAGGAGATATCCATGATTTGGAAGTTGATACGAGAAAACTTCAGGACCAACTGGATGGGAAATTCCATCTCTCCCAAAGACCTCCTTTTTGGACCCATCAAATGCTCGCACTTTGTATTCGAACTTGGTTTCATGTAGGAGCAATCAACATCTAACTTGTCCATGGTTGACTTTGGCATCACATTCGGTGAAGACCCATTGTCGATCGAGACTCGCCAAAGACATAGTCCCCACACTTTATCGAGATATGCAGAGCTTGATTGTGCTCTTTTCCGCTCGAGGGTAACTCATCATCAAGAAAGGTTAGGTGATTTGCGTACCACCACATTTCCGACAATTCCATCAAATTGATTCACCGAGATGTCCTCGCAACATGAGCCTCACCGAGCACTTTCATCGTATATTTGCGTGCTTCAATAAAGCAAAGCGGTGAAAACATGGATATCTTTGATGACGCTCTGTTTAAACCGGTCAACCACCTCAGTAATCACTTTGCCGAATAATCTTGAGAATTCATCCGCTTTTTTTTCCCTTACTTTTTCTCGAGCAACCTCTGCTCTTTTCCTTTCTCTTTACGGCTTCCTGTTCACCTCTTTTAGGTATTTCGCTCGGAGGGTTTCGAGCATACACCCTTCCGCTTCTCGTGATCCCACTTGATCCCACTATATTAGTTACTGATGAGTGGTGCCGGAGAGCATTCTGCAGTATATTTCGTGGGATCGCCTTATTTGACTCATAACGAAATGGAGTGGTACTTCAATCATTATTGGCTAAGCATTTGCTCGCACTAATCTAGGATTGAAATTGTAAGGAATTTCAATGGGCTTTCTGATTGCTCTATCATTGTCATGGTATAGCGTCCACACCTCTCCGCATTCGTAACTATCCATGATGACAAATTACTGGTGGTGTTGCTCATCTTCCTCATCCCATCCTCGTAATGGATGTCTTCTATTCGGATTTGAGCGCTTTGGGAGCATCATATCCGACCAAGTAATCAAATTTTCCACTAGGCTCTCCTAGGGTATCCCAACATCCCTTTTTGTAGGCACTACTGCTACACCTTCACCGATTTCTTCCTTGCATGAGAAGGGGATTGGGTCCTTAGTGATCGTTGGTCGAGCCTCGGCTTGAACCAATCTTGGATCGAGATTGCGCGAATTTCAATTGGATTTTTGGCCTCTCTACCGCATTGTCGAATATAGAGTTAGCACTTCATCTTCCATACCATGAGTTCCTACCTGGACCACATACCGATCCATCAAGTCTTGTAGGATCATTTTGAAGGTTTCACAACTTCCCACACATAAAGAGTCAACACACCCTTCTTCATGGCAACACCCCTCTTTGACAACCTTGGCCCAGCATAGCTCAGTGTATACAACACTCAATGGAGTTTTGATCTCTTGCACTTTCTTTACCAATCGCCCACCATAACTTTCTATAGCGTTGGTAGTTGGCCTCTGATGACTGGCCATTGGATTGGTTGTTGTATTCGGGTTGTTCTGCTTGAATGAGATCCAACCAGCGTCTATCAGATCTTGCACCACATGCTTAAAGGCTTTACACTCTCTACAAAGATGGCCGACCCGCTTTCATGGAAACTGCAGTTGCACTAGCATTGTATCCTCTCGGAAATGGTGGTGAACGACTTTCATCGGCCGAGTGTTTATCGGGTTGTTGGAGGTCAAGTGATTAAACAGACTCGTGTCGCCATCGAATTGGGTCAAAGCCGGTTCGCTTCTTGAATCGTGTATATCCCCGAGCCTTGGGACCATCATTGCCTTCTTTGGGGTGGCACAGAGCGAGAGAATGGAATAGTTTGTCTTTGGAGGAGTACCAAAAGATGAATTTTCCCCAGTAATGACATTAGTTTCTCCTTCTTTCTTTTTAGGGAAATGTGGTCTGTATTTCTTCCGTTCTTTGGACCCACCGTAGCTCCCCTCAGATTACCGAGGTGATTCAAATCTTCCCGCTTGAAGGCGTCAGTGTTCAAGTCTTTCTCCAAGACTATCATGTCGGAGAAACTGTTGAGACACTTGTGATCAGCCTGTCATAATAGATTGCCGGCAGAGTTTCCAGGAACATGTATACAATCTCTTTCTCAGTCAAAGGAGGTTGAACCTGGGCAGCTGTGCTTCGCCATTTCTGAGCATACTCCTTGAAAGTCTCTTTCTCACCCTTACTCATGTCTTTGCAATCTGCGACTATCCGAGCCATGTCCATGTTGTACTTATATCGCTTCATGAAAGCTTGAGACAAATCTTTCCAACAACGGATTTTAGAGGATTGTAACTTCATATACCAATCTAGAGGAGCTCCCGCCAAACTGTTTTGGAAGCAGTAAATTAGTAGTTTGTCATCATTGGCATGGACAGCCAACCCCTCTGTACTTGTCTAACTCAGGAGCTTTGAACTTTGGTGGTAAAACCAAATCTGGGACTAGACACAGCTCACGGGCTTCTTTGGCTCTAACACCTGGTGCCTTCCATTGCCCTTACTCTTTCTTCAAGTCGCGCGGATCGAGATCATTGGGCCGAGATCCTCGAACATGTGCCCCTGGGGGTGACTCCCCATACTATAGTAATATCCTCCTCCTGGCTGAAGAACATTTTGAGGTTGTGCTGTAAGCCCGGGAGTGGAATTGAGCACAGCATGAGGGATAGGAATCTGATTCTGGGATTGTTGCGCCCGAAAAAGTCCCCGAGGGAGAACCTTCCTCGTTTACAACTTTTCTAAAAAAGGAAATCTTTCAATGAAGCCGCCACTAACATTTATTAAGGAAAACATTAGGAAAACCTTTTGGAAAGCAACCGGTCTTTCAAAACTCGAGATGTAGGTTCGAAATTCGGTTAGGTGTGGGAAGGTATTAGCACTTCACACCTCCTTTCTACCGAAAGGGAACCATTAATTCGATGTGTGGTTTTGAAGTGTTTGATTTGAAATGAATCGTTCTACTTCTTTTCTTTTCCTTTTTATTTGAAAGAGTTTTTTAGAAAACAAGAGAGAAAGAAATCTTTTTGGGATCTTTGAAAAGTGAAACTAAACTTAGATTTTTTAAAAGAGTGCTTGACGGATGTGACCCGCTCCTCACGCACTTCTCAATGAGATGAGGGATCAAAGCTACGTAGTTCTTGGTTCTTTGCGCGTCTCAAGACGGCTTTGTGATTTTTGAAAGTGTGCTTGACGGATGTGACCCGCTTCCTACGCACCCTCAATGAGATGAGGATCAAAGCTACGTAGTTCTTGGTTCTTAATCTTGAGAAAATCTGTGTTTTGTCTTTATCTTATCTTTGGGTTTTTGGAAATATGACTCAAGCGCTCATGAATACCAAACAAGCAATGGCTTCGAGTGGCGCTCATTATTAACTTGAAAGAAAAGTGTTGGAACCGTAATCAATCGAGCAATTACTCAAGTGATCACTAGTTGCAACGTTTTATTATCTTTTTGAAATGATTTTGGAAAAGGATGAATCATAGTGATGATTACCACTAATGACTCATATTGTTTTTGAATTTTGAGTTAATTTGTATTTGATTAAGGTGTGGGAGCTTTCATGATAGTCAAACAAGCAAAAGCTTCGAGTGACTACCACTAGTAACTCCATCATTAACGATCAAACAAGCAATGGCTTCGAGTGATGGCTAATGATTTGTTTATGAAAAATGCCTTAGGTTTTTATTTGAAAACATTTGATTTTGGACTTGAAAAGAAAGTAGAACATAACAAATCTTTTTATTCAAAACCGAGAAGCAACACTTATAAATTTGCAAGCGAAAGTAGTCAACAATTAATACACAAGAGCGCCATGAGGCATAAATCCAAGCTAACATGTGAGAGTGCAAGATAAGTATCAAGCAGGGCATGTATTTATTCAACCTAAAAGTTCAAAAAAACAATCTAGCAACATAAACCTCAAACCTAAGCCCTAACCCAAGGACACACATGGTGGAACCAAAACCCTAAAATCAAATCCTAATTATGGACCAAGCAATAGAAGATATTATTCAATGGAATAGGCCCACGGCCAAAACTAAGCATGCAAGGAAAACTTTGAGCATTAAGCAAAAATCTATGATTATCTTACAAGAACTATTAAGAGATAAAGCAAAGAATGAAAGGACAATTTGTACAAAATTAAATCAATTGAATCCTTTCTAGCCATCCTCACCACTTGGATTAAATACTCTAAGCACTTTGTGGGAGTCATTTAGCAAGATCATCAACAACCAACAACAACATAATTAAGTCACAAGAACACTAAACATTTAAACTATGAGATAGATTTGAATCCTTTCTTGCAATCTTCACCACTTTAAATCAAAAGCAACTAGGTACTTAGTGTGAATCCTCTTGCAAGATCTCAATAACTAAACCAAGAAATACATCCAAATCAAGCAAGACCTAATTTATTCAAAACATGCGAAATGAACATGATGTTAAACTATAAAATGAATTTGAATCCTTCTTGCAATCTTCACCACTTTAAATCAAAAGTACTAGGTACTTAGTGGGAATCCTTTTGCAAGATCATCAACAAAAAAATAAATCAAAATCAAGCAAAACCTAATTTATCCCACACAATGCGAAATGAACATGATATTAAACTATAAAATGAATTTGAATCCCTTCTTGCAATCTTCACCACTTTAAATCAAAAGTACTAGGTACTTAGTGGGAATCCTTTTACAAGATCATCAACAACTAAACAATATAGTAATTAAAACACATGAACTAATGAATGCATAAACCCAAATACTAAATAGAGTCATTTCTAGCTCTCTTCACTACTAAGATCAAAGTGCATTTTGCACTAGTAGGAATCATGGAGCCAAATCCTCAACAATTTACAATAAGCATAACATCTAATACTAGATAAAATGTTAACAACAAAATCAAACAAAGAAATAACAAAATCAATTTGAAGATGTTTTTAACCACATATATGCGAAACTTAAATCACATTTTATTTAACAAGAGAACACAAAAACTAACATAAGAACAACATGAATCCACTTATTTTAGGGTGAGATAACAAACCTCACCCCTCAACCACAATAAACTACATTGTATGAAAAATGATGATATGCAAAGGAATGAAGGAAGGAAAATGAGTTTTAATGCAAAGTATTTGGAGATGATGCAAAGGGACTATAAATTTACCTTCTCTCTAAGATGGAAAAGAAAATTGAAGAAATAGAGGAGAGAACAACAAGATGAAGCTTCGCTTTAGCAAGGAGAAGAAGGAAATGAAAATGGTGTGATGAATTCCTTGAGTGTGAGAGGTAGATTGAAGGTATTTGGGTGAATGAAAGTTGAAAAATGAATGGAGGAAAATGGGGAGAGGCTACGGTTTTGAGGAGGAAGAGGAGAGAGAGTTGCTAGCTAGGGTTTTTCTTGAATGTGAGAGTGATAGCCAAAAGATCCATGAGGTGGGGAAATGGGAAGTATTTATAGGGGTTTTTAGGTTTAAGGGTATTTTAGTCTTCTCATCTTTGATGAGCTCTAGGATTTGATTTTATTTTTGAATGGATGGCTAGGATTATTAGTCACATGGATTAGGGGTATTTAGAAAACACAAGTGTGTGAGAGAAATGAGTGAAGGTGGCGCATGCATGAACAAAAAAAAAGAAAGGAATTTTGTGAACAAAAATCTAATTTTGGAATTGTGCCTCTTGTAAGATAGGGTTAGGGGTATTATGGTGAGGGAATGTTCTCAAAAAGGTAAAATGGTGTTTTTTGGTGGAGAGGTTAGTGTAAGTGTGTGGAATAAATTACCAAAATGGGCAAAATTGAGGATATGATCAAATCAAAACTTGGTGAGTAAGAAATGAGGTGTGTAGAAGCTTCTAGAGAGAGAGAGAGAGAGAGAGAGGGCTGCATAACAGCTGAAATGTGGGAGAAAAATAAAAAAATGCTTGTTTTTGGTATTTTGTCTTATTGAGGACACTTCCCATTTTTGCATTTTGAATTTTGAATTTTTGGGCATGCAAAATGGGAATGCACCTATTAGAAGTATGTTACATGTTTTTGGACATCATAAAGTAACCTCCCCAATTATTCTAGACAAGCAAAAATTGTCATTTAAAAATTGGGGAATTTTTAATGATCTTTTAGCATTTTTATGCAATAAAAATAGGGAAAATGCATTTTAATTATTTTGGGCTAGGATGTTTTCTCTAAAAATCGTACAAAAATTATCTTGGATAAGAGAAAAATGTACTTTTGGTGTGTGCATATTTTTGACGAGAAAATAATCCTGTTATAAAAATGACCAAAATGCCCCTTACCCTAAAAAATCCTAATTTGTCCAAAAAGTGCATTTCAATTCCAAAAATGATTTTAGAAACTTTGAAATGACTTTTAGGACCCTAAATGCAATGCATGATGCTTTTTCTTTTATTTATTTATTTTTGGGGAAAATTAGGTTTTGACTTTAAGCCACAAAATTGGGGTATGACAAATGCCTCTTTTATCTAGATTTTAACGAGGAAAATGAATTGGCCGAAACATATTCCGAGGCAAAATAGAGATAAAGAATTCAGAAATTATACCGATTTTGTCCATTTAGGAAAAACCCGAATTTTTCTTTCTGTTTCTCCTTCTTCTTTGGATTTTCTTCTCTCTGTTTTTTTTTTTTTTTTTTTTTTTGACGTAAAAGATAAAAGGGGTACCGGCGTCTTTGGCGATAAATGGGCACTTGGCGTGCAAAAAGCGGTAAAATGCCCAGTTGCCTAAAACCTCAGTAATCCTTAAACGAACTCTTGGCGAATCCGAGTTTGCACGTGGCTTGGAGGAGCACGCTTTCAAAATCTTTGGTCTTTCGAGCGACCAGGGATCGTTATCGCCCGAATCGATATACGAGATCAATCTACGGCGTCCACTGTATCTTAGGCTGATACAACTATTCCGTTGCGCCGCATGGGGCTGCGGTCCATCGCGTTGCTCGTATACGATGTGAGACCTCTCTTTTGCACACTTGGGCGCTCTCTTCTTCCTTTGCGCGCTTGGACGCTCTCTCTTTTTCTTTTGCGCGCTTGGGCGCTCTCTCTTTTTCTTTTGCGCGCTTGGGCACTCTCTTTTCCTTTTCTCTTTTCTCCTTTTGCGCGCTTGGACGCTCTCTCTTCTTCCTTTGCGCGCTTGGACGCTTTCTCTTCTTCTTTTGCGCGCTTGGACGCTCTCTCTTTTTCTTTTGCGCGCTTGGGCGCTCTTTTTTTCTTTTTTCTCATTCTTTCTTTCTAATCTCTCCACTGAGGGAGTTCCTTCTGAAGTCGAACATTAATGCCGAAGTACCTATCCATCTTTGTACCTGCAAGTGAGATGAACAAACGCATGCAATGCAAATGCCATGATTGCTATTTTCTTTTTCTTTTCCTCATGGTGAATGTAATGCAAACGCCTGAATTTTCTTTACTTTATGATGCATGACTGATGAGTGTATGATTTTATGCTTGATGCATGTAATGCATGACTCTTTTTTTTTTTTTTTTTTTTTTTTTTTTCTTTTGGCCCGATCAACTCGGAACTTGTATCATGGGACACCACAACCATCTGTGATAATACTTTGGGAGCCGGGCTCCGTCTTTCTTGTTCTAACGCAACTGGACTCCTTATTTGATTTTTGTGAGTTTACTTGACTAGAAGATCGCTCTCTTTTGTTGTTATTTTCAAAAATTTCGCAATGATCTTAATGCTCTGACCTATGCATATTTCCATGATTTATCTATCATCTACCGTAAAACGTAATTTTAAAGCAAAAATGAAAAGAAAGCAACAAACTGATAAAGTGAAAAATTTGGACTTTTATTCATAGGGAAGTCGACGTGCGCGAATGTCACTGATCGAAAGAAAGAGTACATTGGAAATTTTTCTCAAACTAAAAAAACAAGAAAAATGGACGCAATAGATCTTATGAATATTCTTTGTCTCTGGAGCATTTGATACCAACCGCTCATATTTATAACTTTGATCATCCTTTTATCCAAGCTTTTGGACGCCGCTTGCTTGCCCCTTTTAACTCCTTAAGTCCAACTTTTCTCGACCCTAATTTTTGCTGGATCGCCTTTTCGGGTTTCAATCCACCGGTCGCTCAATTTTGCCTAGGTTGCCCTCTCGGGTTTTCAACCTAGCGAGCTAATTCTTGTTTGACTCATCTTCCTCTTTTTTTTTTTTTTCTTGCTCTCGTGCGTAATACTTCTTGATCAATCTGAATTGACTGGTTTTCGAGTTCTTCACCATCCATGCCGGTGAGTATTAATGCTCCTCCGTAGAAGGCTTTCTTTACCACATATGGTCCGTCATAGGTAGGGGTCCATTTCCCACGAGGTCACTTTGAATAGCGCGTAATCTTTTTGAGCACAAGGTCTCCTCGCCGAATTCTCGATGACGAACTTTCTTGTCAAATGTCGCTTTTCATTCTTTGCTTGGTACAATCCGACCATGACACGTAGCTGCAATTCTCTTCTCTTCAATGAGGTTCAACTGATCTAGACGAGTTTGAACCCATTCACCTCTTCTAACTTGGCTTCCATGAGCACTCGGAGAGATGGTATCTAAACCTCGATGGGAAGAACTGCTTCGACCCATACACTAGAGAGAAAGGGGTTGCCCTTGGCCGGCGCGCATGACAAGTACGATACCCGCAAAGCAAAGGGAAGCATTTCGTGCCGATCCTTGTAGGTCACTACCATTTTCTCGCACAATTCTCTTGATATTCTTGTTGGTCGCTTCAACCGCCCCATTCATCTTTGGACTAGGTAGGGAGAGGAATTGTGATGCTTAATCTTAAACTCAGGCACAACTCTTTCATCATTTTACTATTCAGATTGCTACCATTATGCGTGATGATTTTATCTGGGAGACCATAGCGACACACCGTGTCCTTCTTTACAAACTTGGCAACCACTTTAACTAGTTATGCTGGAATATGAGGCGGCTTCAACCCATTTAGTGAAGTAATCAATTGCAACTAGAATGAAGCGGTGCCCATTTGACGCCTTGGGCTCTATGGGACCAATGACATCCATGCCCCACATTGAAAATGGCCAAGATGCGGTCAAGACATTTAACGAAGCCGGTGGAACATGAATATGATCAGCATAAATCTGACATTTGTGGCATTTTCTCACAAAATCGTAGCGATCACCTTCCATCTGCAGCCAAGAATAACCAAATTTAATATCTTTCTTGCCATAGTATGCCCACTGGAATGAGTCCCGAATGTGCCTTCATGCACTTCTCTCATGATCTTTTCTGCTTCCTCCTTGGCCACACACCTAAGGAGTATTTTATCATGGTTCCTCTTGTAAAGTACTTCACCGCTCAAGAAGAAGTTCATTGACAACCTTCTAAGTGTTCTTTTATCATTTTCTGATGCCCCCGGAGGATACTCTGCATCCGGATGTACCGCTTGATGTCATGATACCAAGGCTTATCATCTTCTTCATCTTCAATTGTTTGTGCGGAGTGGTGATAATGTGCTTTGGCAAACTTCGATCTTTGAATTACGATCCGGGTCAAGTTCTTATCACAAATGACATTAAACATGGAGGACAAAGTAGCGATCATCGGCCACCGATTCTCTCTGCGAGGCGAGATCTTTGAAATGTGATTTCTTCAAAGGGTTCAACCAATTCTCGGATATAATCCCTATAGAGTATCAACTCGGGATCTCTGGCCTCCCAATCTCCATTCATTTGATGAATGACTAGAGCTGAGTCTCCGTACACATCTAGTCTTTTGACTTTCCACTCTAGAGCTGCCTGAATACCCAGAATACATGCTTCGTACTCTGCAATATTGTTTGTGACATAGAAACTTAGTCTAGTGGTGACTGGTATGAAACGATTGTCAGGGGAAATCAACACCGCCTCAGACTCGTGTGCCCATAATCATTGGAAGCGCCATCGAACACTACTCTCCACCTTTCGTTCTCTGGGGACTTTCCTTCTTCAAACAGAGCCATAATGTCTTCATCTGGGAAATCACACTGCATTGACTGATAATCTTCAATAGGCTGATGTGCCAGGTATTCGGCCAACGCACTACCTTTTATGGCCTTTTGAGTGACATAAAGAAGATCATATTCTGACAACTGCATCTGCCATCTGGCGATTCTTCCTGTGAGGGCAGGCTTCTCGAAGATATACTTGATAGGATCCATCTTTGACACTAACCAAGTGGTATGACTTAACATGTACTGCCTTAAACGGTGAGCAGCCCAAGCCAAGGCGCAACAAGTCTTTTCTAGTAATGAGTATCTTGTCTCACAGTCAGTGAACTTCTTGCTCAGATAATAAATTGCATGCTCTTTCTTGCCAGTTTCGTCATGTTGCCCTAGCACACAGCCCATCGAATTTTCTAACACAGTCAGATACAAGATCAAAGGTCTGCCATGCACTGGAGGCATTAAAATAGGTGGATTCTGCAAGTATTTCTTAATCTTCTCAAAAGCTTCTTGGCAGTCATCATTCCACTTAGTCTCTTGATTCTTGCACAGCAACTTGAAAATCGGCTCACATGTGGCAGTTAACTGGAAGATGAACCTGGAAATATAGTTCAATCTTCCAAGAAAACCCCGAACTTCTTTCTCTGTTCTAGGAGCAGGCATTTCGAGAATTGCACGTGCTTTGTGCCGGTCCACCTCTATCCCTTTTTGATGACGATAAACCCTAACAGCTTTCCCCGACCTCACCCCAAGATGCACTTGGCGGGTTTAACTCGAGCTTGAACTTTCTCAACCGCTCAAGAGCTTCGCAAGTTAACAATATGCTCCTCATCGCTTTTGGACTTTGCAATCATATCATCCACATAGACCTCTATTTCCTTGTGCATCATGTCATGAAACAATGTGACCATAGCCCTTTGATAGGTAGCACCGCAGCGTTTTCAAACCGAACGGCATGACTTTATAACGAACGCCCCCAAGCGGTCGTAAAAAGTCGTCTTCTCCATATCCTCAGGAGCCATTTTAATCTGATTATAACCCGAATACCCGTCCATGAAGGAGAAAAGAGAGTGTTGTGCTGTGCTATCTACTAGAACATCAATATGAGGCAAGGGAAAGTCATCTTTGGGACTGGCCCGATTCAGATCTCTGTAATCAACGCACATTCTAACCTTCCCATCCTTTTTGGGCACTGGCACAATGTTAGCAACCCACTGTGGGTATTTAGCTACGGCTAGGAAACCAGCGTCAAACTGCTTCTTCACCTCATCTCTGATCTTTAAAGACATCTCAGGCTTCATCCTCCTTAACTTCTGTTTAACCGGAGAGCACTCAGGCTTGACTGGCAACTTGTGCACCACTATATCTGTATCTAATCCGGGCATATCCTCATACGACCATGCAAAGACGTCAACATAATCACGCAGGAGTTGGACCAACCTCTCATATTCCCCTTTTTTCATTGACGTGCCAACCTTAACTTCTTTCTTTTCACCCTCTGTGCCTAAATTGACGGTCTCAACAGTTTCCTCATATGGTAGAATAACCTTTTCTTCTTGCTCAACCATTCTCATCAATTCTGGAGGAGTCTCCCAGTCATCCTCAACATCCTCCTCAGCTTGATTAACGGGGTAATCAAAATTAACATATGAACCATTGGCATTATTATTTCCAGAGACATTCATTTTTGATCTGCATTTGCGGGAATAGAAAAGCAATGAACAAGCAAAAATGGAGACACAAAATGAAGACACAAAAAGCAATTTTTATTCATTTGAGAATTCAAAACTACATTTTATTGATAGATGATATCTTAAAAGAAAACATGCATGCCCTTATGAAAATGTCCTAAGGCCTTGGGCAGAGCCAAAGGATTTGCATTACAAAAATCATTACTTTGAAATGAAAACAACGGGGAAATCGACGATCTTCCAGTTGCCAACTCCTTCTCCTGCCACACTGCGACAAACCATATCCCGACCCTCTTCTTCTTCAGCTAACTCTTCCTCGACGACAGCTATCTGGTTGTATTGTTCATCTTCCTCACCCCATCCTGTGGGTTGGATGTCTTCTATTCGGACTTGAGCGCTCGCCGGAGCATCATACCTGACCAAATAGTCAAATTTTCCACTAGGCTCTCCTAGGGTATCCCAACATCCTTCCTTTGTAGGCACTACTGTTATGTCTTTAATGGTTTCTTCTTTGCATGAGAAAGGATCTGGGTCTTTAATGACTGCTGGTCGAGCACTGACTTGAACCATTCTTGGATCAGATTTGCGCAGAATTTCAATCGGCTTTTTGGCCTCCCCATCACTGTCTGAACATAGGGTCAACACTTCATCCCCCATACCATGAGTTCCTACCTGGACCATGTATCGATCCATTAAGTCCTGCAGGATCATCTTGAAGGTTTCACAATCTCCCACACACAAAGAGTCAGCACACCCTTCCTCATGGCAACACCCTTTTTTAACAACCTCACTTTCACATAATTCAACGTAAATGACACTTGAGGAGTCTTGATCTCGCACACTTTCTTTATCAATCGCCCACCGTAACTTTCTATAGCGTTGGTAGCTGGCCTCGATGACCCAAGAACGGTTAGTGGTAATATTTGGATCCTCTTGCTTGAAAGTTATGCCTTTTGCATCTATCAAATCTTGTACCACTATCTTGAAGGCTTTGCAGTCTTCCACAACATGCCCCACTGCTCCTTCATGGAAAGCACAGGTGCTATTGGGATTGTACCCCTTGAAATAAGGTGGTGGGACGTTTCATGGGTCTCGTGTTGATGAGCTTGTGGGTGATGAGGTAGTTAAAAGGTCTGTGGTAGGACATGGGAATTGGGTCAAAGGTTCTGCTTTTGGTAGGTCTTTTGGTAGTTGCTTTGGACGTTGTTTTGGAATGGACCGGTATCAATGCAAGGGGGTGGGAACTGGAATATTGGGTGGCCGATATGGTGGGTTGATGGTGATAGCATTGGTTTCTCCTTCCTTCTTTTTTGGAAAGCCGAGAATGACTTTTTCTCGGGTTTGTATTCTCGGTGAATCCTTGTGTAATCTTTCCACTTCTCAATCCACTTTCCAACCTCTCTCCCACAATCACCAAATCGAGAAATTGGACGAGACACTACTAATCAAAGCGGTCATAATACAACGACGGCAAGGTTTCCATAAACATAGAGACCAACTCTTTGTCTAGCAAAGGGGGTGTAACTTCTGCGCAAACAAAGCCCTCCATCTCTCGGGCATACTCCTTGAATGATTCACTTTGTCTTTCTTACTCATGTTCTGCGGCTTGTGTCCGATCCGGCGCCATATATCGCATTGTATTGATATCTGCTTGAGAAAAGCATCGCCAAATCCTTCCAAAGAATGGATTTGGGACGGCTCTAACTTCATGTACCAATTAAGAGATGCCCAAATTAGGTCATCTTGGAAGCAATGGATTAGTAGTTTGTCATCCCGGAGTAAGTAGACATTTTCCTGCAGAGACATCGTTAGATGACTCTTTGGGCAAGTAGCACCTCTATACTTGTCAAAGTCGGGGACCTTGAACTTTGGGGCAGCACCACATCGGGATAAGGCACAAATCTCTAGCCTCTTTAGCTCAAGCCAAAACCTTCAACCATCCTTAGCCTTTCTTCTAACATTTGGAATTGTTCCTTGTCCGCTGCTTTGCTCATGGAATAACCCGGGAGAATTGCTTACAACATATTGTGGTGGCAAAGATTGAGTCTCGAGCACGGGGATAAGCAGAGTTGCACGACACGAAGCCCCGAGTCTGCGGAAAAACAAATTGGTGGTGTAGTGAGATTCGAGGAGTGGACCGAGGTATAACAATTGGATGGGAATCTGACCCGGGTTCAAAGATTACTCATTCCGTCCAACAGACGCTGGTGGTGCACATTCTCAATCGCCGACACAGGACCAAAGATCCCGATTTGCTTCTTGACTTGGGGGAGTGTATCCCAAAGGAAGGCCGTAGGCGAGCCATCAAGCGGTCCTGAAAGTCATTCCCATCTTTCAAGGATAACGAAGCCTCATCACCTCACTCATCTCCGCGCTTTAAAGCATTCATCTCGCTCCTCATTTCGTGATCATTCTCGATTTGGAGCTACCAGTGAGCCGATTTCTCGATTACGTACTCATGAGGTTGGGTTTGCTCCACTTCCATTTGCCGAGTCCGAATAGAGGATTCGATTCTCCGCCGCCGGGGTGAGGTGGATCGATATCTGCTAAGATTGCCATTCCTCTGGCCTGTGAGCGTGTCCAATACCGATGTTGTCGCACCAGCTTGCCTTTTCTGTTTATTTGAGACGTTTATTACATAAGAGCGAAAAAAAAGAAAGATGCATGAATGAATGTATGAATGTATGCATAATGCTTGCTCAACGTCGGGAACCACGTAATGCCTCATCTTGTTTTAAGCGCGTCAACTTTCCTTCCTTTCTCTTTTCTTTTTTCTTTCTTTATTTTTCTTATTTTTTTCCTTTTTTTTTTTTATTTCTTTCTTTTTTAGTATATTTTTCTTATTATTCTTTTTCTCTTTTTTTCTTAGAAAATGAAAGGAACGAGGAATCAAAATAGCAAACCAAACACTTCATTTATTAAGGACAACGAGCTTTAATGACTTTTGCCAAGGGAAAAGATGGTACCATATTCATAACGAAATAAAGTAAAGGGGTACAATATTTCAGAATACAATATTCAGAGTAAATGCTTTAGATAAAGAAATGCATCTAATCAACTTAATTACAAATGGCTTTAAACTCTTCGGCTCTCTTCCTTTTCTTGTTGACTCTTGCTCCCTGAGATTGTTCCTTGAACTCCATGACCAATGCCCGGCAATACTTCACAAACTTGTACACCTCAGGAGGGGTGTTGAAGAAGTACATTTCGGCCTCGGTTGCTCTTAGATTTCTGGGAATTCCTGCCATAGCTTGACTAGCTAGCTCGGATAGCTTTGAGAACTTGCTCTTCCCAATACTGACTCTCAACTCGAACTTGCCTGTAGGCCTCCTCCAGACTGCGAAGGTTACCTTTTAATTCACCAAATATTTCTCTCTCAAAACTCAAGGCTTGCTGATATTCCTTGAGGATCTCCTCAACAGCATTTTTCTCTTGCTCGAGGTTCCTAAGCTGACTCCTCAGCTCCCTCACCAAGTGTGATTCTTGCTCTGACTGGTGGGCTAGTGTCTTCCACTCTTGGGCCTCCTCAAGCGCCTTCCTTGCTTTCTGTTTGTACTTCTGGAGTTCTTCTCTGCTCTTTTCGAAATCCACAGGCCTCTATCTTGCTTTGTTCTTCTTTCTTGAATCGTTTGACACTCTCTTCCACAAATGGTCATCTTGATAGCATTTTCTTCCTCTAACCTTTCCTTCTCTAGAGTCATCTCTTCTAACTTGGCCGCAAGGCTCTCTTCTCTTCTTCTACCTTTGCCAAGGTGAATTTGGCTTCGCCTCAACTCTTCATAAGTAGGGACATAGGGTTCTCGAATCTCCTCCTCAAGGGTAAGCATCCTTGACTCGATGATCTCACACTTTGAAGTTTGTCCTAAGCCATTGATTGAAGGTGACATCACCGGTTCTTTTGACAATTCTTCACTTCCTTTTTGCACCATGGATTCCCATGATCGTTGAACTCTTCAAGCAAATCACCGCATTTAGGCATCCCCTTATAGAGGTAAACACGGGACAAAGATGCTTTCGGAGGGTGAGTTCTTCATCTGCAACCGAGTTGCCTTAAAGTCAATGAAGGGTTATAGTTGATACACCCTTGAGTCCCCATGAGAGGCACATTCAAAGCTTCCACAACCGAACAACACCATAGGTCCGCCATTCCAACATGCAACGGTATACCATCGGATTTGGAGATCGTTAAGGTTTTTCAGAGACTCAAACCATTCTGAAGTAGTTCTGACCTTCACCACACAACTTAGAGCATAGGAAATTAACTCTTTGACATCTAGACGGTTATGGACCACATGAAGAATGAGCCAGGCATAGAGGACGTGAACAAAAATGCATATTTTCTTTGTACGGAACTGACTGTGGCGAGTGAAGGCATGATATGTGTTAGCAAGAAGAAACAAGACGGGATTGATAGGGTTCTTGGCATCTTTGAAAGCTAAGAACGCACCAATTGCATCTTCATCAATATACTTCTCTATTTGAGGGAAAAGAACGACCCCAAATATGGTAAGAGCTAATACCAACTTGAATGGACCCCAATTCTTGGCCAGAGCATAAGATTGCATCAGGTCTTCGAAGTATTCTTGTGGATACCCGGCTACACCATTTCTTTTCAGCTTCTGTAACTTCAACTGATCCTTACCAATCCTCAACAACGTTGCTAACCTCTCATCAGTGTAATACAGTCCCTGGAATTGGTAGGGTCTTGCATGAGACCGGGAGAATCCCAAAAGCTGCTCATACTCTTCTAATGTGGGCGAAAGCTGAAAGTTCTTGAAGAAAAAGCACCTCATATCAGAATCATAGAATTGGCTTAAAGCCACAAGAGCATCTTCTTGAACATTCAACTGCAAGAGCCTACGGATATTCCCATATGCTAAGTCGAAGGAATCCCTCTCAATTGGACCCATAAGGGCTGCACATTGCCTCAGGCTACCAACATCCACTTTTTTCACAATCGGGAGGCGAGGAGTAAGTGAAGCTTTGCTACTTGATTCCATTTTGATACACCTATGACAAGATGGTGCATTATTCGGTGATCCTCGACAAGCAAATGCAAATGAGATGCACTATGAATGCATGAGTTGCAGAAACTTAGGTTTTATGCAATGCGGGGATGTATGCAAATGACAATGATGCTTTATGCAAATGCAAGGTTAGGAAAAAAAAACTTTATTTGCGATAACTCAAGTTTCCTTTTTTTGAAAGTACGGACCGTACACTGCTTCATATAGACCGGTAAGAGGAAAGCTACAGAGATAACTCTTTCTTTCCCTTTTTTGAAATAAAGTGGGTCATATGTCGCTTTGTACGGAACGGCAAAAGAAAAAGGCTACAATGGCAACCCTTTCTTTTCTTTTTTTTTTTGAAACCACGGACTTCTTTCTCTGTTTCAGGCATTGGCATTTCGAGGATGGCTTTTACTTTGTCTGGATCCACTTCAATGCCTTTCTGGCTGACAATGAAGCCTAACAACTTTCCTGATCTCACTCCAAACGTGCACTTGGCTGGATTCAATTTGAGCTTATATTTTCTCAAACGTTCAAAGAGCTTCTGCAGATTGATAATGTGCTCCTCATCGGTTTTAGATTTTGCGATCATGTCATCAACATAAACCTCAATCTCTTTATGCATCATATCGTGGAATAAGGTAACCATGGCCCTCTCGGTAGGTTGCGCCAAAGATTCTTCAATCCGAATGGCATGACCTTATAAATGAATGTTTCCCAAAGTGTTATGAAAGTTGTCTTTCCATGTCCTCGTGGTCCATTTTGATCTCGATTATATCCCGAATATCCATCCATGAAGGAGAATAACGAGTGTTGAGTCATCTTGTCCCACTAAGACATCAATGTGGGGCAAAGGAAAATCATCCTTAGGGCTAGCACGGTTTAGATCTTGGTAATCAACACACATCCCGACCTTCCCATCCTTCTTGGGGGAACTGGGACAATATTGGCAACCCATCATGCGGGTACTTGGCCACCGCTAAGAATCCTGCATCAAATTGCTTCCTCACTTCATCTCTCGATTTTGAGGACATTTCTGTTTCATCCTTCTCAACTTCGCTTGACAGCGGGCATTCGAGTTTGACCAGTAGCTTGTACCACCACAATGTCGATGTCCAACCCGACATATCTTGGTAGGACCATGCAAACACATCCACATAATCGTGCAATAGCGAGAACCAAATTCACATGATCTTTCTCACTCATGGTGATACCCACTTTGACCTCTTTCTTATTTTTTCACTGTACCCAAATTAATCACTTCAGTAGCTTCCTTGTGGGCTCGATTACCACTTTCTTCTTGTTTCATTAACCTCATGAGTTCGGAGGAGTTTCCCATTCTTCTTCAACATCCCCACTGGCTGATTGATGGGGTGATCAAAGTCAAAAGGTGGATCATCGACACTCTCATTTTCGAGAGACTATTGTCGTAGATCCGCATTTTGCCGGGCTTAAAAAGCGAGAATGAAAGGCGAGACAAACAAACAATAAAAATGCAGAAAAATGATTCACGCAATGAAAAGGAAAACGATTTTTATTGATTGAGAAATTCAAAACAAGCGTTTTTATTGATGAGGATGACTTAGAAAATAAAAACATGTGAGCCCCTAACAATCGGTCCTATGGCCTCGGCGCGATCCACGGTGGTTGCATTACAAATGATTACTTTAAATTAAAAGACACAGGAGGATCAGCAGCTTTCCAATTCTTTAATTCTTCACCAGTACCGCAGCGACGAACCAGACTCGCCTCGCCTTCTTCAGACTCAGAACCTTCTATGACGACGGCAACTTGGTTGGGATTCCATAAACCAGCACTCACAAAGCTTTGACCGATGTCGCAAAATGGGATCTTCTGGGGCCAGGGATCTTCACCTCTGGACTTGGCCAACAATCGGCGCTTTCGTTCATCTGCCATCGTTCTCCTTTCCTCCTCACTTGGGGTTCCTAGCCCGCAACGGTCTTTGTTTTCCTTCAGTTGGATGGGAGCTAGAATCCCTTGACCAGACTTTCCCAAACCAGAACCAACCTTGTATCCTCACAATAACATAATTTTGGCAACCATCTCCTCCTCTTTGGTTCTTCCAAATCGATCATTGGCGATCTCCAAGGACTGAAAAGGTCAAGTTTCCAAAGACTCTTCAAATGGCTTCCACATACTTGAACTCAGATGGCTTATTAACCAAAGTCTCCTCTTCACCAAACACTACCACAACCTTATCATCCACCATGAATTTGACCCGTTGGTGTAGAGAAGAAGGGATTGCCCCATCCATGTGGATCCAGGGTCTCCCTAACAGACAGCTATATGAAGAGGAGATATCCATGATTTGGAAGTTGATACGTAAAAACTTCGTGACCAACTGGATGGGAAATTCCATCTCTCCCAAAGACCTCCTTTTTGGACCCATCAAATGCTCGCACCAGCGTCGAACTTGGTTTCATGTAGGAGCAATCAACATCTAACTTGTCCATGGTTGACTTTGGCATCACATTCAGTGAAGACCCATTGTCGATCAGTACTCTGGCCAGCACATAGTCCCCACACTTTACTGAGATATGCAGAGCTTGATTGTGCTCTTTTCCGCTCGAGGGTAACTCATCATCAGCAAAGGTTAGGTGATTTGCAGCCACCACATTTCCGACAATTCCATCAAATTGATTCACCGAGATGTCCTCTGCAACATGAGCCTCACTGAGCACTTTCATCGTGGCCGTTTGTGTGCTTCAAATCGAGCAAAGCGGCGGTGAAAACATGGATATCTTTGATGACGTCTGTTTCAACTGGTCAACCACCCTGTAATCACTTTGCCGAATAATCTTCAGGAATTCATCTGCTTCTTTTTCCCTTACTTTTTCTGGAGCAACCTCTGGCTCTTTTCCTTTCTCTTTACGGCTTCCCTGTTCAGCCTCTTTAGGTATTTCTGCTCGGAGGGTTTCTGGAGCATACACCCTTCCGCTTCTCGTGATCCCACTTGATCCCACTATATTAGTTACGATGAGTGGTGCCGTGAGAGCATTCTCACAGATATTTCCGTGGACCGCTTTATTTGACTCATAACGAAATGGAGCTGGTACTTCAATCATTATTGGCTAAGCATTTGCTCGCACCAATCTAGGATTGAAATTGTAAGGAATTTCAATGGGCTTTCTGATTGCTCTATCATTGTCATGGTATAGCGTCCACACCTCTCCGTTTCGTAACTATCCATGATGACACCACTGGTGGTGTTGCTCATCTTCCTCATCCCATCCTGTGGGCTGGATGTCTTCTATTCGGATTTGAGCGCTTTCAGGAGCATCATATCTGACCAAGTAATCAAATTTTCCACTAGGCTCTCCTAGGGTATCCCAACATCCCTTTTTTGTAGGCACTACCGTTACACCTTCACTGATTTCTTCCTTGCATGAGAAGGGGATTGGGTCCTTAGTGACTGTTGGTCGAGCCTCGGCTTGAACCAATCTTGGATCAGGATTGCGCAGAATTTCAATTGGATTTTTGGCCTCTCTACCACCGTCGAATATAGAGTTAGCACTTCATCTTCCATACCATGAGTTCCTACCGACCACATACCGATCCATCAAGTCTTGTAGGATCATTTTGAAGGTTTCACAACTTCCCACACATAAAGAGTCAACACACCCTTCTTCATGGCAACACCCTCTTTGACAACCCTTGGCCCAAAGATAGCTCAAAGTATACAACACTCAATGGAGTTTTGATCTCTTGCACTTTCTTTACCAATCGCCCACCATAACTTTCTATAGCGTTGGTAGTTGGTCTCTCGATGACTTCGGCAATGGATTGGTTGTTGTATTCGGGCCGCTCGCTTGAATGAGATCCAACCAGCGCTCATCGATCTTGCACCACATGCTTAAAGGCTTTACACTCCTCTACAAAGCATGGCCGACCCCGCCATGGAAACTGCAGTTGCACTAGCATTGTATCCTCCGGGAAATGGTGGCCGAACGACTTTCATCGGTAAGTGTTTATCGTGTTGTTGTTGAGAGTCAAGTGATTAAACACTCGTGTACGCCATCGACCGGGTCAAAGCCGGTTCGCTTCTTGAACCGTATCCCCGAGCCTTGGGACCATCATTGCCTTGCTGGGTGGCACAGAGCAGAGAATGGAATAGTTTGTCTTTGGAGGAGTACCAAAAGATGAATTTCCCCAGTAATGACATTAGTTTCTCCTTCTTTCTTTTTTTTAGGGAAATGTGGCTGGTATTTCTTCTTCCGTTCTTGGACCCACCAGAGCTCCTCATTACCGAGGTGATTCAAATCTTCCCGCTTCAAGGTCAGTGTTCAAGTCTTTCTCCGAAGACTATCATGTCGAGAAACCGGTTGAGACACTTGTGATCGACTGTCATAATAGATTGCCTAGCAGAGTTTCCGAGAACATGTATACCATCTCTTTCTCGGTCCAAAGGAGGTTGAACTCAGGCACTGTGCTTCGCCATTTCTGAGCATACTCCTTGAAAGTCTCTTTCTCACCCTTACTCATGTGCTGCAACTGCGACCTATCCGGAGCCATGTCCATGTTGTACTTATACTGCTTCATGAAAGCTTCAGACAAATCTTTCCAACAACGGATTTTAGAGGATTGTAACTTCATATACCAATCTAGAGGAGCTCCCGCCAAACTGTTTTTGGAAGCAGAAATTAGTAGTTTGTCATCATTGGCATAGGGACCCATTTTTTCGCATTTAACATGGTAACATGGCTCTCTGGACAGCCAACCCCTCTGTACTTGTCTAACTCAGGAGCTTTGAACTTTGGTGGTAAAACCAAATCTGGGACTAGACACAGCTCACGGGCTTCTTTGGCTCTAACACCGGTGCCTTCCATTGCCCTTACTCTTTCTTCAAGTGCGCGGATCGATCATCAATGAGATCCTCGAACATGTGCCCCTGGGGGTGACTCCCCATACTATAGTAATATCCTCCTCCTGGCTGAAGAACATTTTGAGGTTGTGCTGTAAGCCCTGGAGTGGAATTGAGCACAAACATGAGGATAGGAATCTGATTCTGGGATTGTTGCGCCTAAAAAGTCCCCGAGGAGAACCTTCCTCGCTTACAACTTTTCTAAAAAGGAAATCTTTCAATGAAGCCGCCACTAACATTTATTAAGGAAAACATTAGGAAAACCTTTTTGAAAGCAACTGGTCTTTCAAAACTCGTAGATGTAGGTTCTGGGGCTCGGTTAGGTGTGGGAAGGTATTAGCACTCCACACCTCCTTTCTACCGAAAGGGAACCATTAATTCGATGTGTGGTTTTGAACTGCTTTGATTTGAAATGAATCGTTCTACTTCTTTTCTTTTCCTTTTTATTTGAAAGAGTTTTTAGAAAACAAGAGAGAAATAAATCTTTTGGGATCTTTGAAAAGTGAAACTAAACTTAGATTTTTTAAAAGAGTGCTTGACGGGATGTGACCCGCTCCTACGCACTTCAATGAGATGAGGATCAAAGCTACATAGTTCTTGGTTCTTTGCGTCTCAAGACGGCTTTGTGATTTTTTGAAAGTGTGCTTGACGGGATGTGACCCGCTCCCTACGCACTTCAATGAGATGAGGATCAAAGCTACGTAGTTCTTGGTTCTTAATCTTGAGAAAATCTGTGTTTTGTCTTTATCTTATCTTTGGGTTTTTGGAAATATGACTCAAGCGCTCATGAATACCAAACAAGCAATGGCTTCGAGTGGCGTTCATTATTAACTTGAAAGAAAAGTGTTGGAACCGTAATCAATCGAGCAATTACTCAAGTGATCACTAGTTGCAACGCTTTTATTATCTTTTTTGAAATGATTTTGGAAAAGGATGAATCATAGTGATGATTACCACTAATGACTCATATTGTTTTTGAATTTTGAGTTAATTTGTATTTGATTAAGGTGTGGGAGCTTTCATGATAGTCAAACAAGCAAAAACTTCGAGTGACTACCACTAGTATCTCCATCATTAACGATCAAACAAGCAATGGCTTCGAGTGATGGCTAATGATTTGTTTATGAAAAATGCCTTAGGTTTTTATTTGAAAACATTTGATTTTGGACTTGAAAAGAAAGTAGAACATAACAAATCTTTTTTATTCAAAACCGAGAAGCAACACTTATAAATTTGCAAGCGAAAGTAGTCAACAATTAATACACAAGAGCGCCATGAGGCATAAATCCAAGCTAACATGTGAGAGTGCAAGATAAGTATCAAGCAGGGCATGTATTTATTCAACCTAAAAGTTCAAAAAAACAATCTAGCAACATAAACCTCAAACCTAAGCCCTAACCTTGAAGGACACACATGGTGGAACCAAAACCCTAAAATCAAATCCTAATTATGGACCAAGCAATAGAAGATATTATTCAATGGAATAGGCCCACGGCCAAAACTAAGCATGCAAGGAAAACTTTGAGCATTAAGCAAAAATCTATGATTATCTTACAAGAACTATTAAGAGATAAAGCAAAGAATGAAAGGACAATTTGTACAAAATTAAATCAATTGAATCCTTTCTAGCCATCCTCACCACTTGGATTAAATACTCTAAGCACTTTGTGGGAGTCATTTAGCAAGATCATCAACAACCAACAACAACATAATTAAGTCACAAGAACACTAAACATTTAAACTATGAGATAGATTTGAATCCTTTCTTGCAATCTTCACCACTTTAAATCAAAAGCAACTAGGTACTTAGTGTGAATCCTCTTGCAAGATCATCAATAACTAAACCAAGAAATACATCCAAATCAAGCAAGACCTAATTTATTCAAAACATGCGAAATGAACATGATGTTAAACTATAAAATGAATTTGAATCCCTTCTTGCAATCTTCACCACTTTAAATCAAAAGTACTAGGTACTTAGTGGGAATCCTTTTGCAAGATCATCAACAAAAAAAAAATCAAAATCAAGCAAAACCTAATTTATCCCACACAATGCGAAATGAACATGATATTAAACTATAAAATGAATTTGAATCCTTCTTGCAATCTTCACCACTTTAAATCAAAAGTACTAGGTACTTAGTGGGAATCCTTTACAAGATCATCAACAACTAAACAATATAGTAATTAAAACACATGAACTAATGAATGCATAAACCCAAATACTAAATAGAGTCATTTCTAGCTCTCTTCACTACTAAGATCAAAGTGCATTTTGCACTAGTAGGAATCATGGAGCCAAATCCTCAACAATTTACAATAAGCATAACATCTAATACTAGATAAAATGTTAACAACAAAATCAAACAAAGAAATAACAAAATCAATTTGAAGATGTTTTTGACCACATATATGCGAAAATTAAATCACATTTTATTTAACAAGAGAACACAAAAACTAACATAAGAACAACATGAATCCACTTATTTTAGGGTGAGATAACAAACCTCACCCCTCAACCACAATAAACTACATTGTATGAAAAATGATGATATGCAAAGGGAATGAAGGAAGGAAAATGAGTTTTAATGCAAAGTATTTGGAGATGATGCAAAGGGACTATAAATTTACCTTCTCTCTAAGATGGAAAAGAAAATTGAAGAAATAGAGGAGAGAACAACAAGATGAAGCTTCGGCCTAGCAAGGAGAAGAAGGAAATGAAAATGGTGTGATGAATTCCTTGAGTGTGAGAGGTAGATTGAAGGTATTTGGGTGAATGAAAGTTGAAAAATGAATGGAGGAAAATGGGGGAGAGGCTACGGTTTTGAGGAGGAAGAGGAGAGGAGAGTTGCTAGCTAGGGTTTTTCTTGAATGTGAGAGTGATAGCCAAAAGATCCATGAGGTGGGGAAATGGGAAGTATTTATAGGGTTTTTAGGTTTAAGGGTATTTTAGTCTTCTCATCTTTGATGGGCTGTAGGATTTGATTTTATTTTTGAATGGATGGCTAGGATTATTAGTCACATGGATTAGGGGTATTTAGAAAACACAAGTGTGTGAGAGAAATGAGTGAAGGTGGCGCATGCATGAACAAAAAGAAAGGGAATTTTGTGAACAAAAATCTAATTTTGGAATGGTGCCGCTTGTAAGATAGGGTTAGGGTATTATGGTGAGGGAATGTTCTCAAAAAGGTAAAATGGTGTTTTTGGTGGAGAGGTTAGTGTAAGTGTGTGGAATAAATTACCAAAATGGGCAAAATTGAGGATATGATCAAATCAAAACTTGGTGAGTAAGAAATGAGGTGTGTAGAAGCTTCTAGAGAGAGAGAGAGAGAGGGTATGCGCATAACAAATTAAATGTGGGAGAAAAAATAAAAAAATGCTTGTTTTTGGTATTTTGTCTTATTGAGGACACTTCCCATTTTTGCATTTTGAATTTTGAATTTTTGGGCATGCAAAATGGGAATGCACCTATTAGAAGTATGTTACATGTTTTTGGACATCATAAAGTAACCTCCCCAATTATTCTAGACAAGCAAAAATTGTCATTTAAAAATTGGGGAATTTTTAATGATCTTTTAGCATTTTTTATGCAATAAAAATAGGGAAAATGCATTTTAATTATTTTGGGCTAGGATGTTTTCTCTAAAAATCGTACAAAAATTATCTTGGATAAGAGAAAAATGTACTTTTGGTGTGTGCATATTTTTGACGAGAAAATCATCCTGTTGCGAAAAATGACCAAAATGCCCCTTACCCTAAAAAATCCTAATTTGTCCAAAAAGTGCATTTCAATTCCAAAAATGATTTTAGAAACTTTGAAATGACTTTTAGGACCCTAAATGCAATGCATGATGCTTTTTCTTTTATTTATTTATTTTTGGGGAAAATTAGGGTTTTGACCTAAGCCGGACAAATTGGGGTATGACAGGGATCCTCCGGCAGTTCCCCCAGGCATGGCGACAGTGACTTGATTAGGTGCAGCTATACCAACGGGAGTAGTTCTAACAGGTTGCGGCAGGTACCCAGCAGACATACCCCAAGGATATCTTTGTGCAGTGTATTGCCCCAAGGATATCTCTGAAGCAAACACGGGATGACTGACCCCGGATCCCGGAGGAACTGTGGTTGCGGCAGTTACTGACACTGGAGGAGGAACGAAAGAGGTGACCCCATCTGGACCCACTACAGCGACGGCTTCAGCAGTTGTCCCACTCTTCAAACCTTGCAGCATGACCATCATCTCATGGACTTGGGCCTCCATAGTACCCATCTTATCCTTCAGAGCATGGTTTTCCTGAGCCAGCTGCTCAGGATTCAGAGCATGGTTTTCCTTGCAAATAGCTTCAAGCTCCCCAACTCTCTTCCGCTTCTTGCTGCCACTTGCACCTTGAGACTGCTCCTTGAACTCCGTGATCAACGCTCTGCAGTACTTCACAAACTGATACACTTCAGGTGGGGTGTTGAAGAAGTGCATCTCAGCCTCAGCTAACCTAAGCTCCTTAATGATCTCCTGATCTTCGATTTTTCCGATCAGATCTAGGAAGCGTTTTTCCCAATATTGGCTCTCAACTCGGACTTGTCTGTAGGCATCTTCTAGACAGCGAAGGTCTCTCTTCAATTCCCCAATATATTTCTCTTTCAAAGCTCGAGCTTCTTTGGTATTCCTTGAGAGTTTCATTAATGGCGACTTTTTCTTGCTCGAGGTTTCTCAGGTTGACCTCTCAACTCTACCACTGCAGAGATTCTTGCCCCGATTCCATGGCTAGTGCTTTCCATTCTTGAGCTTCTTCAAGTGCTCTTCTTGTTTTCTGCTTGTAACTTTGGAGTTCCTCTCTAGCTCCCTTCGTATATTTCTCGAGCTTCTATCTTGCTTTGCTCTTCTTTTTTGAACCGCCTCGACACTTTCTTCCACTACGGCGATCATTTTGACATTGTTTTCTTCCTCTAGCTTTTCTTTCTCTACGGCCATCTCCTCTAGCTTAGCCTCGCAATGCTTTCTTTTCCTCTTCTACCTTTGCTAAAGCAGACTTGACTTCATTCACTCTTTCATAGGTAGGGACATAAGGCTCTGTATTCCTTCATCAAGGGAAAGCGTCCTTCGACTCGATGACTTTGTATCCCGGAAGCTTCTCCTTGAGCCACTGATTGAAAGTGATGTCACCGCTTCTCTTTGATGACTCTTCATTTCCTTTTTCGCATCACGGATTCCCATGATCGTTGAACTCTTGAAGCAAGTCACCGCATTTAGGCATTCCTTTGTAAAGGTAAATACGGGACAAAGATGCTTTCGGAAGGTGAGTTCTTCATCGGCAACCGAGTTGCCTTAAAGTCAGTGAAGGATTGTAGTTGATGCACCCTTGAGTCCCTATGAGAGGCACGTTTTGAAAACTTCCACAGCTGAACACTACCATCGGTCTATCATCCCAACAAGCAGCTTTATACCACCGGATTTGAAGTTCATTGATATCCTTCAAAAACTCAACCCATTCTATAGCGGTTCTGACCTCCACATCACAACTAAGGGCATAAGAAATTAGTTCCCTAACATCACCTCGATTGTGGATCACATGGGTAAGGAGCCAGGCATAGAGAACGTGAGAAGAAAGGCACAGCTTCTTTTTATGGAACTGACTGTAGCGGGTAAGGGCATGGTATGTGTTAGCAAGAACGGCAGGCACAGGATTAACCGGGTTTTTGGCGTCCTTGAAGGCTAGGAACGCACCAATTGCATCTTCATCAACATATCTCTCTATTTGAGGAAAGAGGATAACCCCAAATATGGTGAGAGCGATCACCAACTTGAATGGACCCCACTTTTTAGTCGTAGCATAAGATTGCATCAAACCCTCGAAGTACTCTTGCGGATACCCAGCCACTCCATTTCTTTTTAATTTATGCAACCTCAGTTCATCCACACTGATTCTAAGCAAAGACCAAATCCTCTCTACTCGGTATAGTATTGCCCTTGGTATTGATAGGGTCTAGCATGAGATCCGGAGAACCCCAAAAGCTGCTCGTACTCTCTCTAATGTAGGGGATAGCTGGAAATTCTTGAAGAAGAAACACCTCACATCAGAGTCATAGAACTGGCTCAAAGCCATAAGAGCATCCTCTTGAACATTTAACTGCAAAAGTCTACGGATATTCCCATACGCCTGATCGAAGGAATCCCTATCAATAGGGCCCATAAGAGCTGCACACTGCCTTAGACTACCAACCTCAACCTTCTTCAAAATTGGGAAGCGAGAAA
The DNA here is from genome assembly GCA_020916435.1 of Oxytropis ochrocephala. Lineage (NCBI taxonomy): Eukaryota > Viridiplantae > Streptophyta > Magnoliopsida > Fabales > Fabaceae > Oxytropis > Oxytropis ochrocephala. The sequence continues at coordinate 90,454,800 of CM037088.1, forward strand.
CAAGTGAAGTCTTGCTATTTGATTCCATTCGACGTACTATGATGACAAGACGGTACATTATTCGGTGGTTCCCGGCAAGCAAATGCAGATGAAATGCAGTGTGAATGCAAATATTTACAACATCTAGTTTTAATGAATGTGGTACGATGTGATTATGATATGAATGATGCATGCAGAGATGATAAAAGCAATGTGTATGGACGGAAGTTCAAAAATTTAGGTGATACACTGCATGCCGCCTCACGCAGTGGTTTATTTGGAAAAGGAAAAAATATTTTTGTATTTTCTTGGAAAAACTTTGAAAAATCTCCTTTTGAGGAAGACATGTCCTAGATTACCATGCAGCACACAATTCGTATGCCCTCGTGTCCTACAAAGGTGGGAATTCCTGAGTTCTAGGGCAACTTCAAAGGTTCCTCCCATGTAGCTCTAATTCACACCCTCACAATGGCTACCGGTTATAGAATCCTCATGCCGACACCCACAAATGTAGAAGGCTACCAAGTGTGAGGCGTCATGAGAAAGCGTACTCGGTTGAGACTTTCGTGAGTATCGATGCACAAAGGTCTTGAATGACAGTCACTAATCGCCTCCACTCTCCTAAGTGTTTGTTGGATCCGGGTATAGGAGCCCACTCATAGAACATAAACCATAAGGTGTGCAAGTGTGTGATCGAGGACATACTTCCTAAAATCTACCCATCCCCACCTGCAAGGAAACCGAGAATAGTCCGTAAAAAAGGAAGAAAAGTCGTCTACCCTAGGGTTTAATATGCATACACCATTTCAACATACAAACCATCCTAGGAAGTCAACGGTAATTGTACGCATTACTTACCACAAGAAAGGGAGCTAAGAAGAGGAATCATGGCAGAAATGGGGGGGAAATGCATGCTTTACCTTAAGAAAGGGAGCGAAGAAGAGGGGACATGGGAATTGAGGAATGCATGCATAAACGCAAACACAAGCATACAAAGGAAAAGAAAAAGAAAAGGAAGAGATAGAACATAATTTTTCAAATCAAACAATTTAAACCACATCAAATTAATTAGGCTTGACCTCATCTCTCTTTAGATAAATAAATAAAGAAAGAAAGTCCCCAAAGAGCGTCGCCACTGCGCCCCGAAAAATCCGGTTTGGGACTTTTCGGTTTGACAACGTGAAATTAGTAGAGCCGCACCAATATTTATTTTTTAGGAAAAACATTGAAAAAACCTTTTTGAAAAGAGGGTGGTCTTTCAAAACTTAGAGATGTAGGTTCGGGGCCTTGCGCATGCATGGGGAAGGTATTAGCACTTTCGCCCTTTCTCTACCGAAAGGGAACCATTAATTTGATGTGGTTTTGAAATGTTTGATTTGAAATATATTGTTCTACTTTTTCTTCTTTTCTTTTGTGAAATGGTTTTATTGAAAACGGAAAGAGGCATGTTTTTGGTATCTTTGAATATCGTGACAAAACAAAGATTTTTGAAAATGGTGCTTGACGGGACATGAACCCGGTCCCTACGCACCTCACCGGCTGAGGATCAAAGCTAAGTAGTTCTTGTTTTGCGTGTGAAAACGACTTAGGGGTTTAGGTTTTGGAGTTTTTGAAATAAGACTCGAGTGTTCGTGAACACCAAACAAGCAAAGGCTTCGAGTGGCATTCGGTATTAACTCGAAAGAAAAAGAGTTGGAGCCGGCAATCAAACAAGCAATGGCTTCGAGTGATTACGAGCGACAACATTGTATTATTCTTTTTTGAAAATTGTTTTGAAAAAAAGTGATGAGCCTTAGTGATAATTACCACTAAATAACTCATGTTATTTTGGAAATTTGAATTGGTTTTTTTTTTGTTTAATTAATGTGTGGGATCTTTCATAATAGTCAAACAAGCAAATGCTTCGAGTGACTATCACTAATAACTCCTCATTAACGATCAAACAAGCAGTGGCTTCTAGTGATGGTTAATGATTTGCTTAGGAAAATGCCTTAGGTTTTTTTATTTGAAAACAATTGAATTTGAGTTTGAAGAAAAGAAAGTAGAACATAACAAATCTTTTTCAAGTCAAAACCGAGACAACAATGAAGGCATAAGCAAAGCACATATGAAGAATATTTACAAGTTGCCATGAACAATTGAATACATGATTAATTAAATACACGATTGAGCAAGTATATGAGTGTATGAGCATGCAATTGTAGAATACAAGGTATGGCATTATTGAATGCATGATTAGGCTAATGCATGAATGCATGAACATACATGTGTGGAATACAAGACATGAGATTAATATATGCATGGGCATTTAGGAGAGTATGAATGCAAAAGATGTAAACTTATATGAATACATGAATGACAAGATGCAAAGTGTAAAAATCTTTTGGGTGTTTTTGCAGATAGACAAGTGGTAAAAACTTGTGGTAAGGTACTTATGGTAAAATGCTAGTGAATGGTACTTACTTACTTAATGAAATAGTAAAGTAAAAAGTAAAAAGGTTTTCTTTTTTTTTACTTATGGTAAAATGCTAGTGAATGGTAAGGTAAAAAGTGAAAAAACACATTAACACTATTACACATTTCCCCACAAGATCAAACACACATTTTAAGCATTGAAATGAAACCTAAAAAGGAACCCTAAGGCCGAAACCTCATATGGTCAAAATATCAAGTTATTTCATGCCAAAATTGATGATCAACACATGAAACAAGTCACACAAATCAAGCTTTTCATTTACATAAATCAAAAAGAGGAAAGAAAACATCAAACCCTAGTTTTTAAGGCCTAAGGCCGAAACCTTATATGACATAAACAACACATTATTTCATGCACAAATTCATAATCAAACACATGGAACAAATTATGCAAGTTTAAGCACATCAAGCATTTATTTACACAAAAATGAAAGAGTAAAAGGAAGGCAAATAAAACCCTAATTTGTAAGGCCTAAAACCGAACCCTCACACTCAATGAATCAAACCAAAATCTCAACTTGCAAGTTATGACATGAACAAGGGATGCATATATCACATGGAAATTATTTATTCATGCAAATATGACAAAATAAATATGAAAAAAAATGCAAGAACATGGTTGAAAAACACAAGAAACCTTTCCTCAAGGCCAGGGTTCCTTCAAACACCCAAGGCTCCCAAAGTCCTTGACATAGTGTTTGAAATGAACCTCTAAGCCTCTTAGAGAGGATAGAGGAGTAGAAGGAGATTCACATGCTAATGGTGAAAAATGCAAAAGATAAGATTTTTACCTCAAGATCAAAGCTACACAAGAATAGGAGAATGAAGATCAAAACCAAAACAAACTGCTTCTCGGGTGTATTAGCAAATACGAGGATCGCCAATGAAGAATTGGACTGCGGCCCGGCCCATCTCGACGGCCCATACACGCCGCTTGGAGCGCACTTCGCCGCCGAAAATCTCGCTAACGGCCGGACCTCGCAGTATATATACGCCATTCGCATATGGTATCGTGCGTTCTCTCTAACCTTGTGCTATCCGCCCGAGCGACCTCTCACTAGATCGTCGGAGTGTCTTTGCGTACCACCCGAGGTGCTCGGGCACGTGAAGCCGGGACTCCGGTCCTTTCATCCATTCAACGACCGACCCATTTGACGAATCAATCAACACTTCAACTCTTCATTGGTCAAGGTACGATCAATTGGCGACCACGATGGGGAGGCCCGCGTGCGCTATCCTACCACATTCATGGCTCCACGCGACCGCCCCGCACGCGGCCACCTTCGACTCAATCCCTCCGGCGAGAATCGCCAGCAGACCCGGAGGCGTGGCCGCCACGATCCACGAATCTCAAGGACTTCCACGACAAGAACCTTCGGTGCACAACGGCCGTGGACCTGGTCCTCCAGCCAGATCCATCCGGCCGTTCTCGAGATTTGCCGCCGAAAGCCGGGTTGAAGCGGGCATTCGTGAACCTCTCGCTTAGGACCATGTTACTCAAGCCGTTTTGCGAGATCTTGCAAAACAAGAATCGTGATCGCAGACATCGAGATGCACTCATCTCCCGGTATGAAAGAGGTTCGATTCGGGCCGCCACGCGTCACGAAGACGGAGAACCTTCACCGCCCGACCGGCCGCGGCGAAGACACCGCCTCCTCCTCGAAGGAGCATTTCACGCCGAGAGAGAGCACTACTCATCATTCTCCGGCCGAAGAAGCGGGCACGCAGTCGCCCCGGCGAGAACGCGCGTAGACGCCGCTCGATGTCCGATGACTATGAAGATTATAGCTACCGCCCCGACACGGTCGCCGCCCACCGATACTCCTCTAATGAGTCGTCCGGTCGCGTCGGTCGAGAAGCGATCCCACAGGATTCTCGTGAAGAGCCGGAAGATTACGTAAATGGGAGAATTAGGGCGTTCGCATCGGCCAGGAGAGGCCAAAGCGAGCGGCCCAGAGGCCACCTCGGCTTCCACCAACCGCCCATCTCGAGGATTTTATGGAATGCCGGCAACGCGAGGCATGCCTCGCGAATGCAACCCTTTGGGTCGAGCGGCATTCGGAATGAACACGCCCGCTTCTCCGGGAGATCGGCGTTATAAGATTCCGAGAGAACTCATGGCCGCCCAATCTCAACAAGTTTGACACCGAGGAGATCCTGACAAGCATCTCCGTTACTTCAATAATTACGCTGCTATAGGGAATTGGGACCGACCATGAAATGCGTGCTCTTTCCCCGCCTCTGGACGTAGAGCATTGGAATGGTGGGAGTCTCTGCGACCCAATTCCATCTCCTCCCGGGACGACTGATCGAATCTTCTTGTCTCACTACACCGCCAACGGGTGCCAATACCGATACGAGGAATACTTGGACTCGCTGCTCAAGGTGAGAATGAGACGTTGAGACAAGATATCGACCGTTCAATCATCAAGCCGAAGTCGCTCGTGACTTGTCGGATAAGGACAAGTTGAAATATCCGAGCGTGGTATTCGACCGGACCACCGGTTCGTAGAAGAATTCACCACGAACCATTACCAAGATCTCGGCTACTTCTTGACGAGCAAACGTCCATATGGCATATGAAGAGACTTTGGCTGCGAGAAAGGCCGTCCACGCGCCGCCCAAAGAGGAAAGCGATAAGCGGCTAAAAGGGTATGAAAGTCGCCGCGACAATCGGCCCGACTTTCGTGATAAAGTTCGATCATCGCGACTCGACTCAACACCTCTATTGCGCAGATCTATAGCGAGTGCGTAACAATGAGTTTGTGGGAGTTAAGCGACTGAACCACTCGTGCTCAAGAAGGGGGCACGACCGACTAAAAGATACTGCCGCTACCACAAGAGTAAGGGCACGACACTAACGATCGTATGGCCTCAAAGATGACATCGAAGAGCTTATTCGAAAGGCAAGTTGGGAAAGTATGTGAGGCCGAGGAAGGCGACCGACCTCAAGAGAAACAGCGAAAGAAGCCGATCCAGGATAGAGGAAAGGGGCCTCGCCATAGAAAGCACCCAAAACAAGGATCGATCCGAGGATCGTGACACTCGGCGATCTAAAGGCCGTAATGTTGCGATGGTTATTCATGGTGGAAACCCCACGGATCGCAGGAATCTAACAAAGCCACCAAGAGAAAGTGGGGCGAGTTGTTAATGGTCGCATCCACTTCAAAGACCACCACCGGTCTCGAGCGCACCCTATCTCGCTTCGGTGACACGACCTATACGACGGCAAGCCTAATAGTTATGTTCCATTGGTAATCGTACGCCGTCATGGCAAACACGTAAGTCAGAGAAATCCGGTCGATCAAGGTAGCTCGGCCGATATCATGTTTGAAGATTTGATCGACAAGATAAAGGTTGATCGGGCGAGATAATTCCCCGTGCCGAGCCTACTCCTCTAACGAGTTTCAATGGGCGACGACCTGCCCGTTGGGAACGATCGAGCCTGCCGGTCACGTTTGGTGACGACATCGAGATAGTACTGCATGACAGACTGGTCGGGACGACGTTCCTTGTACTCCCCCTCAAATCCGCTATCAATGTATTATTGGTAGGCCGACTTTGGGTAAGCTAGAGGCCGTTACATCGATTTCGGTGCATCTAAAAATGAAATTCTATAGCAAGGACGACCAAGTGGTTACCTTGGCGGCGGTAGACCTTGAATCAAAGAAGAAGAAGCCACGCTCTATACCAAGAAATATGTGACGAGGTAGATCGTGGCCCGAACGCTCGAGCACTAGTGAAGGCCATCAAGTCAATGTCGCGATTTGGACGCTCGATATGATCCGCATAAATGACCCCGTAAGACAATGATGATGATTTGGCTCGAGAACCAAAACACAGTGACAAGACCGAGCCTCATGGAGAATTGGTAGACGTTCAATTGGGTGACGACCCATCCAAAACGGTAAAGCTCGGTGGCGACCTACTACCGTGAGCAAGTGAAGCAAGATCTTGTACAGTGCTTAAGAGACTATCGCCGACTGCTCGCATGGCAGGCATCAGACATGCCCGACATCCCCATCGAAGTGGCCTGCCATCAACTTTCAGTCGATGAAGGGGTCAAGCCGGTCGCCCAAAGAAGACGCACTCGTAACGAGGAAAAATCTCGCCATTGCAAAGGCCGCTGAGGACCTCATAAAGGCCAATTTTATAGAAGAGATCAAATACACGACCTGGCTGTCCAATGTCGTGCTGGTTAAGAAGAAGAATGGAAAGTGGAGGATGTGTGTGGACTATACCGATCTAAACAAGGCATGCCCGAAGGATGCCTTCCCGTCACTCCAACATCGACATAGGCCGGTCGATGGGGCCTCGGGCTACAAACTCTTGTCTTTTACGGATGCTTACTCGGATACAATCGGATCACGATGTATCCGCCCGATCGGCACAAGACACCTTCATGACCGATCGGGAAATTTTCGCATACAAGGTGATGCCCTTTGAGTGCAAGAATCGCTGGAGCGACCTACCAAATGGATGATGAACAAGATTTTTAAAAGACGGATCGGTCGCATCTCGAGGTCTATCCGACGACATGATCATTAAAAGCGTAACCGACCCGGACCACGTGGCGACCTCGGAAATATTTGAAGAAGCCGGAGGAACTCACTTAGACTAAATCTCGAAAAGTGTACCTTTGGGGTGAGGTCGCAGATTCTTGGGTTTCCACCGACCGAAAGAGGATAGAAGCAAACCACGAAAAGTGTAGAGGCGATCGCGATATGAGGCCGCCCACATCGAAAAAAAGAAATACAACAAATACTAAATGGCATGGTGGCCGCTCTATCCAGATTCATCCCCAAAGCGGCCTGCAAGTCGCTTCCACTGTTTAGACTGCTGAAGAAAGAGGTGGACTTCGAGTGGACCGAGCAATGCCAGCGAGCATTGGATGAGTTAAAGCAAGCTTTGGTTAGCCCGCCGATCATGACCAAGCCGTTACCGGGCGAGACGTTATATCTGTACTTGGCCATAACAGAAGAAGTTCTCAGTGCTGTGCTAGTTAGAGAGAACGATCTAAAACAGAATCCAGTCTATTTCATAAGTAAAGTACTCGAGGCCCGAGTGAGATACCGTAAGATAGAAAGTTTGCCCTTGCACTCCTAATAGTCGCTAGAAGGTTGAGACCCTACTTTGTGGCCCACCAGGTCGTGGTAAGGACCGACCAGCCTATCAGGCAAGTCCTTCATCGGCCAGACCTGGCGGGACGAATGATAAAGTGGGCGGTAGAACTCAGTGAGTTTGACATCAAATTCGAATCCAGAACGTGGAATGCAGAAAAACTTAGGAAATATTACGTTTGAATGTAACAAATGATTTAAATGTAATGACGACCGACCTATGAATGAAAAGCGAGCAGCGCTTTTTTCCCACCGGGTTTTTACGAGGGCCCGACCTTTAAAAGATGGTGTTCTTTACTTTCTCGCAAGAATGTATGACCGGTCGCTCAAGATTGCCCGTGGCAAAGGAGCGAACGAAGATTATCAACTTGATCAAACGTAAACAGGTCGTCGAAACGATCTAAATCGAGCGACCATCGAAATGGTCCCAATCGAGTGCCATCGAAATGGCCCAAGGGTTAAAACCCGCAAACCTTAGATCGTCGAAACGATCTGAATCGAGCGACCGTCGAAACGGTCCCAACCGAGCGCCATCGAAAATGGCCCAACAACGCTAGGTCGTCGAAACGATCTACATCGAGTGCCATCGAAAATGGCCCAAAGGTTAAGTAATAACCCATCGAGGTAGGCCGTCGAAACGATCTACCTTAAGTGCCATCGAAAGGGCCTGATTGAAGGTCGCCGAGCGATCCAAGGCCCCGTTGGGATATTAACTTATCAAAAAATGGATGCTTTCGAAATAAGCGCGAATGACGACCGAACGGTCTTAAAGCTCAAAGACTTAGAGAAAAATAAACATACAAGGCGCGCAAAGAAAAGCGATCAAAAACGCAGCGCCATCGGCGTAGACGAAAGCGCACGCCGAGCGGCCCACAAGTTCAAAATGAATAAGGCAAATAAATGCAAGAAGTACGCAGACATAGCGATATAAATTTGAACGGGCGTAGTTGAAAGCAAGTAAAGATTGTCATTACAAATATGGGAGGCCCGGCCGAAGCCGAGCGCCCACGAATTAAAGAACTGCACGAAGGCAGAGAAATTGCCGGGCCCGAAGGCAAGTTAAAGTTACAAAATTACACCGCTCGCAGGCGGGCTTCAAAAGAGAACTGTGGCCGGGCGAATGACGTTGCCTTGCTCGTCATATTCTGCAGGCAACATGATCTTGTTGTTATCAACATAGTGCGTGGGCTTGATCATCCTGTCATCAAAATTGATCTGCAGATCGGTATTCAATACCCGCACCTGCCCGAGAGCATTGAAAAACTGCTCAATTGCAGCCTCTCGACCGGCACTCGCCACCTTTCGGATCGTTCCTCCAGGCTCGGCCTTATCGGCCGCCAGCGCAACCTCTCTCTTGGCGTAGCATCGAGATCGGCCTTCAAAGTAGCGACACGAGCGGCAAGCTCCTTGTTCCTCTTTGCCCGGCTTGCCCGATCATCCTCCCCTCGCTTGAGGGCCTCCTTCTTCGATCGACGAGCTTGTCATATTTTAGTGCGCCTCGGCTAAAGCCTTGTCTTTTCCTCGCAAAATTCAGTCGACGGGTTGTTAGTCGGTCGAACAAAGATAGACGAAGAGTACAAGACTAAAAATAAAATTACCATCAGATTCGGCCACCAGCTCGGCCATGACTTTATCGACCCCCATACAGAGAGAAGCGCAGAGCGCCATGGGTTTCTTCTGTGCGCTCCCGGATCGGCCGCACCCAAGCTCTCGAAATAATGATGGGAATTTCCTCCGCTGCGGGGCCGGACCCGACAATCACGCTTGGCCCGCTTGGGTGAGCGATCGGCAGACCGGGAGGGCGCGACCGAGGCTCCGCCGACCGCTTCTTCCCTTGGCTCTTGGGAGTTTGATGGACCTTTGAAGAAGATTCAGGGTTATCCCCCGGCCGGGAAACGTCAAGTCTTTTAGCCCCTCCTTCAGCTTCGGGATCTGGCGGCGGCAGTCCCGCTTTTTGCCGGCCATTCTTTCTGCGAAATAACGAGCTATGAGTTAGAATAAAAGATTGACAAGACTGAGCAAAAATATGAAAACAAGGTTTAAAGGCAAACCAATCTCGGCCTCCAGTTCTTGGCCTTCGTACAAGACAAAGGGTCGGCAAGGTATGTCGCCCTTAGGATCTGGACGCATCATGCCCGCCAGCGACTTTATCATCTCCAAAGTCTCCAGGTCGGCCTCACCCAAGTCTTTCACTGTGTAGATGTAATCCCCAGGCCGCCTGCAGAAATGAGCCTCGTTCCACATGATTGGGAAATAAGGGGGACCTAGCATCCCGTCCGGTTGAACCTCACAAACGGCCTTCCCGGCCTCCTCGGTGGGAACGATCCAAAAATACTGGCTTTTCCAGGCCGCTCCCAACGACTCCTGGAATGCTTTGAAAAATCGGTGGTGGGTCTTCTGCATCTTAAAGGAGACTTGCTCCCTCTTCTCCTTGTTGGCCTTCTCTCTGAGCCAGCTCAGCTCGAAGATAGCAAAGAAAAGCATCATCGACACCGGCCGACCCGCAGTTGGTCAAGAAAGACCTCAAAAGTCTTTAAAAACGCCCATGCGTTTGGATGAAGCTGTGAAGGGGCGACCCGATATGGCGCAAGACGTCGCGTTGGAATTCGGTGAAAGGAGGCGTGATCTTCATCTTCTCGAACACGAGCCGATACATCGTGAACTTGAAGTTGGCAGAATAAGTCGCGATATCTTCGCCCTCCTTCATGCCTCTTATCCTCCAGCCCGGTGAGTCTTCAAGGAGGCTCCGTAGATCGGGCAAGGCATCGTGGCCGACCGTGATAATACTCCTGTTGGAGCGAAGAGTCTCCGACACCCAAGACATGTCAGACACATCTCGAGCCACATCAGCTTGGACTTCGGCCGACCCTTCGTTCGACACTCCAACGTTGGCATTCAGACCAGAAATATTGACCTCGGGCTGAATCACCTCTTCTCCTTGGACTTCTTCTGGACGGCCGCCTTCGACCTCCACCATCTCCTCGTCCACGATTGGGACGGCACTCTGCGCCTCGTCATCATCAATGATAATCACGCCGACGCCTTCTTCTTCTTCTCCTCCACTCGATGCAACGCCCTCGGGCGGTGAAGAGTTGCTTGCGCTCGCTTCGGAAGAATGGACGGACTCGGAACCAAAGACTCTTAGAGCCGGCCGACCCCGACCGGAAGAGCGAGAACTCGAGAGCCGTCTTTGCTCGAGGAACCGCTGAAGAGCTAGAATCTTTGTCGCCCAAGACGACTTAGACTCGCCCGACCTCGACATGTAGGTGGCGAAAGATCAGGCGGTTTTCCGAATACGAGCGCTTAACTTCGTCCCGTGGCATACACAAACACTGCGGATAAAGGGATCGAGTCGGTCGATCGAGCAAAGCACTCGTGAGAGGGGCGAGCCGGCCATCCTCGACCGACACCCCTATCACGAGGCGTGGAAAAGCACGCAAGTACTTTAAAGAAAAACTCGAGTTTAAAAGAATAAAGGAGCGGTCGATTCGCACCTTAAGCGAGATGTTGAAGATCGGTCGCAAATAGACGTAAACAGACTTGAATGCAAGTCGGCGGCGCACGAGAGTCGGTCGCTGGCGAGCAAATCTTGAAAGTGTAAGAAATGAACTCAGCAGGCGGCTATTTATAGCACGCAGATCTCTCGCGCCGGCGGGACCGGATACGAAGAGTCACAACGCTTCGTCTTCTCACCAATGGTTGTCTCCGCACAACCTCGGAAACACCAAACGCCACGCCTTAAATGTCGTGAAAGGCCAACCGCCGCGACGGCGGGCCGATGGTTGACGAGCGGTCGACACCGCCAGTAGAAAAAACAAACGGCGCGTCCGCTTTCATCAAAGTAACTTCACCCTGGGGCATCGATTCAAGCCTCACCACGCTCTTAAGCGACCTAGGCTTGGGGGCAATCGTTCTCGGGTGTATTAGCAAATACGAGGGATCGCCAACAAAGAATTGGACTCGCGCTCACCCCATCTCGATCGGCCCATACACGCCGCTTGGAGCGCACTCACGCCGCCGAAAAAATCTCGCTAACGGTCGGACCTCGCAAAGATATATATACGCCATTCGCATATGGTATCGTGTGCGTTCTCTAACCTTGTGCTATCTGCCCGAGCGACCTCTCACTAGATCGTCGGAGTGTCTTTGCAGTACCACCCGAGGTGCTCAAATACAGCGTGAAGCCGTGACCTGGTCCTTTCATCCATTCAACGACCGGCCCATTTGACGAATCAATCAACACTTCAACTCTTCATTGGTCAAGGTACGATCACAAACCAAAACCTTCACAAATCACCAACAATGCCACGCAAATTTGAAGAAAGCAAGCTCCTTTATGGAGTAAAAATGGAATCAAGGATGAAAAGAAGAGGATATGTGAATGTGGAGTAGATTTGAGGTGATTTGGTGGAGGAAAATTGAAAAGAAGGGGGTTCGGCCAAGAGGAGGAGAAGAGAGGAGAGAATGCTAGCTAGGGTAAAAAAAATGAGAGTGTGTGTGTGTGATCTCCTATTTTTGGGTTTTATATGAAGTGAAAATTTAAAGGGTAATTAGGACAATGTGTTTCTTGCAAACCAATAGGATTTGAGATAAATTTTGAATCAATGGTCAAGATGCAAGATCACATGGATTGAGGGTAATTAAAAACACAAAATGGGGGAGAGAGAGGGCTGGAATGCGCAGCTTAGGAGTGGTGGTGAAGGATAATCTCAATTACAAAATGGTATTTTTCTATAAAGCTTATTACACAAGTGCCATTTTGATTCAAATGAAGGGTGAGGATTGTTTTTCAAACTTGAATGGATGGCCATGATTTAATATAATTTGCAAGCAATAAAAATAAATGAAAATGGGAGGTATATGGCTGAAGTGCGCAGCAAGGGAGTGTGGGAGAGTGAGTGGAATTGCAAATTGTACTATTGTACTATCCTTATCCTTTCACAATTCAAAAGAATGTAGAATATTCCCTTCTAGATCTTTCTTCCTAATTCATGCCATTTTGGGCCCTATCCTATGATTCAATGATTGGGCTCTGAATTTTATGATCTCACCAATCCCAAAATTGATTTATTTGCCCCACCTAAAGGAAAAGACCATTTTACCCCTCTATCCAAAAACTAGGTTTTTAGACCAAAAGGTTTAATATTTATGCACAAAAATAATCACAATGGAGCACAAATATCCTTTAAATAAATCATTGATGATTATCCAAGGATTTGGGACAAAAAACCGTTTTTATTGTGAAATGACCAAAATGCCCTCTTACTCTAAAAACCCTAGTTTTTGCTTGAAACACATTTCCACTTCAAAAATGTTTTTTCAACCTAGGAGTGACCTCTAGTACCTTGAAATGCATGTTGGATGACTTGTTTTGAGGAATTGCCCTGTATTTGCAAAATGACCAAAATACCCTTTTGCACTGAAAAACCCTAATTTGTCTAAAAAGCGCATTCCAACTCCAAAAATGATTTTAGACACTTTGAAAGGACTTCAAAACCTAAATGCAATGCATGATGTTTTTTACTTTTTAATTTAATTATTTTTTTTGGGGAAAATTAGGGTTTTGACCTAAGCCGGACAAAATTGGGGTATGACAATCCTATTTTTGAAAAGGAGTACAGAGGCATGACAGGCTTAGTATTGTACCTCGCTACAAGTAGACCAGGCATAGTCTTCTTAATAGGGCAATGAGCTAGATTTCAAACTGCTCCTAAAGAATCTCACCTTACTGCTGTTAAAAGGATTTCAGATATCTTGTTGGAACACCTAACTTTGCTGGTACAAGAAGAAAACACATTTTGAAGTTATAGGGTATTGTGGTGCTGACTATGCTGAAGACAAATTGGAAAGGAAAAGCACAAGTGGTTCTTGTCAACTACTTGGGGAAACCAATCATCTCATGGCCATGCAGAAAGCAAAACATAATTTCCCTTTCAACAACAAAAGCTGAGTATGTCTTTGTTGCTAGATGTTGTTTTCAAATTTTATGGATCAAGAATCAACTAAAAGATTTCTCTTTAGTTACTCAGGTATTCCAATATTTTGTGATGATACAAGCGCTATTAATTTCTCTAAACCCTATACAACACTCCAAATCAAAGAACAATGATATTAAGCGTTATTTCATCAGAGATCATGTGCAAAAGAAGTACATTGAACTTGTTTTTATGGGTACTAAACATCAACTAGCTGATATTTTCACTAAACCCCTCTCAGAAAAAAGTTTTAGTTTCATTAAAAGTATGTTGCATATTATTGGAACCCCCTCAAATGAGAAGGGTTATGACCCAAAACCTTCTCAGCCATGAGAAGGGTCATAACCCTCATCCTTCTCAACAATGAGAAGGGTCATCAACTGCAATGACCTTAAAAATAAAAAAATATTTTATTTGTTTTTCATATGTTTTTCGTGTTTTATTTTATAGGCTAAATTACTGTTTTGGTCCTTTATCTTTGGCCTTGATTTCATTTTGGTCCTTTATCTTTTTTTTTTCTCGTTATGGTCCCTCATGTTTCATTTTTGTGTCAATTTGGTCCTTTTTTGTAATTTTCCATCCACCACTTTAACAGACGCCACGCTGGCAGTTAACTGCTGACGTGGCGTCTTAGTTGTCAGGCTGACTAGGATTCATTAAATGATGTGGCACTTTTTTTGTGGAAATAAAAAATAAATTAATAAAAACCAAATTAACAAAAATATGAAGATCTGAAAAAAAAATCTCTTAAGACAATGCCAAACATCAATGGCAGATTGGCAACCATCTTCAATCCACAAAGTGTGCATTTCTTCCATCTTCAACCTGTGCTTTTCCTCTCTTTCATATCACACTAAGCAACATTCTCTCTTTCTTAAATCTGAAATTCAAAATCATAGATCTAGGGATCCTAATGTTGAAGATGAAGATGAAAATCGAAATCAAACCCACAAATGAAAATCAAACCATCAAAGCTTCCTGTAAATAGTGATGAAACAACAAAGAACACAGAAATCAAAAGATCTGGAAAACGAAAGAACGCAAAACGTGAAATCCAGATCTTTGAGAAAACATGAAATCGAAACTAAACAAGAAACGTGAAATCGAAAACGAAATGTTTTTCCTTCTTTGTTCTTTCGTTCTCCAGATCTTTGCGTTTTAATTAGATGAGTTGGTTTGCCTGATCTTTGTTCTTCCTTATTTGACAACCTGTGTCAGCAAAAAAAAGATCTGGAAAACGAAAGAACGCAAAAAAAATCTGGAGAAGAAATTAGATGAGTTGGTTTGCCTGATCTTTGTTCTTCCTTCTTTGTTCTTTGTTTTCCAGATCTTTGTTCTTTCGTTTTGAGTTGGTTTGCCTGATCTTTGTTCTTCCTTATTTAACAACCTGTGTTTAATTTGGTTTTTATTAATTTATTTTTTATTTTCACAAAAAAAGTGCCACATCATTTAATGAATCCTAGTCAGCCTGACAACTAAGACGCCACGTCGCGTCGCTTAATCGCAAACGTGGCGTCTGTTAAGGTGGTGGATGGAAAATTACAAAAAAGGACCAAATTGACACAAAAATGAAACATGAGGGACCATAACGAGAAAAAAAAAAGATAAAGGACCAAAATGAAATCAAGGCCAAAGATAAAGGACCAAAACAGTAATTTAGCCTATTTTATATTAAGCTTGTTTGTTTATTGTTTTTAAGTCGTTGTCTTTTTTGTTTTCCGAAAACATGAAAAAATAGGCCCTAACTACTGTACTAACGGCTCTATCCTCATTCCCTCTCTTATATCCATCAATCACTTTACTCAACGGTTACAACCTTGGAAATACCGTCTACAACCGTTGGCCATTGCCCATTTCAAAGTGATTAAACCTTCCCTCTCTCATTTTCTACCAATCTCACTTCGTAATCTCCAAATCTTCTCAAAGTGATTATCACAAGCCCTCTTCCTAATACGGGATTGGATTGTCTAACGTTGTGGCGGGAACTGCAGAGTTACTTCCCGTCATTTTGGTCCGTTAGATCTATCGTATTATCCAAAAAAATAACATGTGTCCTCTTTCTCTCTTTCCTCACAAAATCAACAACACATGAATCAGCTCAGGGTGAACCACAACGCTGCTAATCCAACTTTTGGTTTCGCCGTTTCCGGCCATCGTCGCCTCTCCACCGCTAACCGATCCTACCTCTGCGGCGACCCATTTCTTCACCTCCTCCTTCCCTATTTCCCTGTTTGATTGGCTGAATAAATCTCTTTTGTCGGTGCTTGCCTTTGAAGTTAGAATCAGCTGTGTTTGAAGATGAGCTTTGAAAAACAAAAGAGATAAATAATTGCCACGTGGCAGTTTTTGAACGGCTCGATTGATCAAAGGGACCAGAATGAGCAATGTCAGGCTGCAGTTCCCGCCACAACGTTAGACAATCCAATCCCTCCTAATACATAATCTCATCTTTCGCAACCAGCTATACCTTCGCCAATTTTATTCATTTCTTCTCCTCTATTTTGCCTCTTAAGTCTCGACCGACTAAAGTTAAGCACACCCCAAATTGTAATCCTAGGGGTTCAATGAGAGTGAAGTCTGGAACTTCCTCTAAAATCACTACTACCGACTCCTCAAAGAATAAAGGAGCACATTGATTAAGAAAAATAAGTTCCCCCTCCATGGTAAAAAGTAGAGCACAAAGGCGAGGTGTGTAACACCCCCTTCTAATTATACTACTAATTAATTGATAAATCAGAGTTTTCAAAAACTTTTTCAATGTGACCACAAGAGGATGCTACATTTTCATCAAACAACATAAGACAACACTTAAAAGCTCATAAAACAAACTAGTGCGTGATATATAGCACATCAAAATGGGGCGAACCCTCAAAACACCTGTTTAAGTTTACAACAACCAGAATATAAATTCACCAGCACAGCAGAATGACAACAAGTCTAGAACATATTCAATACATCACCAATATCAGTCTAATAACATCACAACAAAATAATGAGTAACTAAGACGCCCCGCCCCCTGGTGCTACATATCAGAGCATGACTCAACGGACCTACTAGAAGGTAGCAGAACCTTCACTCGCTATCACCTGCACGTTGCCAACATGAGAAGCAACATAAAAGCAGTAGGGTGAGTCTCTTTACATAAATAATAGCAAATAGGATAAGCATTATATTAGGGAAGGTAAACTAGAAGCACCAAATCACGACAATTATCAATATACATCAACAAATTCACAATCACTAAGAAACACCATCAAATGCATGATTAATGTATGTAATGCAACCCAAACTCCACGGGCCATGCATGTGGATCCATCTCCCAAAATAAGCCTTGAGGGCACTCCCAATCACGACCGAAGCCTCATCACCCAAATAAATGCACATGGTTTATGAGACGCCATGAACAATGCACCAATCACACCCAAATCACACCATATTCAACACAACATGCATGAAGCATAATCACCCACATTTAATAAACTCCCATTGCCATTAATTAATTCACCATCACCCAAATAAGCCTTGCGGGCACTCCCAATAATTTACAATATGGCCGAAGCCTACTCCCTTATGATTATTTTCATCATTAAACACATCACCCATTAACACATCCTTAATTATAGCTCTAAGGCTAGCAATTAATCTTCCAGTTATACCGACAACAATTAAATAGAATATTTTAAGTTCAAGACACATTCACGCGCGCACAAGGCGCACAAGGCGCACACGGGCTGCCACACTTGGCGCCCAGCCGAGACACCCACGCACAGGGCGCAAACGGGCAAACACGGGCTGCCACACTTACCAACACAGCGCACACATACCGGGCGCACGGGGCACGCCACTTTGGCGCCCCAGCCCGCGCCACACATACACCCACGCACACCCAGGCGCATGGGGCACGCCACTTTGGCGCCCCTCACCGCGCCACACCCGCACACACACACACCCAGGCGCACTTAGGCGCAAGGGGCTGCCACATTTGGCGCCCCTACGCGACACACCACACACAACCATGCGCACCTAGGCGCAAGGGGCTGCCACCTTTGGCGCCCCTAGCCATGCCACCACCCACACAACCACACCAACACACCCAAACTTCCATTTATCCAACACACACCCATACACCCATTTCACCCACACACATACCCAACACAATATTGGCACAATGCTTCAAACTCCCAAATTCAACACCAATTCACCCACACACATAAACAACACAATAGTGCATACAATTCCATTTCAACAACAACCAACTTAAATTTATCAAATTGAGTTCAAATTCATTTTTGGGCAATTTATCCAACATCTTACAATTTTCAAAATTTCCTATTCAACCACATTGTAACAATACACCAAACACCATACCTACATAGTTCATATCAAGCTCATTTCAACAACAACATCATGGGTTCATCAAATTTAATTCAACACAACACCAATTAATTCAAACAACACATAATCAATCAATTAATTATCCTAAAACCCTAACCCACACACAATACTCATCATATAACCTATTATGAATGAAAAAGAGCCCCCTAACCTTAGGAATTGAAGAAATACTAGTACCCTCTCCTTCACAACTTCAAGAACCACCAAAAATAGCCACTCACCAACTTTGAGCTTCAAACCCCCTTCCATGGAAAAACAAAAATGAGAAGGAATGAGAGGATGAAACTTATACTAATAGAAAGAGCAAGAAAAATGAGGAAGAATGAGACCAAAACCCACTTACCACAAGCCAAGATGAAGAAATGCTCACTCCCTCCTTTCCTTGTGCTGGCCGTCGGACTCCCTCTCTCTATCCTCCTCCTTTTCTTTTCTTTCCTTCAAAATGGGGAGAAAACCCTACACCCTAAGTTTATTTCCTTGAATATGGGCCTACTAATGGGCCATGGGCCCTTCTATTTGCACCTCCTAAATAAAATAAAACCCCAAATTAATTATTTGACTTAAATAAATGTTGCAAGCCTTAAATAACTTAATTAAATGAATAATTAAATTATTTTGGGGCGTTACAACTCTCCCCCACTTAGAATATTTCGTCCTCGAAATTACCTGAATCAAACAACTCTGGGTATGCCTCCCGCATCTTACTCTCCAACTCCCAAGTCATGCTTTCGCCAACGGCTCCCAACCAAACCTTCACCAAATAGATTTCTTTGCCTCTTAGAACTTTCACCTCACGATCTTCAATCCTAACCGGCATTGTTTCCACAGTAAGGTTCTCCCTCACCTCCACATCGTCCATTTGAATCGCATGAGATGGATCATGAACATACTTCCGCAACTGACACACATGAAACACATCATGCAAATTCGAAAGATTAGGTGGCAGGGCCACCCGATAAGCAACCTTCCCAACTCTCTCCAAAATCTGATATGGGCCAATAAAACGAGGGGTTAACTTCTTCGATTTCAGGGCACGCCCAACACCGGTCACCGGAGTGACTCTCAAGAACACATGATCACCGGCTTGAAACTCCAAATCCTTCCTTCTCTTATCATGATAACTCTTTTGCCTACTCTGCGAGGCCTTCATCTTCTCACGAATTAACTTCACTTTCTCAGTGGTCTCACGAACAATCTCTGGCCCAAGCACTAAACTTTCTCCCGATTCATACCAACACAGAGGGGTCCTGCACCTCCTACCATACAAAGCTTCAAAAGCTTCAATGGAAGATGTGAATCCTACGAACCTCCTTGCTCAAGAACACAAGCCCTTAGCAAATCCTCTAGTGACTGAATAGTCCTTTCCGTCTGCCCATCTGTCTGCGGGTGATACGCCGAACTCAACCTCAATTTAGAACCCAAAGCCTCTTGCAAACTCTTCCAAAACTCAGAAGTGAATCTAGGATCCCTATCAGATACAATACTCAGAGGAACACCATGCAACTTCACAATTGTCTTAACATAGATCTCCGCCAACTGAAACTGGAGAAGTAATACTAATTGGCAAAAAGTGAGCAGATTTCGCCAATCTATCATTAATCACCCAAATGGCATCAAAACCTCTCACGGTACTAGGCAAACCTGTTACAAAATACATAGAAATGCTATCCCACTTCCATTCCGGAATCTCCAACGGTTGCATCACCTGCGCAGCTTCGATGCTCAACCTTTGACTTCAAGTCAAAGTCAAACAGCATACACAAACCGGGCTATATCACGCTTATACCGCCACCAAAACAACTTCTTCAAATCCTGATACATCTTTGTAGCTCTCGGGTGAATACTCAACTTACTTTTGTGGCCCTCTTCAAGAATCCTCTTCTTAATCTCCTCATCACTAGGAATACAAATCCTTCCACGGTATCACTGTAACACCCCATTTCTACCCAGCAATTTAAATCAAAATCAGAGTAATATGAAAATTTATTTCTCAAATGGAATGCTACACATGTCTCTTAAACTTACTCAAACAAACCAATTCAAATTTATAAATATAATTAATACGTAACACCATCAACACGTGGGAAATAATCTCATAACATGCAGCGGAAAATAGAGTTACATCTCAAGTGTAATCAGCAGTCTCAAATAATACATAGAGTATCACATATAAAAGCTCAACAAAGAGCAAAACAAAGCAAATAGAAGTCTAAACCCCATCCCCAGGTGCTACGTGACGAAGCACACCGACTCGGGAATAGTGAAGGGAGCAAGCCCTCACTCCCGACTTTACCGTGGTAAACAACAACGAAAGGGTGAGTCTCGAACTATATAATAGAAACTATAATAAGCGATATCGGGTTTATAGGAGTCAACAATCACAAACAGCAATCACAACCATTACAATATGTTCAACATCATTTATAAGAATGGATGCAAGGTAATGCAAAGATGCATGTGGTACCATTATCACCAGACCGCAGCCTCATCATTACTCATTATACATCGCGACATGCAAATAAATACAACACCGCATCAAGCAGCCTTTACAATATATCGTCGCGATCAAGCAAACCAATGTATGCATGCGACTCATGAACACACACATCATCAAAATCATTTATACACCAAGACCGCAGCCCACCATTCATCACTTTCATCAATAATTTGAGTCCCCATGACTCTGGCCCCATGTCCTGGCCCCCATGGCCCATACCCCCATGGCATCATCATTATTATCTTTATTCACTAGCTCATCAATATTCATGTCCCAAGGACTAAACACAACCAGAGGACTAAATCCTCACTTAGGGACCTAAAGCACCCTTTAGGACCAATTCAACACTCAGGGACCAAATTGACACCGTTTGGACCAAACTGGCACCTAGGGACCAAAGCTACGCCCTTAGGACTAAACATGTCACCCAGGGACCAAACTGTCACCTAGGGACCAAAATCACACTTAGAACACACTTGGGCACCACCAGGCGCCAAAATCCCCACATTCTGGCGCCACCACTGGCAACACAAAGACTAGGCGCCTAAAACTCAAAGAACTTGGCGCTCGGCAACATGAACCATCGGGCGCCATTTTCCTAGCAACTGCGCTCGCAGGCAACATGGGCTTAGACACAAACTAAGACACAACCGAGACACAGCGCTGATCGGCGCCTGGCAAGACTTTTGGCGCCACGCACTTGGCACAAAGACACACAAAGACATGCAAAGAGAAAACTACTCGAGCCAAAATGTTTAAAATTGATTTTTGGCAGGCAACTGCAAAAGATGGCACGGTAAAATATGCTCAAAACTCTAAGTTTCACTCAAACCACCCCATAGGCGCACACATATAGCGCCACAACAATACCTACTAGAACATCTCTCAAATGACACATGCTAACATAAAACTACTCGAGCCAAAATGTTTAAAATTTATTTTGGGCAGGCAACTGCAAAAGATGGCACGGTAAAATATGCTCAGAACTCTAAGTTTCACTCAAACCACCCCATATGTGCACATGAACAAAGGCACAGGCGCCATATTCCCAGATTGGACGCCTGATCAACATCAAGCATGAAGGACACAGCGCCATTCTGGGCACCCTGGGGCAGCATTTGGCGCCCCTGTCACTAGCACACACACACAAAGCACGCAAACAGTGCATAGGGCGCCATTTTCCCAGCAACTTGGCGCCCTGGCAGAACACACCTGCACAGAAACACAACCCATCACGTGAACAGTGCCCAGGGCGCCATTCTCCCAGCAATGTACATGAGGTAGGAGGTTCGATTCCCACGGAAGGCAAAAACTCTACATGAGGTAGAGAAGTTCTTTGAGGTAGCGCACGGGCCATGAGAGTGGGCCCGGGGCGTTACACCCTGACAGTGACAACCCAACACCAACACATTTCCAGAACATGAACAGTACACAGGGCGCCATTTTCCCAGCAATGTGGCGCCCTGGCAGTGACACACTCACACCCACTCACTGCTACAGTACCCAGGGCGCCAAATCCCTAGCACATTGGCGCCCCATGACTCAAAAACCCCCAATTCCCAAATTCTTTCAATTCTAATCATCATATACCACTCAAATACACTTTATAATCATGCCAACACATTCAATTTCATATTATAACACCCAATCATGCATCAAAGCCAAATCAAGAACATAAAACCCTAAATTAAAGCCCTAAATCGATTTTCATACTCAATTCAATTCAATCCATCAAAATCAAACATACAATAATCAAATTCAATCTCAATTAACAACACTAGAGACTCTATCATCGACCTACACCCTATTATACTCTCTATTATAGAGTGAGACTCCCCTTACCTTAAATTAACCGTAGAGAAGCCCTTTTCACAGAGTCACGCACAAAACTACAAAGAACAAGAGCTCTCCTCTTCTTCTTTCTCCCTTGCGATCAAGCTCTCTTTCTTCTTCTCTCTTGAGCGCCGTTTCTCCTCTCTCTTTTCTCCTTTCTTTCGTTTTTTCTTTCCTTTCTCCCTTTGGTGCGAATTGCACAATCCCTAGGAGCCTAAGTCATTGGGCTTGGGCTCCTGAGCCAATAATAGCAGTTCCGGTATTTCCAATACCACTCCCATCAATTAAATAAAATACTATATTATAAATCACTATATTTATAACTTAATATAATTAAAATAGTGTAACACTTTAAATAATTTAATCAATTGCTTAATTAAATCATTTAGGGTGTTACAATCTCAACACATCTTGCGCATCTATTTCATAGTCTTTACTTTCGGAGTGATCAATTCCAACTGCCAACTCAACTAGCTTAATATCTCGCTTCTGAGCCTCTCGAATGACATCCAAAAATTCATTATGGATCTTCAACATCCCTAATCTGACACTCCGAGGTGTCACTTCACAAACCAAACTTATGTCTCTAAACTACTCAATCAATTCATGCTTTTTCACCATCATTGCTGAAACATGCAAAGTCTTTCGACTCAAAGCATCGGCTACAACATTAGCCTTCCTCGGATGATAATTCAAACTGAAGTCATAGTCCTTCAACAATTCTAGCCATCTCTTTTGCCTCATGTTCAACTCTTTTTGATCAAACAAATATTGTAACCCTTTATGATCACTAAACACTTCAAACCTAGAACCATACAGATAATGTCTCCAAATCTTCAATGCAAACACAACCGCCGCAAGCTCCAAATCGTGCATAGGGTAGTTCTTCTCATGAACCCTCAACTGCCTAGATGCATAAGCAACTACCTTACCACCTTGCATAAGAACTCCTCCTGACCCCATTTTAGAAGCATCACAATACACTACAAAAGGTTCCCTTGGCTTAGGTAACGTCAAAATAGGAGATGTAGTCAACCTCTTCTTCAATTCATTGAAACTTTCATCACAACGGGAATCCCACACAAATGCCTTACATTTGCAAGTCAACTGGGTTAGTGGTAGTGCCAACTTAGAAAACCCTTCAATAAACCTCCTGTAATAACCGGCTAACCCCAAAAAGCTTCTAATCTCAGTGACTGACTTAGGAGCCTCCCAATTCAACACAGCCTCAACTTTAGAAGGATCCATTGCAAACCCTTACCAGAAATAACGTGGCCAAGAAAACTCACTTCTCTCAACCAGAATTCACACTTTGACAGCTTAGCATACAACTTCCT
The DNA here is from genome assembly GCA_020916435.1 of Oxytropis ochrocephala. Classification (NCBI taxonomy): domain Eukaryota; kingdom Viridiplantae; phylum Streptophyta; class Magnoliopsida; order Fabales; family Fabaceae; genus Oxytropis; species Oxytropis ochrocephala. The sequence continues at coordinate 90,478,412 of CM037088.1, forward strand.
TTCCCTCAAGACCTCCAATACCAACCTCAGATGCTCGGCATGTTCCTCCTCAGACTTAGAATAAACCAAGATGTCATCAATAAACACCACCACAAAACGATCTAGATATTCATGAAAAATACGATTCATATATTCCATGAATACCCCCGGAGCATTCGTAACACCAAATGGAATCACTGAATACTCATAGTGACCATACCGAGTCCTAAACGCCGTCTTAGGAATATCTTCGTCCTTCACCTTAATTTGATGGTAACCCGACCTCAAGTCAATCTTACTAAACACACGAGCTCCCACCAACTGGTCCATCAAATCATCAATTCTTGGAAGCGAATACTTGTTCTTAATCGTCACCTTGTTCAATTGCCGATAATCAACGCAAAGCCTCATACTCCCATCTTTCTTCTTTACTAACAACACCGGAGGTCCCCATGGCAACACGCTTGGCCTTACAAACTTCTTTTCAAGCAAATCCTCAAGCTGTTTCTTTAGTTCAGACAACTTAGATGCATACATCCTATAAGGAGCCATAGACACAGGCCTAGTACCAGGTGCCAGGTCAATAGCAAACTCCACTTCTCTTTCAGGTGGCACATCAGGAATTTCATCGGGAAACACTTCAGAGAATTCACGCACCATTGGCAACTCATCGATCTTAGCTTGACTCTCAACAGACAAGGATGCCCATCAAGGCAAACAGATGAACTTCCTCCTTCAACACTTTATGCAACTGATCAACCGGCAACAAACCAGACTCTTCCTCTTCGGGAGAAGAGAAAATCACAGACTTACTAAAACAATTGATATGAACATGGTTATTCACCAACCAGTCCATACCCAAGATGACATCTAACCCATCCAATGGCAAACAAATCAAATCAACAGTAAAATCTCTACCGAAAACCGATAGAGGACACTTAGCACATACGAGAGAAGTAGTCACCGAACCCTTAGCTGGAGTATCGATAACCATTTCCCTCCTCATAGAAGACAATGTAAGATTCAACTTTTCAGCACATACAGCAGCAATAAAAGAATGGGTAGCACCAGTATCAACAATAGCAATCACAAGAATACCCTTAATAAGACTTGTACCTCTGATCTCATTAGCCGCCTCGGACCCCGCAAGAGCAAACACTTTCCCACTAGCTTTCTCCTTCTTTGGCTTGGTGCACTTAGTACTAATATGCCCCACCTCTCCACAGTTGTAGCAAACAATCTCCTTCTTCTCACAATCAGCAGCTAAATGACCTTCTTTGCCACATTTGAAGCACTTGCGAACCTGACAATCAAAACTCTTATGTCCGGGCTTACCACACTTGTAACATCCCACGTTCGCAGGGGCATCTCCCCCACTCGGCCTCTTGCCCGAACCAGCTTTCCACTTGCCCTTACCACCAGAAACATCATAGGGCTTCCCACGATACTGAGAGTTCCTATTTTCTTTCACAATCTTATAAGCAGCATTGCTATCCTCTTCAAAAATTCTGCAACTGTCGACCAAATCAGCAAACACCCGAATCTTTTGGTAACCAATTGCCTTCTTGATGTCGGGCCTCAGACCATTTTCAAACTTGATACATTTGGAGAATTCAGCATCAGCACCATTGTAATGAGGGTAGAATTTGGCTAACTCCACAAACTTTGCCACATACTCAGCTACAGATTTGTTTCCTTGCTTCAATTCTAGAAATTCAATCTCCTTCTTTCCACGCACGTCCTCTGGGTAGTACTTCCTCATAAATTCTCTCTTGAAGACATCTCATGTGATTTCTTCACCAACAATCTCCAACCTATGTAGAACCTCAAGCCACCAGTCATCTGCTTCTTCAGCCAACATATGAGTTCCATACCTAACCTTCTGCGCAGGCGTACAATCCATGACACGGAAAATTCTTTCAATCTCCTTCAACCAAGCAAGAGCCCCATCGGGGTGTATCTCCCTTTGAAAGTAGGAGGGTTCTCCCTCTGGAAATTGGCCAAGTTGCGAGCACCAGCATTAACGGCAGCCTGCTGTTTCCCCACAACCTGAGCCATTGCTTGAAGAGCAGCAACAAGAGCGACATCATTTCGTCCAACCATCTTATCCAATCACTACACATAAGACATAATTAGAAATAACAGACATGACGACCAGACACTTGGTCGGACAGACCGAACTAATGCTCTGATACCACTAATGTAACACCCCTTCTAATTATACTACTAATTAATTGATAAATCAGAGTTTTCAAAAACTTTTTCAGTGTGACCACAAGAGGATGCTACATTTTCATCAAACAACATAAGACAACACTTAAAAGCTCATAAAACAAACTAGTGCGTGATATATAGCACATCAAAATGGGGCGAACCCTCAAAACACCTGTTTAAGTTTACAACAACCAGAATATAAATTCACCAGCACAGCGGAATGACAACAAGTCTAGAACATATTCAATACATCACCAATATCAGTCTAATAACATCAAAACAAAATAATGAGTAACTAAGACGCCCCGCCCCCCCGGTGCTACATATCAGAGCATGACTCAACGGACCTACTAGAAGGTAGCAGAACCTTCAGTCGCTATCACCTGCACGTTGCCGACATGAGAAGCAACATAAAAGGCAGTAGGGTGAGTCTCTTTACATAAATAATAGCAAATAGGATAAGCATTATATTAGGGAAGGTAAACTAGAAGCACCAAATCTCGACAATTATCAATATACATCAACAAATCACAATCACTAAGAAACACCATCAAATGCATGATTAATGTATGTAATGCAACCCAAACTCCACGGGCCATGCATGTGGATTCATCTCCCAAAATAAGCCTTGAGGGCACTCCCAATCACGACCGAAGCCTCATCACCCAAATAAATGCACATGGTTTATGAGACGCCATGAACAATGCACCAATCACACCCAAATCACACCATATTCAACACAACTTGCATGAAGCATAATCACCCACATTTAATAAACTCCCATTGCCATTAATTAATTCACCATCACCCAAATAAGGCTTGCAGGCACTCCCAATAATTTACAATATGGCCGAAGCCTACTCCCTTATGATTATTTTTATCATTAAACACATCACCCATTAACACATCCTTAATTATAGTTCTAAGGCTAGCAATTAATCTCCCAGTTATATCGACACCAATTAAATAGAATATTTTAAGTTCAAGACACATTCACGCGCACACAAGGCGCACACGGGCTGCCACACTTGGCGCCCAGCCGAGACACCCACGCACAGGGCGCAAACGGGCACACACGGGCTGCCACACTTGGCGCCCAGCCCTGCGCCCCAACTCACGCACGCAACACTGGCACAGGTGCACGGGGCACGCCAATTTGGCGCCGCTGCCCGTGCCACACATACCAACACAGCGCACACATACCGGGCGCACGGGGCACGCCACTTTGGCGCCCCAGACCGCGCCACACATACACCCACGCACTTCCAGGCGCATGGGGCACGCCACTTTGGCGCCCCTCACCGCGCCACACCCGCACACACCCACACACCCAGGCGCAATGGGCTGCCACATTTGGCGCCCCTACGCGACACACCACACAACCATGCGCACCTAGGTGCAAAGGATTGCCACCTTTGCGCCTCTAGCCATGCCACCACCCACACAACCACACCAACACACCCAAACTTCCATTTCTCCAACACACACCCATACACCCATTTCACCCACACACATACCCAACACAATATTGGCACAATGCTTCAAACTCCCAAATTCAACACCAATTCACCCACACACATATACAACACAATAGTGCATACAATTCCATTTCAACAACAACCAACTTAAATTTATCAAATTGAGTTCAAATTCATTTTTGGGCAATTTATCCAACATCTTACAATTATCACAATTTCCTATTCAACCACATTGTAACAATACACCAAACACCATACCTACATAGTTCATATCAAGCTCATTTCAACAACAACATCATGGGTTCATCAAATATAATTCAACACAACACCAATTAATTCAAACAACACATAATCAATCAATTAATTATCCTAAAAACCTAACCCACACACAATACTCATCATATAACCTATTATGAATGAAAGAGAGCCCCCTAACCTTAGGAATTGAAGAAATACTAGTACCCTCTCCTTCCCAACTTCAAGAACCACCAAAAATAGCCACTCACCAACTTTGAGCTTCAAACCCCCTTCCATGGCAAAACAAAAATGAGAAGGAATGAGAGGATGAAACTTATACTAATAGAAAGAGCAAGAAAAATGAGGAAGAATGAGACCAAAACCCACTTACCACAAGCCAAGATGAAGAAATGCTCACTCCCTCCTTTCCTTGAGCTGGCCGTTGGCCTCCCTCTCTCTATCCTCCTCCTTTTCTTTTCTTTCCTTCAAAATGGGGAGAAAACCCTACACCCTAAGTTTATTTCCCTGAATATGGGTCTACTAATGGGCCATGGGCCCTTCTATTTGCACCTCCTAGTTACTTAAACACCTCCTGAATAAAATAAAACCCCAAATTAATTATTTGACTTAAATAAATGTTGCAAGCCTTAAATAACTTAATTAAATGAATAATTAAATTATTTTGGGGCGTTACAAGGTGGAAAAGATAAAAGTGCTTACTGACAAGGGCAAGAAGAAGGTTAGGAAGGACACTAAGAAGGGTCAAGCTAGTAGAAAACGAAAGGAACTAGAAAGGTCCAAATGGGTGTCAAAGCCTGTTGTATCTTAAGGTCCAAATGGGGCGTTACAAGGTGGAAAAGATAAAAGTGGTTACTGTACTCTTGAATATTTAGTGTATAAGAATAGATTAAGGGAGTTTTATGAGAATGCTTCAATCAAACATGAGCCCTTAAGAATAGAATCTTCTGTCAACAATGTTGACTGAAGTCTTCTCAACAACTCTTGGGAAAGAACTAAATTTAGAAGATGAAGGTGTGAAGATTATGAAGAATGTAACACCCTAAATGATTTAATTAATTATTTGATTAAATTATTTAAAGTGTTACACTGTTTTAAATTATAATGGAATATAAAATAGTATTTATAATTCAGTAATTTATTTTAATTGAAGGGGATGGTGGAAGAAACGGAGAAGAGGGGTGTAAAAGGGCCCAAGTCGTTGGCCCAATGAATATATAGCCAAATTAGGCATTTGCTCTCATTTGTGTGAGAAAGAAAAAGAAAACGAAAGAGAGGGAGAAGAGAAAAGAAGCTCACGGCGCAAAACCCTAGGAGAAGAGGAGGAGAAGAGCAATTTCGTGACTTGAAGGCTTGGATTGTTGCAGTGGTTTTGTTCGTGACTCCGTTCCGGTTCTTCTCTACGGTTAATTTGAGGTAAGGGGAGTCTCACTCTATAATAGAGGGTATAATAGGTTGTATAGGAGTCATAGTGTCCCTATTTGTTGATAATTGAATGATTGATTGAATTTGATTGAGTGAATTTGATGAAATTGCATGAGAAATTGATTTAGGGCTTAATGTTAGGGTTTATGTGCTTGATTTCGTGTTTTGGTGTGAATTGATGTTTGAAATGTGAAATTGAATATGTTAAAATGATTATAGAGTGAATTTGAATGATATATGTGGGTTAGAATTGAGAAGAATTGATAATTGGGGAATTTTGAGGCATGGGGCGCCAAAATGCTAGGAAATATGCGCCCTGTGTACTGTAGCAGAGAGTGTTGGTGTTGTGTTGCTGTGCAGGTGATCAGTGCATTTTAATGTACTCTTTATAGCTTTTCACTTAGTGTTTTTAATTGTGTTCTGTGCCTAATATTTAAGTCTTAGCACGTTTCTAGACTTTGGGTCTTATTTGAGCAGTATAGCAATTTATTGCTTAATTCATACTTTTATTGCATATTGACCCCTGTCTACTCTGCAGGTCATAACTTTGGCCTCGTTTATCCGATTGAGGCGTGCAAGTATGCGTTGGAAAGCTAAGGAACAGAGCTACAATTCTTCTGTTGAGCGCGAAACCCAATTCGGAAGTACTGAAGGCCAAAACTGCAAAATACCGAAGCAGTTTAATGTAAAACGGGTTTCGGGCCAAATATTAGTTTGTTAACGGGCTTTTATCCAAGAACCCATTAAGGGATTAGGTTTTTCGTTTTATTCTTATAGACTTGGCTGGAGCAGTCGTCTTAAATCATCTTACGCATTCCTACTTTCAATTTTACGTTTTGTGCCCTAACCTCCATGGAAGCCTAAAACCCAAAGTCAATTCATTGGTGAAGGGTGTTGCTGTAAGGATTTTGAGGTTCAGTGCTTTGATGTTTATTTCGTTTTTATGGTTTTAATTCTTTCTCTATCAATTTCATATTTGTAATTCTTGCTGCAGATTCAGTTTGTGTTTTGCTTAATTACTCAAACTCTGTGATTTGCTTATGTGATTAGTTTCTGATTCGGCTTTTGCTTAATCACTTAATCATGATTCTATTTCACAACTTTCATCATTTGAACTATTTTATCGCTTGTTTAATCTAGTTTGGATAGGAATTGATAGAGTCTATGACGCTTGTTTATAGGATTGACAGAATTCAGTTATGATATTAATTGTGTTACTGACGCTTGTTCACTATCACGATTGATTGAACACACTGTTTTGACGCTTGCTTTAAAACATTGTGAATTGTATGAACCGACTAACGCTTGTTTAGTTAGTTTATTGTCAATCAAGAGTTATCAAACCCTTGCACGAATATTTATTTTAGAACCGATGATAAATCCAAGAAGCGCCGCGCGAAACCAATGGATTGATTGTCTATCTTTAATTGTTTTTTCCTTCATTAAACATCAAACTCTTTTCCTAAAAACCCCCTTTTACTTTAACTTTGTTCTTGATTTTGATAATTTGAAATTAGAGATCCTCGTGAGACGACCAAGGTTAACTTACCTTGATACTATATTTGAATACTTTTTAATTGTTTTGACCCGCGCATTTAATCACGATCAAATTGGCGCCGCTGTCGGACCTCTAATTAGGAATTACGGCTTAAGAACCTCACTAACCACTAACATTTGTTTTTTTAGTTTTTTCTTGCACTTACGAGTTCTATTAGTTATGGCATCTTTCGGTTCTATCATAGAACAGAGAAGAAGAAATAAAAGCGGTTTTCGTGCAAATTCCTCATATTGCTCAAAATTGGTCAAAAATCACAAAAAATCAAGGAGCAGGACTCCTTTTTGGGAGCTAAGGCCGAAAAATCCGAATTTCCTTCTTTTGCATTTTCTTTTTATTTATTTTAATTTTTTATATCCTCAAAAAAATCCAAAAAAATTTGTAGTATCTTTGTTTTATTTTATTAGATTTTTAGTACTGTTTTTAATTTTTTTTAGATTAGATTTGATTTTATACGTTTTCTTAATTTACCCTCTATTTTAGTGCTTAGGACATAGTTGGAATTTTCTGATTTGTTCCATTTATTCTTGATACTGTTCTGATTTCCTGATCATCTTTGATCCTGCTTCTGTTGACTAAAATATGGCTGCTAGATATGAACCTTCACTAGAGGATCTCATTAAAAAAATGGCTATTCAAAATCTTATATTCCAACAAACAACAGATTCCACACTTATGCAGTTGGAGATAATAGTTGGACAGTTAAACACTGTAGTTAATCAGATGCAAGCCCGGAGAGATCAAACCAACCGCTTGTACAAGAAGTAGAAAATCCTAATGTCCCAAATACTCCCTTTTCAAAGGCAACTACTCTTGTTGAAACTCAAAGGGTGTCCAAAAGCTTATTATTGCGAAAAATAACAAAGCAGCAAATTTTAGTGACACTAGTGAAAAATTTGGGATCTTTGATGCTAAGGAACAACCCGGTGGAAGAGAATTCCCTTTGTAAAATGGAATTTCTTGATGGTTTGGTTGATTATACAAGTTCTGATAATCCTTCTATTTGTGCTGAGATTGAGAATACTTTGCAGGTTGATACAATTTCCATAGATGATGTTGTGGATGTAGCTGCTGCTACCATTGAGCCATCACATGTTGTGGATCTCAAACCACTCCCTGAATATTTTAAATATGCATATTTGAAGGGAAGTGAATATTTTCCTGTGATTTTTTCAACCTAACCTTGACTCTGAACAGAAAAGCTACCGCCAACTCTAAGAGAACATAGAAAAGGTATTGGATGGACCTTGGTGGACATTCCTAATAAGAATGTGTGGCAAACACAACAACAACTCAGCCCCTTGATTCTGGATGTATGGAAGAAGAAGGTGACCAAACATGTGTGTGGTAACCATAAAAGAGCTTTCACTACCAAATACCAACCGCACACAAGATTCAAGTTCTCCACCTTCAAGAGGGAGTTTTCTTTCCTTATTCTTAAGTTATATTTGTTTCTTACATTGAGGACAATGTGTGATTTAAGTGTGGGGGTGTGTCTTTTTGTTTTTATTTTTGTTTTTATGTTTTTAATTTTTAACTATAAAAAAAGAAAAAAAATTGTTGCATGTTTTTCCATGAATTCTATGTTTGTACAAGTTGTGAGTGATTTTGACTATTCTAGGACCATGGGTGATTTGGCATGATTTGATTGATTTCTTGTTGCTCTTGGTATAATAAGTTGGGTATGAGCACTAAATACTGCATCATCTGTGATAGTCATTAACCTTGGTGAGAATTGAGCCTCTTTATGGATGGACTACATTTTGCCATTCTCTCCTTTCTTGTGTGTGACTCACTCATGTTTGTTAGTTACTCTAGAACTTGACTTGATTCTTGTTGAAACACTTGTTCACATGCATGTTTGAAATGATCTAGGCAATTCTATTTTTCTTAGCTACTAGCCAAATAAGCCTACCCTGAATTTATCCCTTTGTGTAAGCCCCTCTGAGCCTTTTTATCCCATTCTTTGTTTTATAGCTCATTACAAGCCTAAAAGAGAAAAACAATGATATTACCCAATCTTAGAGGGTGAAAGAGCTTTGATTTGAAAATTGTCATATCCATAAGTGTGGGGGTGTCCAATTTGTGTAATTGTGGTTCTCACTTGGGTTGATTCTTGGGTTCTCAATGGAAAGTTTGGCAAGTACATTTGTATAGAAAAAATACTCCACAAAAAGAAAAAAAAAAGTCAAAAAAAAAGAATAAAAAAAAAAGAAAGAAAAATTTCATATATCTTTTTATTTTTGTTTTTGTATGAAGGAGAGTGAATGTTGTATGAAGAGAGTTATGGAGAGAAGTCTCAAAATTGTGAATTTAGTCACATCTCGTAGAAGTTGGACCCTCTCATGCTCACTTTACAGTTGATTTTCATTGCTTTTTCATCCTCTTTGATTTTTTTTAAGCTTAGTTCCCCCTTAGGATTATCCCACCTTGACCTTGGCCCCATTACAACCCTTATAAAGACCTTTTGATCTTATGTGCATGTGTTCTTAAGTGTGGATGTTAGAAGCTTGTCAAGCATATGGTAGTGCTAACTTTCATTGATGTGCTTATTATATATATGAGAGTAAACACAAGCCTAGACACTTGAGTGATTGAGAGCATTACTTATATAAATCCTGTGAGGACTCATCACTTATGATTCACTCGTTGGTGCTATATCCTCTTGTTTACCTCGATTGCAATCAAGTGCTATCTCTGAATGTCATTCTCCTTGAATCCTATGAAAAGCATCTCTCTTATGACTTTGCATTCTTTGGGTTCATTGGAAACTCATGTTTTGCTTTTGTCTTGTTTTGTGTGTTTTGCCCGGAGTGCAAAAGCTTAAGTGTGGGGGAATTTGATCAGTGCATTTTAATGTACTCTTTATAGCTTTTCACTTAGTGTTTTTAATTGTGTTCTGTGCCTAACATTTAAGTCTTAGCACGTTTCTAGACTTTGGGTCTTATTTGAGCAGTATAGCAATTTATTGCTTAATTCATACTTTTATTGCATATTGACCCCTGTCTACTCTGCAGGTCATAACTTTGGCCTCGTTTATCCGATTGAGGCGTGCAAGTATGCGTTGGAAAGCTAAGGAACAGAGCTACAATTCTTCTGTTGAGCGCGAAACCCAATTCGGAAGTACTGAAGGCCAAAACTGCAAAATACCGAAGCAGTTTAATGTAAAACGGGTTTCGGGCCAAATATTAGTTTGTTAACGGGCTTTTATCCAAGAACCCATTAAGGGATTAGGTTTTTCGTTTTATTCTTATAGACTTGGCTGGAGCAGTCGTCTTAAATCATCTTACGCATTCCTACTTTCAATTTTACGTTTTGTGCCCTAACCTCCATGGAAGCCTAAAACCCAAAGTCAATTCATTGGTGAAGGGTGTTGCTGTAAGGATTTTGAGGTTCAGTGCTTTGATGTTTATTTCGTTTTTATGGTTTTAATTCTTTCTCTATCAATTTCATATTTGTAATTCTTGCTGCAGATTCAGTTTGTGTTTTGCTTAATTACTCAAACTCTGTGATTTGCTTATGTGATTAGTTTCCTGATTCAGTTTTGCTTAATCACTTAATCATGATTCTATTTCACAACTTTCATCATTTGAACTATTTTATCGCTTGTTTAATCTAGTTTGGATAGGAATTGATAGAGTCTATGACGCTTGTTTATAGGATTGACAGAAATTCGGTTATGATATTAATTGTGTTATTCGACGCGCTTGTTCACTATCACGATTGATTGAACACAATTGCTTTGACGCTTGCTTTAAAACATTGTGAATTGTATGAACCGACTAACGCTTGTTTAGTTAGTTTATTGTCAATCAAGAGTTATCAAACCCTTGCACGAATATTTATTTTAGAACCGATGATAAATCCAAGAAGCGCACGCTAAACCAATGGATTGATTGTCTATCTTTAATTGTTTTTTTCCTTCATTAAACATCAAACTCTTTTCCTAAAAACCCCCTTTTATCTTTATTAACTTTGTTCTTGATTTTGATAATTTGAAATTAGAGATCCTCGTGAGACGACCAAGGTTAACTTACCTTGATACTATATTTGAATACTTTTTAATTGTTTTGACCGCATTTGATCACCGATCGTGCGGGCGCCAATTTCCTAGAGAAATGGCGCTGTGTCACCGTAGCGTTGGATCTGGGTAAGTGTGTTTGCCGTCGGGCGCCGAGAATGTGGGTATTTTGGGGCCCGGGAGTGAAACTCGTATTCTTTGGGCACATTTTCTCGTACAAATTTTGTATTCACCGCCAACTTTCATTTTTAAGTGTTTTGGCTCGAGTAGTTTTCTCAGTTGCGGTGTTATTTTGAAAATGTCCTGGGGGCTTGTTTCGTGTGTGTTTTGGGGCCCGGGGAGTGAAACTTGTATTTCGAACATATTTCCTCGTGCAAATTTTGTATTCACACGCCAACTTTCATTTTTAAGTGTTTTGGCTCGAGTAGTTTTCTCAGTTGCGGTGTGTTATTTTGAAAATGTCCTGTGGGGCTTGTTTTGTGTGTGTTTTGGGGCCCTGTGTGTGAAACTTGTATTTACTCAACATATTTCCTCGTGCAAATTTTGTATTCACCGCCAACTTTCATTTTTAAGTGTTTTGGCTCGAGTAGTTTTCTGTTTGCAGTGTCATTTTGAAAATATCCCGGTGGGAGTGATTTTGTGTGTGTTTTGGGGCCCGGGAGTGAAACTTGTATTTCTCGAACATATTTCCCGTGCAAATTTTGTGTTCACCGCCCAAATTCATTTTTAAACATTTTGGCTCGGGTGGTTTTTGGTTTGAAAGTGTTGGGTGAGCTGGTCACAGGGGGCGCTAAATCAGACGCCTGCCAGGCGCCTAGTCTGCTTTGCTCAATGTCTCGAGTTTGTGTCTAGGTCCATGTTGCCCGTGGGGCGCCATATTGCTAGAAAAATGGCGCCCGATGGGCAGTGTTGCCACGGGGCGCCAAATGCTTTGAGTTTCTAGCGCTAGTCTTTGTGTTGCACCGGGGCGCGCCAATGTGGGGAAATGGCGCCTAGTGCTGCCAAGTGCCTAAGAGGGTGCTGTTTTGGTCCCTAGGTGACAGTTTGGTCCCTAGATGATTGTTTTGGTCCTAAATGGTGGTTTAGGTCCCTGGGTGAGGTTGAGTACTCTAGAGGAGATTAGTCCTTGGGACTTAATGGTGTTGAGAGTTTATAATGAGGTGATTGAGCATGCCATGGGGGGCATGGGCCGGAGGGCCAAGCCATGAGGGCTATAAAATGAGATTAACTACTGAGGTAAGAGTTAATGGGTGTATTGAGCTGTTGAGATTGTGTTTGTGTTGTACATGGAGTCTCATGCATACATTGGCTGCGGTCGTAGAGCTTATAAAATAATTGTGAAGCTCGAGGCGGCGGAGGCCGAATGTGAAGCCTGAGGGCGGCCGGAGGGCCAGAGTCATGAGGACTCCATTATTGATGAGAATGCCGGAGGGCAAATGGTACCACATGCATACTTACATTGCATACATACTCATTAGTGCATGAATATTGTTGAGTGATGATTGGTGTGTTTGAGTATGCTGTAAACTATGATTATATATATTGCTTATTATCACTTTTATTATATAGTTCGAGACTCACCCTTTCTGTTGTTGTTAACAAAGGTAGTCACGAGTGAGGGCTTCCTACCTTCACTACTCCCCGAGTCGGTCCGCTTCGATCACGTAGCACCTGGGGGTTGGGGTTTAGACTGTTATTGCTTGTTTTGCTCCTTGTTGAGCCTTATATGTATTTGTTTTGAGATTGCTTTGAGCATTACTTTGAGATGTAGTTTATTTCATTGTGTGTGATCTCGAGATTTTACCCCACGTGTTGTATGGTGTTATGTATCTATGCATGTTTCGAACCGATCGTTGAGTTTTTGAGAGAGCGTAACACTCCATTAGTAAAAATGATTTACGTTATACTATTAGTGTCTTTGAATGACTATGGCTAAATTGTGGTTCGCCACTAAGGTCGAAATTTCTTTCACGGTGTATTTACAAGGGCATCACCGAGAGCCTTGCAAAGGAGGTCAATACCGCTGCAAGTAGTATCGATTACTGAGTAATCCCATAGTCAATCGGGCCACTATTTTATAACACACTAAACTAAAAGATGACCGTAAATGATTTTTGTATACTCGATTTTTGATTTAAATTACCGGGTAGAAATGGGGTGTTACATTAGTGGTATCGAGCAAAAGTTCGGTCCGTCCGCCAAGTGTGTCGATCATGTCATAGTGTGTATGACAACTAAGTGTCTTAAAATAGTTCTGAACTGGTTGTTTATGCTGCAGTGTTAGGTTGTGATGGCCAGAAGGATCGATACTGCTCTTCTTGAGGCCTTGCAGGCTATAGCGCAGACTGTGGGTACCCAATGAATCATCGAGACCCGCACCGCAACGTTCTGGAGAACCCCTACCTTCAAGGGGAGGTACAACCCGATGGTGCCTTGACTTGGTGAAGGAGATTGAGAGGATCTTGAGGTGATTGGTCAGACCGATGAGCGTAAAGTCGTGCACGCAGTACTCATACTTTATCTGAAGAGGCTGATGACTGGTGGCTAGAGACCAGTGAGAGATTGGGTGTTGCACGGGAGGAGATCACTTGGGCTGTGTTCCGAAGGGAATTCTTGAGAAAGTATTTCCCGGAGGACGTGAGAGGTAAGAAAGAGCTGGAATTCCTTGAACTGAGGCAGGGAAGTATGTCTGTTACTGAATATGCTGCCAAGTTCACGGAGTTGGCCAAGTTCTATCCCCACTATGCTTGAAAGTCGGGCTGAATTCTCAAAGTGCATCAAGTTTGAGAATGGATGAGAGCCGATATCAAGCGGCCGTGGGGTATCGTAAAAATTAGAGTATTTGTCGATCCGTAGATTCTTCGCAGGATTTATGAGGAAGACAAAGAATGCCCGCTCTAGGGTCATGAGAGACCAGAGGGGGAAATTTCATAACAGAGGTAAGCCTTATGAGACGTCTGCTGACAAGGGAAAGCAAAGGTATTCGGGTGGTAACAAGTATAATGGTGGAAACAGGTCTGCTGAGGGTAGGAGGTACCATGAGGGCAAGAAGCCAAGTGGGGGAGACGCCCCATCTGATATTGTGTGTTTCAAGTGTGACAAGCCAGGTCACAAGAGCTTTGACTGTAAGATGGAAGTGAAGAGATGTTTTAGGTGTGGAAAGAGTGGTCACATGGCATCCGAGTGTGATCGCAAGGAAGCTGTATGTTTCAACTGTGGTGAAGCTGGTCACATTAGCTTCAAGTGTCCCAAGCCTAAGAAGGAAAGATCTCTTCGGGAGGTGTTTGCATTGGCGGTTCGGAGGGGCCTAATGATATCCGAGGTACATGTTTCATCTCTCGTACACCTTTAGTTGCTATTGTTGACACGGGTGCTACGCACTCTTTTATTGCATCTGCTTGTCTTTGAAAAGTTAAATTTAGTAATGTCTACTATGGAAAGAGGGATGGTTATCGACACTCCAAACTAAGGTCCGTGAACTACTTCTCTAATGTGTGCTAGGTGTCCTCTGTCGCCTCTTGGCGAGGATTTTCTCGTTGATCTCGATTTGTTTGCCTTTGGGTGGGTTAGATGTGATTACGGGCATGGATCGTTAGTAGATAACCATGTGCACATCAAGCTGATCGATAAGTCTATTAGTTTTCTCCTTCCCGAAGAGGAAGAGTCTTCTCTATTGTGTCACGAGCAATTGCGCAGGTAATGAAAGAGGGTGGTCGGTTGTTTGCTTTGATTGCGTCCCATGTCTGCTGAGAACCGAGCATGGTTGATGGGTTACAGGTGGTGTGTGAGTTCCTCAAGTGTTTCCGGATGAGATTCCTAGTGTGCCCCCGAGAGAGAAGTTGAGTTCGGGATTGAGCTTGTGCACGGTACTAGGCACGTGTCATGGCACCGCACTCGGATGTCGCCTCCCGAGTTGGCTGAATTGAAGAAGCGATTAGAGGAGCTTCTTGAGAAGAAATTTGTGAGGCCTAGTGTATCACCATGGGGAGCTCCGGTTTTATTGGTAAAGAAGAAGGATGGGAGTATGCGTGCGTGCGTGGACTACGCATGCTTGAATAAAGTGACTATCAAGAATAAGTATCCTCTCCCGAGGATAGATGATCCGATGGATCACCGGTGGGTGCTAAAGTGTTTAGCAAGATTGACTTGAGGTCCGGTATCACCAGTTAAGGTGAAGGATGAGGATATCCAAAAACACATTCGAGCGAGGTATGGGCATTATGAGTACTCAGTAATGCCGTTTGGTGTCACAAATGCACCGGGGTGTTTATGGAGTACATGAACCGAATTTTCCATAGCTATCCGGATCGGTTTGTGGTCGCTTTCATTGATGATATTCGTGTACTCAAAATCGAGGAAGAGCATGCAGAGCACTTGAGGTTGGTGCTAGAGGTCTTGAAAGAGAGGAAGTTGTATGCCAGTTGTCAAAGTGTGAGTTACGTTTGCATGAGGTGAGCTTCTTGGGTCATATCATTTCTACGGTGATGGTATAGCCGTGGATCCACCAAGGTTGATGCAGAGTGTTGCGTTGGGAGAGCCCAAAGTCCGTGGATCGAGATCGGGAGTTTCTTGGGGTTGGTGGTTATTACAGGAGGTTCATTGAAGGGTTCTCTAAGCTAGCCCTTCCATTGACTTGATTGACTGTAAGGGAAAGGCATTTGTGTGGGATGCAAAGTGTGAAGAGAGCTTCCAAGAGCTAAAGAGGAGGTTGACCACGTCTCAGGTGTTAGTGTTGCTGTGCGGCAGCAACCATTTGTTGTGTCTTGTGATGCTTCCAAGATGGGTTTGGGAGGTGTATTGATGCGAGGATGGGAAGGTGGTTGCTTATGCGTCCCGACAGCTTGAGGACCCATGAGAAGAACTATCCTACTCATGACTTAGAGTTGGTCGCGATTGTGTTTGTGTTGAAAATGCGAGGCACTATCTCTATGGTACTAGATTCGAAGTGTTCGGTGATCACAAGAGTCCGGAAGTACTTGTTTGACCGTAAGAACCGAATATGAGACAGAGGCGTTGGTTAGAGCTGTGGAAGGACTATGATTTCGGCTTGAACTATCACCCCGGCAAAGCTAATGTCGTGGCTGATGCTTTGAGTCGGAAAACGTTGCATATGTCAGCTATGATGGTGAGAGAATTGGAATTGATTGAGCAATTCCGTGACTTGAGCCTGGTTTGTGAGGTGACACCCCAGAGTGTCAGATTGGGGATGCTAAGGATTGGGAATGACTTCTTGGTTAGTATCAGAGACGCCCAGAAGTTAGATGTGAAGTTGGTGGATTTGCTGGTTGCTGGTGAGCAAGCTGTTGATGGGGATTACAGGTTGGATTCCCGTGGTGTGTTGAGGTTCGTGGACAAAATTTGTGTTCCTGATGATCTTTGAGTTAAAGAAGATGATACTTGAGGAGAGCCATAGGAGTAAGTTGAGCATTCATCCAGTGCTACTAAGATGTACCATGATCCAAGAAACTATTGTGGTGGCTCGGTATGAAGAGAGATGTTGCGCAGCTTTGTATATGCATGTTTGACTTGCCGAAGTCAAAGATTGAGCACCGAAGCTGCGGGGTTGATGCAACCTTTGGAGATTCCTAATGGAAGTGGGACAAAGATTTCCATGGATTTTGTGATCGGATTGCCAAATCTTGTGAGAGGTCTCGACACTATTTGGGTGATTGTGGATAGGTTGACCAAGTCTCGCTCACTTTATTCCTATCAACATCACCTTTCCGTACAAAGTTGGCTAGAATTTACATTCGTGTGATTGTGAAGCTTCATGGGGTTCCAAGAGTATTGTGTCGGATAGAGACCCGCGTTTACATCGAGTTTTGGGGAAGCTTGCGGGAGGCCTTGGGGTCCAAGCCGAGGTTGAGTTCACTTATCATCCTCAAACCGATGGTCGATGCAGAGAACCATCCAGCCTTTGGAGGATCTTTTGAGAGCTTGTGTGCTAGAGCAGGGGAGGTGCGTGGGATACACATCTCCCACCGATTGAGTTCACTTATAATAACAAATTATCATTCGAGCATCGGGATGGCTCCTTTTGAGGCAATCAGATGGGCGAGGTGCGTAACTCCTTTGTGTTGGCATGAGTCCGGTGAGAGTGTTGTCCTTGGACCGAGTTGGTTAGGGAGACGACCGAGAAGGTGAAAATGATCGAGAGAAGATGAAAGAGTCCCAGGCCGTGAGAAAAGTTATCATGATAAGAGGAGGAAGGACTTGGAGTTTCAGTGGGTGAGCATGTGTTCTTGAGGGTCACGCCTATGACCGTGTCAGGGCGTGCTCAAGGCAAAGAAGTTAACTCCAAGGTTTATTGGGCCGTACTGCATCACCGAGAGGGTTGGAAAGGTTGCTTATAGGGTGGCTTTGCCGCCTAATCTTCGAACTTGCACGATGTCTTCCACGTGTCACGCCTTCTTGAAGTATATTCCGCACCGCCTCATGTGATTCACATGGATGATGTGGAGGTGCGTGAGAACCTCACTGTGGAGAGACTATGCCAGTGAGGATTGATGATAGAGAAGTGAAGGTGTTGAGAGGGAAAGACATTGCCTTGGTCAAGGTAGTGTGGTTGGGAGCTGCTGGTGAGAGTATGACTTGGGAGCTGGAGAGCAAGATGCGGGAGTCTTATCCAGAGTTATTTGACTCAGGTATGAATTTCGAGGACGAAATTTCCTAAGTGGGGGAGAGTTGTAACACCCTAAATGATTTAATTAATTATTTGATTAAATTATTTAAAGTGTTACACTGTTTTAAATTATAATGGAATATAAAATAGTATTTATAATTCAGTAATTTATTTTAATTGAAGGGGATGGTGGAAGAAACGGAGAAGGGGTGTAAAAAGGGCCCAAGTGCGTTGGCCCAATGAATATATAGCCAAATTAGGCATTTGCTCTCATTTGTGTGAGAAAGAAAAAGAAAACGAAAGAGAGGGAGAAGAGAAAAGAAGCTCACTGGCAAGAAAACCCTAGGAGAAGAGGAGGAGAAGAGCAATTTCGTGACTTGAAGGCTTGGATTGTTGCAGTGGTTTTGTTCGTGACTCCGTTCCGGTTCTTCTCTACGGTTAATTTGAGGTAAGGGGAGTCTCACTCTATAATAGAGGGTATAATAGGTTGTATAGGAGTCATAGTGTCCCTATTTGTTGATAATTGAATGATTGATTGAATTTGATTGAGTGAATTTGATGAAATTGCATGAGAAATTGATTTAGGGCTTAATGTTAGGGTTTATGTGCTTGATTTCGTGTTTTGGTGTGAATTGATGTTTGAAATGTGAAATTGAATATGTTAAAATGATT
Organism: Oxytropis ochrocephala; assembly: GCA_020916435.1. NCBI lineage: Eukaryota > Viridiplantae > Streptophyta > Magnoliopsida > Fabales > Fabaceae > Oxytropis > Oxytropis ochrocephala. Next base: position 90,496,633 of record CM037088.1, read on the forward strand.
ATAGAGTGAATTTGAATGATATATGTGGGTTAGAATTGAGAAGAATTGATAATTGGGGAATTTTGAGGCATGGGCGCCCAAAATGCTAGGAAATATGCGCCTGTAATGTCTTTATGTGAGTGTTGGTGTTGTGTTCTTTGTGCAGGCGCCAATTTCCTAGAGAAATGGCGCTGTGTCACCGTGCTTGATGGCTGGGTAAGTGTGTTTCTTTGTCGGGCGCGAAATGTGGGTATTTTGGGGCCCGGAGTGAAACTCGTATTCTTTGGGCACATTTTCTCGTGCAAATTTTGTATTCACCGCCAACTTTCATTTTTAAGTGTTTTGGCTCGAGTAGTTTTCTGTTTGCGGTGTTATTTTGAAAATGTCCTGGGGCTTGTTTCGTGTGTGTTTTGGGGCCGGGAGTGAAACTTGTATTTACGAACATATTTCTCGTGCCAAATTTTGTATTCACTCGCCAACTTTCATTTTTAAGTGTTTTGGCTCGAGTAGTTTTCTCAAGTTGCGTGTGTTATTTTGAAAATGTCCTGGGGCTTGTTTTGTGTGTGTTTTGGGGCCCTGTGTGTGAAACTTGTATTTCAACATATTTCCTCGTGCAAAATTTTGTATTCACCGCCAACTTTCATTTTTAAGTGTTTTGGCTCGAGTAGTTTTCTCAGTTGCAGTGTCATTTTGAAAATATCCCGGTGGGAGTGATTTTGTGTGTGTTTTGGGGCCCGGGAGTGAAACTTGTATTTACGAACATATTTCCCGTGCAAATTTTGTGTTCACCGCCCAAATTCATTTTTAAACATTTTGGCTCGGGTGGTTTTTGGTTTGAAAGTGTTGGGTGAGCTGGTCAGTGGGGGGCGCTAAATCTTTGCCAGGCGCCTAGTCTGTCCGCTCGTGTCCGAGTTTGTGTCTAGGTGCAGTGTTGCCCGAGGGGCGCCAGTTGCTAGAAAAATGGCGCCCGAGCGGGTGTGTGCCTGCACGGGCGCCAAAATCTTGAAGTTTCTAGCGCTAGTCTTTGTGTTGCACCGGGGCGCTGAATGTGGGGGGAAATGGCGCCTAGTCTTGCCAAGTGCCTAAGAGGGTGTCGCTTTTGGTCCCTAGGTGACAGCTTGGTCCTGGGATGATTGTTTTGGTCCTAAATGGTGGTTTAGGTCCTCAGGTGAGGTTGAGTACTCTAGAGGAGATTAGTCCTTGGGACTTAATGGTGTTGAGAGTTTATAATGAGGTGATTGAGCATGCCATGGGGGGCATGGGCCGGAGGGCCAAGCCATGAGGGCTATAAAATGAGATTAACTACTGAGGTAAGAGTTAATGGGTGTATTGAGCTGTTGAGATTGTGTTTGTGTTGTACATGGAGTCTCATGCATACATTGGCTGCGGTCGTAGAGCTTATAAAATAATTGTGAAGCCTGAGGGCGGCCGGAGGGCCAGAGTCATGAGGACTCCATTATTGATGAGAATGCCGGAGGGCAAATGGTACCACATGCATACTTACATTGCATACATACTCATTAGTGCATGAATATTGTTGAGTGATGATTGGTGTGTTTGAGTATGCTGTAAACTATGATTATATATATTGCTTATTATCACTTTTATTATATAGTTCGAGACTCACCCTTTCTGTTGTTGTTTACCACAGGTAGTCACGAGTGAGGGCTTCCTACCTTCACTACTCCCCGAGTCGGTCTGCTCTGATACGTAGCACCTAGGGGTTGGGGTTTAGACTGTTATTGCTTGTTTTGCTCCTTGTTGAGCCTTATATGTATTTGTTTTGAGATTCTTTGAGCATTACTTTGAGATGTAGTTTATTTCCATTGTGTGATCTGAGATTTTACCCCACGTTTTGTATGGTGTTATGTATCTATGCATGTTTCTGAACTGACTGTTGAGTTTTTGAGAGAGGAGCGTAACACTCCATTAGTAAAAATGATTTACGTTATACTATTAGTGTGCTGAATGACTATGGCTAAATTGTGGTTCGCCACTAAGGTCAGAATTTCTTTCGCTGGTGTATTTACAAGGGCATCACTGAGAGCCTTGCAAAGGAGGTCAATACACATTTGCAAGTAGTATCAGTTACCTGAGTAATCCCATAGTCAATCAGTTCACTATTTTATAACACACTAAACTAAAAGATGACCAGAAATGATTTTTGTATACTCTGATTTTTGATTTAAATTACCGGGTAGAAATGGGGTGTTACAAAGAACAGTGGTATGAGAAGGTTGGTACCATAAAAGAGGAGTAGAATACCACCCTTCTCAAGGACCATTCTCTTCTCGTGAGCTCACCGAACCTCAAAGAAATTGTCAGTATCCTGGACCACATCTATTCTCATACCCTACCTCCTAGAGCAGGGTCATTTGAGAAAGTCACAATAGGTGATTCTACTTTACTATACCACCTCTACCAAAACATTCTTATTGACCTTCCTTTCCGCATCCTTCACCACATCATTAATGTTATTAGGGTTGGTAGGGCTTCAACTTCACTTCCATGGAATGGCTACAATTGCAAAGTTCACATTCCATGTGATGAAGGAACAATAGAAAAGAAAGTATTTACAGCAAAAAAAAACTCAAGCTCATTGGAATAGAGGTTTCCACTCTAGAAGAAGACACAAAAGGAGGGAAAAAGAATAAGAAGAAGAAGAAGCTTTGTTGGGTCTGGGGAAGGCCCTATGGAAGAAGAGAAGCAAGAAGATAAATGACTCACATACAAAAGGATTATCAGAATGACGTTGAATAAAAGAAGGGTCATCAAATGGATATTGACTATGAGAAAGGTTCGAGAAGGGCAAGAACAATCTCCTGAGAAGGTTCAGGACAAACATGAAGAACCGATCCAAGCTGCTGAAGAAGATAAGAAAGATGAGGCATTTGAGAAGAATGAAGTAGTAGAAGAGAAGGAAGATTCTGCTGAAGAAGAGTTTGGTGATGCTGCTATAATTTCGGAACCAATCACCCAAACCATCCCAGCATCACCTCAGGGGGAGTTTAATCATGAAACTCATTCCTTCCCAATTGTTCAAACACCACCTCCATATCTGCTCAATGAACAAATCCCAACTCTTCCACCCTTCTCACCAGCCATCACACTACCCTTCTCATCTCCACCTTTCTCACCACAAATACTACCACTTCACACAGCTCCTCCAGAAGAAGCACCACCCATTCCAACAAATTATCGCACTACCTCTCACAATTTGTAATCCCTCTTAGCTTCAATCAATCTTGAACATGGAACTCCCTCATCTTTCAAGACTGAAAATACCATAACCTCCACCAAGATCAATCAATATATGAACCTTAACCAGTCCCCAATTTATGAATCATCTCAGCCACAAATGGCTTCCAATAACACCCAATCTCACCCCTCTGACATGCCCTCTAAGTTTGGGTCTCTTGACTACTCCTACTTGAATGTGGGCCAACCTTCAGTTGTGGTTCCTGAGACAGTTGTTGAGGATCCAAGAGAAAATATCCTAACTGAACCTGAAGCCTAGGTAACCTGCATGTCCAAAATGTGGAAAATGATGAGAAGGATGAAAGCATTGTTGAAGAATGTGCTGGAGGGACAAGCAATTCTTCAATATGGCCAAAGAGCTCAAGCTGATCGAGATTATTAGTATCAGAACTAGATTCTACAACAAGGAATGACCACATTTTTGTTGAGTAAAAATCCCTTAGGCAATGTTTTGATGAGAACAAACAATTTTGATTAGCTCTTTAAGCTTTCTGATTCATTAGTTTTCTAATGAATCTTCTTGAGTGATCTTATGTTAGGAACAAATAAATTTAGTCTTAAGAAGAACATTTGTCAATAATGCACATCATGAGAAGGTAGAAATGAGTTTCAGAAGATAGTGACAAAGCTCAAAGAGGTGCTTAGAGGGTAAAAACATTAGATCAATCTCAAAAGAGTATGAAAAAACTTAAGAGGTCTCTTGTCAAGCTATGTCATGAAATATGTGGTCTATGACAAGTATATCAGAAGATATGTCTTGAAATCAAAAGATAAAATGCTCAGGAGGTTTTTTAGAAGACATTCAGAAGATCCTTCAAAAGACACCTCATAAGGCATACTTAAGAAGACACCTCAGAAGCTTCTCAAGGATAAAAGTCAAAAGACACATTCTTCTTAATAGTCAAATGATGATATCAAGATATGCTAAGGTCTTAGAATGAGGGAGATCAAGTCAACGATATATACAAAGAGTGTATTTCTTGAGAACTGGGTTCAAAAGTTCTCAACGGTCACCTATTGCAGTGTACAATTCTGCAAAAGTAAACCCGTTTTTGAGGAAAAGGCACAACAACTATTATCAACATTGAAGGTCCATTCCAACGACTCTTTTGAGTCAAACACTCTATAAATACAACATGGAGCATCTCATTTGTGACTAAGAGACAATGTACATTATTGGTCATTTACTTCAGAAGCTTCTCAAAAGCTTTTGAGTTACCTGCCTTCTCTCACACACAATTATTGCATTCAACATCTTCTGAGACTATCTTGAGTGTGTTCATAGCTTTGTGTCAATCGATGTATGTAATCTATTAAAACTATTTTTTATCCCTATCCAAAACTAAACATATTTTGTATATGTGTAACTTCTGATTTAAATCATTGTTACTTATTCACTCAAAACAAATAATCGATCGTTCCATAATCAAATAAATAACGAGACAAATAAATAACAAAGGTCACGAAAGGGAAGAATATCAAAGGATGGAAAAACAAGGGATGGATCTATGTGGTGAAGAGAAACCACATATTTCCTGGAAAGATGATAATTCTCATGCTTGGATTGCTACAAAAACCTAAGCTCTTGTAAGATCCCAAAGAAGGTTCAAGAAAGAACCCTAGAGAGAACACATATTTATAGAGAATAGGTTGTGGGCTCACTACAAAGATAAAATAACAAGTAAAAGCCCAAATTCAGGCCCAAACTAGACCTTACACAATTAGGCTTCTAAGAAATGGAAATAACATGTCTAAATGTTTGGCTTATTACAATTATAAATTTCTATGAAATTTCAACTACAAGAGTATTTAACAGACAGGGAACAATTTTAGAACATTTTCTATTATTAAGAAAATTAATCATTTGAGCTTCCAATTGTTCTATAATCTTATTTGCTCTTCCTCTTTTAATTGGTCTAAGTGCCAAGTGTTGAATCTCTATTCTCTTTGTGTCCATAACATTCCCTCATTCTTGAAGAAATTCGACCTCGAATTTGATCTCCATTATGTCCTACATGAAGAAAGAACTCAAATCAATACCAACATACCTCCGGGATCAAATGAAAATTGGGAAAAATCAACACCTTTGACAAAGATAAGGAACACCCAAAAGCTTGCAAGTGTAAACAATAAAAGATAAGAGATAGAAAGGTATTCATACCTTTTGGAGTTGATATATAACCAAAATTGTCTTTCTCCATTGAAGTTTGGCAAAATGATTTAGCTCACATGAGGACTCTCATTTTCAAACTTAGGCAACACACACAAGTTAAATGATCCCATCATAAAATTTGCAAGATTTTCAAACACATGGGAAAACTTAAGCAATGCAATAAACATGTAATCCTTAAATTTAGACGTCATAAATTTAGAATGTTAACCATTCCATTAAAATCAGAGATATGAACTTGTTTCAGAATTTGGACATAACACACTTTACAGGATTCCATTCCTCCTAAAAAGTTCATTAAGGCAAACCTTTACCAAAAACTAGAGCCAACCGACATAACGGATACTCGTCTAATACAGTTATATTACTGAAGATGTCCAAAATCTAAAACAGAGTTCATAATACACATTAAACTTTGATTACATAATCCAAAGTTTTAGACGTAGAGTAAAACTCCACAATACATCTAGGGTAATTAAGAAAACTAAGCAACATAAAGGATCTATCAATATATAAACTAAGTAACTACTTGTTGTGCGAAAAGTAGTTGTGCAAGTGTACACAATCGCAACAAGTAATATATTGATAAGTAAAGTTCGTCTCCATAGGGATTGATGTTAATTTTATAGTTTAACTTACACTAACTCTTAGTGGAACAAGTAGCAAATAGTTTTAGTCACAAGTTATCAGTGAAAAGAGTGTAGAAAAGAAACAGTTAAAAGAGTGGTTTAAAATATGAGAGAAGTAAGTTGGATTGCTCTTTACTAAGTAAATTCCCAAAAGTGAGGCGTTATAATGTCACACGCTATAGCGTTAAGTGCTGTAGCAAATGATTTTGTGCTTTTCAGTCACTAACGCCAGGGTTTCATTACAAGAAGCCTATGTCTAAGTTCTAAATAAGTTCACCCCTGTATAATAAAGACCCCACAGCTTTTGCCCTATGAACTATTGCAGTTCTATGTCTAGAAGGAGCAAACGTTGTTTAAATGTTTTTAAACAACCTTTCATTCATATCAATCTTTGAGTTCTATCCATGGACCATGTCTGTACCCACGAATGTACTTATTTTAAGTGGCCAACCCCAAAACAAGTTTGAAAGAAGTAACATACAAAGTTTGAAACGCAAAACGTGAAATATTATATACGCAATACTAAAGGTTCATTACAAGCTTTGAGCAATCCAACTCAAGGTGTTTAGCTCATGTTGAGCACCATCAACAAAATACAAGTTAAAGAACCGATATTACTGAAAACAAAAGAAAGAGAATCGGTTGCAAATAATACAAACCGAGAGTTCCAACTCTTGAACAGAGATGACGCTATAACGTCAACTTCACACCGAGGAAAATGGAAAATACTAACATAAAAATGAAAGCTTGAAAGTGTTTCAATGGAGGAGAAAATGTGTCAAGTTTTCTTCCAAAAACTCTCTCTATCTTCGAAGGAAGAAGTATGGTGGAGATGAAGATAGCTTGCTTGTGTTAGTCCCCAAAAAGTACAAAAAGGTGTTGAAACCTTTTACCAACTAAAGCTAGCCTTCCACTCAAGAGGTGCCAAGTGTCCCTCGCTATCCACTAAAATCCGGGCAGCGCACACAGTGAACACAAAATACGAGATTTGGAATAAAGAGCTTGGCGCCAAAATTGAACTTTTGCATTGAATACTTCAGCTGGCCTTCCCTTTTACCGCTATAACGTTAGACGCTATAGCGCTTAACACTGCAACACTAACAACACCTTAAATTGCTAACAAGGGCACCAAATGTGCCAAATCAACAACAAAATAATATTCAGCCCTTCTTTACCTAAACTATCAAAATATGCTATATCAGATACTGATGCTACTTGAGAACTTACTTTAATTTAATGAATAAAAGCATAAATAACTCATACAAACATGAGTTATCACTACTCCAGCAACTACTCTTCCTCCGTTGCTTCGCTTTGCCCTGTTTATCTGAAAACACCACAAATAAAACAGTGAGATAATAATCTCAGTGAGTTCTTTCGAGACCCCTCACGTCTCCACTCTCGGTATTTTATTAATCCTTTTACTCGTAGCCTAAGTCTAGTAGCTACACATATCTTGACTTAGCACAACGCCGGACAACCACTACACGGTTCCCCGGGTGAACCCCCTCACTAATATCTTATAAACGAGCAAAATGAACCAACATTGGTTGATCCTAGTGGTAACTGGACTCAGAACTCACCCCAAAATCTCGAGTTTGAATGTTGGGTGTAGGAAAAACTTTGTTGGGAGGAGAGAACCACACAAACCGACAAAGTCGGGTACACGTGGCCAATCAAGTTCCGCGACTAGAGGTGACATACTGCAACACAAAGTGGCAGATTATTGATGCTTTGACCTAAGTTGTGGAGTTAGATTTGGGACAACGAGATAGGAGCATAAATACTGACTTACCGGGAACAAATTCGATTATAGGGGAGTGTTTTAATATAATTTGTTAGTTATGATAGTTTGTTTGGAATAGTAGTTAAAACTAGATACAGATAGTTAGCTAATTTACTTACATTGTGAAACTATAAGGGCAAACAGTCATTATGGCCCTTTAATGCTTCACTTCAAAGAAACTAAAAATTAATCTTCAATGTCTCATCCGTTAGTAACTTTGGTCCCTGTTGTTAACTAAGTTTGTTGACTTCATTTATTTTGTTGACGTCGCACGTTTTCTGCCAAACCAGACGCTTATGTGGCAAATTTACTTGAGTCAAACTGACCCACTTGGTAGTCCATGTCACAGGGATGATTTTGATATTAACTAGGGACCAAAATAATAGTAAAACAATGAATTCTTTTTTTTGGTGATAAAAGAACTTCTCATTTCCCCCCTTATCCCACCTTTCTCAATCTCTCTCTCCCCTTCCACATTCTCCCTCTCTCTAGTCTCTCTCCTATTTATCCCTGTATCTCATTAGCTCTCTCTCTCTCTCATCCCCTTTCTCTTCCCCTTTTCTCTGTCTCTCCTTTTCCTCTAAGCTATTATGGGATACTCCAATTATATGGATGTCATTGGAAAAAAATAGTTTGCTTACCTCTAACTTAAGAAAGTATTAAGCATTATATGCTAAACACACTAGCAGATCTTTGTTAGGGCCCAGGTAGGTCACGACCCACCCCAAAAATGTGAAATTATTATAAACCTTTTGTGCTTTACCTATTGATTTAGTAGCGAGCCCAGTGGCTAAGTCTGCTTTCAGCTGATGAACGTTTGTGTGTTTGATTCGATCCTTGGTGCTAACAATTTTGGTTTTTTTTTCTTCTTAATGAACTTATTTGTTTCACTACAAGAATAAGTCTCATTTGCCACCAACCTTAGCCACAGAGAACTATCCATCGCTAATTTGCGACGAAAGTACCTTGAAACTAATGTTGGAAATAGGCGCTAAAAATCCCATTCATAATAGCGACCGAAATTAATATTCGTCGCTAATTTGCGACAGACAGTTGGTCGCAAGCCCGTGGCAAATAGTTGCACCCAAATAAAACTCACGTTCTCTCGTTCTCTCCACAAAATCTATTTCTTCACTTTCTTTCCATCACTCTCTCGTCCCACGACCTCCATCATGCGTCACCCTCCCCCCTCCTCCGTCATCCTCCCCCCTCCTCCGTCATCCTCCCCCCTCCTCCGTCCTTCTCTTAAAACAAAATATTTAATAATGTAATAGCTACTACTAGTACTGTACATCACTGTGTTGTTAAAAAAAAGCTACTGCAAGCTGTCACATGCGCCAGTAAACTGCAACAGTTGAGCTTACAATACAATCATAGCCTATAGGTTATTATAGAATAGTAGTAATATACTAATATCCCGTCGGACTCGGTTTTGGGCAGTTTGCCTCTCTAAGAATCAGTCCCGACCACAATAACTCACATTAGTCCATTGGACAAAACCGACAACCCACTAAACCGAAAAAGCACATCCGAAAGCTTCTCTTTTACTGCGGGTGTTACGGATTCGGGTCGGCCTCGAATTTTTGTCCACCCCTATATCTAACTACTAGCATCCAATAATCAAGTGTAATATACTCTCTTCAAAGAAATATAGTTTTAGTTTCCCATAAACTCCTCCCTGCCATTTCTCCAAAATTTATCGACTCTTCACTACTAAAATACTAACAGTGGTATCAGAGCTACGTTCGGTCATCTACTGGGTGTAGATAAACTATCCAACTACCTACTAAAAATCACTACCGTCACTCTAGACTACTTGCATAATTTTCTTAGCCTATGGTTAACAACACCCAATCATCATCTAATATCCAAGTCCCTCCTTTTTCTTGTGAAAACTATGATTTTTGGATCATTAAAATGAAGACATTTTTTTGCTCTCAAAATCTATGGGAAGTTGTGGAAGAAGGATTTACTACTCCTGCAGATACTTTAACTCTTACTGTAGCTCAAAGGAAAGAGTTGAAAGAAAATAGACAAAAAGATTCAAAGGCACTATATTACTTGCAGCAAGCTGTGGGTGACTCTATTTTTCCGAAGATAATAGGAAGCTTCTAGTGCCAAGGATGCATGGATTACAGTACTACAGGAGGAGTTTCAAGGAACCGCCAAGGTACGTGCCGTCAAACTCCAAAGTCTAAGGCGTAAGTTTGAATTATTAAATATGAAGGAATCTGAGACCGTACAAGACTATTATACTAGGATAAAAGAATTTGTTTCTAAAATGAGAGCCTACGGGGAAAATATTCTTGACAAAAAAATTGTTGAGAAAATTCTAGTTTCTATTCCATGTACGTATGATCCAATCGTGACAACGATTGAACAAACAAAGAATCTATCAAATTTATCTGTGACAGAACTAATGGGCTCTCTTGAATCTTATGAGCAAAGATTGGGTAGGCGTGATGATGACTCTGTAGAAAATTACGGTCTCAAAATAAAGGGTATGGAGGAAACAAGAGTAGTGGAGAAAGTTCTAGAAACAGAGAGAATTCTAGAAATTTCTCAAAGAAAAATCAAGATGAGTATCCTCCATGTGGCATCTGCAAGAGGACAAATCATGCCGAGAAAGACTGTCGGTGGCGAGGAAAGCCACAATGTCGGCGCTGTAAGAAATTTGGGCATGTGGAGAAGAACTGTTACAGCAAAAATAAGCATCAAGCAAATTTCGTCGAAGAAATGAGATTGACCAAAATATGCATGACAGTGAAGAACATCTCTTTTATGCCACCCAAGATTCGAACGATGACAAGGAAGGAACCTGGTACTTGGATAGTGGTTGCAGTAATCACATGGCTAAAGATGAGAGCATCTTCAAGGAAATTGATGACTCTGTCAAATCAAAGGTTCGACTAGGGAATGGCACAACCGTGGAATCAAAAGGCAAAGGCACTGTCATGGTGGAGACAATGAAAGGTACGCGACTCATTAAGGATGTCTTACTAGTTCCCAACCTAAAAGAAATTCTCTTAAGCATCGGTCAAATGATCGAAAAAGGCTATGTCTTTCACTTTGAAGGAGACAAATGCACAATCTATGATAACAGTAGTAAAAGGGTTGAGATAGCCCAAGTAAAGATGGAGACGAGGAACAGAAGCTTCCCGATAAACTTTAAATATACCACTAACATTGCCATGAAGGTGCAAGTTGACGATTCATGGCTATGGCATCAAAGATTTGGCCACCTCAACTCGAAATCCTTAAAGTTGTTATATCAGAAGAATATGATGAGAGATTTGCCAACGCTAAAAGAAGACAATGGAGCATGTGAAGGATGTCTTCTCGGAAAACAACACAGATTACCGTTTTCAACGAGCAATGCATGGAGAGCTAAAGATGTGTTAGAGCTCATCCATACTGATGTTTGTGGACCGATGAGGACACCATCACTTACCAACAACAGGTAATTCATTCTCTTCATTGATGACTTTTCTAGAATGACTTGGGTCAAAAATCAGAAGTCTTTTGAATATTCAAGAAGTTCAAGGCCCTTGTCGAGAAGAAAAGTGGTAAACATATAAAAAGGCTTAGGAGTGATCGAGGAAAAGAGTATAGCTCTCACGAGTTTGATAAATTCTGTGAGGACGAAGGAATTGAAAGACAACTCACAATCGCATATTCTCCTCAATAAAATGGAGTATCTGAAAGAAGAAATCACACAGTCATGGAGATGGCTAGATCGATGCTAAAGGATAAAGGATTACCAAAGAAATGGCTTTGACTTGTTCCTTACCTTTCTTTTGTGAGGTTGAAGCTTCTGTATTTGAAGGTAAAGTACATGTTGGTCTTTGGTACAAAGCAGTTGCTAATTGCCCCAGTTGATTCTCTAGGTTCTTAATTGATACATCTTGGGCTTTCCTAGCAGTTCTAGTTTCACTAATGAATGATCTAAGCAATCCTTCTAGAGAATTATCATTGGCAGGTGGGTTTGGTCTTTGGTGATTTTGAGATTGGAATCCAGGAGGTGTAGCTGGTGCAGGTGCACTTGGTGCAGGAGCACTAGAATTGTTCCACCTAAAATTTGGTTGTTATTCCCATTGTAACCTACATAATTGACAGAGACTGTGTTGCTAGGAAAGTCTTCATATAGGTGGCCTCCCCCACAATAGACACAACTTGTAGTTCTTGGAGGGGCTTGTTCTATGTGGCTTCTGCAGTGTTTTCCTTAGTTAAAGTGGCTACTTGAGCAGATAGGGCTGATTTGTCATTAATCTCATGTACCCCAGAGGTTTTCTTTTGGGCATTCACCCTCTCAGTAGGCCAACTAGAACTATTAGTAGCAATTTTATCAATGAGATCACATGCTTCATTATAAGACATATTTAAGAGAACACCACCAGCTGATGCATCAAGCATCACTCTAGTTTGGGGTTCTAGACCATTATAAAAAGTTTCCATCTGAATAATGACAAGTAGACCATGATGTGGACATTTTCTTAAAAGCTCTTTCCACCTTTCCCATGCTTCAAACAATGATTCAAATTCTTTTGCCTAAAAGGTGTAATATCATGTCTCATCCTAGCATTTTTAATTGGAGGAAAATATTTGCCTAAGAATTTTTCAGCCATTTCATTCCATGTATGAATAGAATTGGGCTCCAAAGAATTTAACCATGATTTAGCCCTATCTTTCAATGAATATGGAAATAACTTAAGTCTAAATGCATCCTCACTAACACCAGGAATGACAAAGTTACTACAAACTTCTATGAATTGCTTTAAATCCTCATGGGGATCCTCATGAGGAGATCCAAAAAATTGACCAATTGTTTGCAACATTTGAAACATCATAGGTTTAAATTCAAAATGGACAGCATCAATACGAGGTCTAGCAATGCTAGTTTGTTTGTGTTGCTGATCATATTGGGCATAGTCCCTATCATTTATCATACCTATTGGTCCCATTTGAATGAATTGTTGCCTGTGATCTGCTTCAACTTCAGGTTGTTGTTGTTGTGAGTTAGGTCCTCCTCTAACTGAGGCTACTTCACTGTGATGAGACATTTTTTTGTAGCTTTGTAGCCTTTCTCTTTGTTGTCTTAGCAATTTCCTAAATCTTCTTTCAATTTCTGGATCACAATCAAATTTTGGTGGTCTGTTTCTAGGCATATGCTAGTGCATCTGCACAAAGTGTATCTGCACTAAATGTATCTGCACTAAGTGTATCTGCACTAAATGTATCTGCACTAAATGTATCTGCAAAGTGTAATAACAAAATAAAACACTAAATTAACAATCTAAACAACAAAATTTTACTATAATCGCCGGCAACGACGCCAAAAACTTGGTGTGGAAAATAGTAGCAAGTATAGATAGTCACACAAGTAATATAATGATAAGAAAAGGTCGAACCCACAGGAATTATGTAAAGCTTTGTAAAGTTTAGAGTGTACACTTAGTGTGTCTAGCTACACTATTCACAATTGGTTGGAGTATACAATTTGAATTAAAAAGTATAAACAACAATGATATGTGTAAGGAATCAGTGAGATAAAGTAGTTGAGATGTTTTCACCAAGTAAATCACTTCTAAGAGTTTTAGTGGTGTAGGCAGTGTAGGTACATTGAATGCAGTTGCATCAGTATGTGCCTTTCACCACTTTCTTCTTCGTAGTTTCATTACAAGCTTCCTATGTCTAAGCATGCTAAATAGGTTCACTCCTGTCTCTTAAGCATCCACTGTATCACCCTAAGAACTATGTTATCCTATGTCTAGGACTTAACACGGTTTTAACAATCAATTCCTTATTAAAACTAGTTTAACAAAGATGTTGTTACAAACACTCATTCTTATTAACTCTTGATTTCTTAAATGTGACCCATGCCTGCTGCTACAAGTCTACCTATTCTAAAGTGATCAAATTCAGAATAAGCTTTGGAAGAAGTATTACACAAGAGTTAAAATGCACACACTACATAAACCACATTTACTTGCTTAGAAGTTCATTACAAGGCTACAACATCTCAACTAAAAGAATTTAGCTCATATTACTCATTATATAATAGAAAGAATCTGCAAAGAGCATAATCACATGAGTAATATTACAAAAGAACTCAAAAGGATAGAGATTACACAAAGGGAAGATCTTTTGCATGAGTTTCCCAAGTTAAAGTACAATACGATTTCTTTACACAAGTTTCCTCCAAGTAGAAGTGAAGGGAGTGGTTGTCAAGCACTTCCTTACCTTCCTTCTCTTTAGAAACTAAATGAAAACTAAAATTAAATTACAAATATAAAGAAAATAAGTGATCCTTTAAAGCTTGGATGAAGGATGATCTTGAAGTGAAGAGATGGTCTTCTATTTATAGGCAAATGAGTTTTCCTCCCTTGGAGGGTTTCCTTGGCGCCAAATATAACTGAGATCAGTAACCATGGTTACTTTGTAGACTTCCCATAAAGCAAGTTGCTCTATTGCATGAAGTTCACATGGGGTGGTCCAATAAAGAAGTGCCACATGTCCTTGAGTGAGTGACCTTCTCAACTTGTCTTCCATAGTAGGCGCCGAATTATGCAAGTGGGTCTGCTCCACATGACTAGGCATGACATCACATGTCAAGTGTTGAAGCATCAAATTGGTCCTTGGATGTTTTGGTGCATAATGCTGGTTTAGCAGGTGTAGGCAGTGTAGGCACTCCTAGTTCAGGCAGTGTAGGTACACCTGAAGCAACTGTACTGAACAAAACATCAAACATAACAAGACATATGCATTTTACCCAGTTCTAATTCATTTGAATCCTTGAAATGTTGTTTCTTTAGTTATAAGCTATATTTACCTATTAATTTACTTGAAAATAAACAATAATCTAAGTTTAAATGTATGAATAACTCTATATAAAATAGAGTTATCAAGAAGCAGAGACGACTAAAGCGATTCAACTTGAATATTGCACAACTAAAGACCAAATAGAAAATATATTTATGAAGCCATTAGCAAAAATCAAGTTTGAAGAACTAAGGACATTGCTCAGAGTTTCCAAAATTTGCCTCAAGGAGCAGTGTTGAAGTGTACAAATTTCACAAATTTCTAGATTTATCTAGTATAGCCTACATCTAATAAACAATTCTAGAATTATGTAAATATAAGTCTAGAATAATGTAAAGTAGAATAACTCTAGAGAATTCTCATAGAAACTTCAAGAATTGTAACCACCGACATCACAAGCCTATAAATAGGCTACTTGCTATTCATTTTGAGTCATGCTAGAAAGCCATCTAACTACTAGCATCCAATACTCAAGTGTAATATACTTTCTTCAAAGCAATATAGTTTCAGTTTCCCATAAACTCCTCCCTTAACACTGCGGAAAGTGGTATAGAGAGGCCATCTTATTCGTTCCTTTGAGTAGTGGCACCTTTGTCTTCAGATCGTTCACCAGCAAACAATCTAAAAAGACTCAATAGAGATGGAGTTAGTTTTGCACATTGATGAGACAAATAATAAATTTTGAGAGATAGAAGGAACATGTAAAACTCTTGAAAGATGAATAGGATGAGAAAGTGTGTTTAGAATGGTTTTATCAGTGTTGTTGATTTTCAAAACAGAGCCATCACCAAGAAGAAGCTCATCCTTACAAGTGTAAGGGTAAGCAAGCTGTAGTTGATCAATATATCATGTGTAATTTGTGTGAGTGGCACCTGAATCTATGAACCACTGAGAGAATAAAGTGTGTGTTGTTGCACGAGCATTATGAGCACCTGGCCCAGTTGAAAGCTTTTGAGGGTAGCCATGCAATTTGTAGCAAACGTTTGCTGTGTATCCTAGCTTCTCGCAGAATTGACATTAATTGCGTCCAAAGTGATTTCCACGCTTGTGATAAAGATACTTACCTTTTTGTGCTGCATGAGCCGCGGGATTCATATGAGTCATTGGATGCTTAATATCTTAATTAAAATGTATTCGATGGCTATTATTTAAAGAGGATATTTTAGTACTCAAATATTCTGCCTAATAATTAAATAATTAAAAATAATTAGTAATTAAAATTATTCCTATTTATAAGGCACCACATTAATATCATATTTAATATTTCTATTAAATTCCTACTTCCTCTCACCTAAATTATAAACATTCTTTCTTTCTTTCTTCATCTCTTCTTCCTTTCTTTCTTTCGGCAGAATTCCTACTTCACACTTCCTTCTGTTATTTTATCATTCCTTTCTTCTTCCTTAAACACTTTATTCTTCTTTTCTTACTTTATTCCAATTGTTTTTAAGTACACCATACCATAGCGAGATGGTGGCTATCGACGCTCTCCATAGGCCTGTTGACATATGTGGTTAGAATCACCTAGTCACAATCATGCACATCGTTGGTTATATATATATATATATATATATATATATATATATATATATATATATATATATATATATATATATATATATATATATATATATTAAGCAACTAACCATTGATATCGTTTCGTCTAAATTTCGTTGATATTGTTTTTTTAACAATTTGTTGGTCAAACCAGTTGACGCTATTATCTAACCACACCATAGCGAGATGGTGGCCGGCTAGCGACGCTCTAACCATAGGCTTCGTGACATATGTGGTTAGAATCACCTAGCCACACTATGCACATCGTTGGTTAGTTTTCTATATATATATATATATATATATATATATATATATATATATATATAGAGAGAGAGAGAGAGAGAGAGAGAGAGAGAGAGAGAGAGAGAGAGAGAGAGAGAGAGAGAGAGAGAGAGAGAGAGAGAGAGAGAGAGAGAGAGAGAGAGAGAGAGAGAGAGAGAGTCTGTTCAATTGACTCCATGGGTAACTTTAAAAGAGTTACTCCACATCCTAATCGTTGATTCAATCTAATTCAATGGTAACAATACACCATTACTTGGTGGTGTATTGTTACCATTGGATTATATACAAATCAACGGTTAGGATGTGGAGTAACTCTTTTAAAGTTACTCTTGAGTAAAATGATCCCTACTCATATATATATATATATATATATATATATATATATATATATATATATATATATATTAGGCAACTAACCATTGATATCGTTTACGTCTAAATTTTATTGATATTGTTTTTGTTCCTGGGTGTATCAAGAATTACAAGGATCGCCAATGCAGCACAGTGAAGTGGGTCGTCCACCAACCATCAACGAAACCGCCCGAACACGCTTGGACCGCATTCTCGGACCGACCGAAATCTTCACTAACGGTCCGGACTCTACAAGATATATATGCCATTCGCACATGGCATCGTGCACGCTCTTACCTTGTGCTATCCGCCCGAGCGACCTCTCACTAGATCGTCGGAGTGTCTTTGCAGGTACCACCCGAGGTGCTCAGCGTGAAGCCAGGACCAGTCCTCTCATCCATTCAACGACCGACCCAGTCAGCAGGACAACAACAACTTCAACACTTCATTGGTCAAGGTACGATCAATTGGCGACCACAGTGGGAGGCCCGAGCGCTATCCTACCTCATTCATGGCTCCACGCGACCGGCCCCAGACGAGGGCCTCATCCAGACTCAACCCCTCCGGGCAACATCCTCAGCAACAGACCCCGGAGGGCGTGGCCGTTACGATCCACGAATCTCAAGGACATCCACGACAGGAGCCCTCACGGTTACACACAATCTGGCCGGGACCTGTTCTTCAAAGAGATTCACCCGGTGCCTAATGATCTACCGCCTGAGCCGATTGAAGCGGGCATTCAGAACCATTGCGAGCATGTCACTCGTGCCGTTCTACGATCCCGCATAACATGAACCGTGTTATCGCGAGATAGAGATGAGCCGATCTCTCGCTACGAAAGAGGGTCTATTCCGACCGCCAGCGCGGAAGACGGAGAACCTTCGATCGACGCCGCCCCACGCGCGTGCACATCGCCCCTCCTAGAAGGAGCCTTTCTCGCCGAGAGAGCACCACCCACCGCCTTCGGGCGCGACGAACAAGGGCACGTGGGTCGCCTCGCAGCGAGAACGTCTTGCAGACGCCGCTCGTTATCTTACGATGACTATGATGATTCCAGCCTACCGCCCCGACACCGCCGCCGCCCACCGTACTCTTCTAATGAGTCGTCGGGTTCACGCGTCGGTCGAGAAGCGGTCTTGGGACTCTCGTGAAGAGCTTGAAGATTACGAGAGATGGAAGGATCGGGGCGCCTCACATCGGCCGAGGAGAGGCCAAAGCGAAAGCCCCGTAAGACCTCCTCAACTTCCACCGTCCGCCCATCCGGAGTGTTTTATGGAATGCCGGGCAACGAGGCGTGCCTCGCTATGCAACCCTTTGGGTCGAACGACATTCAAGACGGTCACGGCCCATTCACCAGGGGAAATCAGCGCTACAGATTCCCCAGAGATTTAAGAAAGCCTCCTAATCTGAATAAGTTTGACGGTCGTGGCGACCCAGACAAGCATCTCCGGTACTTTAACAATTATTACAGTTACAGAGAACTGGGCTCGACCATGAAGTGCCGGCTGTTCCCTCAGTCTTTGGACGGCCGGGCTTTAGAATGGTGGGAGACGCTTCGCCCCAATACTATCTCCTCATGGCAAGACCTGATCAGAATCTTCTTATCGCACTATAAGGCCAACCGCTGCCAATATCGATATGAAGAACACTTGGACAAGATTGTTCAAGGTGATAATGAGACGCTGAGATAGTACATAGACCGGTTCAATACCGAGGCTGAGTCTGTATGTGACTTGTCAGATAAAGATAAATTGAAGTATCTAAAGCGTGGTATTCGACCGGACCACATGTTCGTAGAGGAATTCACGTTGAACCACTATCAAGATCTCAGCTTCTTCCTAACAAGGGCCAACGTCCATATGGCGTATGAAGAAACTTTAGCCGCAAGAAAGGCCGCCCGTGCGCGACCAAAGGAAGAGCAAGACAGACCGGCGAAAACTCGTGAAGGCCGCCGAGACAACCGGCCTGATTTCAGAGACAAGAAGTTTGATCATCGCACTCGTCTCAACACCTCCATTGCACAAATCTACAAATGAGTGCCGTTTTGTGGGTGTAAAGCGGCCGATCCACTCGTGCTCAAGAGGGGGCACGACCACCAAAAGGTACCGCCATACCACAAAAGCAAGGGTCATGATACTAACGATCAGATGGCCCTCAAAGACGATATTGAGGAGCTCATTCGTAAAGAAAGTTGGGCAAGTATGTGAGATCGGAGGAAGACGACCGACCTCAAGAGAAGATGAAAGAGAAAGATCAGGACGGAGGAAAGGGTGCTCTAGCCATAACGAGCACCCAAGATAAAGATCAGTCTGAAGATCGAGATACTCGACGGTCCAAAGGCCGCAACGTAGCGATGGTTATTCACTTCGGCGAAACTGCTGGATCGTAAAGAGTCCAACAAAGCTACGAAAAGAAAGTGGGACGAGCTCCTAATGGTTGCCTCAACTTCGCGAGAACGACCGGTCCACGAATAGACCGCCCATTTCCTTTGGGGACGAAGACTGCTTTCGGACGGCAGTCAACAGCTTATGTTCCGTTGGTGATCAGAGCAGTTATGGCCAACATAGAAGTTCAAAGAATTCTAGTCGACCAGGGTAGCTCGGCCGACATCATGTTTACAGATTTGATTGACAAGATCAAGGTTGATCGGAGCGAGATAATTCCCCAGGCCGAGCCTACTCCCCTGACGGGCTTCAATGGAGCGATCACCTACCCGTTGGGAACAATCGAACTCATGGTCACATTTGGTGACGACACTGGAGAGAGCACTTTGTACAGATCGGTCGTCACGACGCCCTCGTACTCCCCATCAAATCATGCTATCGATTGTATCATTGGTAGGCCGACCACGGGCAAGCTAGAGGCCGTGGCATCGACGGTGCACTTGAAAATGAAATTTTACAAAGAGAGACGCACTGTGTAGTTACCACGGCGGCCGACTGAGAGCGCGAAGCGGCGGAGCCACTACTTATATCAAGAAAGTTGTGATGGGGTAGATCGTGGCCCAAGTTCTCAAAATACCGGGAAGGTCACTGTGTCAATCTCACGATTTGGATGCTCGTTATGATCCGGATAAGCGACCCAGAGGATAACGACGACGACTTAGCCCGAGAGCTAAAGAACAAGGTGAAAAGACCGTAACCTCATGGGGAAATTGGAAGATGTGCGGTTGGGAGACGACCCAACAAAGACGATTAAGCTCGGTGAGCGACCTACCGAGCAAGTGAAGCAAGGCCTTGTGCAATGTTTGAAAGACTATGCCGACTGCTTACGCATGGCGCGCATCGACATGCCCGGCATTCCTATCGGTAGCCCGCCATCAACTTTCTGGTCGATGAAGGGGTTAAGCCGATCGCTCAAAAAGACGAACTCGAATGAGGAAAAATCTCAAGCCGCAAAGGCCGCTTGAGGACCTCATAAAGGCCAATTTCATCGAAGAGATCAAGTACACGACCGCTATCCAATGTCGTGTTGGTTAAAAAGAAGAATGGCAAATGGAGAATGTGTGTAGACTACACCGACCTAAATAAGGCATGCCCGGCGGATGTCTTTTTGGGCGCTTACTCGAGATACAATCGATCACGATGTATCCACCCGATCGACACAAGACATACCTTCATGACAGATCGGAAACTTTCAAGATAAGGTGATGCCTTTCGGCTTCAAAAACGCCGGAGCGACTTACCAAATAATGATGAATAAAATTTTCAAGAGGCGGATCGGTCGAATCTCGAGGTGTACTTGGGCGACATGATCATCAAAAGCGGGACCGATCCGGATCATGTGAACGACACGAGGAAATCTTTGAAGAAGCTAGAAGAATTCACTCGGTCGAATCCGTAGAAGTGTACCTTTGGGGTGAGGGCCGGCAGATTTTTGGGCTTCCACCTAACTGAAAGAGGGATAGAAGCAAACCCTGAGAAGTGTAGGGCGGTCGCCGACATGAGGCCGCCCAGCACCAAAAAAGAAATCCAACAGCTGAACGGGATGGTAGCAGCTCTATCCAGATTCATACCAAAAGCGGCCTGCAAGTCGCTTCCACTGTTCAAACTCCTGAAGAAAGACGTAGACTTTGAGTGGACCGACCAATGCCAGCAAGCATTGAACGAGTTGAAGGAAGCTTTGACTAGCCCACCGATTATGACCAAGCCGCTGTCGCGAAACGTCAGATCGATACTTGGCTATAACGGAAGAAGTTCTGAACGCTGTGCTAGTCAGAGAGAACGATCTAAAACAGAATCTGGTCTACTTCATCGCAGAAAGTCTTTGCAAGCGGCCCGAGCTGAGGTACCAGAAAATAGAAAAATTTGCCCTTGCTCTTCTAGTTGCCGCTCGAAGATTGAGACCCTACTTTGTGGCCCACCAGGTCGTGGTAAGGACCGATCAGCCAATCAGGCAAGTCCTCCATCGGCCAGATCTGGCGGGACGAATGATAAAGTGGGCAGTAGAACTCAGTGAATTTGGTATCAAATTTGAATCAAGATCGGCCGCGGCGCGCGCGTGTTGGCCGACTTTATAGCGGAAATGACTCCGACTCGTAAGATCAAGCCACAACGACTGGATCCTACATGTAGATGGGTCGCCCAACAAAGAAAGGAAGTGGAGCAGCCCGATACTAGAAAATTCGTAAGGCCCGGCCGTGGAGGTGTCTTTGACTTTCGCTTTCCATACAAAGAAACAATCAGGCCGAGTATGAGGCGTGCATAGCTGGCCTGCAGCTCGCCAGGGACTTCAATGTCGACCGGGTTGAACTTCGATCAGACTCCTTACTTGTTGTCTCGCAGATCAAAGAGTTATACGATGCTAAGGACGACGTGCTGAAGAGTTATTTAGCCAAAGTAAGAGAGCTTCTCAAGCAGTTCGACCGAGCGTATGGTTCATGTGCCTCGGACCGAAAATGTTCGAGCAGACATTCTATCAAAACTTGCAAGTACCAAGACTCCTGGAAATCACAGAAGTTTGATTCAGGAGACCCTAAATCGACCAAGTGTATCCACCAAGCCGAGCCAGGCATTGGCCGTTCTTTGTATCACCACCGATTCAGACTGGATCGCCCTCATCCTACGGTATATCGTCGAAGGAGAAGAGCCGAGTGACCCAAAGCAGGCAAAATTGGTCGCTCGTGGCGACCAAATACTCGATGATAGAAGGAAATTATACGTAAGAGGATTCTCCTCTCCATTGTTAAGATGTCTTACGCCTGGCGGTGGCGCTACCATGTGTTGAGAGACATTCATGAAGGTGTTTGCGGAAGTCACCAAGGTGCACGTTCCATAGCTAAGAAAGCTCTCAGGGCCGGCTATTACTGGCCGACCATGGACGAGGACGCTAAGAAGCTCGTTCAGAAATGCAAGAAATGTCAAGTACATGCTGACGTCCACATTGCACCTTCCTCAGAGTTACAAAGTCTTGTCTCACCTTGGCCGTTCGCTGGTGGGGCATGGATCTGCTAGGCCCGCTTTCCACTGCTCCCGTGCCGCTTCAAGTTCTTGATCGTGGCGAGACTATTTTACAAAGTGGATCGAGGCCGAGCCTCGCAACAATCACATTGGCCAAAGTCGCCAAGTTCTTCTGACGGTGTGTGTTAGCCCGCTTTGGGATCCTCAAAGAATCGAGCGATAATCGACAACGGCACCCGGTTCGCGATACAAAGGTTCGTAGAAATGTTGGCCGACTTAGGGGTAAAAAAAATAAGCTTTCACCTCGGTCGAGCACCCTCGCATTTAACGGCAGCCGGCTGCCGGCGGCAGCAGAGTTATCCTGTGTGGCTTGGCGAAGACTCGATGAAGCGAAAGGGAACTGGTCGAAGAGTCGCAGTCCGCTTCGTGGGCTTACAGACAACCCCTCATTCAACGACCGGAGTCCCCTTCGCATCGTATATGGGATCGATCTTTGTAATACCCATAGAAATGGGCGAACTAAATTGAGAACTTCAATCCCCTACGATGGTTGACAACGACCGAGCTATACGAGAAGAGTTGGACTGGTTGAAGAGCTGCGTACCCAAGCATCACTAAGAGAATAATTGATCAAGCGTAAGGTCGCAAACGATACAACGCCGAGTTCGTAAGAGATTTCTCGGCCGGCGCTCGTCTGAGACGCGCAGATGTGGGAAACAAGAATGCTCGACAGGAAAGCCGGCACCAAATCGGGAAGGTCCATATAGGGTCATCAACAAGACCGGCAAGGGGGCATACGAGCTGGAAACCATGGATGGGGCGACTATCTCCAGAACATGGAATGCAGAGAAACTTAGAAAGTATTATGTTTGAATGTAATGAACGACCGATCAATTAATGAAAGACAGGCAGGCGCTCTTTTTCCCACTGGGTTTTTTACAGAGGCCTGACCTTTGAAAAATTGTTGTTATTTACTTTCTCGCAAAGAATGTATGCCCGGTCGCTCAAGAATGCTCATGGCAAAGGAGCGATCGAAGATTTATCAAACTTGAACAGATCGTCGAAACGATCTAACTCGAGTGCCATCGAAATGGCCCAAGGGTTGAATAACCCACAAGCTTCAGGTCGTCGAAACGATATGTAACGTGTGCCACCGAGCCGGCACAAACAACGGTCACCGAGTTGACTCGAACGAGCGCCGTCGAAAATGGCCCAAGGGTTAAGTAATAACCCATCATAGTAGGCCGTCGAAACGACCTACCTCGAGAGATCATCGAAATGATCCCAACAGGTGCCATCGAAATGGCCCAATCGAGTGCCATCGAAATGGCCCAACCATCAACGAGCGCTTCGAAATAGCACAAAACGGTCGCCGAGCGGCCTACAAGTTCGATAACTTAGACAAATAAACATACAGGATGAATAGACGTAGCAATGCGAATTCAAATAAACAAAATAAGACAAATTAAAATGTCATTACAAAGCGAGACGCCGGTCGAAACCGAAGCGCTCGAATATCTCACGCCAAGGCGCTTCAAATTGTTGGGCCCAAGGCAAATCAAAGGATTACAAAATTACTCCGCTCGCAGACGGGCTTCTGAAGAGGATCGAGCTAGGACGAACGACATTACCCTGATCATCAAGCTCCTCGGGCTGCACGATCTTGCAGTTCTCGACATAGTGTTCGGGCTTGATCAGTTTTTCATCAAAGTTGATGCTCAAGCCCGAGTTCAGCACCCGCACCTGACCTAGGGCATTGAAGAACTGCTCGATCGCAGCATTCCGGGCGTGCTCGGCTATCGTCCGAATTTGGGCATTCAGCTCGGCCTTCTCGGTTCCCCACTCGGCCTTCTCCTTCTCCAGGACTTCCAGGTCGGTCTTCAGATTTGCAACTTGCCCGACAAGCTCTTTGTTCCTCTTGGAAAGTTTGGCCCGATCATCCTCGGCCCGCTGCAGAGCATCTTTCTTGGACTTGGCCAGTTTGTCATACTTGTGTTGCGCCTCCGTCAAGGCTTTGTCCTTCTCGGCCCGAGCTCCTGCAAACAGAGATAGTCATGATCAATTAGTCGGTCGAAAGTGAGCAAAAGGACGACGGGCTAGAAAAATAAAATACCTTCAGCTTCGTCCGCCAGCTCTTGCATAATCTTGTCCATTCCCATGCAGAGGGAGGCACAGACCGCCATGGGCTTCTTCTTGAACCGCTCAAACTCAACCTGCCCTAGACCGTCGAGCGAGAGAATAGGAATATCATCCTTAGCAAGGTCCAAGTCCCGACTATCGAACTTGGGCCGCTTGGCAGAACGATCATCGGCAGGAGGGGTTGACCGAGCAACCGGTTTCTTCCCTTGACTTTTCGGAGTTTGAGGCACCTTTGACGGGCCATCCAAGTCGACGACCTTACGTAGGGGTAGCTTGGAGGCGCTACCCTTCATGGGATTCAGAACGGCATCGATCACTGCCCACGATTTGCCGGCCATTCTTTCTGCAAAACAACATTAAGAGTTAGAAGAGAATATTGACAACAAAATATAAAGGCAAAGTTCAGAAGCAAACCAATCTCGGCCTCCAGAGCCCGGCCAACGAGCAAGACGGCGGGACGGCAAGGTATGTCGCCTCTTAGGTCCAGGGCGCAGCATGCCCGCCAAAGCTTTAATCATCTCCAAAGATTCCAAGTCGGCTCTCCCAAATCTTTGGCGTAATAGATGTAATCGCCCGGCCTCTGAAGAAGTGAGCTTCATTCCACATAATTGGGAAGTAAGGGGGGACGAGCATCCCGTCCGGCTGGACCTCGGATATGGCCTTACCGGCCTCCTTGGTGGGAACGATCCAAAAGTAGTGGCCTCTCCAGGCCGCGCCCAGTGACTCTTGATAAGCTTTGAAATACCGGTGCTGAGTTTTCTGCATCTTGAAAGAGACCTGCTCCCTCTTCTCTTTGTTCGCTTTCTCCCTGAGGGCAAAGAATAGCATGATCGACACCGGCCGACCAAGTTTGGTTAATAGGACTTCGAAAGTTTTTAAGAATGCCCAAGCATTGGGATGGAGTTGAGAGGGGGCGACCCCGATATGACGCAGAACATCACGTTGGAACTCGGTGAAAGGTGGGATGATGTTCATCCTCTCGAGCACGATCCGATACATCGTGAACTTAAGATTGCTGGAATAAGTTGCAATGTCTTCTCCATCTTTCATGCCTCTCACCCTCCAGCCCGGTGATTCATTGAAGCAGCACTGAAGGTCGGGCAAGGCGAGGTGGCCGACCGTAAGTATACTCCTGTGTGAGCGAAGAGTTTCTGATACCCAAGACATGTCAGATGGGTCCCGGGCTACGTCAGTTTGAACGTCGGCCGCCTCTTCGTTCGATCCTCCTTCGTTGTTGACCTCTCGACTGCAGGAGCTAGCCGCGGCCGAGCTACCACTTCCGCTGCTGTTGGCTTCACTCGGTCACCTTCGGCTTCCGCCATCCCCTCGTCCGCGACTTGGACGGCACTCAGCACTTCGTCATCATCTACATTCACCACCTCTACCTCCTCCTCTCCTTCCGCTCGAGATACGGCATTCTCCGGTGGTGGAGTGTTGCACGGCCGATCAGCGGAATGGGCGGACTTAGAGCCGGAACTCTTCAAGCTGGTCGATCCTTGGCTAGAAGGTTTGGAGCTCGAGCTTGTACTACTCGAAGAACTGCTGCTCGAAGAACCAGAATTTTTGTCGACCGAATACGACTTAGACTTCTCCCCCGGGGAGGCAGCCTCGGACGGCTTAGACATATGGACGGCAAAAGATTGGGATGGCCCTCCGGGAATACGAGCGGTCTGTTTCGCGCGGCATATACCAACACCTGTGATAAGGGGATCGAGTCAGGTCGATCGAGCAGAGTACTCGTGAGAGGGGGCGACTTGGCCGCCCTCGCACTGACACCCCTATCACGAGGCGTAGAAGAGCGCGAAGTGCGTTCAAAGAAAAACTAAGTTTAAAAAGTAAACGAGGAGATCGATCCATACCTTGAACAGATGTGGTGAATCGGTCGCAACAGCAAATACAAGCGATACGTAAGCAGCAACGGAGGTAAGTCGGCGGCAGACGAGTCGGTCGCTGGCAGAGCTATTCGCGGAAGTGTGATGAATGATCTATGACTGAAGGGGTATTTATAGTGCAGACCCAAAGCGCGAAAGGGGACCGGGAGATGAAACGTCGCAACGTTTCGCCTTCTCACCAATAGTTGCCTTCAAACAACCTCGGAAACACCAAACGTCATGTCTTAAATGTCAGTGAAGACCAACCGTCGCGTCAGCACGGCCGATGGTTGGCGAGCGGTCAAAACCGTTCAAGTCAAGAAAGCGCACGGCCGCGCGCGCCTCGCTTAAAACGACACTCCACGGGGCACTAATTCAAGCCTCGGCCGCTCTTGCGACCAAGGCTTGGGGGCAATCGTTCTCGGGTGTATCGGCAATTACAAGGATCGCCAACAGTGAAGTGGGCGTCGGCCACCACCAACGAAACCGGCCCGAACACGCTGCTTGGACCGCAATTCTCGGGACCGGCCGAAATCTTCGCTAACGGTCGGGACTCTACAGTATATATATGACATTCGCACATGGCATCAGGTACGTTCTCTTACCTTGTGCTATCTTCCCGAGCGACCTCTCACTAGATCGTCGGAGTGTCTTTGCAGGTACCACCCGAGGTGCTCAGCGTGAAGCCAGGACCGGTCCTCTCATCCATTCAACGACCGGCCCAGTCAGCAGGACAACAACAACTTCAACACTTCATTGGTCAAGGTACGATCATTTTTTAACAATTTGTTGATCATTGTGGGCCAAACCCGTTGGCGATAGTATCCAACCACAACATAGCGAGATGGTGGCTAGCGACGCTCTAACCATAGCCCTGCGACATTTGTGGTTAGAATCACCTAACCACAGTCATGCATATTGTGGGTTAGTTATGCTTCTTTGAGTCCGATGGGTTTCTTTTTTTTTTCTTCTGCGTTTCAGTGTTTCTTGGTTGCTGAGTTGATGCGTTTCAGTGGTTACAGCTTTCCCTTCTTTTTTGGGAGAGTTATTAGTCCGTTTTTCTTTTTAATGAATTCCACAAAATTAGGCTAATTAGTAGGAACCGTAATTGTAGATAATAATAACATATTTTTATTATTATTTAGTAAGTTACCTATCTAACCCTTTAGTAATACTTACTAAAGGTATAACTTAGTGATCTAAACTAAACTCTGGATTTTCTCTTGATCGATTCATTATGCACATTAATATTGGCTTTTAGTCATGGATATCGATTGTAGCGAACGAAAAATTCGGGAAAGGATTCTTCGAAGATTCATAGGAAGCCGCCACCGAAATTCTAGTTTAAGGGCAAATTCGGAAAATCCCTTTATGTTTAGGACAAGGCAGGTTTAGGGTTCGGGATTCGTTATGTGTGGGGAAGGTATTAGCACCCCACGACATCCTTTGTCTAACTAATTAAGATTTATTAATAATTACCCTTTTATTTATAGAGAAAAGACTTATTTAAATTTTTGGTTTTTAGTGCTTGACAAGAGTGGACTCTTGCTCTTACGTACCTCCGGATGCAATGGAGGAATCAAATCTACGTAGTTTGTAACGCCCCAAAAATAATTCAAAACGTTTATTTAATTAATTAATTAATTAAGTAGTGTTTGGTGGGTTGTTTTAAAATAATAATAGAGTAATTAACTTAAAGGAAGAGTGGTGAATAGTAAAGAAGTGAGTGGTAATTTAACAAGGAAAAAGGAGTAGCGTTAGTAATCAACCGGGTGGTGAGAAGGGCCCAAGTAAGAGAACTCATGACTTAAGCTAGGGTTAGTTATTAGAAACTTGGAGAGAAAGAAAAGAAAAGAAGAAAGGAAGAGAGGGAGCGTGTGAGAGGGAGAGGGAGAGACGGCTAGGAAAAAACAAAGAGAGAGAGAAGGAGGAGAAGGAGTTGGCGCAAAGGGAAGGGAGAGAAAGAGAAGAGGAGATCGTCAGTGGTTGTCAGTGTAGTTACTGCTCGGTGCTCTCACACGCCTTCTACGGAGCTTACGTATTCGAGGTAAGAGGAGTCTCGCATTATAAGGGTTTATATAATGGTCGTGATATATGGGAGGGTAGTCCTATGACACCTAGGCGGTATTAGTTATTATGTTTAATTATTTTGTTGAATTTTTGGTGTTGTTGTGAATTTAAGATGAGTTGTGATGCTTGTTGTCGAGGATTTATTGATGTTTGCTGTTGATGATTCGTTAATGTTTGTTGTCTAATTAGTGGTTGAAGAATTGAATGATTTATGGATGAATTTTGATGTTGTAATATAAAATTGATGATTGTTGATGTTGCTGAGGAATTATTGAGATGATTGCTGAATTTTGATGTTTGTGATCTGAATTGATGACTTTGATGTTGTTGATAAAATGTTAATTGTTCTTGAGGAACCCTTAGTGATAATGTGATGAGTGATTTGGTGGATAAAATGTGTTTTTGGTGTTGAAGATCTGAATTTTCTGCACAATTTGATGTTTCTGCTGCCCAAACGCGCCTCACTCGCGCCCCAGTCGCGCTCCAGGCGCAAGTGCGCTGCGCAACAGCCTGATTTCCCTGCCCAATCGCGCTCTCCGTCGCGCTTTCGACTCGCGCCCCGAGCGCGAGTCACTGTTTTCACTGCTTTTCTTTAAAGTCTCACACGCTTTTGAAAAATTGATATCTTGCGAACCGGGAACCCGATTGAGGTGTTCTAAGATGCGTTGGAAAGCTTATTCAGAGGCCTAACTGAATATTCTATTTTTAAGGCAAAATAAACTGTTTTGTGTTGCCGTTTATACAAATTAAAATGCGATGTTTTCCAACTTTGAGAAATGTGATGTTCCTCTTTTTCCAATGTGGGTGTCTAAGCTTAAAGATGAAGTGTTTTCCGAATTGAAACGTGATTTACTCTTAACAAAAGAAAATTGTGATACTACGCTTATATAAATGAGTCTCGGTGAAAGGTTATACTACTAGTGTACTAATTGACTATGGCTAGATTGTGGTTTACCACTAAGGTCAGAATTTCTTTCGCTGGTGTTAGGGGTGTTCGCGGTGCGGTTTAGTTCGGTTTTGAGCAAAAAAGTGAACCGAACCGCAAGGTAAAAATAGATTCGGTTTGGTTTGGTTCGGTTGGCTTTTGAAAAAAAAACCAAACCAAACCAATGCGGTTTGGATTGGTTCGGTTTTTTGCGAGACAAACACAATTTAGAACTCGTTTGGATAGAGCTTATTTTGAACTTATGAAAAACAACTTATGCAAATAAATTAATTTTTACGTATTATTCATAAGCATGTAAAGGTAGTTTATGAAAAAATAACTTAGGGAGATACAGTTTTTGTTAGTGAAAACTTATGAATTAACATAAAAACTTACTTATCTTCATAAGTTGATTTTCATAAGCTCAAAAATAAGCTAATCCAAACGGCCCCTTAAATAAACCGCTTTCCTTATTCTCTATTTATATTGTTTTGTCTAATTTTATTTTTATATATAGGATTTTGCGGTTTGGTTTGGTTTGGTTCGGTTTCTATAATCAAAACCGCGGTCCAAACCGAACCTTGCGGTTCACTAATAAAAAAAACCGAAAAAAACAAATAGAAAGCGGTTTTTTGCGGTTTTCGGTTTGATTTGGTTCGGTTTGCGGTTTTCTATTGGTTTGGTTCGGTTTTGAACACCCCTAGCTGGTGTATTTACAAGGGCATCACTGAGAGTCTTGCGAAGGTGGCCAATGCCTGTTGCAAGTAGTATCAGTTACCTGAGTAATCCCATAGTCAATCAGTTCACTATTTTATAACACACTAAGCTAAAAGACAACTGAAAATATACCTATATATGCTCAATAATGATGAGAAAAAGTATGACTGTGATGATGTTGCTAGATGGTTTTGACGAATATGACGAGTTCACTCTATGAGTGATTATGATGATGTGATATATATATATATATATATATATATATATATATATATATATATATATATATGATTTTGATGACTATGACGAATACACTCTATGAGTGTTTTATGGTTGTGATGATAATGATGATGTTTATGATAATGATACAATTATGGCGATGGTGATGATGTTTATGAGGATGATATAAAAGCGATGATAATGACATTTTTAGGTGGTATGGCGTGAAGCGGCGTTGGGGAAAGTTGTGTGGTGATGTGTAATTGTTGATTTCTCATTGATTGATTTGATGAGTGATGCATAGGGTCTCATACATGCCATAATCGCATTCAAATGACGATATGGGTTGCGGCGGAGCTATGCTCAAAGCGACGATAAGCGACGATTGTATTTTTGCGACGATGGTACCTCATGCATATGCCCGGCGACGTGGGTTGCATTTTCATATATGTGCATTTAAATGATGTAGTTGTTTGTGATGTGTTTTTGATGTTGGTTGCCGATGTTGTTCTGTGATGGTTGTAATGCGACGTTAAATGTGCTGTGGTAGTTATAGATATTGTCCTTTAATATATTGATTATTATTTATGCTCTTATGCTGTTTGAAGACTCACCCTTTCTGCTTGGAATGTTGCTCTATTGTGGCAACGCTGCAGGTAACCGCGAGTGAAGGTTCTGCTGCCTTCTTTATTAGCTGTTGGGAGGTTGTCGAGTCGCTCTCTGATACTGTAGCACCTAGGGGGCGTAGTCGGATTTGTTAATGAATCAATTAACTGTATGAATTATTTATTTTGATGATTATGAGACGTGTTTGAGTGGACTAGTGAGTCATCGTTTATTTCCGCTGTGATAAGATTATTTTGAAATTTAAGTTTTGCGACGATTGCGTTGTTGCACAAACTTTGATGGTGCAGACGATGAGTTTTTACTTATGACGATGTGGCATTTCCTTTTCTATCAAATAAATTTATATTTTTGAATATGAAATTACTCTGATAATGACGTGTAAATTAAGGGGTAGAAAAGGGGTGTTACATTAGTGGTATCAGAGCAGTTCGGTCTGTCCGGCCGGTGGTTGAGTCGTCAAGTTGAGTAACATTTGAGATGTGTTACTCATTTCTGATTTTTGTTTTCCGTTGCAGTGCTAGAATGGCAGGACGGAACGATGTTGCGCTTGCTGCTGCCTTGCAGGCTATTGCTGGAGTTGTGGGTAACATACCCAATGCTATTGGTGATGGAACGCGTAGTTTGGCTACGTTTCAGCGTGAGAACCCTCCTACTTTCGAAGGCGGGTACGACCCTGATGGTGCCCTTGAGTGGCTGGGGGAGATGGAGCGAATTTTCCGCGTTATGGATTGTACCGATGCTCAGAAAGTACGTTATAGTACGCACATGTTGAAGAAGGAGGCTGATGACTGGTGGAGGGCGGATAGGCAAAGATTAATGGTCGCCAGTGAGGAAATTACTTGGGCTGTGTTCGAGAGGGAGTTCAGGAGGAAATACTATCCGGAAGATGTCCGCGGAAAGAAGGAGGTTGAGTTTCTGAGGCTTGAACAAGGTAGCATGTCTGTAACTGAATATGCTACAAAATTTACTGAGTTGTCCAAGTTTTATCCGCACTATGATGGGGAGGGTGCTGAGTTCTCCAAATGTGTTAAGTTCGAAAACGGGTTGCGTGCCGACATTAAGAGAGCCATAGGGTATCAACAAATTCGTGTGTTCCCCTTGTTAGTTAATAGCGCCAAGATTTTTGAGGAGGACAATAATGCCTTCTCCAGAGTTATGAGAGAGAAGAAGAAGAACTTTTCGAGTCGTGACAAGCCATATGAGGTGTCTTCGGGTAAGGGCAAAGGAAAGTTAGTTGATGGGTCTAAGCCAAGTGGGGGAGATGCCCCTGAGAAAGTTGTGTGCTACAAGTGCGGGAAGCCCGGACACAAAAGTTTTGAGTGCAAGCCTGGGGTGAAAAGGTGTTTCCGATGTGGTAGAGAGGGCCACATAGCAACTGATTGTGACCGTAAGGATGTGGTCTGTTTCAACTGTGAAGAGGTGGGACACGTTAGTTCTAGGTGCTCGAAGCCGAAGAAGGAGAAGTCCAGTGGGAGAGTGTTTGTTTTGGCGGTGCCGAATCTACGAGAGGAATGATGGTAGCGATTGAGGTACGCTTAAATACAATGTTAATCGTTAGGATTGTGATGTGTTGCTCGTGAGTCTCTCTCGTGTCCCCTGTCGGTTTTCGACCAGGATCGTTGTTGTGAAATTTGTTTGGTTGTCGTTGGGTGGGTTAGGTGTAACCTTAAGTATGAGTAGCCTAGAGCATAGACAAGTTCATGTGAGTTAAAATTTTTGAGGACGAAAAATATTTTAAGTGGGGAGAGTTGTAACGCCTCAAAATAATTCAAAACGTTTATTTAATTAATTAATTAAGTAGTGTTTGGTGGGTTGTTTTAAAATAATAATAGAGTAATTAACTTAAAGGAAGAGTGGTGAATAGTAAAGAAGTGAGTGGTAATTTAACTAGGAAAAAGGAGTAGCGTTAGTAATCAACCGGGTGGTGAGAAGGGCCCAAGTAAGAGAACCCATGACTTAAGCTAGGGTTAGTTATTAGAAACTTGGAGAGAAAGAAAAGAAATGAAGAAAGGAAGAGAGGGAGCGTGCGAGAGGGAGAGGGAGAGACGGCTAGGAAAAAACAAAGAGAGAGAGAGAGAAGGAGGAGAAGGAGTTGGCGCAAAGGGAAGGGAGAGAAAGAGAAGAGGAGATCGTCGTGTTGTTGTAGTTACTCGTCGGTGCTCTCATATGTCTTCTACGGAGCTTACGTATTCGAGGTAAGTGGGAGTCTCGCATTATAAGGGTTTATATAATGGTCGTATATATGGAGGGTAGTCCTATGACACCTAGGCGGTATTAGTTATTATGTTTAATTATTTTGCTGAATTTTGATGTTTGTGATCCGAATTGATGACTTTGATGTTGTTGATAAAATGTTAATTGTTCTTGAGGAACCCTTAGTGATAATGTGATGAGTGATTTGGTGGATAAAATGTGTTTTTGGTGTTGAAGATCTGAATTTTCTCGCACAATTTGATGTTTCGCTGCCCAAACGCGCCTCACTCGCGCTCGGCCGCGCCCAGCGCAAGTGCGCTGCGCAACAGCCTGATTTCCTGCCCAATCGCTGCCGGTCGCGCTTCGACTCGCGCTCCCGAGCGCGAGTCACCGCTTTCTCACTGCTTTCTTTAAAGTCTTTATCACGCTTTTGAAAAATTGATATCTTGCGAACCGGGAACCCGATTGAGGTGTTCTAAGATGCGTTCGAAAGCTTATTCAGAGGCCTAACTGAATATTCTATTTTTAAGGCAAAATAAACTGTTTTGTGTTGCCGTTTATACAAATTAAAATGCGATGTTTTCCAACTTTGAGAAATGTGATGTTCCTCTTTTTCCAATGTGGGTGTCTAAGCTTAAAGATGAAGTGTTTTCCCGAATTGAAACGTGATGACTCTTAACAAAAGAAAATTGTGATACTACGTTTATATAAATGAGTCTCGGTGAAAGGTTATACTACTAGTGTGCTAATTGACTATGGCTAGATTGTGGTTTACCACTAAGGTCAGAATTTCTTTCGCTGGTGTATTTACAAGGGCATCACTGAGACTCTTGCGAAGGTGGCCAATGCCTGTTGCAAGTAGTATCAGTTACCTGAGTAATCCCATAGTCAATCAGTTCACTATTTTATAACACACTAAGCTAAAAGACAACTGAAAATATACCTATATATGCTCAATAATGATGAGAAAAAGTATGACTGTGATGATGTTGCTAGATGGTTTTGACGAATATGACGAGTTCACTCTATGAGTGATTATGATGATGTGATATATATATATATATATATATATATATATATATATATATATATATATATATATATGATTTTGATGACTATGACGAATACACTCTATGAGTGTTTTATGGTTGTGATGATAATGATGATGTTCATGATAATGATACAATTGCGACGATGGTGATGATGTTTATGAGGATGATATAAAAGCGATGATAATGACATTTTGGGGCGGTATGGCGAAGCGGCGTTGGGGAAAGTTGTGTGGTGATGTGTAATTGTTGATTTCATTGATTGATTTGATGAGTGATGCATAGGGTCTCATACATGCCATAACGCATTCGGCGACGATATGGGCTGCGCCGGAGCTATGCTCAAAGCGGCGATAAGCGGCGATTGTATTTTTGCGACGATGGTACCTCATGCATATGCCCTACGACGTGGGTTGCATTTTCATATATGTGCATTTAAATGATGTAGTTGTTTGTGATGTGTTTTTGATGTTGGTTGCCGATGTTGTTCTCGTGATGGTTGTAATGCGACGTTAAATGTGCTGTGGTAGTTATAGATATTGTCCTTTAATATATTGATTATTATTTATGCTCTTATGTTTGTTTGAAGACTCACCCTTTCTCGCTTGGAATGTTGCTCTATTGTGGCAACGCCGCAGTAACCGCGAGTGAAGGTTCTCACGCCTTTCTTTATTAGCCGTTGGGAGGTTGTCGAGTCGCTCTACATCTTGTAGCACCTAGGGGGCGTAGTCGGATTTGTTAATGAATCAATTAACTGTATGAATTATTTATTTTGATGATTATGAGACGTGTTTGAGTGGACTAGTGAGTCATCGTTTATTTCCGCTATGATAAGATTATTTTGAAATTTAAGTTTTGTGACGATTGCGTTGTTGCACAAACTTTGATGGTGCAGACGATGTGTTTTTACTTATGACGATGTGGCATTTCTTTTTCTATCAAATAAATTTATATTTTTGAAAATGAATTTACTCTGATAATGACGTGTAAATTAAGGGGTAGAAAAGGGGTGTTACATAGTTCTTCCGGAAAAAGGTTTGTTGGTTGGTGTTCTTTAGTGTAGGGGCCCTAGGATTCCTTGAATTGTACAACTCACTGATTCCTAAGACGTTGACTAACCCGATTGTACAACCGAATTAGTCCCCTACTTTTGAAAGTATTTTTGAGGTTTTTTGAAAGAAGTTTGTTTGATGTGAGGTGAGTTGGTTCTAGAATAGGTATTCTAGAACTCCTGAACTGTACAGCTCATTAGTTCTAGAACGCTGACTAACCCGTTTGTACAACCGACTCAGTCTCCTATTTTTGGGAAAAATGGTTTAGTTATATTTTATGAGTTTTTAGGATTACTGAACTGTACAGCTCATTGGTCGTTGAATAATGACTAACCCGGTTGTACAACCGACTTAGTCTTTTATTTGATTTTGGATAGGAAAATATTTAATTATTTTCAGTTATTATTTTTTACAAGAGTAGGAAAGGTAAATAATTAGAGGAACTAGAAAAAATGGTTTTTATTAATGCGATTGACAGAGGTGAGCTCTCCCCTCTGCTCCTACATACCCTTTGGTAGGAGATCAAATCACATGTAGTTCTTAATGTAGAAAACATTTGTGTGTTTGGTATTTTTTTATTTTTTGAAAAAGAAAACTTTTGGAATTTAATGTATTGGCAAAAATGGAAAATGTTTGCAGCACTCAAACGAGTTAGAGTGACCATTACCGACAACTTGTTTTCATACAAGATATACTAACCTTAAAATATTCTGTTTAAGAAAACAATAGCAGCTGATAGCAGTAATTAGCACATAACTAAAGTAATAATAATAATAATAATAATAATAATAATAATAATAATAATAATAATAATAATGATGGGAGGGGGTTGCACGATTAGGGGGTGTGAAGAAAAAGTGGGATTGCTTATTCTATTGACAGCAACACATATGTTATGATTGTTTTCTTGTTCAACTTAACATTTTTACATAGACAAATCTGATAAGTGATAAAAATAAATATATAAACTAACTAAAAAGGAATAAGTCCAGATTCATAAAACAAATGGAGTGCGAACGATGTTTTAGTTTCAGTTATAAAATAACATAAAACATTTAAAAAAAATACAAATGAAATATTAAACAAAGGTGGGAATTAGAGAGTGGTACTCAGTGCTGCATAGAAATGAACAACAGGATGCGCAGCTCAATCGCCAATGACCATGCATATAAGCTCGTACGGACGACGGGAAGGGAGTGAGTTTGACGCTTTGCCGGAGGGAAACAACCATAGAGGGTGCTACAGTGTCGCCGACGACGTCTCCGTTTACAACAATGGAAAGGGGGATCGGATGCTGGGTTTGCGACGCTGGTTACGACAACAAGGAGGGGAGAACGCCGGTGGTACGACGTGAGCAGAGGGAGGACATCAGTTCTTATAGCTTTTGCTATTTACATGGACTGGTCTGATATTTGAAGGGAAAGGATTGGAATGGTTATGGTGTGGATGAGTTTTGACTATATGTAGAGATGTCAGCTACTGGTTTTTTTGCCTCGTGGAAAAACCTATGTCCCCCCCCCCCCCCTTTTTGACTTGATTTGACTGTTTATTTATAGTAGAAAATTAGGTTAAGACATTAATTCTTGATTTGCCCTGATTTGGTTTATTTTCAGATACTTGGAGAGGAAGATTAGGGTTTTAAGAGAGCTTGAAGATCCAAGCCCAACTGTTAATTGGGCTAAAGCTTTTTTTGTATTTTTTTAAATTTATTTTCGGATTCCATTTTTTAGTATATTTTGTATTACTATTTTTTGCATTTTGGACCCTTTTTGGACTTTTAGACACCTATACATTGTAATAAAACTAAATTACATTTTTTTCACATTTTGGACTAAATATTGTCTAAATAAATTAAATAAACAAATCAATTAAAAGATGTCGGGCCAAATACAAAAGCAAATCGGCCCGACTAAACAAACACGCTAGAACGAGGCCCAAATGGAAAAAATAGACCCGTTAAGCGAAAGATACTAAAAATTAAATTGGAATCACATTCGTAGGCCTAAACAATAATGACAAGCCCAATTGCGAGACAAACGACTCATGTAAGCCCAATTAGATTCAACTAGGCCCAAATACTGAGATTAAACTGAAGAATGCGTGAAAAGATCGATCATTCGCACGTATGCCTAGCTCAAGTAACGGTATTCGAGTTTAATTGAACAGATAATTGAAATTGGCTTGAATTAGAAAAAGAGACGCTATTCTAAAAACTTATAATTGTGTGACTTCGAAATACGAATTACATAAAACAAGCGACTAAAAGAAGGCGGACAAAATTGGGGTATAATAAATGCCCTCTTTATTAGTATTTTACTAGAAAGTGATGAGTTCTCGAACTTTCGTAGTAGAAATAGGAATAAAGATAAGATAGACGCTAATTTTGTCCGTTTAAGTGGGAAGTGGAAGGTTTGAGAGATAAGAGGGAGTGGTTAATACTTGGCGCATTAACCGAGAGTTGAATGAAGGGTCAACAAGGACCGAAGGAGCACTAAGGCTCAAAGGACCACTCATGGTCCGGAAGGTGCGCCTAGGCCTTAATTGAAGGACCATCGTGGTCTCAAGGAGCGCAACTAGCTACGGTACTAGTAAAACGGTCTGAGGGGGCTTTATATTCGAAGGGCCATGATGGGTCAAGATCAGGTCTAGAACCGATATGTTGACCATGAAGGACGTCCACTTTGTCTTAGGGTGACACAACTAGTCTGAAGGACAACT
This sequence comes from Oxytropis ochrocephala, assembly GCA_020916435.1. Lineage (NCBI taxonomy): Eukaryota > Viridiplantae > Streptophyta > Magnoliopsida > Fabales > Fabaceae > Oxytropis > Oxytropis ochrocephala. The sequence continues at coordinate 90,534,443 of CM037088.1, forward strand.
CAAGGTATGCGGGTCCGCTCGGCTCGACCGACGCTATGCACTGGGCCACTTAGGGCACCGCTCAAGGACCACTTGGGGTCTATAGAGATCAACCTGGTGATCTGTGATATGATATGAGATCAACGCTTAAAGCGCTGCTATTAGAGGAACAAAATATAGGGAACGACATTTATCGTGTTTATCCGAGCACACCTAACAAATGCATCTTCCCGAGGGGGGAAAAGCTTTCTTCTTTTGGCAATGCAATTAATGGTGCACGCGTATGTGCAATGATTGGTATCTGGTGGAATGATTTTTTTCTCTTCTGTTTTTTTTTGCTTTTGCTTGTTACGTAATAAATGCATGAAATGCAAATGTGAATATGATGCAAATGAAATGATTGAATGCTAATGCCATGGTGCATGCATGATGCGATGATATGATATGATATGAGTGATTGGGTGCAAAACATTTTTTTTTGTAATGATAAGATGCGAGACTTTAGATGCGAGAAGCAGAGGTGAATATTGATCATTCTTTGAAAAAATAAGTTTTGATTCAAACTTCGGTAATCTCAAGGTCGTATTCTGCGTATTAATCGATATGAAAAAGTACTTGACCGTATTTGCAGGCTTGCTTATTTTTTCTTCTATTATGATGTCCCATGATGACTGAAGCTTTAGGTCCACAAAGTTAGCTAAGTGGATTTCCAAAGATCACAGATCAACTTGTGTTCTCTCTCTCAAGCAGCATTGTTTAGTAAAAATGTATAGTAGTGCAAATATAGATGAATGAGTCAGTTAACTTGGGGTTCTAAAGGCCTAGGTTGAGGAAATTTGTGGCACATGAAGGGGTGAATGACTGATGGTCTTTGTCAATGTCACGAAAGGTAGGTTTTCCCAAGCCAAGGAAAGTAGGACTGCCCCAATTTAGATTTGATGGGGGTTAGTGAATAACTTGCCCCTGTCTAGTGGTGACAAGCTAGGGCTGTAGAAGATGATGAACTGGGAATGTATTGGCTTTGGAATGAAAGGCGGAAAGCAAGAGACTTTGTCTCAACCCATAGAGTTTGGTGTTGCCCCATTTATGGTAAGGACAAGATTGCCCCGGCTAGAGTAGCAGTGTTTTAGGGTAATGAGTTGAGAAATTGCCCCGGAATTGTTTTGTGGATATGAATATGACAAGAGATGAGGTGAGTGTAGGGCGGATTTCTCCAAGTAAAGGGTGAAGGGATTGCCCCACTTGGTAATGGGATTTCAAATGGTTATTTTAGTGAGGTTGTGAAAGGTGACAGAGTTAGGGCTATGGGTTTTTTGAGTTGGTCTGGTATGTATGTTTAGACTGGGTGTGGTGTGGGATGGACACATTTCCCCAAGCTTAAGTGGAGCACATGGTGAAAGGGATGCCCCAATTTAGGATCTAGGTGACGATCCTAGAGTAAGCCTTTTGGTTGTCTTTAGACTCTTAGGCTATGATAGTCCTGAGTTTATTATGATGAAAACTGCACTTGGTGATCACTAAACTTTGCCTTTATATCAATGGAACTTGAATGAACCTTTGGAGTGCAAGCTCTTTGATTTTTTCTTTTTTTTGAGTTTTTTTTAGACATATATATATTTTTTTAGCAAACATATCGTAAATAAATAAACTTATTTGTCCTAAATTTAAAATTTTGAGAAAACAAAAGCAATCAGTCATTGATCGGAACGAACTCTAGAGGGTTGTGACATGGCCGATGGTTTAGTGATTTATGAGGGAAATGATAATGGGGCTCAAAGTAGTGTGTGGGGATTGATGGGACGGATGATTTTTTTATTGAGCGGTATAATTTGGCTAATGGTTAATGGTTTGTGGTTTGTGAAAGAAGGGGTTATTAGGCTCAATGAAGTGTTTGATGATTGATGGGACAAATGATTTGGTGATGTAACTTGGCTAATGGGTGATGATTTATGAAGGAAATGGTTGTTAGGCTCAAAGGAGTGTTTGAGGTTTTATTGAGACAGTAATTGATGTGTCTCATGGTAGGATGGACTTGTTTAGGATTGTAACGTGGCTAAGGGTTTATGGAGGATATTGAGGTTAAAGGAAGTGTTTGAGGTTTGTTTTAGACAAGGATCTCTTATGCTTTAATGGTGTGAAGCAACAGCTCACGACTTGTACTACTTTTGTCTTTGTTTTTTCTAATTTGTTTTTTTTGGGATTTTTTTAATCCTCTTTTTTGACTTCACTCTTTTGTGATTTTTGTTTCTCTTTCTTTTGAGCTGAGTGAGCAGATAAAAGTGATACACTATCTTTGATGTAGAATTGATCCTTGTCTAGGGTGATTGAAAGGTTTTTGGATTTTTTGCTTAAGGTGGGTGGCAAAGGATTTTTGAGGGTATGGAAAGATGATTGCTCGTTTTCTCAAAAATAAACTTAAGGACAATAATTTACTTATTTACAAAATATTTGCTCTTTTTTTTTTTTTTTTTGCCCTAACTTTTGCTTAGGCCGCTCTTACGGGCCTTTTTGATTTCTTTTTGTAAATGACTTGCACCAAGGGAATATAATGTTGACAAGGTATTTTAGAGATCACAAATTTGCCCCAAGTAATGAGGGTCTCAAGTGTTATTTCAATAGTGAGAACAAACCCAAAAAAGTCAACTAGGTAGGGGAGTATGTACTTTAGGGTGGTCAAGCGGGATTAGACTCGGACGGGGTGATGACAAGGTAGGGATATCAACCGACTCAAACAAGAATGAAGTCACATGTCATACACAAATTACAACACGAATGCTTCAGAAAGAGTTAACAAATAGCTTTTAACATGAATGAAATTTTGATGGACTATTTTGGTCATTCATCATGGGGTGGATGAGATGCAACGCTTTGTTGAAAAAAATGTGAACGAGATGCTAATTTGAAAAATTGAGTGCCTTGAAACACCTTGAGCTTGCAGCGAAGTATGGCTAAACTTTTTCCAAAAGAATGATTTATTTCACAAGAATGTCTCACTTCTCACCACTTTTTTTTCTAGAATTATGCTCATTTTTTTTTGTAATGCATGATGTAAGTATGCAAATGAATGAGTGTGCATGAAATGCGAATGAATGTATGTGAAATGCGAATTTAATGATAACGTATGTGAATGAAATGATAATATATGATTTTATTTATCGCGTCGGGGAATTATAAGTTTTACGTTTGGAGAGTAAAGTACAAAGTTTGACTTTGACTTTAGCATTCATGGCTTCTCTCCAAAATAAAGCTTTTAATTCTCAGGCAGTCGTAACATAAGATGTTTATTTTTGTTTTTTGTAATGCAAAGAAAAAATGCATGAGGTATGGTTTCTAAGAAACTTGCGGTAAATAATGATTTGGGTTTTGACTTTTTGATTTTTTTGATTTTTGGATAAAAGACGGTAAGCACAAATATTTGTTTGAATGCAAGGGTATGAAGCTCCTTTGTGACCCTAGAAAGATAACTTACGGAGTGGGTCTAAGGTTTCTTTTATAGTGAACCTCACAAGGATGGTTCTAAAGAATCCTACACATGGTCCCTAGAGCCAAGGACCCTAGTCAAGAATACTGACCCCAACAATAGGCAAGCTATTAGAAGGGATAGCATCCTTAAAAGGAATCAAACTCTAGGTGAGATTTTCATGACCACCCAACGAGACGTACGTCCCGCAGGCCATCACTACACAATCTCGTTCTAACTTAGGTTTTCACTCAAGTCCGGGTAGAGGACTTTTCTCACATGTGTGTGATGTGTATAGGTGTAGGAGCAATTAAAGACAAACCCAAAGCTGCAAACAAAACAAACATACATACAAAATATCGTCTTCTATCCTAGGGTTTATATATCAAATAAATAATATAACATGCAAAAATAAATAAACAAAGGAAGGGTAAAAATTAAATTAATACAATTAATTAGATTAGGTTTTGACTCTCTAAAAAGTTAAGTCCCCAATGAAGTCGCCAGCTGTACCGACCGAAAAATTCGAGAAAGGATTCTTCGAAGGTTCACAGGAAGCCGCCACCGAAATTCTATTTTAAGGGCAAATTCGGAAAATCCCTTTATGTTTAGGACAATGCAGGTTTAGGGTTCGGGAGTCGTTATGTGTGGGGAAGGTATTAGCACCCCACGACATCATTTGTCTAACTAGTTAAGATTTATTAATAATTACCCTTTTATTTATAGAGAAAAGACTTATTTAAATTTTTGGGTTTTAGTGCTTGACAAGAGTGGGCTCTTGCTCCTACGTACCTCCGGATGCAATGGAGGAATCAAAGCTACGTAGTTCTTCCGGAAAAAGGTTTGTTGGTTGGTGTTCTTTAGTGTAGGGGTCCTAGGATTCCTTGAACTGTACAGCTCACTGATTCCTAGGACGCTGACTAACCCGATTGTACAACCGACTTAGTCCCCTACTTTTGAAAGTATTTTTGAGGTTTTTTGAAAGAAGTTTGTTTGATGTGAGGTGAGTTGGTTCTAGAATAGGTATTCTAGAACTCCTGAACTGTAAAGCTCATTAGTTCTAGAACGCTGACTAACCCGGTTGTACAACTGACGCAGTCTCCTATTTTTTGGAAAAATGGTTTAGTTATATTTTATGAGTTTTTAGGATTATTGAACTGTACAGCTCATTGGTCCTAGAATAATGACTAACACGATTGTACAACCGACTTAGTCTTTTATTTGATTTTGGATAGGAAAATATTTAATTATTTTCGGTTATTATTTTTTAGAAGAGTAGGAAAGGTAAATAATTAGAGGAACTAGAAAAAATGGTTTTTATTAATGCGATTGACAGAGGTGAGCTCTCCCCTCTGCTCCTACATACCCTTTGGTAGGGGATCAAATCACATGTAGTTCTTAAGGTAGAAAACATTTGTGTGTTTGGTATTTTTTTATTTTTTGAAAAAGAAAACTTTTGGAATTTAATGTATTGGCAAAAATGGAAAATGTTTGCAGCACTCAAACGAGTTAGAGTGACCATTACCGACAACTTGTTTTCATACAAGATATACTAACCTTAAAATATTCTGTTTAAGAAAACAATAGTTGCTGGTAGCAGTAATTAGCACATAACTAAAATAATAATAATAATAATAATAATAATAATAATAATAATAATAATAATAATAATAATGGGAGGGGGTTGCACGATTAGGGGGTCAAGCCCGGTGTGGAATCGTTTTTGGCTTAAATTAATTTCAAGAGGTATATACCAAAATGACAATGCTTGGGATCAAACCCCTCAGCTATCGATCCGGGCGAAAAAGTTCGTTAAAACATCTAAACAACAACTACAGATCAGAGGGAAGGCATGCTCGCTAGAAGCAAAATTTGGACGTGGACTTCCACCTTCGGTCTCTGATGGAGCTCGTTAGCTCGGGGATCAGAGAGAAGGTTTGCTTGCACGAGCAGAAATTGGGATGAAGTTGTTGTGGACTTCCTTCTCAGACTCTCTGATTGAGCTGTAAGCTCAAAGATCAGATAGTTGTTGGTGCCGCTGTGGGCTATTTATAACTTTGGACGTGTATGAGCAGAAATCCAGTTGAGCAAGATAGAAGTCAGAGATCAAATATAAGAGATCCGAGTAGAAGTCTAGTTGAGCAAGATAGAAGTCCAAGCTCAAATATAAGAAATATGAGGAGAAATCTAGTTGAGCCAAATAGAAGTCCGAGCTCAAATATAAGAGATCAGAGCAGATAGGATGAAGATCCGAGATAAGAAGATAATAAGAGAATGTTCCTATTATCCTCCATGCGGGAAAGGGGATCCCACGGCGAGGAGGAATGGCGAGTATCAGTCGTGATGATGATAATAAATGAATGAGTGATAGTGGAAGTCATGACAGGATCAGATCGGAAAGTATCCCGAGGTCATCTCTGGTGAAGAGAATCTGTGTAGTAGTAGCGAGAGTTCAGAATATAGATATTTGAAAAAGTTCAAAAGCAAGTGATTATGGTCCCACTGTGGTCGTCATTGTTCGGTACTTGGACTTCAAAGATGGTTGTCTCCGCAGTACAAGCTGTTATGCTTCTGGAGATTGAAGATGAACTTCGGATGGTTGAAGACTAGCCTCAGATGATCCGAGGTTGCTTGCTCGCACACGTTAGGTGGTTGGTAACTGGAAAAACTCTGACGCTCAAGTCAGTGAGGGAAAAGAATAGATATGCAAGGAAAGAGAACATAATGAGAATGTACCTAGAAATCGAGGATTGTACCTCTATTTATAGATGGAAATACCGTACCTGAGGCGTCCAATACAGAATTTGGGTCCTCACCATTGGGTGCGGACGATTGATGGTGGAGCGCATGCTGGATCGTTTCAAATGTGAAATTGGTCCAGGCCCAAGCCTTGTGGGGTTTGGCCCAGGTCGGAACACATATCAACTTCAGCCCAAACACATTAACTTCTATTGAATGACTTTCACCTGAATTAAACGATGGTATCTTGCAATAAATATGATGGAAAATCTCAAGCAATAAAAAGAAAATGCTTGATTATTCCCTTTCCAAATTTGGTGTGTTTGTGCATACTAGCAAGCTTGAGAAGGTTCCTTAAAATCAGTTCCAGGCTGGCCAACAGTTACAACCTAAGACATAGGTGTTTAGTAGGCTACTAGAAGAGTACATATCCAGCTGTAGAAGATTCACATCTGCAGATAAAACATAAATCCAGACTTAAGAAGGTTGAAAGGCTACTCCTATGGACCAATGGATATCCCCAATGGCTACTCCTATTAAGCGTATAAGGGTTGTTGAATGTTATGAATTTATCCCCTTAAACTACTTACAATCAGCTATATATCTAAATTACAATTAATAACTCCCTGTTTGCATGATGGACACATGTCCGGTTTGAAACTAATTAAATTAATAACTACCTAATGATCAGTAATCACATGTTGCCACATAATCTCTAGCTTCGCAGATACCGTCCACTTTATTGCGCACCTAAAAAGATCTTCAGAGATCAACAAAAACCACTTTTCACTTCCACATTCTTTAAACCCCTACCCCAAAACCTTTTCGAAAACTGCTTTGAAACTTCCCAACACCTCAAAACCCGATTGCACCTCGAACTTCTCCTTCCTTCCTGAAGTATCCATATGATCAATTTGTATTTCGAAATTTGGATATAACATTATCATATTGGAATTTCAAAATGCATAGAGAGAAAGCTTTATCATAACACTTCATGCTAACAGTAGTATGTGTTAGCCTTGGTGCACCATGATTTACATATTTGGCGGGGAGCCTACTTTTATATTTTCTAGGCTAGGAGCCTGATAAGGTCGGAAGCCTAAATTGACATCTCTAGGTGGGGGGCCAACTATTTCCATTTCATGCGGGGAACATAATCCATATCTTTATAAGTATTGGTTTTTTTTCGCACCCCCCTCCTTCTCTCCTACACCCCCATAATTCCATAAATTCCGTTTTACCCCTGTTTTTAAAAAAAAAATTAAAAATTTCAGAATTACCTTTTTTAGAGGTAATTCCAAAAATTTTAATTTTTAATTTTTTAAAAAAGTTTGTATATTAAATTAAGATTTAAACGCGTTTTATTTTTAAAATACGATACGAACGATTTACGATTTAAATAACAATACGTCAAAATATATAAAATGCGCAACGTAAAATACGAGTACAAATACAACTATGGGTCCAAAATGTCTAAAAATGACTGAAAATAACGACGTGAAGTAGGTGAACGGGCGACATCTAGGGCATCCCGGGCCAATGCAATCGCTTCTCTCGCACTTCTCCTCTAAAGTCTCGTGGACAACGGGCTGCGATGATATGGCTCCCGATCCGCTCGCCGTGGCTCGCACCGAGTAAGACGCACCTCGCTACTCGATTGTACCAAGGTAGGTAATCAGGATCGCACTCGCCGTGGTAGGCTGCCTCTCTACCACCCCGCTAAAAAGTCCGCGCCTGAATCTGATACATCACCAACCACTGTATCATCCTGTCCGGAGATGGAGCATTACCCGAAATGGGTGGAGAAGGGATCGTCTATACCTGCCCGAACTGCCAACGCACTCGCGCTCGGCATGTAGGGAACCGGATCATCGCCCCAATCAACCACCCTCTCAGAAATGTATATGTTCGACAAAGGAACACTCGCTCGTGGTCATGATAAGGGGTGAGAATGACATCGCACCGCAAGTTATCGATCCGCTCCCTAAAGTCCACCAACTTTATTTTATCCAAATTTTCTTGTTCCCCACCGTGGCACGTGGCTGATGCGTCCTAGCCAACACTTTCCGACAAACGATGGTGGGAAAATGCTCGTATATCCAACACTGAAAATAAATAATTAAATTAATAAATAAGCGCTTATTAATATATGAGTAATTTAATTAAAAGCTTTAAATTAAAAAAATAAATAATCGACACTGAGCAAGAGTATCGCGTATCCGCTGAATCGCTTGTCGAATAAAAGACCGCTTTGGTCAATCGAGTGTAGAGGTAAGTGAGAGCGCGCTACACCCCAAGACCACCGCCACACCTGCTTTGAAGATCCTCGGCGTATACATCCACCTCATCGCACTAATGTGTGACTCTTGTCACCTGTAATGTTGGTGCCTAACAAGAAGAGCATGTAGCACCGCGGTACCGCTTCATAAGCACCTCGTGCCATGTTCTCCTTGTAAGAGTCCTCTACAAAGGAGATCCTTAGATATCGCCTCTGCTTTTCCTAAGCTCTGGATGACAAAGAGCTCGATCCATGCCCAAAGAGTCCACACCCAACCAAGAGCCTCAACAGAATCAAAATCGGCCTCGGGTCCAATGGGGTGCCCTCCAACAAGTGGAGCAAAGACGGCCACATCGTCTGTGGTGACAATCCATCTCCCAAACGGCATGTGGAATGAGCAGTCTCGTGGATGCCACCTCTCCAAAAAGCGCAGATATCAACTCATGGTTGACTACCCTGTAGGTGTGATGTCCACTTTCAAAAGCTTAGCCTCGACGCAACCAAAGGGGCTACCCGTGGGTGGTGGCTCAGTAAGTCTAATCTTAGGAAACTTCGCCGTGAGATACAACCTTTAGTTTCCGAGGTCAAAAATTAAAATTAAACCATACGTTATTAAAAATAAGTAAATAATTGTTGTTAAGTAAAATTAAAATAAAGAATTAAAATATTACCGCCTCTATCTATCCGTGGACGCCGCAGCGGGCGTATCCCAAAGTAACAATGATGGTGGGTGATCCACACCGGGCAAATGAACCTCCTCCTCCTCCCAAGCCCGCCAACCGTGAGCGTGAATGTCATGATCCTCCCTAGCCCGCCAACCGTGAGCAGGAATGT